>JAUDYJ010000005.1:105273283-105965783 GCA_030761175.1 Masticophis lateralis
TCCGGTGGTCTTCTGGGTGCACTTCAAGGTACCCAGTTCTCATCTTTAAAGCGCTCCATGGCTTAGGGCCAGGGTATTTATGAGACTGCCTTCTGCCACTGATAACCTCCCACCGATCAATACGCTCTCACAGAGAGGGCCTCCTCAGGTGCCGTCGGTCAGGCAATGTCGCTGGCAGCCCCCAGGGGGAGAGCCTTCTCTGTGGGGCACCTGCCTTCTGGAATGAGCTACCCCCAGGAATACGACTGATCCCGAATCTCCGTACTTTCTGCAAGGCCCTGAAGACTTTTTTATTCCAGCAAGCCAGGCTGGCCTAAAAGGATTTTAATGGGTTAGTTTTAAATTTTATAGATGAGGGGTTTTAAATTGGGAGGCCAAGTGATTTAATTATATTTTAAACTATCTTAACTGTTATATTGTATGTATTTTAATCTTAGCTGTCCACCGCCCTGAGTCCTTCAGGAGAAGGGCGGTATACAAATTTAATTAAATAAATAAACAACCCTCTGCTTCAGCTCTTCAATTACTACTGCAATCTCCTTATTCCTCAGGTCGTATCTTGCTTCCAAGCTGCTTTTGACCTGCTTGTTCTTTAGCTTACCTTGCCTTAGGTTCTTCAAGTTACTCAAATCTCCATGTAATTTTTTGATCTTCAATTCTAACCAAATTTTCCACTTAGATTTTCCCTTCTTCATCACTACATGGGTGCAACGCATAGTGTATGGTCATCAGTTTTCTTGTTTTCCTATCCAGGCTGTCCAGCTCTGCCTGTGTCCAGTTCACGATCCCATCTGATGATGGGTATGGCCCAAGTACTTATAGCCTTGATGGTGTTACTGCCATTTAGTTTGCTTTTTAGAAGTTTCCTGACCCTTTGTGTATATTCTTTGCTGACCACATTTTTCACTTCCCCATGCTTGATGTTGTCCAACTGCAGTATGCCCAGGTATTTGTAGGCTTCGGGTTGTTGGCACTTGATGGTTTGTCCATTGGGCATTTCAATTCCATCACTGTCTACGATCTTCCCTTTCTTCAGTGCCACTGTGGCGCATTTGTTCAGGCTGAACTCCATGCTGATGTCAGTGCTGAAAATTCTAACTGTTTTGGTCGGTGACTGGATCTCAATTTCTGATTTTCCATATAACTTCAGGTCATCCATGTACAGCAGGTGAGAGGTTTTCTGTGAGTTTTTAGCAGTTTGATAACCCAGGTTAGTTTTCTGTAAAATTGTTGACAGGGGGGTCATGGCAATGATGAACAACAGAGGTGACAAAGAATCACCCTGGAAAATCCCTCTTTTGATGTTGACTAGTCCGTAGCTTTCACTTCCAATAAACAGTTCTGTTTTCCAGTGCTTCATTGCATTTGCAATGAAAGTACCAATGCACTTACATATTGCGATAACATCCAGGCACTTGATGATCCAGCTATGCAGTAGTGAATCAAATGCTTTCTTGAAATCAATCCAAGTTGTATGCAGATTTGTTTTTCAGCTTTTGCAATTCTCTAGAATCAGTTTGTCAATCAGCTTCCTCGTTTGTTTCCTTTCTGCTCTACTGGCAAGATGTTATTCGCTTCTAGGTAGTCCTGGATCCTGTCAGCTATAATGCCAGTCAGCAGCTTGAACTTGGTTGGCGGACACGTTATTGGCCTGTAGTTTGCAGGTGTTGCCTCTTTTGCTGGATCCTTTTGTATCAAATAGGTTTTTCCAGCTGTTAACCATTCACTGATGTTTCCTGTCTGCAGCATCTCATTGAACTGTTCGGCCATTTTTCCATGCAGGCTGGTCAGGTATTTGAGCCAAAAGCCATGCAGTTGATCATTGCCAGGTGATGTCCAGTTCTTGACATTTTTAACTCTGTTGCATATTTCAGTAGTTATTTTCAGTTGGTCCATTTTGTTCTTGGAGAATTTCATCTCAAACTCTCTGATCCACCCAGCATTTTTATTGTAACGTTTCTCAGTCTCCCACAGATATTTCCAAAATTGAGTAGTTGCCATTTTATCAGGTTTTTCAATTTCCGTATCCCCTGTCTGATTCAGGCTCTGATAGAACAGTCTTTGGTCTGATTGGAACAATTGATTTTATTTGTACTGAATGACTCTGGCTTCGTATCTTTCAATTTTTATTGCTGCCGCTGTTATCTGCTGCTTCACAATTTCCAATGCTTCCAACAATTTTTCTTGTGCTGAGTCTGTATATTTTTATCAGATGTTTCCTGGTCTTGCTATTCTTCAGCTTTTTCTCCTGAAAATTCTTCAAGTTGCTTGCATCTGCTCACAGACTCTTGATTTTCAGCTCCAACCTGATTTTCCACTGTGGTTTTCCATTCAATTTTCTAGGGGGCTGAGGCTGTTGAATCCCCAGTTCTTCTGTTACTATGACTGTTGTATTGTAGGCAAGCTAATTTGTTTGTTCAATTGATGTTATCTGGACTACTGCAAGTGCATAGTTCACATCTATCATCAATGGCACCAAATGTTTTCTAGGCACAGTCGTCAATGTTGGAAGCCTTCTTCTTTCCCCATTTGTTGCAGCATGTGCCAAGATTTTAGCTTTCAGTTCTTGCTGCCTCACATTGAGTACTCCTGGTGTGTCAATGATGACTTCAGACCCTTGCTGATCCTGATCTTGCAAAATATCCACATTTTCTTCGAATTCAGACTGTTCAGTTGCTCCAGATGTTATTGGAGTATTTTCTGCTGCCACTTCAGCAAACTGCTGTTCAGCAGTCTGTGTTCCTGTTTCACAATTTTTCCATATTTCTTCAAGTTTGACTTCACTGAGCACTTTGTTCCAAGGGATGAATTGTCGCTGATCGGCTAATCATAATTCAGTTATCCTTGAGTCTGGGTATTCTTGTTTCCATAATTTGTACACCCTTTTTTAATAGCCTCATTTTTCTGGTTCTGCATTTCATTACTGTGCGGTTCTCTGTCATGGTGTATTTCTGCCACTTCTGAGGTTGTTCAGCTTCCAGTAGCTCTACAGGCCCATGCCCTGGTTGCTCAGCTACGGGACCTGTGGCCTGTAGCCCACTTGTCGATGGATGCCCAGGTTCCCAACACCCGATGTAGTCCTTGTTAACCCAGGCGACGACCGAGCTGGTATAGGCTTTGTTCGGTTGTGTTTCACCATGATTCATTTCATGGGTTGTTGAGTGCACTCAGTTCTGCTCCTCGGCTTAGACCTCTCTGACATGGTTGGACTTACCGTCAGCACAGCTCTCAGCTTCATTGGAGCAGTTAAGCCCCCCACCATGTCAAGGCGGCACCCTTGGGGTTGCCTGTTGAATGGCAGAATAAGGATTGGGGGGAAGGAAAGAGGCCTGACTACCTGTTGAATGGCAGAATAATAATTAATAATTAATAATAATAATAATAATAATAATAATAATAATAATAATAATAATAATGTTTTGTTGTTGTTGTTGTTGTTGTTGTTGTTGTTGTTGTTGTTGTTGTTGTTGTTATTATTATTATTATTATTATTATTATTATTATTATTATTATTATTATTTCTGGAATAGCCAGCTTGCACAGGCAAGATTAAATTACACTATGTCAAAAATGCTAGGCCTGAATGGTTCAATCTGAATTAGATATCTGAGATTTCAAGAAGGTAAAATCTTATCTAGGATCTGAGATTTGTAAGTGAAGTAACTGATAGGATGTAATAGGAAAACATCAGACCTGTTTGGCCTGCCTGCCAGCCGGCCTGCCTGCCTGCCTTCCTTCCTTCCTTCCTTTCCTTCCTTCTCCTCCTCCTTCTCCTCCTCCTTCTCCTCCTCCTTCTCCTCCTCCTTCCCCTTCTCTCTCTCCTTTTCCTTCTCTAACCTAACCTAACCAATGAGAGAAGCAAACTAGAACTAAGAAGAAATTTCCTGACAGTTAGAACAATTAATCAGTGGAACAACTTGCCTGCAGAAGCTGTGAATGCTCCGACACTGGAAGTTTTTAAGAAGAGATGGGACAACCATTTGTTTGAAATGGTATAGGGTCTCCTGCCTAAGCAAGGGGTTGGATGAGAAGATCTCGAAGGTCCCTTCCAACTATTCTATTCTATTCTGTTCTGTTCTGTTCTGTTCTGTTCTGTTCCGTTCCGTTCCGTTCCGTTCCGTTCCGTTCCGTTCCAGTCCAGTCCAGTCCAGTCCAGTCCAGATCTTCACAGATCTTCTGAGGAAGTGCAGTACAAGAGATCCTCACATCTAGATTGCCAAAAGCAGGATGCAACAGATGTCAGCAAAACTGTAGAGTAACCTCACACTCTTTGATGTAATCATCTAGGTTTCTGAAGTCCAGATCTGTAAAAGCCACTCTACAAGGTACAGTAGATTGATTGACCTCAGGACTTAGCAAGATGGCCTAGGCTATCCTCTTGGTAGGCATCATCTGTGATGTTTGAAACAAAGCCAAAATCAATCAATCAATCAATCAACAAACAAACACTTCCTTTTTAAAAAAATTTTTTATTGATTATAAACAAAGATATAAAGACAATACATTTACAAACAAATAAACACAAATCCCCACCACCCACACCACTTTACATATATATTTGTCATCAACAGAGTAAATAATATCTTAGTTTCTCTTAGTGCAAGAGTCATATTGATTACATTTGTTTAAATACTTTACACTGTAAATATATTTATATTATCTTCTTAATCATTTATTTCTATTAAACTTCCACCCAAATCTTCATCTTCTTGTTTTGTGCCAATTTTCCTTTCCAGCCATTCATACCATTTGTGCCACACCAGATAATTATCACTTTCCTCCCTATCTTGTAATATCATCATCATCATCATTTGTCCATTTTGGCACACTCTGTTATCTTCGAAATTATTTTGTCCTTTGTTGGGAGTTTATCTAATTTCCAGTTTTGTGTGAACACTATTCATGCAGCTGTCAAGATATGTATAATGAGATATCTTATTTCTTTAGTGTATTGCGTTGTGATCATGCCAAAGAAGAAGAATTCTGGATTTATTTCTATTTTTAAGTTCATTATTTCCTCAGTCATTATTTTTATGTCCTGCCAATATTTTTGGGAACAAACAAACACTTCCAGGCATTTGCTTTTGACATTCTCTGTGTTGCTTGCAAGAATGGCTTAGAATGCTTAAGTCCCAGGATTACATGAGAAAAATAGAATGTAAGAAAAAAAAAAGCTGTCATTACACCAAAGTGGTACTCAAAGCTTGTTCTACCACTGACAAAATTACATTTTCTTTTCTGAAATCCAATGATCCAATATTCAGTTTTTACTTCTTTTCCTTCTCGGCATTCAGATACTAGGACAAAAAGACAGAAGTAAATTGGATAACGTATTTTTTTAGCAATGGTTAACGATTTCACTTGATCATTTTTCTCCAAGCTAATGATTAGCATATCTGCGCAAAGATTAAAAAGATTATGGCTTTGCAGAAGAACAGGTGCCTCCGTGGAACCTGCCTCCCACATGGCAACTTAAAATATTAATAAAGAAAAAAATCATCTGGAAACATTTAATTTTCAGTGGTAATAATTACAATTACGTATGAAAATCATCCCCAGGTTTCAAAGTTATTCCATTCAGAGTTAATTATGCCACATTGATTTTTCCAGTACTCTGGCTGCTGATGAAGCTCCAACTAGCTGTGCTACCTGGCCTGACTTTAAACATCTCCAGAAAAAAAAGAAGCAAATTGTATTACAGCATTAAAGTATCTGAGCTTTTCTTTTTCAAAGAGCAATTGGTGCTTTGGGATGGGGAGGAGTAGAAGAGAAGAAGAAGGGACAGGATAGCATCCTGCAGAAGGAGAGATCCAGATGCACAATTCATCGTATTCCAGAAAAAAAATTGAGCACTATAGTCAACATGTAATAGGAGGGCCAAGCTTCATGTGATGGATTACCCACAGAAACAATAGTGGATGATCCATTTTGGATGCCCACTTTGGGAAGGAATGATAACTTAGAAGAATGTAACTGTATGACATGTCTGTTTGAAATGGAGGAAATCTAACAATACATATTCAACATTAGATAGAAAGTTACAAGATTGAGCAGGAGGGAGATAAGCAGTAGAAACCACAAGTAGGGTAAAAAAAAAAGGACATGTAGGGTTTAAACAAGGTAGAGAAACAGACACATAGACTAAAAGCAAGGTAGAACTCAAAAAAAAAAAATCTATGGAGATCCTCAGTTATCCAGGTCATGGTTGTTCCCCAAAGGGGCTTTTTCAAGAAGCAACTGGACTTTCAGGTTTTTCTTTGAAGACGTTTCACTTTTCATCCAAGAAGCTTCTTCAGTTCTCTCTCTCTCTTTCTCTCTTTGATCTATCTATCCCTACCTATCTATTTCTGTCTCATCCTCCTCCCTCCCTCCCCCCTCTCTTTCTTCCTTTTTACAGCTCTTGATTGTCTGGATGTAGTTCTGTTATGCAATGCTTTCACCCTGGGATTTTTAAGCCTTTTGCGAAGGAACCAAAGCTGGTGTATTACCTTCCTCCTTAACCCGAGCTTCCATTCAAGTGAAATAACAGAAAAACTAAGAAAAGAAGGAAATATTCTTTTCCGTCTGAGAGAAGTGATATTTTAATACTTGTGGAATCTAACTCTGATTTCTTCTCTTGCACAGAATGGCAGAAATGACCCTGGATTTTATTTCATTTTTTCTTCGACTGATGAAACCAAAATGCTTGAGGCAGAGAGAGAAGATGAAATGGTTGTGGAGAAGACATGAGTTTAAAATGGCTATCTCTTTAAACATCTCATGCCTCCGATCCAAAAATAATGGCTTAATTTCAGAGAGATGAGCTGCCCCATTTCCATATGAATTTCTTCTTGATGGGAGAAATTTGTCTTGAACAGAAACAAAAAGAAAGAAAGAAAAATCCCATTTCATCTTTTTTTATCTCTCATCTTCCTCATCTGAAAAATGATGAGTCAGCCAATTTTTAGACACTTCTTTTCTTTGTATTAATTAATATAACAAAGTTCTCTGTCAAATTTTACTAGGACAACGTCCCAATCCTTTCATCCCACTCCGTACTTAGAAATGATTTTATTCAACCTTATACTCTCCTCAACTGATTCTTGGATTCAATTAAGGAGACTCTTGAAGTCTCTCTTTGACACTCTTTAGAAGTGGACTATTTAGGATATTAGCCCCTTTATCCCTTCTCACTCTTTATCTCTAAGCTAAATTATCTTGATAAACATTTTCCAATTGGAATATGGAATTTAAGTATTTGATTTTTTAAAAATGGTTATAGCTAGTTTTATACATACACACACACACACACACACATGTATGTATGTATGTATGTATGTATGTATGTATGTATGTATGGGTCTTTGGTTATTCCGGTCTTCTCCTGCATAGAATTGAAAGTATCTTGGCGACGTTTCGACAAAGTCTCATTCGTCATCTTCAGGCTGGTGTTCTCGGCTTCGTGCTTCCAGGAGCAATGTGAGATCGCAGCTGTCTCTGATTGGGTGGGAGCTTGGCTGTTTTCTGATTGGATGGAGGTGTGTTCTGATTGGTTGGGGGCTTGGCTGTGCTCTGATTGGATGGGGGGTTGGTTGTGCTCTGATTGGCTGGAGGTGTGTTCTGTTTGGGTGGGGGCTTGGTTGTGCTCGGCTTAGTCTGAGTTGCAGGGGGATTTGAGCTGGTGAGCTGCATTGTTGTTGTTTGGCTTCATGTTTGTGGCCGTGAGAGCTTTTTATGCTGGGTGTCAGTCTGCTTCATGTATAGATTGGAGGGGTTTAAAGTGGCTAATGATGCAGTTGTGGTCTGGCTTCTGGTCCTTGGTCGTGCCTCATTATCAGTGTGGGTTTGAGTCTGCTTTCTGCATGGATGTGTGGTGGTGACATCCTGGGTGGCTCTTGTGAGTGTGGGTGTGGTGTCATTCATCATGTTAGGGATTAAGAAAGCCCTTAATCCCCTCTTAGCACTGTGCCACCTCTCGGGATTCCAAAATCTGTCATCAAGGTAGGCCCTCGATAATGTGGAGGGCCAAATTTGCGAGAGGGGGGAGTCTCGCAATGCCAAGAGTTCGGTCCCCAAATACATCTAGTAAGTCAGATGGGTATAGCATTTGGGTCTGGTCCAATAGTCTGATGTAGGAGTCTTGAGGCAGTCAATAAATTCAGTGTGGGTAAGAAACTGGTCTCCCTTGCCCTCTCACGGCAGGGGGAAGGAGTCTCAGGATGGACAGAGGATAAAAATCTAGTCATCCTCTCACGGTGGCTCGTTCTGAATGAGATGGTCATAATAAGTTTGTTGTTCTGTCTGCTCAATGATGTCAGTAATTTGAAACTCCCTCAGCATCCACATTAGTAGCTGCCCAGACAAAGTATGACAAGAGGGTGGCTGAGTTGGAAATAAAGCCAAACAGTGAAGGTAGAATGATAATAGCTCCATGGGGGGAGGGAGGTAGATGTATCTAAAGAGGGAAGGTTGTCTAGGTGGTGAAAGTATAGTCTGGAGGCAGCGAGGTCAGTGTCAAAATCAAGGTGGTAATGTATAAGCTGGAGGCGGCTGGGCTAGGGACTAGCCGAGGCAGAGAATTGAGAAAGGTGGGGGAAGCCTCCAAGGTGACCAGGTAGATAGTCTTTTGTCAATCTCTGGCCTCTCCTACTCTCAGCATATTGAATAGTCCTTTGCATATATTGCCATGCTCCAGACTTTAAATTATAATGATGTGTTCCAATTCCAGCAAGGGTCTAAACACCTTGTGTGATTCAGGGCACTCAAGGCACTCCAGGGGTTAATAGTTTTTAGATTCCCTCTGATGACATTGCAAGCTGTCACTGGCCTTAGCTCAGGCCTCTCAAAGAGGCAGTCATTCAGGTTCAGGTTTCCCTGAACTCGAAGAGGTAGTCATATATATATAATTTCTTGACAGTTAGAACAACTAATCAGTGGAACAACTTGCCTCCAGAAGTTTTAAAGAAGAGATTGGATAGCCATTTGTCTGAAGTGGAGTAGGGTTTTCTGCCTAACCAGGGGCTTGGACTAGCAGATCTCCAAGGTCCTTTCCAACTTTGCTATTCCTGTTAATGTTGTTGACTTCAGTTACAAATATCATTTTAATTTTTTATGAACTTTTTTAATGAACCTCTGTTACCTCTAGGTGGCAAGGAACATGTATGTGTGTCTCTACATATACCTACATAAACTTACATATATAGGAAGACATACATGAGGGGTTCTTGTAGCTCTCTGAGCTTGGTGGTTTTCTTGCAGATGTTTCACTACCCAAAGTAGCAGATGACTACACATAGATTTCCTTACCTCTCTCAGACCTTTTCAACTAGCAAAGAAATTTTACCTACTTGCCTGAAATTGTGCAGATAGCCTAAACTTCTAAAAGCATTTGCAGGAGGGATGTTGCTAAATCAATAATTTCAGTTTCATTAAGAAAAGGTAATAGTTTAAAGGAGAAGACTACACTTGCTTAACGCACTGTAAGCCGTCCTGAGTCTCCAGAGAAGGGTGGCATATAAATCAAATTAAAAATTAAAAAAAAATTAAGGGCCATTTGACAATTTTACCCTCCTTCTGATGGAATGTAAGAGTGGGGAAACCATAAGAAAACCAAGGCTTGGGATAAATTGGTCTTCTGTCTTTATTTCAACGCTTCTATCAAAACCAATGGCGTTAATGAATTCTAATTGAAATGGCATTGGTATCGGATGGAAAGCTATTTTCTTTAACAAGACCGTGTTGTTATTTTACCTGGTCAATTCTGGGCCATTATTTAGCCTGTTCTCTTGGCACCAGGAACAATCAATCTTAAAAAGATTGGAAAGTTAGTTGCAAATAGATAGCCAGTGAAAACTGACGATCCGTTGGACTAAATTTAATTAAGTGTGTATTAAATTAGGGATCCCTCCCATCATTTCAAATTGGGGAGGCTTTAAATAGATTTGGATTTGCACACAGATGTGCACCCACTGAGACAGCATTATACTAGTGGGTATTCTAAATCAGTATCCAGAAACAACCATAAGCTTAATTTGCATAAATATAAATGCAATCCTCTGACAGGCATTTATTTTCAGCCACTATAATAACTCCAGTGAGAATGAGATTTGGAATTTACCAGCTTGTTTTTCACCCTGGTAAGTTTATCTGCTAGGTTGAAGGGAAGGTTTGAAGAATGGAACTTGCACTGCAGCTTGACTAGCACTGATGATGTTACCTAGTTTGGGTAATGAAACATTTGGGTATTTCCCTTGGGACAAGAGAGGGACCTTGGAGTCTTAGTGGACGATCCCTTAACTATGAGCTGGCCCTATGCAGCAGCAGCCAAAAAAGCTAACACAATCCTGGGTTGTATAAACAGAGCCATAGAATCAAAATCACATGAAGTTCCGCTTTATACATCCTTAGTAAGACCACACCTGGAATACTGCAGTATTTGAGGGGCTGCCCCAAAGAAGAGGGGGTCAACTTATTTTCCAAAGCACCAGAGGGCAGGACAAGAAACAATGGATGGAAATCATTAAGGAGAGAGAAGTAGCCTCAAAATAAGGAGAAATTTCCTAAAAGTGAGAACAATTAATCAGTCAAGGGCTTGCCTTCATAAGTTGTGGGTGCTCCAGAAGGAAGGAAGGAACAAAGAAAGATTTCCAAGAATGGAAAGACTGGATAGCCAGAATGGGAAAAAATATATCTGTCTACATACTACAAAAAAGCAAGGCAAATAAATAGCATTTTACAGCAAGTAAAGAATGTAAGAGAAATATTTTCCCCTCTGAAGTAGGGAAGCCCACAAACTCACCTTCTCATTGCAATAGTAAATCTTGTCATAGATATAACAAGCTAATCAATGAAAAATTGGCAATCCCTTCAAAATATCCCAAAACAGCTACCTAAAAGGACATCTGCCTCCTGGGGCAACCCAAATATAAAATGAACAGGTGCTGTGCAGTTTGTTTTGAAACACTGGCAGCCAAAAGAAAAAGAAAAAAAAGAATGGTAAATCCTGATATTTTTAAAATAACAACTTCATATCCTCAAAAAATTGGGCAGCTCCATATTCATATTCTTAAGTACTGGCATGGGTTGAATGTCAGTGGCATCTTCCTCAAAAGCATTGTCTCTCTTCTTCTGAAGGTTAAGGATCTAATTACCATTGCTGGACCAACTCAAGATGACTTTTGATGATCAGTTTTATTTTTTCTCTATCAATGGTGCTCAATCAACCTTAAAAGCTCTGTTGCTTTTCTTAAGTGGCTATGAAGACTCCTTTGAAAAGGGAGAAGCATTGATGAAATTAACCCATCTCATCTCTAATCCTGCTCTGTATTATTGAACCTAACTATTTTGCCAAACGTTTCCAGAAAGTGTGTGTGTGGGGGGGGGGGGGGGAGAGTTAAGTCTATGCCAACATTTTTTTAAAAAAAAAAGTCCAATTGAAATGCATGCTCCAGAACATAACCTTTAGACTGCAGTGTTCATACACACAGCAGCAGTGCTTTCAAAGATTTGGAGGGGGGACAACACTAATAAACATGATTACCAAAACATTAATCAGGAATGGCAAGCTCTCTGATTAGCTTTTTGCAACAGTTCTGACATACACCCCATACTCTTGTAGATAATCTTATCTGATGCGGCAAAACCTGACTGACAAAGAAATCTCTGTCTTGAAATGAACAGATTGCTCTCAAATCCATTAAGATCGTGTGTCATATCGATTGGGTGATTGTAAAGCATCTTTATGGAGTTAGGTTTTTCCTCCTTTCTTTCTTTCCCCTCAGGACAGATGCATCAGGCTGCTGCATGATAAAGCACATTTCCATACACAAAAGCTTCTACTCCCTTTTTGTTAAAACAGATCTTTACGTGTATCATGATGTACAGTAGATGCCGTTTCACATCATGTTTGTGATAGCATTCAGTGACTGACCTATATTAGGTTTGTTCCTTGCTTGGCTGGAAAGGGCAGGCTGATTTTAAGTATTGTTGGCTGCACTTCATAAGGGCTTAAAGATCAATCACACCAACACTCACAAACTGTTTTAAAGAGGAAAAAAGGCAACAAATATATTACAGCCTATGGAGCTCTGAGTTGCATTGCTTTTAAAGGTATGTAATACAGTTCAGGAGTTCAGATAGGGACAACTCGCCATGACCAACTCGCTGTGGGACCGTTCAACAATTCAATTTAATAATTTAAAATTATAGCAAAAAATATTTTAATTTTTGTCCTTCACATTTCATTTTATCCTTTTTTTTTGCATCCTTTCCTTAATTGTTCTATTCCATCATTCTTTCAATATTAGTCTAACTCTTGTCTCATGGCGAGATGTCTTGTGGGGAGTTGGCTGTGGGGAGTTGACAAGGAACATGTGTGTGTTTGATTGTATGTATGGCAAGACAAGACCCTGTGTGGGATGTAGCATTTACATATAACGGAGGTGGAAGACATTTGGAAGTCCTGCCCTAACCCTACCAGAGGTTGGAAAGGATTACACTAGAACATAGCACTGAGGCACTGATCATAGCAGCACTAAGTGCCAGATCGATGGTGAATGGCTGGCTGTGTGCATATGCACATCTGTTCACACTATGGGCTGAATTTTCCTAGGTCCAGACAACTTTTATTATAAATTATTACTATCTTGTCTTATTATTTTCTAATGTCTTGGTATACTGGCATACTTGGCATACTGAATCCAGTTTTAGTTGCCATGGTACAAAAAGATGTTGAGACTAAAAAGAGTGCAGAAAGACCAACTAAAATTATTATGGGACTGGAAGCTAAAACATGTGAAGAAAGGTTGCAGGAAGTGGATATGTCTAGTCTAACAAAGAGAAGGACTAGGGGTGACATTATAGCAGTCTTCCAATATTTGAGGGGCTGCCACAAAGAAGAGGGAGTCAACCTATTCTCCATTCTCCACAGCACCGGAAGGCAGGACAAGAAACAAGGGATGAAAACTAATCAAAGAGAGAAGCAACCTGGAATTAAGGAGGAATTTCCTGACAGAAAGAACAATCAACCAGTGGAAGGGCTTGCCTTCAGAAATTGTGGGTGCTTCATCCCTGGAGGCTTTTAAGAAGAGACTCGATAGCCATTTGTCCACAATGGTATAGAACCTTTTGCTTGAGCAGGAGGTTGGACTAGAAGTCCTCCAAGGTCTCTTCTCTTCTCTTCATTTCTATTTCTATTTCTATTGTATTTGTCATGGCTTTGCTTGAAAGAGAGAAATCTCATCTGAAAACCAGCCCTTTGCTGCAAACATTGTGAGGTGAGCTACACACCCAGAGCTAATTATGTCCAAATCCCTTTTATGTTGCCATCATGGCCTAACTCTTGGCAGTATATCAGTCCATTGAGCCTTGCAAGGAGAGAGAAGCCTTCCGCCAGAGCAGTGCAATTTGCAATGAAACCAAGCAATATGAGATTTGCTTCACAACCTTGAAGCTGTTATAGTGACTGCCAGCCTAAGCAGCCTCTGAACACAAATTAAGTCAGAAGCAGCTGAAGAAAACCCCTGGCAACCAAGCCAATGGTGGGGAAAGCATTATTCCTCCACTTCTGCTTCTCCTGACTTGACAAAGTTAATGAGTTTATCGGGCCACTCTGAGCTCTTGTTCAATGCAGCAGATAAATTGGCTGCAATGCCTTAGCTTGAGCGGTGCAAATAGCTCGTGGCCTGCAGTGGTTCATTTCCTTTTATTGACTGCTCAGTAGAGTAGAGTCAAGCAGATGCAGTCCCTTCCAGGACTGGTGGCCTTGGTGGAGCAGCGGACTAAAGTGCTGTTAAAGTAGCATTTAGCTACCAGCTGCCTGCAATTACTGCGAGTTCAAATCTCACCAGGCTCAAGGTTGACTCAGCCTTCCATCCTTCCAAGATAGGTAAAATAAGGAGTCGGTTTGTGGGGGCAATAAGCTGACTTTGTATAAAATAAGGGCAATAAGCCCCAATAAGGGCAATAAGCCCTACTAAGCAGGTTTATACAAAAGTATGAAGGCTATTGCTTAATGCATTGTAAGCTGCCCTGAGTCTCCGGAGAAGGGCGGCATCTAAATCAAACCAATAAAAAAATAAAAAAATAAATTGGAAAATGCCCCACCGCAGGCCTTTTGCCTTCATTCAATCAAAGATGGCAATCAAAATTATGGTGTGCTAAATGGGTGGAAATTCTTTTTCTCCAGCCGACAAATGGCTGATTTTGCCACCAAAGCTGGTTATTTGGTGGTTTTGCTGCCTGCTTTTTGAAGGGGAGACTAGGGAGGACCCAGGAGAAGATGGTGCACTGAAGAGGGGATCTGCATGCCCCCAATTCTCAGTAAGGAGCAATCAGAAGGTCTGGTCAGCTTTTCTCTTCAGGAAATGATACCACTCAATTGCAGCAGACCTGAACTGATTATTCATGCAATCGTCATTCTAGGTTAGTTTTATTCATTTAACTGAGCAACCAAGAACAAGCTCAACCTGGAGATCTGAACAACAGTCAGAGCCAGATTCAGGTGTTTCCACAGACTGCGTTCTCCCACATAAATCTTCCTGTCTAACTAGAAATCTTGCATCCTACCCTTATCCTGCTGATATTGTGACATCATCATCAGGACCAACTCAGACAAATAACATCCCAATCAAGGAACCACCAAGAACACTTTCATCAATGCTGACAGGGCAAGCCAAGAATATATAAAAAGACAAAAAATCCCACTTCCTTCTAGTGATAATGATGTTACTTAGTCTGATAATGAAGCATCTGCAAGAAAACAACCAAGCTCAGAGAGCACGGAGGATACGTCAGGATTCTAGGAATGCTGAGATCAGAATCTTGAAGCTCTCCAGAGTATCCTTTTGCTCTTCTTATACCAAGAAGAATCAAGGGTGGTGGTGTTTTCATTTTCTTTCTCATACCTTCTCTTTTCTCAGAACTGATTTCTTGCAATCCTCCGTCAATACTATCTGCATACTCTTCTACAATATTACAACAGTCTGAAGACAATGTATGGAAGCACTGAGGGGAAAGGCTCAAAATTGTTAAGGTGGTGGCCATGCTCCCACCTCCAAAAAAGTAAAAATTATGAAAAAGGGGCTTTAATTCAATCAAGTCAATCAGAACAGAGCTTGGAGGTCTTCTACTTCATCCCCCTGTTCAAGCAGGAGACCCTATACCCATGGCGGTGACCCTATGTCATGTGTGCCAGTTGGCATGCAGAGCCCTCTGTGTGGGTAGGCATGCCATCGCCCCAGCAGAGACGAAATGCTACCAGACAGGCACTGAAACAAGCAATGGGCAGAACAGGGCTCTGATTGGTGGATGCGGTTACTTTTTGCGCCTCCCGTTTAAGTTGATAGACAGCCAGGGGCCTGTTTGCAAATGGTCGCCAGTGGTGAAATCCAAAATTTTTCCCTACCGGTTCTATGGGCGTGGCTTGATGGGCGTAGCTTGGTGGCAGTGGTGGAATTCAAATTTTTTTATTACCGGTTCTGTGGGCGTAGCTTGGTGGGCATGGTGTGGCAGGGGAAGGGTACTACAAAATCTCCATTCCCACCCCACTCTTGTGGCCAGCCAGAGATGGTATTTGCCGGTTCTCCAAACTACTCAAAATTTCCACTACCAGCTCTCCAGAACCTGTCAGAACCTGCTGGATTTCACCCCTGAATGGTCCCCACTCCTTTCCTTCTATTTCTAGACACCCTCCCTGGTCTTTTGCTTTTTCCACCCCGATTCCCTCTGGTAGTTGTCATTTGCCTGCCTTCTTTCAAAAATTACAGATATACAAGCAAATAACCTGTGCACTGATGAGACTTAATTGCAAAGAAAGGTGTGTGTGTGTGTGTGTGTGTGTGTGTGTGTGTGTGTGTGTGTGAGACTAGACAAGAGGGATTTGCACATCTCTCTCTATCTCTGAAGCAATAACAGATCCCAGGCTGCCCACCTCCTCACCCTGTGCTTGGTCGCCTTGGTGTGTTCTTTTCCTGTAGCAGGATTATCTCAGATCATGTGCAGAGTGCCTTCATGTGCAGAGTGCCTTTCAAATCAACCCCTGAAAATTGTCAGACCTCACCAGAGCAATAGAAAGGAGAGGAGGAGAGGAGGACTCTTTAGCTTCACCCTTCTTCGGTCTGGCTCCCTCCCGCCCTCCTGTGCCACGGCGAACCTTCACACTCACCCCGCTTCCCTGCCACATTCCCTCCCCCATCTCCTTTCGGGAGCCTTGCCTGATCTCCCTTCTAAGGCTAGCCGGGCTTTGCTGCCTCCTCTTAGCCTCCCCGTGCTCCCCACACCAGCGCCAGCGGCAGCAGCAGGTAAAGGGAGATGGGCTGCCCTGGGACTTTGGCAGGGTGCCCGGAAAAGACCTGGCCTGGGGAGGGGAGGGCGGCGGTAGGAACTCCGCAGATGCCGAGACCTTCCCTTGCCAGAAGGACTTGGCTGACCCGGTGCAGGAATGAGGACGATGGAGGCGGCGTGTGCGTGAGAGTGAGAGAGACTATGCGAGTGTGAGTGTGTGAGAGAGACTCAGTTTGCTTCCCTTCCCCTAAATTTGCAGCCGCTCTCAACAGTTCAGCTTGTCTTCCAATTGCCTGAGTAGCTAAGAAAAGTTCCCTGGCTTTGGTGGGGTTTGAGAGAGAGAGAGAAGGAGAGAAAGAAGGAGAGAGGGGGGGAAAGGGAGGGAGGGAGAGAGGGAGAGAAAGAGGGAGGGGAGGGAAAGAGAGAGAGGGTGGGAAAATAAATGGTATTACAAAAGTTTTTCTTTTTTTATTGTTGTTAAACATAATATTTAATGGCAATATAATGACAATAAAGTTTGTTTGTTTGTTTGTTTGTTTGTTTCAAAAGCAGAAAAAAAATGAAAGGGCATAAAAGTGCATTTATCCCATTTTTCTTAGAACAATTATCTGACCTCTTCATTGTTTATCATTTTAGGTAGTAAAACCTCATTATTCAGGTTAAATTGCCATGTTGTCACTTTGTGATAAATAAGTGGGTTTTTGGTTGCAGTTTGGGCACTTGGTCTCTAAAAGGTTCACCATCACTGCCATATACCATTTCAGACAGTTGGCTGACAAGTCTTCTCTTAAAAATCTCCAGTGATGGAGCACCCACAATTTCTGAAGGCAAGCTGGTTCTCACTGTTAAGAAGTTTCTCCTTAATTCCAGGTTGCTTCTCTCTTTGATTAGTTTCCATCCATTGTTTCTTGTCCTGCCTTCAGATGCTTTGGAGAATAGGTGGACCCCTTATCTTTGTGGCAGCCTCTCTGGGAGATTGCTATCATGTCCCGCCTGGTCCTTCTTTTCTCTAGACTGGCCAAACCCAAATCCTGCAACCGTTCTTCTTTAGTTTTCGTCTCCAGTCCTTTAATCCTTTTAGTTACTCTGCTTTGCACTTTTCCCAAAGTCTCAACATCTTTTTGTAATACGTAAATCAAAACTGAATGCCGTATTCCAGATGTGAACTTATTAAGATTTCATAAAACGTCACTAATACTTCATGTGATTTCGATTCTATGCCTCTGTTTATACAACCAAGGAGTGAATTGGCTTTTTTGGCTGCCACCACATACAGCTGGCTCATGTTTAAGCGATCGTCCACTAGGACTCCAAGGCCTCTCTCAAAGTTAGTGGCATTAAGCAAGTTTCACCTAATAAGTACTTGTACCTTGGTTTTTTCTGCCTGCAACAGAAATGTGTTATAATTGTTATGTCATACAACTGTGGGAGAGGGGGGGAGGTTTCATAAAGTTTTTTAGTTTTAAATAAAAACAACGTAAAAAACATCATCTTTCCATATACTTACAGACAGTGATTCGGTTGGTTAAAATCATTTTGTGCTCTCAACATTTTCAAAATTTCAATTGTGACAAGTATTCTTTCATCTAACTAAAAACAAATGTTTACACATTTTATCCAAATTTCATTTTACATGTAATATTTCATCTCCATTCTTTATTATCTACCCATTGGTAAAATAGCTCCCATATCAAATAATATTGCTTATTCTCCTCCTCTCTTATTTCAAATGTCAATCTACTCATTTCAGCACAGTCCAATATTTTTTAATAATTTCTTCATCAGCAATTTTCTTCTCTCCTTTCCAATTTTTTGCAAATACATTTCTAGCCGCTGTTAAAATATTCACAATTAAATATTGCAATTCTTTATTGAATGTCTCTGGTAAGATCCCTAATAAAAATATCTCTGGTTTTAAGTCAATTTGTCTCTTTGTCATCTTTTCCAACTACGTGTGTATCTTAGTCCAAAATCTCCTTGCTTCTATGCATGTCTACCATATATGGTTATAAGATCCTGGGGTCTGATGACACTTCCAGCACTTCTCAGATTTATTCGTGAACGTTCTGGCTATCCTCGTTGAGGGTAGATGCCACCTGTAAAACACTTTATACAAATTCTCCTTATATGCTGTAGACATTGTCATTTTATAGTTATGTGACCACAATTTTTGCCATTTCTCCAAATCAATACCATAACCAAAATTTTTCACCCATGCTATCATTGATTCTTTGACTTGTTCTTCTTCCAATTTTACCTCTAACAAATATCCATATAACTTTTTAATTACATGGTCATCAGAACCCATTAATATCTTATCTAAAATAGTCAAAACATTATAAATACCTTCCTGTTTGAAATCTCGATATCTAGAAAATATTTGCATATATGAAAACCAATCCATCTTAAATCCCTGGTCTTCTAAATCTTGTTTTAACTTAAGATCACCCTTTTCATCCAATACTTCACTGTATCTAACAATTTGTTCTCCTTTAAATATCACTAGATATGAGAAGGCTTCAATTGTCAATACCCAGACTGGAATCTTCAAATAATGATATTTTTTAATCCTCTCCCAGTTCAGATATAAAGCTTCAAGTATCTGGTGTCTTCTAAAATACCCCTGTATTTTAGTTCCTTTGTACCATAAAAAGGCATGCCAACCCATCAACAAATCATGTCCCTCCAGATTCAAAAGTCTAGTATTTTTCAATGTTATCCATTCTTTAATCCACATTAAATTAGCTGCTTGATAATATAATTCAAAATTTGGTAGTCTAAAACCACCCCTCATTTTAGCATCCTGCAACAGCTTAAGTTTTATTCTTGCTTTTTTCCCCTGCCAAATATATTTCAACACCATTTTATTCAAGTCTTCACAAAATTCCTTACCCAATTTTATTGGAATAGTCTGAAAAAGGTACAGAATTGGCAATCCTACCAATCATAATTAGCTGAAAATTTCCCCATTTCACCAACTCTAACCCTATCTGTTGTTTCAGCTTATTATAGTTATTTTCTTTAAGTGAACTACATCTCGGTGTCAAATGTATCCCCAAATATTTTACCTTGTTTGTGACCTGCATCTTTGAAATCTCCCTCAGGTCTTCTTTTTGTTTTTTTTAAACATATTTTTAGTCATTATTTTTGTCTTGTCTTTGTTAATTTTCAAACCAGCAACTTCCCCAAACTCTCCAATAGTTTCTATCAGTTTATTTATTGATGCTAGTGGTTCTTCAATAATAAAGACCAGATCATCAACAAAAGCTTGTAATTTATATTCTTCTTTTTGAATTTTCATACCTTTTATGTCTTTTTCTTCTCTAATATTTCTATCTAAAATTTCCAGTGTCAAAATAAACAACAATGGGGACAATGGGCATCTTTGACAGGTACCTTTTTGTATCTCAGTAAAATCAGTCAACTCTCCATTAATCATAACCTTTGCCATCTGTTTAGAATATATAGCTTCAATTGCCTGAATAAATTTCCTACCAAAGCTCATCTCTTCCATTTGTAATGTCATAAATTGCCAATTCACGTTGTCAAATGCTTTTTGAGCGTATAAGAATATCAGAACCATCTGTTTTTCAGGTTGCGCTTCATAATATTCTAGAGTATGCAGTATTATTCTTATATTATCTCTAATTTATCTTTTGGGTAGGAATCCATTTTGATCTGAATGTATAAAATTATTCAAATATCTCTTAATATTTCTGCCAGTATTGAAGCAAAAATTTGATAGTCTGAGTTTAGCAGGGATATAGGCCTATAGTTTTTAATTAGTTGTGAGTCTGTATCTTCTTTATGGATCATTGTGATATAAGCCCCTGTCCATGATTTGGGTATTTCCTTGTTTGTCATTACTTCATTCATAACTTCCAGTAATGGAAGACTTAAGGATTCTTGTAGCGCCCTATAATACTCAACCGGCAGGCCATCTGGTCCTGGTGCTTTCCCATTCTTCTGCTTCTTAATTGCCTCTGTTACTTCCATCATCGTAATGTTTCTTTCCATCATCTCCTCAATATCCTTGGGAATCTGTGGTAGGTTTGCTTTTTGTATATACCTTATCACTTTTTCCTCCTTTGTTATCTTTTTTTAATAAAGCTGTCTATAATATTCTTGTATGATTTTTCCCATCTCCTTATTGCCAAATTTACATTGTCCTTGGTCATCAAGTAATTGCATTATTTTCCTTGATTCTCTATCCTTTTTCATTTTATAAGCTAACCATCTTCCAGGCTTATTCGCATTTTCAAAATAGTTCTGTTTGGTGATTCTTATTTTTTGAGCTAATAATAATAATTTTTGAGCTAGATCTTCTATTTCCAGCAAGTCTATTTTATGTTTTATTATGTCCATTTTAATTTTAACATTTCTTTTGTGGATCTCTCTGGAGTTCCTTTTCACATCTTTTGTAATTGTTGGTCAGTCCTTTGAAAGCTTGTCTTTTCTTCCCATTTCTTTTCCTAGTATAATCTATAATTAATCCTCTGGCATAGGCCTTCATTGTGTCCCAACGATTTTGTATCAATGTTTCTTCTTTCTTATTTTCTTTAAAAAAGAAATCCAATTCTCTCTCCATTTTCTGTACAAAGTCTTTATCTTTTAATATTGTATTGTTTAATGTCCATCTAGCTCTTCCTTTCTGCCCTTTCCAAATAGCAATCACAGGGTTATGGTCTGCCGACAGATTTGATTCTATCTTCACTTGTTCAATGTTTAGAGTCAAGTCCATTGTTCTCCATATCATATCCAGTCTAGACCAAGATGAGTGTCTGTCAGAATAAAAAGTGTATTGTCTATTTTGCCCATTTCTCTCACTCCATATATCTTTCAGATTTATTTCCTCTACCATTTTAAAAAAGGATCTTGGTAGCGCCTTTCTATTGTGTCTTATTATTTTGTGTGTTTTATAGTCCAGTTTTTCATCCACAATTCCATTAAAGTCACCCATCATACATATATTGTCATAGTCCATTTCAATTATTTTATTATGAAGTTTCCTGTAAAAGTCACTTTGATTATTGTTTGGGGTGTATATTGCTATCAGAAGAAGTTTTGTATTGTTATCAATTATTTCTACAATCAATATTCTTCCTTCTGGCTCTGCATATTTCTGTTCTGCTGTTATTGTATTTTTAATATAGAGACCAACTCCTCTCTTTTTACATTGTGACAAAGATAAGAAAGTTTTCCCAAGTTTTGGCTGAATCAATAATTGTTCATGTTGTTTTTTAGTATGTACTTCCTGTAAACAAATTATATCAAATTTTAATTTCTCTAATTTTGAAATACTTTTCTCCTTTTATTGGCCGAATTAAGTCCATTTACATTTATTGAAATTAGTTTTCTTTCTTCCGTGTTCATACTTTATATGTAGGTTTTGTTGCTCTAGTTGATCTAACTTCCCAATGCTCCTTGTATTCCACAACTCCACCAATCGCTCCTTCTGTTGACTCAAGTATTGCCAGCTCTTCTTCTGTAAATTTTATTGGGACCACAGCAGATTGAGTTTCAACTTCTAGTTCAGTTTCTTTCTCTTTAAAGAATTCATCATAGAAAGCTCTAGCTTTTTCAACTGTGTTCAGCCTGTATCTTTGAAGTTGCCATGACAAAACTAATCCTTCTGGAATTAACCACCTATAATTAATTCCTTTTTGCAATAGAATTTTTGTCAAAAATTGGTAGCCTCTTCGCAAGTCTCTCACTTTTTTTTTATTGAAAAAGTTTTACAATACAATTTTTATACCCCTTTCCCCCCCCCAATCCCCCCACCCAGATACCACACCCTCCCTTTCCCCCCCTATCCCTCCTCCTTCCCCCCCCGACTTCCTTATTAACCAATCATATATATCAATCATCATCAAACAACAAAAAAATAATCTAGGTGAGATCCAGCTAAAAATATAACGAATTTAACCTTAAGTAATAAAAATATTAATCTAAACTTCTGACATTTTTTACCCCCCCCCCCCAATTCAAATATATATAATATAACCATAAATCATTTGTAAAAACTCATGGCAGTCTAACAAATATTACAGATATGTCAAATATATAAAAAAATTAATTTTGAGCATCATGAGTTTTTAGAGTAAAATATCATATAAACATTTAACATTAAATATAATTCCCAATATTCAATCTTAGTAATATTATTTAGAAAAATATATAGAATTCAAATAATACATCATAAATTTCTTTTTAAAATTAGATAATATAAAGCTAATCAGATATATAAACTTATTTTTAACATTTATAATATATCTAAATATTAATATAAATATATAGCATAATAAAGATATAAATTCAAATTCAAATATGTAATAAAATAATTAATAGATATAGTTATGAGTCAAATGCTAGTTGAAACTTCTTACTTTGATATTTATTCTGCATGTACTCTACCCATTTCTTCCACTTCTTAGCAAAGGCTTCATGGGTCCTGTCTTTTAGGTATGCAGAAATCTTAGACATTTCTGCAAAATTAGACATCTTCAATATCCATTCCTGTATAGTAGGTACGCTATCTTTTTTCCAGTATTGACCAATCAGTAATCTAGCTGCAGTAATCATATATAAGATCAGTCTCGTTTCAGTCGATGAGCAATCCTTAACTATCCCCAGCAAAAAAAACTGAGGAGAAAATTCAAGCTTCTTCTTCAAAATGTTCTGCATAACCCACCAAAGTTTAATCCAAAATGCTTTCAATTTTCTGCAAGTCCACCAAATATGAAAATATGTTGCATCCAAACAATCACACCTCCAACATTTAGGCTGAACATTTGGATACATACATGATAGTTTTTTGGGATCTAAATGCCATCTATAAAACATCTTGTAAAAATTTTCCCTCAGATTCTGCGCTTGTGTAAATTTAACATTCTGGACCCAAATCTTTTCCCATGTTTCCAACATTACTGGTTCTGCAAAATTTTGTGCCCATTTTATCATAAAATCTTTAACTAATTCACCCTCTGAATCTCTTTCTAACAATAAGTTATACACTCGCTTAATATGCATCGGCCCTTTACATTTTATCTGAGTCACCAAATCTTTTTCATGTAACATTAGTCCAATTTTCTGATCTTCTCTCCATCTCGCTTGAAGTTGAAGATACTGCAACCAAGTTAAATTCACCCCTTCTTCCAACAGAATATTCAAAGGTTTCAAACTCCATCTGCCCCCATCATTAAAAAGCATCTCTTTGTATAAAATCCCCCCAAGTGACTTTATATTTGGCATAATCTGCCCAAGATCCAACCACAAAGGTATTTTGTTAATCCAATCGAAACTGGTGCTTCTTCCAGACTCTCATCAAAGCATGTCTCAAAATGTGACTGTTGAATAGTCTATCCAACTTATCTTCATAGAATAAATATGCATGCCAACCAAATTCCAAGTCATGGCCTTCTATATTCAGAATTTCTATTTTCGTTGTACCAAACCAATCACCCACTTGTGTCAACACTGCAGCCTCATAGTATAAACATAGGTTTGGAACTTTGAGGCCACCTCTTTCATGAACATCTTGCATAATTTTAAGTTTAACTCTTGGTTTTTTCCCATTCCAAATAAATTTATTTAGACCTGCTTGCCATTCCATCAAGGTCTTATCACTTTTAAGCACCAGAATCATTTGAAATAAAAACAGAAATCTAGGTAGAACGTTCATCTTAATAGCTGCTATTCTGCCAAGTAAAGATAGTTGCAGTTTCTTCCAAGTTTCAAGGTCCTTTTGAATCTTATGCCACAATTCCTCATAATTATTTTGAAAAAGTTTTATATTAGATGCTGCAACCTGAACTCCTAGATATTTCACCTTTGTAGCTATTTCAAAGCCTGCCAACCTTTCCAGTTCACTCCTTTGTGGTTCCAACATATTTTTAACTATCATCTTAGTCTTTTTCTGGTTCAGACTAAAACCTGAAACCAGACCATATTCCTCTATAATGTTTTTCATCTGAATGATTGATTCCAAAGGTCGTGTTAGGGTAACAACCAGATCATCTGCGAATGCTTTGGTTCTGTAATCTTTTTGCCTTACAACTATTCCATTCAAATTGTTAGAGTCCCGTAGAGAGTTCAACAACACTTCTAAAGTTAAGATAAACAACAATGGGGATAGCGGACAACCTTGTCTAGTTCCTTTCTGTATATGAAAATTAGTAGTTAAACTCCCATTAATAATAATTTGTGCAGTCTGTTCTTGGTAAATTGCTGAAATTGCTTGTATAAACTGGTCCCCAAAATCCATTTTATGCAAAGTCTTTTTTAGAAAGTCCCAATTGACTCGATCAAAGGCCTTTTCCGCATCCAAAAACACCAGCACCGCAGGGATCTGTTTATTTTTTTCAAGATATTCCAGTAAGTCTATGAGTTGCCTAACATTGTCCTTCATGTATCTACCTTCTATAAAACCTGCTTGATCATCATGAATCACATCTTGAATAACTGGCATCAGTCTGTTGGCTAATACTTTTGCATAAATTTTATAATCCGTATTCAGGAGAGATATTGGTCTGAAATTTTCTGGTTTTATAGAACCCTCTTCCTTCGGTATTAATGAGATAAAAGCCATCTTCCATGAGGGGGGTATTTTACCCCCCTGCTGAATGTTGCAAAACAAGTCCTTAAGATGCTCAACTAATTCTGATTGTAGAGTTTTATAATATACTGCTGTCAAACCATCTGTCCCAGGAGCTTTGGATAACTTCAATTGTTTTATTGCAAATAGAATCTCTTCACTTGTTATAAGTTGATTCAATCTATCACTTTGTATACTTGAAATTTTTGTAACCCTCTTCTTCTCAAGATATTCATCAATAAGATCCTTTCTAGTATTGTCAGCATGATATAATTTAGAATAATAATCTAAAAAAGCTTGATGTATTAAGTGCTGTTGAAAAACTTGTTTCCCTTTATACTCAATAGTGTGTATAGTACGAGAACTTTGCTGCTTTCTCAGGGTATAAGCCAACCATCTACCAGGTTTATTAGCATTGCAAAAGGTATTATGTTTGGCATATTGCAAATTAATTGCCGTCTGATCCGCCATCAATATTTGAAATTGATCTTTCAAAAGTTTTATAGTTAGTTGTAATTTCTCATCAGTCGGATTTTTAATAAGCAATTGTTCCTTTTCCTTTATTTCTGACTCCAATTCTATTCTAGACTTTTGTCGTGTTGATCTATATTTAGAATTCATATAAATCAGTACACCTCGCATATAAGCCTTACTTGCATCCCATACAATTTCAATAGGTGTACCCTTGTTCAAATTAATTTGAAAAAATTCATTAACATGTTTTTTGAGGTCCATAATATTCTTCTCATGTCTGAATAAATTCTCATTCATTCTCCAAGATCTTCTCTCCCTCTTGCCACAATCCATCTCCATCCATACCGGACTATGGTCCATTAAAATTCTAGGAAATATTTTAGTCTTAACCACTTTAGTAAGTGAGTCAGAAGTAGCCAGCATGAAATCAATCCTGGAAAAAGATTTATGTCTATCAGAAAAAAATGTAAAGTCCAATTCCTTCGGATGATGAATTCTCCATACATCCTTCAGTTCCAATTCTTCTTTCAGTGCAAAGAACGTCTGTGGTAGTTTGTTCCCCCTCTTGGCCAAAGTCTTCTTATCAAGATTTGTATCAATCACTCCATTCCAGTCCCCCATAATCAAAAAAGACTTATAATTCCACTGCAGTATTTTAGTATTCAATAATTTATAAAAAAATTTCCTGCTGTTGATTTGGGGCGTAAATCCCAATAAGAAGCATTGAAACATTCTGTATATTTATTTCAACTGTGATATATCTTCCTTCATCATCCGTTTCTATCAATTTAGCTGGAATTCTTTTAGAGATATACAAAACTAATCCATTCCTTTTCACAGAACTAGAAGATATGAAATGTAGTCCAAGTTTTGAATTTGTCAAAATTTTTTGGTCCTGGGTTCTAATATGAGTTTCTTGCAAACAAACAACATCATTTTTATATTGCTTCAAATAATGAAATATTTTCCTTCTTTTCTGTGGAGAATTCAGACCGTTCACATTCCATGATAAAAATCTAACTGTCATTTGGGGATTGTTGAAGCGATTTGAGCACTTGCCTAAGACGCTGTTCCACAGCAGATGTCTTTGGCCTCGCTCCTCCCACTGCTTCAGAGTTCTGTTTCTTCCCATTTGCACCATTCTCTTCTTGTGGCATCTTGGACCTCTGTTGAAGTTGTTTCTCTAGTCTTTGCTTCTCTGCTGCACGAGTTATACATTGATCTTTCGGTTCTTGCAACAACAAGTCAAGGTCCGGCTCCACCTCTCTTGTGGCTCTAGACTGCTTTGATTTAAGTTCTAAGAAATCTGCAAAAAAATCCTCTGAGAGACCACCTACTGCTCCTAAAGTTTCTTCCCTTGCTGTTTCTCGAATTGCCTGTGGTTCTTTTTGCTTAAACAATTCTTGAATCCCCTCTTCAAAATCCTTCTCTTTGGAAATTTCTTCTACAGATAACAGTGTAGATGAACATGGTGGTGTTGAAGTTTTTTTAAGAACATTGTTATAGAAGTATTCCGCTTTTTCCACCGAATTAATACGATATCTTACATCCTCTTATCTCAAAATGATGCCAACAGGAGCATCCCATCTAAATGGAATCTGACGCTTTTTCAATTCATTTACCAAAAAACCAAAATCTTTCCGATCTCTTAACATCTTAGGTGGCAGCTCTTTGAAAACACCAGTTTGGCTACCCTCATGTTGAACATTGGTGTGGAAAGAACTTTGCAAAATGTCATTTCTCAGTCTTCTATCAGTAAAATAAATCACTACATCTCTTGGCAAATTCCTTTGTCTTGCCACTCGAGAGTTAACCCTGTAGATCTTATCAACCCTGTTAGCAATTAAGTCAGGTTCAATTTTTAAAATCTTAGCCAATATTTCCACACAAGCTGCCCTCAGGTTCTCTCTGCTATCCTCTCTTAAACCTCTCAATCTTATAGCGAACTCCATATTCCGAAACTGCATCTTCGTGATTTCATCTTCTAACCTCTGATTTTTAATCTCAACTTTAAAAATTTTTTCATTTACTTGCTTCTTGTTAGATTCCACTTCAAGATTTAAGTCATCCACTTTTTTCTCCACCACCAGCAAAACATCTGTAAAGGAAACAGCTACATTGGCCACATTCTGATTTAACTTGTCAGTTTTTTCCTCCACCAACTCCTTCATTTCCATTTGATTTTTTCCATCTTTTCATCCATTTTACTTATTTTTCCTGAAAGCTCTCCTAGTGACTTATGTATATTAAGTATAAAAGCTTTCAATTCCTCAGTCCCAGTTTCATGAGTCTGACTCTGAGCTGGTGCTGGTTGTTTGGCTGGCTTTTACTTTGTCTGGTGAGTGGGGGAATCCTCCCCCGCTTTTTTTGAAGCCATGCCAGAACAGGATTTTAGTCTCTGAAAAAAAGAAAATCTTCCTCCTTTTCCTGTCCTCCCCAGATTTGCAGAAAAAGAATCAGATCAGTTATATTTTACAATTTAAGTTCTTGCAAATGTGTTACTTTCAGTTACTGGCAGGCAAACTGATAATCAACACTTTCACATTTCACTTTCTCTTTCTCCGCTTTAGCCAGCCGCCATTTTCCAAACACTTTCACTCAGAGGCTTAAACTTGATTGTTTAAAAAAATCACTTAAAAATGCTTAAATTCTTTAAGAAAAAATCCAGATCTCACCAAGTCCTTTAAATGCAGGAAGATTGTAAATTGAAGTTGGTGGAGTTGCTCTCGTCGTCTCGCTCCGTCCAGGACAGATGTCCCTCGCCGCTCGGAGCTCCGGTAGCTTGGAAAGGGAGCCCTCTCTCAGAATGCTCTCCAGGGCAAAAAACAAACCCTGGAAGCAATTCTGGGGGCTCAACCTGCCGCTACCCGCTCTTTCCTCCCTTCTGAACTGAAGGGGGGCTCTACAAAACGGCGAAGCCGGTGGCTATGGAAAAAGCCGCCCAGCGACGCGAGGACGCCACCGGAAGTCGCAAGTCTCTCACTTTTCTTGGTATTTGTTTCAAAACTGTCACTTCTTTCCCCTTGTATTTCAAAGTCTTATCTCTAGCTGCCTGGAGAATTTGTGTTTTGATCGATTTCTTTGTGAATCTTATATGTACTTCTCTTGGCAATTTATTAAGCATTGCATATCTGGTATGAATGTGATAAATCTCATCAATCCCATCTATCATTTCTTTTTTAGTTACTTCTAGAGCTTTGGCCAACATCCCATTCATAACCTCTGCAAGATTCTCCCCTTTTTCTTCTTCCATGTTTTGAAATCTTAAGAAAAATTCTGCTCGATCCATCTCCCATCCAATTGAAGCAATTGTTTCTTATTCAACCTCTCCCAGCCTGCTCTCTATTTCCTTAATTTTTTCTTCTTTTTGATCGTCTTTTTCTTCCAATTTTACCAGCCTTTCTTCATATTTTGACATTGTTTGTTGGATATTGACCAACTTTCCATCTGTTTTAAGCAGTTGTTGTTCCATCCACTGAACTTTTTCATCTATCTTCAATAATTGTTTTTCCATCCTTTGTTGTTGTTATTCCATCCTTTGAAGGGTTTGTAAAATTGTTTGAGTCTATGATTCTTTCTCTTTCGCCTGTTGCAACATGGCTTGAATAGTACCATATTTTCCGGCGTTTAAGACGACTTTCTAACACACAAAAATCTTCTCAAAAGTCGGGGGTCGTCTTATATGCTGGGTGTCAGTCTCCTGTAACCAGGCAGACCAGTCCGAAAGGCTTTGACGAGCCTTAAATGGCTCTAAGGAGCCAAGCTGAACTGCCTGCTGAGTTGCCGCTAATCAGCTGAGTTACAGGCAAGCCCCGTGTAAAAGGGAAAAACTTTGCTTTTACACAAGGCTGGCCATCCCAGCTGAGTTGCCTGATCACCAGAGCTTGGATGGCCAAGCCCCATTTAAAAGGGAAAAACTTTCCTTTTATACAACGCTGGCCACCCCAGCTGCTAATTTTTGCCTGCTAATTGACACATAGCAAAAATCCCCCCTCCCTCCAGCTTGCTTACCTTAGCTGCTAGCCGCAACGCTTGCCTTGTCTTGCTTGCAATCCATTTCATCAGTAAGCAACTAAATCTCCCTGCCTGCAATTAAGCAGGCAGGGAGTTGTGGACTTCAACTCCCAGAATTACTCAGCCAGCAAAGCAAAGCTGGCTGAGGAATTCTGGGAGTTGAAGTCTACAAGTCTTAAAGTTGCCAAGGTTGGAGACCCTTATTCTATTGGGTAAGTTTTTTTCCCCTTTGGGAGCTTTAAAAAAAATAGTTAATTGGGGGGTTTTTTAGTTGTTCTTTTTTAGACCTAGCCATTTAAAGGCTAGGTCTAAGTTTTAGGCTAGGAAGTTTTAAATTTAACTTTCATATAAAAATAAAAATATAAAATAAAATAATAAAATAAAATAAAATAAAATAAAATAATAAAATAATAAAATAAAATAAAATAATAAAATAAAATAAAATAAAATAAAATAAAATAAAATTTGTGCAGCTTTCTGAGATTTAGTGTGTTTCTGTAGAGTTTCACTCTAACTACACAAACACACAAAATCTCACAAAGCTGTATGTGGAATTTTGTGTGTGTAAAGTGTGAAAGTTGTTTTTTTGGGCTTTTTGTGGCTGTGTGAGGTTCCTGCTTGTTGCAGGGGCCATTTTGGGTCTAGCACAGCTGCTTTTACATTGTGGGTGAGCCAGTTGATGTTTTTAAATTTTTATTTGGTGTGCATTGGAAGAGGGGTCGTCTTATACAGCAAGTATAGCCCAAACCCTATATTTTTACAGGAAAAGTCAGGGGTCGTCTTATACGCCCAGTCGTCTTATACGCCGGAAAATACGGTACGTTGATTTCCAGATGGTGAAGAGGATGATGTAGATGCTGCTGCTCCCACTGTTGCAACTTTTCTACTCATTTTGTAATTCAATCAGATTGCAAATAAAATTGAAAAAAGGACCAAAAGGTGAGTAAAAAGGAAAAAAAAGAAAAATAATAATTAAAAAAAGAAGAAAAAACAATCAATTGAAATTCTTCAGTTTCTTCCAAATTTTAATCCTTAATACAAAAAGGAAGAAGGAATAATAAAAAAAAAGAAAAAGAAAAAACCAAAGATGGCAATAGAAAAACAAAAATCCAAAAACAACACATCTTCAGGCTCTTGCTTGCCTTAATCCAATTTTATTGTGCCAAATTTTAAAAACAAAAATGAGGAAAGAAAAATATATGTATATAAAATTAAAGATGAAAAATAAAGTGAAGGAGTCAAAAAAGAAAAAAGAAAAGAAAAAACTAACCCATTTATTTATTTGTTTGTTTGTTTGTTTTTTAAATTTTTATACTTCCCTTCTCCTGAGGGACTCAGGGTGGTGCACAGCCACAATAAAACACATATATCACAAAATTTAAAATAGTTTAAAACTTATTAAATAATTTGGCCTGATATCAAAAACACAAAAAGTTAAAACACCCATTAAAATTCATTATTTAGTCAGCCCAGCCTGTTGAAACAGTAAGGTTTTAAGGACACAGCAAAAGGTACGTAGGTCGGGAATCATATGTATGTCCGGGGGCAGTTCATTCCAGAGAGCGGGTGCCTCCACAGAGAAGGCTCTCCCCCTGGGGGTCACTATTTGACATTGTTTGACTGATGGCACTCTGAGGAGGCCCTCTCTGTGGGAGCGTATTGGCTGGTGGGAGGCTATCGGTGGCAAAAGGCGATCTTGTAAGTATCCAGGTCCTAAACCATGGTGTACTTTAAAGATGGTAACCAACACCTTGAATCACACTCGGAAGACCACTGGGAGCCAGTGCAGCTCGCGCAGGTGAGGTGTTACATGGGTGCACCAAATCACTCCCATAATCACCTGTGTGGCCACATTCTGGACCAGGTACAGCCTCCGAGTGCTGTTCAAGGGGAGTCCCATGTAGAGAGCATTACAGTAGTCCAGATGGGAGGTGATGAGGGCATGGGTGACTGTGCGCAAGGCATCCTGATCCAGAAAGGGATGCAACTGGTAAATCAGGCAAACCTGATAAAAGGCCCCCCTGGCTGCAGTTGTCAGGTGATCTTCTAAAGACAGCCATGCATCCAGGAGGATACCCAAGTTGCGAACCCTCTTTGAGGGGGCCAAGATCAACCCCCAATAGTCAGTGATGGAACCAGCTGGTTATACAGAACGCCAGAAACCACAGCCACTCGGTCTTGGAGGAGTTGAGTCTGAGCTTGTTTCTCTCCATCCAGATTCGCACAGCCTCCAGGCATCAGGACATCACGTCAAGTGCATCATTGGGATGGTCTGGGGTGGAGATGTACAGCTGAGTATCATCAGCATACTGATGAAACTTCACCCCGAAACCATGGATGATCTCACCCAGCGGCTTCACATAAATATTGAACAGGAGGGGCGAGAGGACTGATCCTTGCAGCACCCCACAAACAAGCCGCCTCCAGGTTGATCTCTGTCCCCCTGCCAACACAGACTGTGTATGGCCAGAGAGGAAGAAGGAGAACCACTGCCACATGATGCCCCCCATTCCTAACCCCTCCAACCGGCGTAGCATGATACCACATGCATGATATACAACAGGGGAGTAAAATGCCCCCTTCGTGGAAAACGGCTTTTATCTCATTGATACCAAAAGAGGATGGTTCTACAAAACCAGAAAACTTCAGACCAATATGTCTCTTGAATACGGATTATAAAATCTTTGCAAAAGTATTAGCCAACAGATTGATGCCAGTTATCCAAGAGCTGATTCATCATGAACAAGCTGGATTTATAGAGGGCAGATACATGAAGGATAACGTAAGGCAACTCATAGATTTATTGGAACATCTTGAGAAAAGTAAACAGATCCCTGCGGTGCTGGTGTTTTTGGATGCGGAAAAGGTCTTTGATCGGGTTAATTGGAACTTTCTATTGAAGACTTTGTCTAAAATGAACTTCGGGGACCAGTTTGTCCAGGCAATATCAGCAATTTATCAAGAGCAAACAGCACAAATTATTATTAATGGGAGTAACGTTTCCGTGCTGTATCCCGGCCTGAAGCCTGACTGGTATGGATCTAGATAGACAGCTTCATCCAGATATCGGGGAAGCTGTCATGCCACCACACTCTCAACAACCTTCACCATGAAGCGAAGGTTGGAGACTGGACGATAGTTCGCTAATACAGCCGGGTCCAGGGAAGGCTTCTTGAGGAGGGGCTTCACCACCGCCTCTTTCAGGGCAGAGGGGAAGAAACCTTCACTCAAGGAAGCTTTAATAATCATCTGGAGCCAGCCTCATGTAACCGCCCGGGAGGCCAGCACCAACCAGGAGGGACACGGGTCCAATAAACATGTGGCAATGCTAAGCCTATTCAGAATCCTGTCCACATCCTCAGGAGTCACACGGTCAAACTCCTCCCAGATAACACTCTCAGGACCTACCTCTGTCATCCCATCTGAGCCCACCCAATTGGAGTCCAAGCCTTCCCGAATCTGAGCAATTTTGTCATGCAGGTATTGTACAAAATCCTCAACCCTACCCTGTGAGGGGTCTTCCTGGCTCCCACATAAAGTAGTGAGCGGGCCACCCTAAGCAGGGTGGCTGGGCAGTTCTCTGCAGACACAATAAGAGTGGAAAAATAATTAGATTTTGCCATTCTTATTGTCACTAGGTAGATCTTAATGTGAGACATCACCAGTGTTCAGTCAGAGTCGGAGTGGCTGGCCCTCCAAACACTCTCCAGGCATCTTTTCCAGTGCTATCATCTCCCTCAGCTCCTCGGAGAACCAGGGAGCCAATTGAGATTGGCACCGGGTCAGAGGCCATAAAGGCACAATGCGATCCAAAGCTCCACAGTCACTTTATCCCAGGTGGCCACCAGTTCTTCAGTTGAGTCGTGAGCTAGAGCCTCTGGGAATGGCCCAAGCTCCATCAGGAACCTATCCGGATCCATCAGGCATCTGGGATGGGACCACCTAGTTATCTCACATCTGGCTATCTGAGGAACAGTGGCCTCCCTCGGACAAAGACTTTCCTTTATAATAGCCTCTACCCCCCCCCCCGCCCCTCCCCTGAGCCCTCAGTGTCAACTTGTAAAGCTTTCAAGTTGCCATGAGCAGGAGGGAGGGAGAACTGATAGAGCTGATTGACTAACTGAAGTTACATTCCATACATTCTTCATGACCGCAATCAGAGGGAGGGTATTGAATTTCACAGCCAGCCAAAGTGGTTAATTGGAGAATGTGATTTATGACATGGCCAGGGAGGAGGGGAGAGACAGGGTGATAGGAAAAAGTAAATCTACATGGGATTAGTTCTAACTGCATCCGAATATTGCTGGAATGATGCTCCTATTAAATGACTGTATTTCTTTTGAAGTTTGGCTCATGGCTCATGAATTAATTAGGGCATCTTTCAGAAACTTCACACTCAGTTGATGGAACGCATGGTAGCCTGGTGGGCACATTTCAACAAGGGGAACCCCCCCTCCCGGCCCAACCAGGTCTCCGTAATCCCTGCCAGGTCAGCACCCCCCCTCCTGAACAAGATCACAAATGAGGGGGGCTTTATTCATTCATCAGCTTGTGCTGATGTTGTGCAATGCCAGGAGGCCCAGGCCCTGAGGGTCTGTGCAACCTGGGGAACGAGTTTTAATATTCAGAAAGCATACAGAGAGTGATTTTTGGTCTAGCCACAATATTAAAAGGAAAAGTTAGAGATGTCAAGTAGCAGTTACCAAAAAAAAAAAAAAAAAAAGTCAAGGTCTTCTTATAGTGTTTCAAGACTTCTGCTTTGGCTTCAAATAATATAACACAAGCACCTATATAAATAATGTAGATAAGCCACTTTCTCTGCTATTCACCAGTTTTATCAGCCTAGCATGACAGCCTCTGTTTTGTCTACACTGGACTGCTACTTGAATAAACATCCAAACAAAGTTTCTTTTCCAGCAGGGGGCAGTGTTGTACACTCTTTTGTCTTTCTTCTAAAGTTAATAAAAAGTTCCCAAGAAAAAAGAAAAAGAAAAAGAGAAAAATAGAAAAGAAAATAGAAAAGCTTCAATTCACATACAGCAACCAAAGTCCACCAATTATTTTTTTAAAAAAAGGCACAATATACACAACCTACTGATTTTCTTCTTTCTCAAGTCGGCTCCAGTCTCAATCAGCAATGAAAGTAAAAGTAGCCTGAGTAGCATAGGGGGCTAATGCCTCCTACTAAAGGCAGCAATTAACATCCAGCTGCCTGTAATTCTGTGAGTTCAATCCCAGCCAGGCTCAAGGTCAACTCAGCCTTCCATCCTTTCTAAGGTGGGTAAATTGAGGACCCAGTTTGTGGGGGCAATAAGCTGACTTTGTATAAATATACAAAAGTATGAAGGCTATTGCTTAATGCATTGTAAGCCGCCCTGAGTCTCCGGAGAAGGGCGGCATATAAATCAAATTAAAAAAAAAAAAAAGTAAAAGTAAAGCAATTAAGTCCTTCTCACTAAAAAGCCAAGTGAAATATAGCAGGAAAAAAAAACTTTCTCATTTTACTCTCACCGCTTATTATACCTAATTCTAATCTCCAAATTCATTTTCCACAGGGTGTCCTCTGTATTATTTAAAAAGTGAATCTCTCACCAATCCAATCCTCTGTCTCTTCCTTTTCCCTCCTTGCAACTGCCGCAGCCTCGGCAACTTGGATAGCTGCTACCCCACACACAGGAAAAGGAGCTTTCCTGGATCAATCAGGGGCTTTGTGATGACCCTGAGACCATCAGGATGTGATCCTCACTATCGCAGTCAAAACTAGACTGCGGGGTCCGAGGTGGACCGTCCCATGTCGGGGCTATCGGCGGGGATTTCTGGAGCTCAGAAATCCCCTGTCTGTTTCACTAAGGCACCAGCTTCAGGTCATACAACTGTGTTGTTGTGACTGCCATCTTTGCCTTTCTGACCCCACTGCAGCATTTCATGTTGAGGCACTATAAGTATGCACTTTACATTTATAATGTTTCAGAGAGATTCAAAAAATTTACTGTATGCACTCCACGTTTCTGTCTGAAAAGACATTTATATAGATGGAGATCATTGACCAGGTATAACCAATTTATATAGATGGAGATCATTGACCAGAGGCCAAATGAGATTGCAGCTCTATTCATTTAAAGGTTTTTTACTGCTGTGTTAATTTTTTTCAGTTCTGCAGTTTTTCCCCCATTTTAACGTCTATTGATCGAAGAAACCTTCGGTTTTCCAGCAGCTGTCAGTAACAACAATGAAAGAACCAATTTATTGCATTCTATAAAACTGAATTAATTTCCTACATTTTGCAGGAGAAAAGCCACAAAACAGAACCCCTGTGGTGTGGAAATCCTGCCCTTTGGCTATCTCAGATGCTGCTGGACTCAAGACATCCGCCGTCTATCTCTGTTGTATGTAGAAGGAAGTCAGCAAAGGGTTAGGTTGGGCAATTGATCAATAAGAGTCCAGCCACAAATGCAGAAATAAACCCACAAGAAGATGGACTTACAAAAATCAGTAAATAGAAACCATGGATATAAACATGACATTTTAATATCTACCCATCTTGATTAAAGCAAAGTTTGAAAAGAAGTCAACCTTCTCTTTATTAATCCTACAAATTTATTTATTTTATTTATTATTAAATTTCTATACCGCCCTTCTCCTTCCGGACTCAGGGCGGTGAACAGCCAATTTAAAACCAATGCAATACAATAAGTTAAAACGTACTAAAATCAATATAAATTTAGGCTGAAAATACAAACCGAATAAAAACTCTAAAACTCTAAAAATTTAAAATAATTTAAAATATTTAAAAATAGGAGGGATCAGGCAAGTCCGGCAAGTTGGAAGAGATGAGTCTTCAAAGCCCGACGAAAGGTCCGGAGGTCAGTGATAGTTCTCAGATCTGGAGGGAGATCGTTCCAGAGGGTGGGGGCTACCACAGAGAATGCTCTCCCCCTGGGGGTCGCCAGCCGGCACTGTCTGGCTGACGGCACCCTGAGGAGGCCCTCTCTGTGGGAGCGAACCGGCCGGTGGGAGGCAATAGGTGGCAGAAGGCGGTCCCGTAAGTACCCTGGTCCTAAGCCATGGAGCGCTTTAAAGGTGATTACCAACACCTTGAAACGCACCCGGAAGTCAACCGGCAACCAATGCAGCTCACGCAGGAGAGGTGTCACATGGGAGCGCCCTGTCGCTCCCATAATCCCCCGCGCGGCCGCATTCTGTACCAGCTGAAGCCTCCGGATGCATCCCAAGGGGAGCCCCATGTAGAGAGCATTACAGTAGTCCAAGCGAGACGTGACGAGCGCCTGAGTGACAGTGTGTAGGGAGTCCCGATCTAGAAAGGGCCGCAACTGGCGTATCAGGCGGACCTGATAAAAAGCTCCCCTGGCCACAGCTGTCGTATGCTCCTCTAAGGACAGCCGTGGATCCAGGAGGACGCCCAAGTTGCGCACCCTTTCCGTGGGGGCCAATGATTCGCCCCCAATAACCAACGATGGAGTCAGTTGGCTATATCGGGACGCCGGCAGCCACAGCCACTCAGTCTTGGAGGGGTTGAGTCGAAGCCTGTTTCTCCCCATCCAGACCCGCACAGCTTCAAGGCACTGGGACATCACTTCCACGGCATCGTTGGGGTGGTCTGGGGTGGAAATGTACAGCTGAGTATCATCAGCGTACTGATGGAATTCCACCCCAAAACCACGGATCTCACCCAGCGGCTTTACATAAATGTTGAACAGAAGGGGCGAGAGGACCGACCCTTGTGGCACCCCACACACTAGGCGCCTCGGGGTCGACCGCTGCCCCCCTGTCAACACCGATTGCGACCGGTCGGAGAGGTAGGAGGAGAACCACCGCAGAACGGTGCTCCCCACCCCCAATCCCTCCAACCGGCGCAACATGATACCATGGTCGATGGTATCAAAAGCCGCTGAGAGGTCTAACAGCACCAGGATAGAGGAGTACCCCCTACCCCGGGCCCTCCAGAGATCATCCACCAACGCGACCAATGCCGTTTCGGTGCTGTAACCAGACCTGAAGCCGGACTGGAGCGGGTCTAAATAGACAGCTTCATCCAGGTACCGGGGGAGCTGCCGCGCCACCACACTCTCAACAACCTTCGCTAGAAAGGGAAGGTTGGAGACAGGACGATAATTTACCAAAACAGCCGGGTCCAGGGAGGGCTTCTTGAGGAGGGGCCTCACCACTGCCTCCTTCAAGGCAAGCGGAAGGACACCCTCACTCAAAGAAGCATTTATAATCTCCTGGAGCCAGCCTCGTGTAACCTCCCGGGAGGCCAGCACCAACCAGGAGGGACACGGGTCCAATAAACATGTGGTAGCGTTCAGTCTACCCAGGATCCTGTCCACGTCCTCGGGAGCCACAGGATCGAACTCAGCCCAGATAACACTCTCAAGACTGGGCTCAGTCACCTCGCCCGAACTAATCCAGTCAGTGGCCAGCTCATCCCGAATCTGAGTTATTTTATCATCCAGATATTGAACAAAATCCTCAGCACGTCCCTGCAAGGGATCCTCCCGCGCTCCCAGATGAAGGAGGGAGCGGGTCACCCTAAACAGGGCGGCTGGGCGATTATCTGATGACGCAATAAGAGCGGTGAAATAGTTAGATTTCGCCGCTTTTATTGCCACTAAGTAAGTCTTAATATGAGCTCTTACTAGTGTCAAGTCAGATTCGGAGCGACTAGCCCTCCAACCACTCTCTAGGCGTCTTTTCCGGTGCTTCATCTCCCTCAGCTCCTCGGTGAACCAAGGAGATAAGTGAGTTCGGCGCCGGGTCAGAGGCCGCAAAGGCGCGACCCGGTCCAAGGCCCCACCGGCCGCCCTATCCCAGGCAGCCACCAGGTCCTCAGTCGAGTCGCGTGTCAGTGTCTCAGGAAATGGCCCAAGCTCCGTCTGGAACCTATCAGGATCCATCAGGCGCCTGGGGCGGAACCACCTAGTTGGTTCCGCCTCCCTGCGATGAGGTGTAACGGTCAGAAAGTCGAGACGAAGGAGCGAGTGGTCAGTCCATGACAAGGGTTCAACACCTATATCCCCAATATCATGACCACTCAACCACTGACCAGAGACAAAAACTAAGTCCAGGGTGTGTCCACCAATGTGAGTCGGGCCCTGAATTACCTGGGTCAGGTCCATGGCCGTCATGGAAGCCATGAACTCCCGAGCCATCTCAGATGTTTCACCGATAGATGGCAGGTTGAAATCCCCCATGACTATAAGCTTGGGGGTACCAACCGCCACCTCGGCTATAACATTGAGAAGCTCGGACAGGGTCGTTGCCACGTGGCAGGGAGCCAGGTACGTGACTAACAGACCCATCTGCCCACCAGGGCCCCATCTCACAAAGGCGGACTCACACCCGGCTATCTGAGGTACAGTGGCCTCCCTCGGACCCAGGCCTTCCTTAATAATGACCGCTACTCCCCCACCCCTGCCCTGGGCTCTCGGCTGGTGGAATGCAAGGAAACCCGGTGGACACATCTCCACGAGGGGAACCCCCCCTCGTGGCCCAACCAGGTCTCGGTAATGCCGGCCAGGTCCGCACCCCCCTCTTCAAGAAGATCACATATGAGGGGGGCCTTGTTTACCACGGACCTCGCATTGCACAACAACAGCCAGAGCCTCGGGTCCTGAGACTCCAAACAACCCGGGGAACAGGAATAGCTCCGGGGACCGGGGCGCGCAATCGCTCGAAGACAGCGAGTGCGTGCCCCCAGCACATGATATGGTCCCCTGCTCTCGCCATATCTGCCCCTCCCACATAACATAGTTATCACACCACCCTCAACAGAGGGCTCATTGAGAGCCCTCTTGCCTCCAGAAACTAAGCCCCCCGTGGCATCAAAGACTGTCGGGCCTGTCCCTTTCCCCCCCAGGTTTCTCCCCAAACCCACACCCTCCCCCACCCCAGAACCCCCTAAAACACCCCTTAAAAAAGTCCTTAAAAAGCCCCTCAATCCCCTTTTCGCAACATGCCACCTCTCGGGGTCCCAAAACCCGTCATTAAGGTAGGCCCTCGATAGTGTGGAGGGCCAAACCCGCGAGAGGGGGGAATCTCGCAGGGCAAGAAGCGTCGACCTAGGAAGCATCCAACAGAAGTGGGCCAGAAAGTAGTGGCATGGCAAAGGTCCATGATCATAGTTCGAATAATGTCCTGAAGCAGGAACCAGATCAGTCAGGAGAAAAACGCCACTACCCTCTCACGGTAGCGGCCAAAGAGTCTCTGCATTCTGTCTCAAGAGAGGGGATGTCCAGACCACCCTCTCACGGTGCTCCAATCAGCAGGCGCGTTGGAAAGTCCAAGGCCACTCTCTCACCGTGGCCCGGCGAATTCATCCTGCGATGTGACACCCCCTCAAGGTGGAAATATCAGAATCAGCTCCACAGGTCCTCCCATGAGCTGGCCTGTCTTCTAATGGCCAGCCAGCGGACGATGGAATACTGCTAGAAGATGATAAAAAAGGCCAGGAGTCCAGGCACAGGCAGCTAATGGAGAAACAGCATGGTTTAAAGGGCCAGCGGAGGGCAAACTAGCAGAAGGATGGAATGCTGCTAGAAAAGGCTCAGGGAAGCCGGAGTCCAGGTCCAAATAGCTGGTGGATAGGCGTAGGTTGGAGGGCCAGCGGAGGACAAGCGGGATGGGGGGGGATGCTGAGGGCTTCACCCCCTCTACCAGCGCCCTCAGACCACCGCCAGCTGCCAACGCCCTCTCACCGCCGTCGCCGCTCGCCACTCGGTCCTCCTTGTTCCCCGCCGCGCCGCCATCTTTCGCAGCGCCGCCCAGCTGTTTTTGGGCGGCGGGAACCTCCGGAGGCCTGCTAGGGCCTACTAGGGCCTGCTGAGGGCTTCGCAGCAGCTGCCCTCTCACCGCAGCCGCCGCTACCCCCTCGCCGCCATTTCATTCCAATTTCGCTGCTCCGCGCCGCTCTCCCACCGCGCCGCCATCTCCGCAGCGCCTCTCAGCTGTTTAGAGGCCTGGAAACGGCGAGAGCGGCGGGGACCTTTAAAGACACGCTGGCGCGCTACAAACCCACCAGCGTGTTGGCAGAGTGCTCCGCTGGCTGGGCGGGGGGTCGCCGATAATCCGCAGCCCCCCCGGACCCTCTAAAGCCAGCCAGACGACCCATCCTCAAAACGGAGCCCTAGATGCAGTCGCCATCTTGGGCATGCGCAGAAGGGAAGATTGAACATATAATAGAATAACTTATATAAGAATAACTTATAAAAATAACTTTTGAGATATCAAAATGAACAGTCAATGTTTAATAGAAATGGATACAGATAAAAGCACATTAGAAAAAGCATGCTGGAAATAAAATTGAGATATTACAGAAAGCATCTCCTCTTCTAGGATTTAAAATGTTATTTTTTGCATAATTTCCATTGGCCAAACATATGTTTTTAAAATAGAAATGTCAAATCTTATTATAAATTTCAATGGAAGTTGGAATTTGCATCGGAATTTCATTTTAATGTGTGCCATTGTGGACACAGAAAAGTAACAATAAAGTTTATATCTTATCTTATCTTAAATTTCAATGGAATGGTTGAATCACTCCAATGCATAATTTTGAAAACAAAATTGTGTTGGGCTTTAAAGTGTGTTGAATTAAAAGGAAGGACTGCTTTTTCATGTTTCTTTCTTATTTCACCTGCAGCATTTGGTCTGCTCCGTAATAAACTGTCAGACCCCCCAAAAATGTGATACTGCCATTCAAGTGGAGAAGGGGGAGCACAGCCTGTGTCATCAGATATTTTACAACCTATATCCTGGTGCCAAGGGGCCTGAGAAGGGAACTTTACCTGCAGGAATTTATATGATAGCCATGTGGGTTGTCTCACTTTAAAGGGTAGTGGTGTGAATGCATGTTTGTTCAGGTTCTCAAAGGAAACAATAAAGAAAACATCTTCACACTTGTATATTGGCTAAAATCTGCATTCTGACTTAAAGGGAGATGTCTCTACCACTTTAATCCTATTGCTTTGCTAAGGGTATTCAGATTGTGCTTTAGCTGGTTGGCTTTCACTTCAGCTTAATAAAAGAATCCTTTTGAACAACTGTTTCAAGAGTTCGTACTTTCTTAGGTTGGAAGGAGAGGCGATCCTTACAGAAAGCACAATCTGCAAAACGGTCAGCCCAGAAAAGCAATCTTTGCTCTACTGAGGGGACCTTGCAAACTATGTCTGAACGAAGCAGAGAACTGGGAGAAACCGATTGCTGGGGAGAGACAGTAACCGCCACCCAGTCGGATGCCTGTTTCATACACCCCATTGGAGAGGATGAGGTAACCCTGGGGAATCAGGAAAAGCCCCGCTGGTCGATTAGCATCGGGAAGAAAGATGGCTGGGATGAGAGAACCAGAGGAGTCACCCTCAACCGTGGCAACCGAAAACCGGGTGGAAACTAGAACTAGAAGCTCTTTCCTTTTTTTTTTAATTGAAAAAGTTTTACAAACACAAATTTTTCCCCTTCCCCTGCTTCCCCTCCCTAACCCTCCCTAACCCATCCCTCCCCACCCTTGACTTCTTTTATAACCTTAAAAATTACATTTCATTTTAAGCTCCCCCGATATTAAAAGGTGAAATCCAAATTATATCATGTCATACAATTCCTCCCAGCTATTCTACCCACTGTCAATGCTAAAAATTTCTACATAACATTCAAGTAAAAGCTATCTGATACTTCCTTGACTGATATTTATTCTGCGCATAATCTATCCCAAATATTAAAAAGTGAAATCCAAATCATATCATAATTCCCCCCAACTACTCTGCACCCTGTATATACTATAAATTTCTACATAACATTCAGCTAAAAGCTATCTGATACTTCTTTGTTTAATATTTATTCTGCACATAGTCTATCCATTTCTTCCATTCCCACACAAAAGTTTCTTGAGTCCGGTCTTTTAAATATGCTGATATCTTTGCCATTTCTGTGAAACTAGCCACCTTGAAAGTCCATTCTTCAATAGTAGGTAAAATATCTTTTTTCCAATATTGACCAATCAATTACCTAGCTGCTGTAATCAAATATAATATCAGTTTTGTTTCGTTCAATGAAAAGTCCTTAACTATGCCCAATAAAAACAATTGTGGAGAAAATTGAAGTTTCTTCTTCAAAACATTTTGCATAACCCACCAAATTTTGATCCAAAAAGCCTTCACTTTCCTGCAAGTCCACCATATATGGTAATATGTAGCATCTAAACAATCACATCTCCAACATTTTGGCTGAACATTAGGAGACATGCATGACAATTACTTAGGATCTAAATGCCACCTATAAAACATTTTATAAAAATTTTCCCTCAAATTCTGTGACTGAGTAAATTTAACATTCTGGACCCATGTTTTTTCCCATGTTTCCATCATGACTGTTTCTGCAAAATTTTGTGCCCATTTTATCATACAATCTTTAACCAGTTCATTTTCAGAGTCTCTTTCCAACAAAATATTATAAACCCTCTTAATATACATTGGGCCTTTTTCTTTTATCTGTCTTACCAATTCCTCTTCGTATAACATCAAACCAGTTTTTTGATCTTCCCTCCATCTTGATTGAAGTTGATTATACTGTAGCCAAGTTAAATTGATCCCTTCTTCCAACAGAATGTTTAATGACTTTAATTGCCAACTTTAAAGTTTAATGACTTTAATTGCCAATCATTAAAAAGTATCTCTTTATATAAAATCCCCCCAAGTGACTTAATATTTATATTTCGTATGATATGACCAAGATCCAACCACAAAGATATTTTGTAATCCAAATTAAACTGGTGCTTCTTCCATACTCTCATCAAAGGGTTTCTAAGTATATGACTCTTAAATACCTTATCAACTTTATTTTCATAAAATAAGTACGCATGTCAACCAAATTCCAAATCGTGGCCTTCTATATTCAATTTTTCAGATCTTGTCATTCCAAACCAATCACTCACCTGTGTCAACGCTGCTGCTTCTTAGATTTGGAAGTTTAAGGCCACCCCTTTCACGAACATCTTGCATGATTTTCAGTTTAACTCTTGCTTTTTTATCATTCCAAACAAACTTGTTCACTCCTTTTTGCCACTCAATCAGATGTTTATCATTTTAAGCACCGGAATCATTTGAAACAAAAATAAAAATCTAGGTAGAACATTCATCTTAACTGCTGCTATTCTTCCAAGTAAAGATAGCTGCAGCTTTTTCCAGGTTTCCATATCTTTTTGCAGAAGCTCTTTCTGACCAGGGGGGACTGACCGAAGCACCCCTGAGGGAGGACTATCTGAGGAGGCATATAATCTAATTGGTGATGGAAACTTTGGAAAATATCAATATCTGAAGGGAGCCAGGACAACAACCAAACAGCGCGGAAAGGGCAACAGTCGTGGATGATGCCATGGGAGGCAACCCCCCTCTGGAGCCTGCCTATCAAGCAGAGGGTGCAGCAGCAGTGGGAGAAGACCCAGCAAATCCTCCCCCCAAGGCAGCATGCACACCGGCGCCCACTCCCAACCAACCCCGGGCTCCTCAACTGGAAAGAGAAACTCCCCCCTTGGGGTGAAGTTTGATGGGAATCCGCAACAATTAGGATTCTTTGTGGCACATATGCTAACCTACATGCAAGAGTATGGGCGTGATTTCCAAACCCAAGACTCCCGAGTGCGAGTGGTGACCCTAGCCCTAGAGGGGACCACGGCCAGATGGATGGTGACCTTGCATAACGCCAACGCACCAGAACTGTGGGATTTTGACAATTTCATGATGGCCCTACGACGTCAATTTGAGGACCCACTGGCAGACTGCAAAGCACGTGACCGCATTAAGGTGGTGAAGCAGGGGTGATGGCCAGTAGCAGAGTATACTGAAGAATTCCGGGACCTCGCGTGCCGTGTGCACTGGCTGGAAGATATTTGGTGAGCTGTTTCAAGGACGGGCTGAGTGATGATATATACAATGCCTGCGTGGCCTGAGGGGCACCGAATGACCTACATGAATGGTATGTCACTGCTGAAGAAGCTGAGATCGATATGGCCAGAAACCAGTATTGAGCGGGGCGAGCATGGAAGAAATCCTCACCCCAATGGAAGCAAGAGCCCCTCAAACCACAAACCGCATTCTCTCCGAGATCTTCAGCCTGTTTCAAGTGTGGAAAAGAAGGGCACTGAGCTGCAGAGTGTCGTTCGCAAACACCCACCTGGAACCACCCACCAGGGGAGGGTCCTGCAAAACCGGGTCGGTGTGGGAAGGAGACCACTCTGTGGAGCAGGCAGACCATAGAAGTTCTGTCTCCTCCCCTCTTTGGGGAGGAAATCCTGGCATCTGAACAGGAGGAATCACACTCATTCGGAAGTGATCCAGATAATGTACCACTGGTAAGCAAACCAATTAAACTGCTTATCCTCCCCTTAAGACTATTCATCCCAATATAAGACAGGGAGATAAGCATCTCCACTTTAGTGGATTCAGGGTGCACCCATTGTTTGATCAGCTCAACCTTAGTAGGCAGGTTAGGGATTAATGTAAGAAAGCTGAAAAACCCCATTGCTTTCTGCCAACTAGATGGGTCAATAGCAGGAGGGGAGCCAGCCTCTCTAGCCACCGAGCCTCTACATATAGGCATCGGAAGACATGAGGAAAAGCTTACATTTATAGTAGCACCTGGCATGGAGTGGCCATTGGTTCTGGGCCTTGCATGGCTAAAAATATGGAACCCACAAAGCAATTGGAAACAAGGCATCATAAAATTTTAGAAGAAGGTGACTCTTGCTGAGTACCCAAATAAAAGAATTGAGGGGGCAGAGAATCGAGAAACAGCCATGCCTGGTCACGCCACACTAATTGAGAGCATACCCATAGAATACAAGGATTTAGCTGAGGTTTTTAGTGAAAAAACCTCAGATGAGCTCCCTCCCCACCGTGCCACTGACTGTGCAATAGTAATCTTACCCAGTGCAAAACTCCCTAAACCCAAGATGTACAGCATGTCACCGAGGGAGCTGGAAGAACTGAGGACATTCATTGAGAAAAACCTAGCAAGGGGTTTCATCGAGTCTGCTCGACCAAAAATTGCAGCTCCTGTACTCTTTAGAGAGAAAAACGATGGTTCAAAATGCCTGTGATTTTTGGACTTTAAATGCAATCAGTGTGCAGAACATGTATCCTCTCCCCCTTATGAAAGATACGTTAGCACATCTCGCTAAAGGCTAAATTTTTTTAAAGCTGGACTTAAGGGAGGCTTACTACCATGTCAGAATGAAGGAAGGGGATGAGTGAAAAACAGCATTTAACACCCCCCTTGGTTGCTACCAATTCAAGGTGCTCCCCTTTGGGTTGCAAGGAGCTCCTGCAGTGTTTATGCAGTTAATAAATGAAGTGCTGCATCAACATTTATATAAGGGAGTTCTGGTCTATTTGGACGACATTTTAATCTATACTGAGACCAAAGCAGAACATGTGAAATTAGTCAGGGCAGTTTTAAACAAACTCCGCACTGCCAAACTTTATGCCAAACTTTCCAAATGTGAATTCCATCAAGACAAGATTGACTATTTGGGATACCGCATTTCCCAGATGGATCCTCTGAAAGTGCAGGCTGTACTTGATTGGGACCCTCCACACACATGTAAACAGTTACAAAGCTTCTTGGGGTTTGCCAACTTTTACCGCCAGTTTATCCCTGTGTTTGCTCAGCTTGCCCTCCCCATCACCAAGCTCTTAAAAACAAAGGGGGAGGACAACCCTAAACCAAAGCAACCATTGAACTGGACTATGGAATGCCAGGCAGCATTTGAAAAGCTTAAACGGCTGTTCTCAGCAGAACCAATTCTACAACACCCAGACACGGAGAAACCATTTGTCATATAAGCAGATGCCAGCGATGTGGCAATAGGAGCAGTCCTACTTCAGAATAATGAGCAAGACCAACTACAACCCTGCGCTTACACTTCTAAAAAGCTGAATGAGACTGAGCAAAGGTGAGCTATTTGGGAGAAAGAGGCTTATGCAGTTCGTTGGGCATTGTTGACCTGGCGGCATTTCCTAGAAGGCAGTAAGACCCCTTTTGAAATCTGGACTGATCACAAATATCTAGAAGCCCTAAAGACCCCAAGGAAACTCTCCCCAAAACAAGTACAATGGGCTCAGTATTTTAAACAGTTTGATTTTACTCTAAAATACCTCCTGGGGGGGGGGGAACTTTCTGGCGGATGCACTATCCAGGAAACCGCAATACAATAGTGCAAAGTCAGATGTAATCAAACCTATAGTACAAAACAATCAACTAGCTGCTAAAGTAGTCACCAGATTCCAGGCTAAACAAGAAATATTGACGGAAAATGACACCACCCAAACCTTTAAACAAGCATTGAACACTGATGAATGGTTTTTCAACAACAAATCCAGCTGTCTGATGAAAGACGACTTGGCTTGGGTGGGTGGGAAATTGTATGTCCCTGCAAGCCGAAGACTATGCTTAATGGAATGGTGCCACGACTCCAAATTATCTGGACATTTTGGGTTTGTGAAAACTTTACACCTGATTAAAAGACAATTTTGGTGGCCAACACTAAAAAAGGACATAGAAAGCTATGTAGCTAGCTGCCCCATCTGTGCAGCAAAAAGATGTCAGGGAAAAACCCCAGGTCTATTGCAGAAGGTAACTGAACCTTCAGCGCCTTGGAGAGAGATCGCTATGGATTTCATTGTGGAATTGCCAAACTGTGAGTGAAATACTGTTATTTGGGTTGTGACAGACCTATTTTCAAAACAGGCACATTTTATACCCTGCCAAAAGATCCCAACTGCTAAAGGTTTAGCCAAATTATTCCTAATACACATTTATCGACTTCATGGTGCTCCACAAAGGATGATCTCCGACAGAGGGGCGCAATTCACCTCCAACTTTTGGAGGGCGTTTTTGGGCTTACTTTGTACTGGCCAGGGGTTGAGCACATCCTTTCATCCTTGTACTAATGGTAATTCTGAAATTTTGAACTTGGTGCTAGAACAATATTTAAGATGTTTCATTAATTTTCAACAGGATAACTGGACTGAACTTTTGCCTTTTGCTGGAGTTGCGTTTAATAATGCTGTACATTCAAGCACTGGTTTTACCCCTTTTAGAGTAGCAACTGGCCAGGATTTCAGTCCCATGCCTGAACTACCCACAGAAGAACCACCATCCCCTCATTTAAGAAGTGGATGGATAATTTGCAAAACACGTGGCCAGTGGTTAGATTAGCCTTACAGGAAGCTAGAGAAGCTTTTAAGATTCAAGCTGACAAGAAAAGGATGGAACCCAAACCTTTTCATATTGGCGACAGAGTATATTTATCTACAAAATTCTTGAAATCATTACAACTTTCAAAGAAACTAGGGCCAAAGTTCATTGGACCTTTCCCCATCACTAGAGTCATCAATCCAGTAGCAGTTGAACTACTCCTTCCGAAGACACTCAGACAAGTATACCCAGTATTCCATATCAATTTACTCAAACGAGAAGTAATCTCATCCTCAGACCACCTGCATCTACACCACCTGTCCCATCATGACTGAAGGTGAAAAACACTTTGAAATCAAGGAAATCCTTGACCCTAGGATACACAGAGGAAAGTCCAATACTTAGTTGCTTGGAAACATTTACCATCAGCACACAATGAATAGGTCGCTAAACACCACGTTAGGGCTCCAATCTTACTGAGAAAATTTCACTCCCAACACCCGAACAATACTTGTTAATATGCTATCATGAAATCTTGAAATCTTGTGTATATTTATTTTTTTTACAGGTGGACCCTTTTGCTTTTTAAGGAGGGTACCATGTCAGATCCCCCCAAAATGTGATACTGCCATTCAAGTGGAGAAGGGGGAGCACGGCCTGTGTCATCAGATATTTTACAACCTATATCCTGGCACCAAGGGGCCTGAGAAGGGAACTTTACCTGCAAGAATTTATATGACAGCCATGTGGGTTGTCTGACTTTAAAGGGTAGTCGTGGGAATGCATGGTTGTGGATTGGCCAAAATCTGCATTCTGACTAAAAGGGAGAGGTCTCTACCACTTTAATCCTATTGTTTTGCCTAAAGGTATTCAGATTGTGCTTTAGCTGGATGGCTTTCACTTTGGCTTAATGCTTCTAAATGTGTTCATCATTCTTTATGTAAGGATCACCTCTCCTTCCAACCTAAGAAAGTACGAACTCTTGAAACGTAGTTGTTCAAAAGGATTCTTTTATTAAGTACTATAATGGTACTATAAAATATGAAATGCATCTATAGATCTGGAAAACTTGTCAATAATATCAGGTCTTTCATAGTCTACATTTCCCTCAGGTTGTATTGCAAAAGCAGATACACTTTATCCTTTGAAGGTGACTCCATCAAATCAATGAATCGCAGGAGTGTGAATTATTTCAGTGGTTTGTATTGCTGTCTTTTTCTGCTTAGAAATCTCCCTCTCTGTTGACTTAGTGATCAAGTAGGACCTGAATGTTTTGCCAAGGAAACCCCATGTAGAGACAAAGACCTGTCGGGGTTTATTATCACCTCAAACAAACTCAATATTTGTCTTTATTGGAATTTTATCACCATCTGAGGTTGCTCACAGGGAGTGAATTCACTTTCATTAGGTCCGTGGACAAACACATTTGATTCTTGTCATCTCCTGCTATGGGTGGGGAGATCCACTCCCTCTGAAACTTTGGTGAATGAAACAGATCAATGGGCCAGTTTAGTGTAATGTAGCTTTCTATGTTCCATTAAAGACCTTACAATAAAGGATTCAGGAAAGCAGTATGGAAACTGTGGTTGGTGAGCTGAAATACTGACCAATCCCAATAAATCTACTTTTGCCAATCTGTATAAAGCTCTAAGGCAGTCCAGTTCGAAGATCTCCAAGCAATTAGGACATAGATTGTGAAGCTAGGATAGCAATTTTACAGGTACTTCAAGCAAACTCTCCATCACCAGTTGAACTGATGACTTCAGGAATATCTTCATTTAGATTTTTGGCAACATGACAAGAGCATTTTACAGATGGTTTCCTCTGGGTGCTTCCTTTTTCCCAACCTGCTCTACAGTTCTCGAAGTCTATGGTGATAACCCATCAGATTCAACCTTGCTTAGCTTCAGTGTCCAAGCAACTTCAGCCTGGTGCCACCTGCCCAATCAAACAAGCATTGCGAATTTTAGTGACTACAGAATTCTGGCATCTGGTCAGAGTTCAGCAACTCTGGCATCTGTTTGGCATGTCCTTCATTTAAGGCTAGTGACTACAGAATTCTGGCATCTGTTTGGCATGTCCTTCATTTATGGGTGAAAAGTCTTCTGTGCATAATACAATCACACACAATCACACACACAAACACAAATACACACAAGGAAACTTCAAAATAAGTTGAGAAGAGTCAAAACAGTGCAAATAACACTTTTGGTTTTATTGATTGCTGTGACCTACCTAGGACCATTTATATGAAACTGGTGATCATATAAACTCAGTGAAGAAGAAAAAAAATAGAGGAATAATTTAATTGTTAGAATCTTACTGTGCTGACACTTACCACTGAAGGTAGCATCATTTCAGGAGCCTGTCTGATATATCTTGGAATGAACCCTGCAGTATAAAAGCCTAGATTATTACGTTTTTCTACATTGAACAAATGTTTATACGTTGCACTTCCTAATCTAATGATAATTTACTACTTCCTTTTTCATAGTAAGGATACCGTTTCAACTGCTTGTATTAGATGAGTACAGATTTCACTATACTAGAAGATGTCCAAAGCTCTTGTTGGATTGAGGAAGACTGGGGGAGAAAAAAGCAATTTGTTGTGGTTTCTGTTCTCTCTCCAATTCCCTAGCTGCATATCTATCATCTTTCTGTCTGTTTCTCCATCCATCCATCCTTCCATTTCCTTAAACATGTAATCAGAATCAGAATAGTGCTGGAAGGACCATGAGGATCTTCTAGTACAGCCCCCTGCTCAAGCAGGAGACCCTATGTCATTTGTCTGATCTCTTCATAAAAGCCTCCAGTGATGGAGCACCCACACCTTCTGGAAGCAAGTCATTCCAATGGTTAATTGTTCTCACTGTTAGACATGAGACATGACCAAATGCCAACATGGTTGAAATTTGTAACATATTAATAAAATAAACACAGAGTTATCCTCAATCTTCTTACATAAATCTTAGCATTCAGCATCTCTTTCATGGCACCATTAAGCCGTACTTGATGTTGTCTTATCCCTCATTCCAAAAACTGAATGCAACTCTGGTATCAGATTAAAAGTTTTTGAAAATTGCTCTGAACAGGAAGACAAAGGGGGAAACCTAACTTTGAAGCAGTTGGGGTCACTGAGTCACATTCTGAGTCACAATCACACCTTGATCTCATTCAGTGTTGCCTGCTGAAACCTGACTCTATAGATGAAAAGATGAGCAATTATTTAAATAAACTGGTTGCTCCTACAAAGGATCCAGCTGTTAGAAGGATGTCGTGGAGACACATCTGGAGTGAGCACAAGGAAACCCACAGTTACATCAGAGCCTTTGAAAAGTCTGTACTGAACAAAATTAATTCAATTTAAGCATGGAAGAAATGTTTACCTTCCCCCTTGAGCATTTTCAGATCAAAGATTTATGGCCTCACTTAATAAATGACAGGGCCAAGTTGGCAACTGGCCCTTCCCAAACTCTTACGTGGAGATTTGAATACCATGCTAGAGCCAAATTATTCAGACCACTGAATAATTGTCCAGCACTGCCTGCCAAACAATAATGAAGTAGCTTATTTGGCATCCTGCCAATCCAAAGACAAGAAAAATAATTATTCAGGGTTTTGTCTGCTTTGATACATCAGTAAACATCATTGACAGTAAGGACAGGCCACGTTGATCTTCACATATGGTCTGCAATTATATTCAGGATCATAGAGTATCTCCTCCTCCTCCTCCTCCTCCTCCTCTTTTTCCTTTAATGCACAGGACCTGCAAAGGGTCCCTGAGGAACTACCTGTCTTTATATGTTCAACCTATGCCATGAGACCAGTGAGGTGGTTCCTCAGGGAGCTAGGCACCATACCATGAATATCTTTATGGCAGATATCAAACATCTTGAATTTGCACCTGGAAATCAGTTGGGAACCATGCCCTAGCTGCACACTTCCAGTTGAACACTTCCATTCTAAACCAGTCAAAAAGCAGGTCAAAAACACTGCTTTGCTTGTGAATATGCCCATGCAACAAAAGCACAGTATTGTATTGTATAGATTGTATTGTGTTGTGTTGCGTTGCGTTGCGTTGCGTTGCATTGTAATTTATTGATTACATTTGGTTCGTGTTCTGTAGATAACAGGAGGAAAAAATTCATAGCATACATGGACCCATATGCAGCACCAGTCAAGACCATCATAAGTTGTCAGGTCTTTTCTTAGGTCAGTGAGTAATTGACAAAGCAACCATAAAGTCCAAGAATGATTTAGCTGCTTTAAGATGTTCCCAACAGGTGTGATATGGTCCTTCCAAATCACATTATGCCAGGGGTGAAATGCTCCCGGTTCGGACCAGATCACCCAATCTGGTAGCAATGGAGGTGGGTGGTTCGGAGAACCGGTAGCAAAAATCCCTGCCCCCACCATGCCCAGCTGAGCGGTGTGATCATCAGAGGCTTTTTTTATTATTTTTAAAAGCATTTTTTCTACAACCTCTTTGGCAGAAAAAATGACTTTAAAAGTAAAAAAAAAAGCCTCTGATGCTCACGCAGCTCAACTGGGATCATCAGAGGCTTTTAAAAGCATTTTTTCTATAACCTCTTCGGCCGAGGCTCTTCGGCCACAGCAGCTTTTTTTCTTTTAAAAACATTTTTCCTACAACCTCTTCGGCAAAGAGGTTGTAAAAAAATGCTTTTAAAAGACTCTGACGATCACAACTGTTACCTGATCGGTAGAGGCTTTTAAAAGAAAAAAAATCCTCTGCCGATCAGGCAACTCGGATGGGATTGTCAGAGCCTTTTAAAAGCATTGTTTTGCAACCTCTTTGCTGAAAAGGTTGTAGAAAAAATAGTTTTAAAAGTAAAAGAAAAAAGTTGGCCACACCCACCCAGCCACATTACCCCCCAACCAAGCCATGCCCACAGAACCAGTAGTAACAAATTTTAGATTTCACCACTGCATTATGCCCTTCAAATCAGAGATCCCTAACCAATGCAGAAGCATTGTTCATGGCTAATATAAAACAGAATTCAATGATCCTTATGAGGGAGTAGGGGATTCCTGGTTCAAGAGATTGGACACAACCTTTTGCAATACTTCCAAAGATTAATCCATGCTTCAATTGCACTGAAAAGATTCTCCTGAGAGGTTTTCCCTGACACACTCTCACGCACAACCTTTCCTCTAGTCTTCACTTAGTTAACTCTCTCCTTGCTATTAAAAACACCCAAGTGAAACTCTGGTAGATCCGTGGCCCATCTTCTTAATAATGAATAAAGGTGATGCATTGTATGAAGCTGCCTTAATAATTTATTCAGTAATATCAATGAAAGACTAACTGCAGGAGTGTTGAAAAATATATTGGCCTGGGAAATGATTTTTAGCTGCATTGATGCCATAACCCTAAAGTTAAGCTCTGAGAAGACCAAGCATTAGAAAGGTAAAGGTTTAATAGTAAATACAAGTGTTTTCCCTCAGTTGTGTGTAAATTATTATTATTTTTTTTGAAGCTCTAACAATGTACAGTTCCCCTTTCCTAGCTCTGTGTGAGTGTGTGGGTGTGTGTAAGCTTTAACAACAGTCATAACTAATGCAAACTTAAAGTAGAATGAAAAAGAAGAAAGAGAAAGGAAGAAATGAAGAAAAATGTTAAAATGCAAAAAAAGAAAGAGAGAAAGAGAGAGAGGAAGGAAGGAAGGAAGGAAGGAAGGAAGGAAGGAAGGAAGGAAGGAAGGAAGGAAGGAAGGAAAGAAAGAAAGAAGAAAGAAAGAAAGAAAGAAAGAAAGAAAGATAGATAGATAGATAGATAGATAGATAGATAGATAGATAGATAGATAGATAGATAGATAGATAGATGATGGAGGAAGGAAGGAAGGAAGGAAATAATGAAGAGAGGGAAGGAAGGAAGGAAGGAACAAGGAAGGAAGGGAAGAAGGTGGGAGGGAAGAAGGAAAAAAAGGTAGGAAGGAAGGGAGATAAAAAATCATTTCTGTTCTTTGATCTTCATATTAGTTACATAATTTTAATTAAATTTTAACCTCTTTTTCAAAGGTTAGGTCATGACTCCTTTCTGCAGTCTACCCTGTTTAATCATCAAAGCCATGAATCACAAGTTTCTTTTTATTTCTTTTTTTTATGCTAAAAAATTCCATGAGGAATGTCCAGCCACTGATAAATACAGATACTGTACCTTCTCTAATCAAGCAAGTCAATTTAGCCATGTCATCAACAATCCTTCCTCTGTTTTAGATATTTTCAAATCTTTCTACCTTCATGTGTAAAATAATCTCACTGCAGTTCTCATATTAAAACGAGTGTCCCACATCTCTTTCATAACTTTTGTATCCATCAGCCTCTGGAGGACAAGTTCTGCTTTTAACTGAACGTTAATCTTTGCATCACTGGGAGGTTTTTGAAGCCTAAGGTTTTCTAGCTTGTGAAGATCTTGTTGTTCTCTGAACTTTTTTGGTTTTTGCAAATGTTTGTAACCTAGTTAGATAATGAAATGTCTGTGAGAAAATAACCAGGCTCAGGGAGCACCAAGGACTCCACAGTTCAACCCTGAGCTACACAAATTCTCTTCTATTTTCTAGCTCCCAGCAAGCATGATAACATGACCCTTCTTGTTGCTGACATGTCCAACGTATATCTGAAGTGCCCTTAAACATTCTTGATAAATTTTCTGCTGTCATATACCAGCACTATATCATTTTACAAAAATTCTCTTGAATATTATACAGAATAACAGAGTTGGAAGGAACCTTAGATGTCTCCTAGTTCAACCTCCTGTTCAGCAGGAGACCCTACAAGGCCCTCCCATTCTTATATTATAACCACAATTTTAGCCCATTTAACATACTCAGACCTGTTCTTCTTCTTCTGTTTGAAATTTCAATACAAGTTTATATATTTTAGTAAATATATGTTCATCATTTATATATAATTCTATGTCAAAATCTGCCTTGCAATTTTTGGTGTCATCAACTCTTTTCTCTACTCTAAATGTTTCTGATAACTGCAAGGAAGAAAATCATAGAAAATTATGATCCTTGCCATCCGTTCCTCTTTTGATTTTATTTTATATTCCCTTTGGTAAAATTCTAGCATCTTGTGATCACTGCCTCTGCTAGCTTTGCAGAGTCTCTTTCTGGTTTTGCTTCTATTTGAAAATCAGAGAAGAAAGCAAAGAAAATAGATCTACAAAAAAAAACATTATTATTTTTGATAAGGACAAATCGATGTGACCAGCAAAAATATATATATATAAGATTCCTTGAAAATAAGCCAGGAGTTTTCACTATGGTAGCCAATGCTTATTAAGTCATTAAAATATGTATTTTGCTCTCTCACCAGCCAAATCTTCTGGTGATCTATAATGGCTAAAACAAATCTCTCTGGTTTTGTCAATTTAAACTATCTAAACAAGAACACCTTAAAAGCAAGATCTATTTCAAAAACAGGATCAGAAAGGAAAATGTTTAAAAATATGTTCTTAAAACATCTATGGAAATTCTCAGTCATCCCTTGGTTGTCCCAAAGATGCTTTTTCAAGAGGCAACTGGACTTTCTGGTTTTCTGAAGAAGTGGAGAAGCTTCTTGGATGACAAGCGAAGCATCTCCTAAGAAAAAACAGAAAGTCCCATTGCCCCTTAAAAAAACACCTTTGGGATGTTTTTAAAGTCATATCAGAATGACAAAATATCAGAGTTCGCAGGGACCTTGGAGGTCTTCTAGTCCAACCCCTTGCTGAAGCAGGAGGCCCTATACCATTTCAGTCAAATGGCTGTCCAGTCTCTTCTTAAAAACCTCCAGTGATGGAGCACCCACAACTTCTGAAGGCAAGCTGTTGCACTGGTTAATTGTCTTCACTGTTAGGAAATTTCTCCAGATTGCTTCTCTCCTTCCACCCATTGCTTCTTGTCCTGCCTTCAGGTGCTTTGGGGAATAGGTTGACCCTCTCTTCTTTGTGGCAGGCCACAAAGTTATGACATAGTTATTACATGGTCCATGTCTGTTTTCAGTCTCTTAAACTTCCTTTTCTCTATAATTACATTTTGCTAAAGTATTATTTATAAACTATTATTCATTGCTAGGATAAAAAAATATTTTTTCCATAACTTTTTGGCTCTTTGTTAAATGGTGGGACTTGATAGCATTTCCTTAGTTCCACTTATGCAGAAGCCATAGATAACAACTGTAGACAACAGTAACACAGCAACTAAAGAAAAACAATAATCAACATTATCCACATCACCTAAGCCACATCATCATTTAATTCCAGCCAATTATTTTTTCTTCTTCCAGTTGAACTATACAAAGATTAGTGATAGTTTATTTTTTTATTTTTATGGGGGTACAGATCAGGAGTGAAATCCAGCAGGTTCTGACAGGTTCTGGAGAACCGGTAGTGGAAAGTTGGAGTAGTTTGGAGAACCAGCAAATACCACCTCTGGATGGCCCAGAATGAGGTAGGAATGGAGATTTTGCAGTATCCTTCCCCTGCCACGCCCACCTAGCCACACCATGCCCACCAAGCCATGCCCACAGAACCGGTAGTAAAAAAATTTGGATTTCACCACTGATACAGATGGGTTAAGGATGTAGAAAACAGAGGGGGGAAAGCGTTTAAATGTAAAACAAAAAGGATATTGTTAAGATTAATAACCAAAAAGATGGGATATGAATATTTGAGTTGTCTTGGACTATCTGGTCTGTTCTGTTTTCTTTCATGCACAAAATGTTTTCTAAAACATTCTATTGCAAATCAATTTATGATTTTTTTAAAAAAAGGTCTGTATGAAAATCCATATCCTTTCTATGCAAAATCATACACAATATTAGCATGCATTTTTCTCTAATGTACAATTTTGAGGTGTTCCATTTTCCCTGGTGTTCTATATTCTGGCCCCAGTTGCCAACCTGTCTTTTTGATCTTGTGAATAACATCCCAAAATTACCCAAAATTTAGTTTCTTTTCTCAAAATGCAACTGGACTTTGTTTTTCCTTGAAAATGTTTCGCTTCTCATCCTAGAAGCTTCTTTAGTTCTGACTGACTGGTGGCGGATGGAAGGATTTATAATCCTTGCAGTCATCCGGTCATTAGTACTCCCTCTGAGAGTTATTGGGATCACTTGGAAGTTTATCTGTGCCCTTAAGGACCAGATGACTGCAAGGAATATAAATCCTTCCATCTTCCACCATTCAGTTAGAACTGAAGAAGCTTCCTGAGTGAGTTGCCTTTCGAAGAAAAAAAAAAGAGCACCTGTGGGATAACTATAACCTGGATGACTAAAAATCTCCATAGACAATCCCAAAATTAAAACTTCCCAAAATTGGGAGACATTTATAAATTGTCATTTTCCATCCCTACATTTTTAGGAGAGATTATCCCAACCTTTTCTTTAAGTACATAGAGTGCTCTTTCCACTTTTATTATTATTATTATTATTATTATTATTATTATTATTATTATTATTATTATTATTATTATTATTATTGGCAATGCTGGACTTTAAGAGAAACAGATAAATGTGAGATAATTTATTTTGATGAATAATACAAGGAACAATCCATTAAAATCAGTAGGAATTGACTTAAATCAGTACTGATGAGCAACTTTTAGACCCTTTATGGAAAAAAATACCTTGTAGCAATATGAAAAGACACCAAATGAAATGTGACTCTCTGTAATGAAACATTTCTCCACTTGTCCATACATCTATTAGTTTGTCAATACGTTTAAGTATTTGGCACAAGAAATTTGACACTTCACTCATTGCTACAAGTTTTCCTATGGAAAATTAAAAATGTTAGAAACATAACCCTAAACCAATGCAATCCTAAACTGCATTAACAAAGGGGTTGAATCAAAAATAAGTGAGGTGCTAATACCACTCTAGAAAGCCTTAGTAAGGCCACACCTAGAATCCTGCACCCAATTTTGGTCACCAGACTATAAAAAAGATGTTGAGACTCTAGAAAAACTGCAGAGAAGAGCAAGAAGGATGATTAGGGGACTGGAGGCTAAAACATACAAAGAACGGTTGCAGGAACTGGGCATGGCTAGTCTAGTGAAGAGAAGGACCAGGGGAGACATGATAGCAGTTTCCAATATTTGAGGGGCTGCCACAAAGAGGAAGGGGTCAAGCTATTTTCCAAAACAACAGATGGCAGGACAAGAAGCAATGGATGGAAACTAAACAAGGAGAGAAGCAACCTAGAACAAAGGAGGAATTTTCCTGACAGTGGGAACAATTAATCAGTGGAATGACTTGCCTTCCAAAGTTGTGGGTGCTCCAACACCAGAAGTTATTCTGTTATTTTTCAAGTCAAAGTGATGGTTGTAAAAATGTAATAGACTTTTCAAAAATTAAAAAATTAAATTAAATTAAATTAAATATTAAATTTCTACTTTGGTATATAAAGAAAAACCACTTTCTAAATTTTATTAGAATGGAAAAATTTTCTGTTCTTCCTTTCACAGCAATTTATTTTATTCCATGCAGTAAAACTGTATGGCTGTTTTAACACCAAGAGCTGAAAACAGAACAGTGAAGTGTGAAAACTTAAAGGGGGGAAAATGGAAACAATGAAAGAAGCCAGACTACTAAAATACAGCCTAGCAATTGAATGATGCTGTTAAAGTAACCAACAAGGTGTAATGCAACTAACAAGATGGTTAAAGTTATCACAGGCCATTAGCTCATGCCTGGCTTTAAATAATGCACAGAGAATTTGGCTACGTTGTGTGTAATACTTGAATGCCTTCTTGAGAATAGAAGGAGATGTAGAAATCAACTCTGCAACCTGGAAATTTTGATAAACCAAGCTTATTTTGCACATCCCCAGGAAGGTCATGCATTATAAGACATAGTAGCAGTTTCAATTGCATTTAAACCAGAAAGGCATGACCAGAAATGAGATTTTTTTTTAATTTACTGAAATCTGTTCTATAAGATCTTTAAAATCTTAAAGTACAATTAATATTTTCATGAAGGACAAACCTATTCCAACATAGTCAAAGCTATGGTTTTTCCAATGGTAGGGAGAGTTGGCTGGGAGAGTTGGATTGTAAGGAAGGCTGAGCACTGAAGAGTTGATGTTGTCGAGTTGTGGTGTTGGAGAAGACTCTTGAGAGTCCCTTGGACTGCAAGAAGATCCAGTCAGTCAATCCTAAAGGAAAACAGCCCTTCTTTGGAAGGACAGACACTGAAGCTGAAGCTCAAATACTTTGGCCACTGAATGAGAAGAGAGGACTCCTTGGAGAAGACACTGATGTTGGGAAAAATGGAAGGCGAACGGAGAAGGGGACAGCAGAGGATGAGATGTTAGATAGTGTCATTGATGCAATGGACATGGGTTTGGGTAAACTCCAGGAGACACGGGAGGTCCATTAGCTCATAAAGAGTTGGACATGACTTACCAACTAAACATTTTTTTAAAAAAAAAACAAATCTCATTCCAGTTCCCCAACCACCTGCATAATGAGTCTAAACTTGCTACTTGGAGTATTTGGGTGGAAAGGGAAGGGAAGGGAAGGGAAGGGAAGGGAGGGAGGGAGGGAAACACTATTGTGAACAATAGTAAACTGAATAAGGCAGATATTAATATAAAAGGTTACCCTGATTATAATACATTTGGCATTCACAATACTTCAGCTCTCAAAGTCTATTAATTGAGACAGTGACAGCTGTGTAATGTCTTTGGATTATTCATTTGCAAACCATTATGTTGAATTGACTATCTGCAACATTTTATTTTGTTCTGTTTCTGGGGGCTAGTGTATCAGAATGAAAATATGTGCTCTTAATACGTTCAATTGACTAGAAATATGTGCCTTCCCCAATCAATAATGGCCTCCATCAATTAAGCTGATTAAACTACCAATTGAACCAATTAAAACTTGCAGCCCAAATACTTTGGAACTTTACTTCTCATTCATTTCGATCGAACCATTCTCTTCAATTGTTTAAATATTGCTATCAGTTTCGAGATTGACTAATGAAAATTAATAGCAAATCATATTAATAATGGCCTAGCTTGCAAAGCTGTTAATTGGATCCTATTTGAAATGCCACAGAGTCTACCTTTTCTTTTATATTGCAGTTTATAAATAACCCAAGACCCCACAATAACAACCCAGTGAAGGGTGTTGAGCTAAGAGAGAATGATTAGCCCCAAGTCACCCAGCCACCTTTCACACATAAAGTGACTATCCAGCTTTTGCTTGAAAACAGACAGGGAGACGAATCATGCCATCTCATCCATGAATGGTTCTACCTAAAATGACAATAATGGCAGTTGTGGGTTTTTTTCCCCAAAATGAGTGTAAGAAATGGAATAGACACTTATAGACACTGATTTGTGGTCCTCCTCATAGGAGGACCACAAATCAGTGAATAGAATGCATTGGCTGTGATAAATCTTCCTGGGTTCATCCTGTACATTCTTAACAAGTCTTCTGACCAGTCACAGATTAGTTAAAAATAATAGAATTTTTACAATAAAAGTACAATATGCACAAAGGGCCCATTTTTAAAAATGTTCATCTCCTGAACTCAGAATTAATCTCCTAAAATCTTGACAGTAGTGTCTTGAAGATAGTGAGCACCCCCCCCCCACGCATAAATATGTATATTGTTTATGATTTGTTTGTATGGAGCTGTTTAGCAGGCAACTTCATTTTGTAGCAGTCTAGCACCATCTTGTGTTCTGTCTAGAGCACTGCAATTTTATTGGATTTGTCTTTTTTAACAAGTTGCTCTATCCTGCCATCTGGTTGACTATTTTTTTCCCCAGTATTGAGTATTTGCATTTTCTCTCCATTGCATGGGAAGGGGGTAACTGTTGAACTTATATCACTTTCTGCATATTGATCTTTTACTTACCAGACACAACACAGGGTTTACTCACAGGCAAATGTAGGCAACTTTGGAGAATAGACAGTGGCAGCAAAATTACTAAACCTTCTCCAAAGTCAGAAATGGTAAAGGAGACTTGGGACTTCCAGTCTTTCACCCTCCAATACAATCATCATCATCATCATCATCATCATCATCATCATCATCATCATCATCATTTATTTATTGGTTCAATTTATATGCCGCCCTTCTGTGGAGACTCAGGGCGGCTTACAATGCGTTAAGCAATAGCCTTCATACTTTTGTATATACCTGCTTAGTAGGGCTTTTGCCCCCTCCCCCAAGTGGTGTTCTTTTTTATACAAAGTCAGCTTACTGCCCCCACAATCCAGGTCCTAATTTTACCTACCTCAAAAGAATGGAAGGCTGAGTCAACCTTGAGCCTGGCGAGATTCGAACTTGCAGTAATTGCAGGCAGCTGGTGCTACTTAACAGCACTTTAGTCTGCTGCACCACCATATAAATCATTTAATTTATATTCAATCTTTCTGACCAGAAGGCTTTTAAAGTAGCTGATAATATTCTTTTTTCTTTTAACAACCTTGTAATCCCTTGCATTGGGGTGTAGTCAAGGCGACTGAATAGAGCTGAGCATTTACTGGCCAGATGCCCTTCCTGACATCTACATAGAGTTCACAGCAAATAATAACTCATGGCACCCAAAGAGAGAAATATCTGCCGCTGCCTAGGATCGAACTCACAGCCCCCTGATTGTAGGATGAGAACTCCACCTCTATATCACCATACTGCTCTAAAGTAGCTGATAATAATTTTTTTAAAAAAATAATTAAAACAGATTAAATACATCTTCAAAGCAGAAAGAGCAAAATATGTTTGAAGAAATCATATTCTATAGCTATAAACGATGCTATGCTTCAATGATTGGATGACCTAGACATAGGTATTTGAACATAGAACTTTTGAACATTTACATGTTATTGTATTTTACTAATCTAGGTGAAATGTTAATATATTTTGCTAGTCCATATCGGATGTGCCATACGCTAAACAATACATGCAGAAGACCTTATTCTATCCATCTGTGAAGCCAAAGCCAGGCAACTACAGAAAATACAGGCGAGATGCAGGCTGGCAGGGAGCCGAGTGGGAACAATTCAACCCTGGCTCACCTTCCCCTCTGCCACCAGCCATGGGAGGATGGTAAAGTCACAGGATGAAGAAAGAGACACTTGTGGAGGAAGAAGCGGGGAGAGTGAGTAAGAGGCCTCTGAAGGAGGGGAAATGGGGTGGAGGTAAGGGAGCCAATTCAGTGAGACCATGGTGGAAGAGGGTGAGGCTGCAGTGGAAACTTGCAGGAACTTGCAGGAACAAGCAGGGTAGTGGGGGGGGGGGAAGGTGTCCTTTTAGAAAGGCAGGAACTGGCACGTCCCCCGACCTGAGGTGAAGGACGAGTGGGGGACTTGCAGGCTGAGGCCCCAGGAAAGGCCAGAGCCAGGGACTGGCACATCCCTGACCTGAGGTGAAAGGAGAGCCGGCAGCATGTGGGCAAAAAGATGGCAAGAGCCAGGCCCAAAAGGCTGGTGAGCCTCGCTGTGTCCACTCCAAGGTGGCCCTTTGGCTGAGCGCCTTACCTTCATGGACAGCTGCAGTGAGCAGAGTGGGTGAGGTGCAAAGATCAGCTGGGCTGTGTGGCTGGTGTGGTAGGCCACAGTGAAGGCAGGCAAGCAGGTGAGGCACGGAGATCAGCTGGGCTTTGTGGTCTGGGCGAGCAAGCGAGCGAAGGAGCCAGAGAGTAGCTGAGCGCGGGTGTGACTCTAGCAACTGGCCAAGGCCGGTGAGGCGAGATAGGGTGTGGCAGGGTGGGCATAGCATGGTGTGGTCGGTGGGGCCAACCAGTGGTGTGATTAGCTGGTTCTCTGAACTGCGCAATACCTTAACAACTGGGTCACCCAAACTGGTCCGAACCAGCTGAAGCCCACTCTGGTTTGGAACCCACAAGCTCAAAACCCACAAGTTCAGAGAACCAACCTCCACCCTCATCCTACACCCAAGCTAGAGATATTCCCCACTCTCATAACGTATTGAGTTAGGTGGTCCTGAAAACAGTCTCCAATACATCTTAAAAGTTAAAAAACAACAACAACCATAACCTTAAATACAGAAGACTAAACAATGGCAGCAAAGAAAGCAAAAATCTCTGTTTTCCTTCTCCATGTGGAAAAAGGTACAGAGGCCCTAATAAGAGTGTAGAGAAGAGCCACAAAGACAATAAGGGCTCTAGAGGCTAAATCATATAATGAATGGCTAAGAGAACTAGGTAAGTCTAGCCTAACAAAGAGAAGGATTAGGGGAGATGTGATAGTTCTCTTCTGGTACTTGAGGGGCTGTCACAGAGAATAGAGGGTCAAGTGCTCCATAGCACTTGAGGCAGGACAAGAAGCAATGGGTGGAAACTCAACAGGGGGAAATCTGACCTGGAACTAAGGAGGAATTTCCTGACAACGAGAACAATTAACCAGTGGAACAGCTTGCCCCCAGAAGTTGGCGGTGCTCCTTCACTAGAAGTTTCAAGAAAAGATTGGACAGCTACTTGTCCAGGATGGTATAAGGACTTTTGCTCTTGGGCAGAGAGTTGGATAAGAAGACCTCTAAGGTCCCTTCCATTCATTCTATGAAATGGGTTTATGAAGCCCAGATCTAGTTGCCTTACTAAAAAACATGCTCAGAAAACACTTGTAGATATTTCAGTGCAGATATGTCAAAATAGATATAACCTGTTCCATGGTGTATCACCTTGACTGATGTATTTTTCACCAGATGTAACTTCTGGACTTTTATTTATTTATTATTCGTATTTCTATGCCTCCCAACTCTCTGAGGACTCTGAGAGTTTTACGAGGCTTACAACAAAGACAATATGAATAATATACAATAAGAGACATTAAAAACCCATACACACCGCTCATGGCTGGATCTCACAAGATCACAATGGTGAGATCAACAGCCCCAAGCCTGCCGGAAAACCCAGGTTTTCACCATTTTCCAGAAGGCCAGCAGGGTGAGAGTGGCCCTGACCTCAGGAGGTAGCTGATTCCAGAGAGCCGGCAATTTTCCAGCGATCGCTCACCCAAAAGCATAACATAGCACACAAGAAGGGATGTGTGGGTCAAAATAGCCAGGGTTGTCTGGCTCAGGAACATTCACAGATGGTGTGCTAGATATAAACATAGAAACATATTCTTTGTCACCTGGACTACCTGCAATTCAGACATCTGAAAGGCAAGAAGCCCTTCCAGACTGCAGCCTCGGTTGTTCAACTGACAATCTGTTTGTCAAGATTAAGTCACTTTTTCAGATTGTAAATGTTGCCGCATCACTATTGTTGTTGAGTATCTATTTTTTAAATGGCATCAGCAATTCTCAATTAATTAAACATAGCTTAAATCCTGCAAGGTTTTGACAATTTATTTATTTCTTTATTTATTTATTTATTTAATTTTTATACTGCCCTTCTCCCAAAGGGCGGTGAACAGTTAAAATAACATACATATGAAATGTGAATATAAGATAATTAAGCCAGTTTGGCTCATCAGTTAAGAATCTTCAGCATAAAGATTTAGAACAATTAGAAGAGATTTATGCCAGACCGGCTTGGTGAAACAGAAAGGTTTTAAGTGCACAACAGAAAGTACGAAGATCTGGGATCATTCATAACCCTGGGGGAACCTGTTCCAAAGGGTAGGTGCCCCGACAGAAAAGGCTCTTTCTCTGGGAACCATTAGTCGACATTGCTTTAGTGACGGCACCCTAAGGAGGCCCACCCTGTGGGAGCATGCTGGTTGGTGGGAGGTTATCAGTTGCAGAAGGTGGTCTCGAAGATACCCAGGTCCTAAGCTATGGAGCACTTTGAAGGTAAGAACCAACACCTTGAAGCGCACCTGGAAGGCCACCGGAAGCCAGTGCAGCTCGCGTAGGAGAGGTATTACATGTGAGGACCATGTCGCTCCCAATATCACGCGCACAGCTGCATTCTGGATCAGTTGGAGCCTTCACATGTACCTCAAGAGAAGACCCATATAGAGAGTATTACAGTAGTCCAGATAGGAAGTGATGAGGGCATGAGTGACCTTGCGCAAGGCATTCTAATCCAGATAAGGAGTCCCAATCGAGAAAGGGCCGCAACTGGCGAATCAGGCGAACCCGATAGAAAGCTCCCCTGGCCATGGCTGTCATATGCTCTTCTAAAGACAGCCGTGTGTCCAGGAGGACACCCAAGTTGCGAGCCCTCTCTGTGGGGGCCAATGACTTGCCACCAATAGTCAGCGATGGTATCAGCTGGCTATATCAGGATGCCGGCAGCCACAGCCATTCAGTCTTGGAAGGGTTGAATCAGAGCCTGTTTTTCCCCATCCAGATCTGCACGGCTTCGAGGCACAGAGACATCACTGCAAGAGCATCATTGGGGTGGTCTGGGGTGGAGATGTACAGCTGAGTATCATCAGCGTAAAGATGGCACTGCACTCCCAAACCATGGATGAGCTCACCCAGTGGCTTCACATAAATGTTGAACAGAAGAGGTGAGAGGACCAACCCCTGTGGCACCCCACAAATAAGGTGTCTTGAAGTCGACCTCTGCCCTCCTGCCAACACAGACTGTGACTGGTTAGAGAGATAGGAAGAGAACCACCATAGAACAGTGCCTCCCACCCCTAGCCCCTCCAGCCAGCGGAGCAAGATACCATGGACAATGGAGTCAAAAGCCACTGAGAGATCTAATAGAACCAGGATAGAGGAGCAACCCCTATCTCAAGCTCTCCAGAGATCATCAACCAATGTGACCAATGCCGTTTCAGTGCTGTAACCAGGCCTGAAGCTGGACTGGAACGGATCTAAATAGACAGTTTCATCCAGGTACTGTGGGAGTTGCTGCACCACCACATTCTCAACAACCTTTGCCACAAAACGAAGGTTGGAGACAGGACAGTAGTTTACTAGAACAGCCGGGTCCAGAGAGGGCTTCTTGAGGAGAGGCCTCACCCCCACCTCTTTCAAGGCGGAAGGCAAGAAACCCTCTCACAGAGAAGTGTTTATTATCTTCTGGAGCCAGCCTCGTGTAACCTCTCGGGAAGCCAGTACCAACCAGGAAGGACACAGGTCCAATAAACATGTGGTTGCATTCAACTTCCCCAGTAACCTGTCCACATCTTCAGAGGTCACAGGGTCAAACTCATCCCAAATAACATCCTCAAGACTCGCCTCCATCACTTTGTCTGAATTTATCCAGTCAGAGTCCAAACCTTCCCAAATCTGAGTGATTTTATCATGTAGATATTGTACAAAATCCTCAGCTCGACCTTGTAAGGGGTCTTCCCATACTCCTAGATGGAGGAGGGAGTGGGTCACCCTAAACAGGGTGCCTGGGCGATTATCTGCCGATGCAATAATAGCAGAAAAGTAGTTATTTTTTGCTGCTGCTATCGCCACTAAGTAGGTCTTAATATATGACCTCACTAGTGTTCGGTCAGATTCAGAATGACTGGCTCTCCAACTACTCTCTAGGCGTCTTTTCTGGTGTTTCATCACCCTCAACTCCTCAGAAAACCAAGGAACCGGGCAACTTCAATGCCGGGTCAGAGGCCGCAAAGGCACAACTCGATCCAAGGCACCAGAGGCCATCCTATCCCACATTGCCGCCAGATCTTCAATCGAGTTGTGAGCTAGAGTCTCAGGAAATGGCCCAAGCTCCATCTGGAATCTGTCAGGATCCATCAGGTGCCTGGGGCAGAACCATTTAATTGGTTCTGCCTCCCTGTGGTGGGGTGTAGCGGACAGAAAGTCAAGCCTAAGGAGAGAATGGTCTGACCATGACAAGGGTTCGATGACTATATCCCCTGTATCTAGGCCCTTCAGCCCTTGGTCAGATACAAAAATCAAGTCCAGAGTGTGTCCTCCCGTGTGAGTAGGGCCATGAACTAACTGGGTCAGGTACATGGCCGTCATGGAAGCCATGAACTCCCGAGCTACCTCAGATGTTTCACCGATGGACGGCAGATTGAAATCTCCCATGACAAGAAGCCAAGGAGTCTCAACTGCCACCCGACTATTACATTAAGGAGCTCAGGCAGGGCTGCTGCTATGTGGCAGGGAGCCAGGTACGCAATCAGCAGGCCCATCTGTAACCCATGGCCCCATTTCACGAGGAGGGACTCACATCCAGCTGTCTGAGGAACAATCCCACCCATGGGACCTCATAATTTCAAACAAATTACAAATGCAATGGATTAAAGTAACTCTGCTTCTTCCTATCCATCTTGGAGATTGCTCCATTTATCCCCCAATGCTGAAATTTATGGGGGGGGGGGAACCCCAATGTCAATCTGCTTTTAGGACATTATCTAGTTTGGCAGCTGGAAACTGACTTTAGCTTAAAAGTTTAGAAGAGGTAAAGCTTATTATTATGGTTGGTTGCACAGCCAGACAGTTGTGTTGACCCTTCTGTCAAACTATTGTGTCCTTTCCAAGGATCTGGGGTAGGCAATGATGTTGTTTGATTGTGTTAAATGCCTCATCACAGGATGTAAGCTATTTTAAACAAGGCTGCCTTTTGCAAGACAGAAATTACAGATATTCCTCGATTTCAACAGTTCATTTAGTGATCATTTGAAGTTACAACAGCACTAAAAATGTGACTTATGACCATTTTTCACACTTATGGCCATTGCAGCATCCCTATGGTCATGTGATCAAAACTCAGACACTTGGCAACTGGTTCATACTTATGACAGTCACAGTGACCCAAGAGTAATATGATCCCCTTTTGCAACCTTCTGCCAAGCATAGTCAACAGGGAAGTCAGATTCACTTAACAGCCATGTGACTAACTTATCCATTGGCGTGATTGTACGTAATGGAGCAAAACTCACATTACAAACATCTCATTTAACAACAGGAATTTTGGGCTCAATTGTGGTGGTACATCGAGGTCTACATGTACTTTGTGAGCTACTGTAGCTGATAAATTTTCAATCCTTAGTTAAAAGCCCCTACTTGGGGCTGCCTTTGAAGACTACTCAGAGGCTTCAGCTGGTGCAGAATGCGGCTGCGCGGATTGTGATGGGAGGATCCCGATGTGCACATGTCACACCTCTCCTGCACGACTGGCATTGGCTGCTGGTTGCCCTCCGGGTGAGATTCAAGGTGCTGGTGATGACCTATAAAGCCCTACATGGCTTAGGCCCAGGATATCTGTCGGACCATCTGCAACCAGCAACAGCTCCCCATTGTCCGGTGCGTTTTCACAGGGAAGGCCTTCTCCAGGTCCCATCAACTAGACAATGTCAGCTGGCAACCCCCAGAGATAGAGCTTCCTCTGTGGGCGCACCCACCCTTTGGAATCAACTCCCCCGGGGGCTCCGGTTGGCTCCTGACCTTCACATTTTCCACAGCGAACTAAAAACATGGCTGTTTAAATTGCCCAGCCTGGACTGATGGGGTTTGGATTTTAATGTATTTTAATATATGTTTAATATGTATTTTAACATGTTTCTTACTTGGATTGAGATTGTATATCTTAATTGTTGTGAGCCGCCCTGAGTCCTATGGAGATAGGGCAGCATATAAATCTAATTAAAATAAATAAATAAATAAATAAATAAATAAATAAATAAATAAATAAATGGAATGTAACAGAATATGATCAATGGTGCTCATTACCTTTAAACGTTCAGCTATTCCCACAGTTCCACACTTTACTGTATGATTCAATGTGAATATCACTAGCACTGATGATGTTACCTAGTTGGGTAATGAAAAGTCAGCAAGAAAACAACCGAGCTCAGAGAGCACCAAGGATCCAACAATCCTCCTCCTCCTCCTCCCTCCAATCCACAAACCCCAGTCCTTTCTAGCACTGATGATGTTACCTAATTGGGTAATGAAACGTCTCAACAAGCAAACTGAGAGAGCACCAAGGATCCCAAATTTCAACCCTGAGCTATGAATATTCTCCTTTATTGGTAACGTGAATATTCTCCAATAAATCACCTTGATGCAACATCTGCAAACTCACAGGTTACAGTACATTCTGTATCCATTTCGAACAAGTGAAGCATTCAGCTTCTCGACAAACTTCATTTATGAGCTAGTTTTCCTTCAAGCCATGAAAAACAAGAATAGTGTGGTTGAAGTATTGTATATAGATACAGTTGTTCCATTTGCAGGCAAAATTGAAAGAAATGCAATAGCATTTGTGTGCTTCTAAAGAAATACACCAGGCTGAGATTTCCTTTATTTTGCCTCTTTTTCTTTCTGACAAAGATTAATATTCTAAAGTTTGGTTTTTTTCCGTGCCTTTTATTCATAATTCTTTGGTCTGGCATTATGAAGAATATATGTATGTATGCAGTGGTGGGATTCAAGTACTTTAACAACCAGTTCTCTGCCCTCGTGATTTCTTCCAACAACCAGTTTGCCAAACTGCTCAGAAAGTTAACAACCGGTTCTCCCGAAGTGGGGCAAACTGGCTGAATCCCACCACTGTATGTGTGTGACTCCTTGTGTGTGCAGGTTGGAAAAAAATGAATACTACTGCAATATAATTTGCTTTCTAATTAATTAAATATTTGACTTATATTTATCCTCCTAAGAAACGTAGCATTTTGTTACTTTTTATTGTATATGTAGACTTGCAAAAATACTACCCTTCTATCTATGCTGAAACGCGAATCACATACTTCAAATTATCCTTCCTATTCACGGTGTTAATTTCCAAATTTCCCTTTATAATTTGAAGACAACCCACTTGAATTCCGCGAAAGGCAGCCATGCTAATGTTTGCCAGTACCCTTGCTTTGTTAATGAATTTTCCTCTCCTTGACAATTTAAAACTAGCAATTAAAAGCAAAAACAAAGAAAAAAAAAAGCACCATTCTGGAGGAGTGGATAATCTATGATTTGCCAAGCTGCCTCATAAATTGTGGTTCAAAGCAACAAGAAAGTTCCTTGCTCCCTCTTTAGCTCCTTTATGAAGAAAATTGAAATAAACATTTCGTAGCAAGAGATGCAGGATGGAAAGAAACAATTTTTCACAATCTTAGTTTACCACCCATTCATCTACTAGCTTATCCAAATTAGACTGTACAAAATTTAAGGGGGAGGGGGGGAGTGATTCTTCAGCCTTAAAGCTCAACCCTAAAGTTCAGTCTCTGATGAATTTAGGAGGGTCTTCCTGGGTCAAGTTTATAATGGGAGACTAGAATTAATTGCAAAATTCACTTTTATAGATTTTCAGCTGATAGAAATGCATAATGGTTAAGAGAGGAAATTACACCATGTATGTCATATTCCTTACAGCCAAAGTCATTTTCCAATAAATATTTGACTATAGAATCAAAGTATTTATGTGTTAGATTTGCTGATAATGTTGATTTCCTTTCATCTTGGTATGTTAAAGAAAAAATTACATAAATTACAGACTTTCAAATTCAGTAGGTTCCTATTACTTTTGAATGAACATGTACATCAAAGAGATGTATACAATCTTATGGTGCCTGTCAACATTAGTAATCAGTTAAAAGAAATAAGTGTATTTGCTTTTTGATTTGAACTGTTTTTTAAAAAAATTGATTTATATGCTCCCCCTCTCCAGAGACTCAGGTGAGCTTACAATGTGTTAAGCCATAGTCTTCATACTTTTGTATATTTATACGAAGTCAACTTATTGCCCCACAAACTGAGTCCTCGTTTTACCTACCTTAGAAACGATGGAAGGCTGAGTCAACCTTGAGCCTGGTGAGATTTGAACTTACAGTAATTGCAGACAGCTGATGTTAATCACAATGCTTTAGTCTGCTGAGCCACCAGACCCTGTTTAGGTACTTATCTAAAGTACATAGTTCTTACCCACTATGTACTTTCTAAACATTAGCCAAGAGTAAGAGTGGGCAGAACTTTGATAGGAGACCTCAGGAATGACCATGGTTGTCATCTAGACAAGAAAAACAAAAACAAAAACAAAATCCAGAAGATAGTAGTGGCAAGCTATTTCCAGAAAAACAACGTGTGACTTCCAGTTTGATGTCGCAGTGAGACAGTCGGGGAAATAGTGGGCTCTGATGAGTCCCACAAAAACCACGGCTGCCGAATCGCTGTCGATGGGTCTTCGGACCGAACCCATCTTGCAGGGACAGGGGGAGAAGAGGGGCACCTCGGACAACTGAGAGGAACAGGCAAGTTCCTTGGACATCAGAGGGAACCCTCTGTGAGTTGGCGGTGGGGGGCGGCAGCCATAGCGGCTGCCACGAAGCTGTGACAAACTGAAAAAAGAATTGTGCAGGAGGAAAGAAGAAAAGAACGATCTGTTTTGATGCCGGGTGAGTGACACCAACCCAGGTGAGAAACAACGTCAAATTATGGATTTTTATAAGTAAGACCCCCAACCTTAAATAGCGGCTGTGAACTTGTGGGGCAAGAAGAGTTAGTAAAGCAATTACAGGAGGTAAAGACCCATTTAGGAATTTATTTAAATACAGACCAATTTGGAATAATTGAACATTGAGACACGCTAGAAGACTGGGGGAATTTTTTTTTTTTAAATTGGAGAAGGGAAAAAAAGGGACAAATAGGGATTCAACACCTTTAAAATTAAGAAGAGGAGAAACAAACAGATGGCCACATAATTGTGACAAAATGGAGATTGCCTTGACAAAGGGAAAGTGTTGATTGCAGAGAGTCACCTTCTGTTCGAAAAAGAAACAATGTGATTTATCGTTTATTTTGGATTACTTTGAAAATAACCAAGGGTTTTTTGTTTTGGAGATTCTTATTCTGTCTATGGGTGGTTTTATTGATGGAAAGAAAGAAGAAATAAGCGGAACTATTAAAATTGAAGCATTGGTGCAGGAACGAGAAGGAAAGCTGATGGACTTTGCATGGAATAGAAGCAATTAAAGAATTAAAATGACATATAGAGTTTTAAATTTGGCAATTTAAATATGATTATTTAACATTATGAATGTTTAATGTATTGCTGGATGGTAAAATAAGATACATAGACTTAAGTAGTAAATTAAAACTAAGTTTAATGTATGTTGGAAATGGTTAACATTTAGAAATATGCTGGGAATCACCCAGAAAGAATATGTTGGGAAACAGTGAAACAACAGAAAAACATGTTGAAAATTAGCTAAATAACAGTTGGAGATATGGAGGAGAATATGCTGAAAAGCAGCCATAGGCGTGTAGCAAGTAGGCGTGGAGGAGAATATGCTGGAAAACAGCCCAAATAAGATATGCTGGGAATCAGCCAAACAGTAGTGGAGGTATGGAGGAGAATATGCTGGAAACAGCCAAAATAAAATATGCTGGGAATCAGCCAAACAATAGCTGGAGGTATGGAGGAGAATATGCTGGAAAACAGCCAAAACAAAATATACTGGGAATCAGCCAAACAATAGTTAGCTATGTGGAGTAGAATAAGCTGGAAAACAGCTAAAATAAAATATGCTGCAAATCAGCCAAAATAATAGACAAAACAATGGATATGGGGTGAAGAAGACTATGTTGGAAGATTATTAAAATGAAGTGAGATGAATATGAAATGATTCTGTGTAAAATTAAAAGGGTAATTGATGATAAGTTTAAGGAAATTAAAGTGGGCAAGTGGGAACTGGGCGATTGGGTGGGCATGGGCGGGGCGGTAGGGATTTTTGCTACCTGTTCTCTGAACTACCCACCGCCATCGCTACCGGATCGCCCAACCCGGTCTGAACTGGAAGCATTTCACCCCTGTTCTGACTTTGTTAGGAATTCCAGGGAGGAAGAAATTAAATGATAATTTTATTTGGTGCTATGGCCTTCTGGAGAAGAGTTGTTCGTTTAGGTAAGAGGAACAGAGCCTAAAATACAAAGGTGGCTAATCTATGTTGGAATGTGTGGCCGAATGTGCAACAAATTGGGGAAGAGAACAAAAGCTAAGGAAAGAGAGAGAAAGATGGTTGCTGCTGCTGTTGAGGTTATCATCCATTCGTGTCTGACTCTATGGGCCAGATGGTCTCTCCATATCTTCCAATCTTGCACTACTTCATTGAATTGTCCTATGCTCTGGCTGGTGTCAGCTTTGATGGTGTCCACTTACTGTGTTCTTTGATGGCCTGGTTTCCTCTTACTGCTAACTATTCCAACATAATTGCTTTCTCCAGTGAATTTCCCCGCATGGACTTGGCCAAAATAAGTGAGACACAGTTTTGTGATTTTGATGAGAATCACGGCTTGTCAAGTCAAATCCAAGCAAGACCAAATCTGTTTTATTCTCCAAGGAATTTCTATCTAAGTCTAAACTTAAACTTATCCTTGCATTCTAATCAGGGGTGGGTTCTACTTACCTTTACTACTGGTTCGCAGTGGGGCCGTGCACAGAAGCATTTTCATGACATCAGGGTCGGTGGGCAGAACCTCCCGCCAGTTTTACTATAGAACCGGTGTGAACTGGAGGCAACCCACCACTGATTCTAATGCATTGTTTAAAGATGCCGCAACAAATTTTCATTTCCCCAAATTTATCAAAATGAAGAGTAAGAAAAGAGAATATAGATGCGTTTCTCAAAACATCCCAAAGAGAAGGTGCTGGTTAGAATGAGGTTGTATCGATCCCACACAAGCCAGGTTTTAGGGATAAAAAGCAACCCTGATAAAGAAGCTTTTTCATAACAGTCACACTGTAAACTCCTTCCTGGCAATTTTCCCTCCTGTTTTTTTTTTAAGCTACTTAATTGTAAATCTTACACGAGTCTACAAAATATGACTTTATTCATTTACACACCTGAATTAACCATGCTGGTAATTAACATTAGTCACCATGTTATATTGTTCTCCAGGAAGACAAACTGGATGTTTTCATTGAGAGAGAAAATAGAAAAAGAAACGCAAGGCTGTTGGAGTAAAGGACAATCAAGTTTCCTTTCCTTTCCTTTCCTTTCCTTTCCTTTCCTTTCCTTTCCTTTCCTTTCCTTTCCTTTCCTTTCCTTTCCTTTCCTTTCCTTTCCTTTCCTTTCCTTTCCTTTCCTGTGTTAAAAAAATAAAGTTAACCACACAATGTTTTCCTTAACATGGAAGGGAAGGGGATGAAAAAAAAAGTCACAAAAGTAAAGACCTTTTATTGAATGTTTCAAAGTAAGACAGGAATACAGGTAGCCCTCGATTTACAACAGTTCATTTAGTGACCGTTCGAAGCTACAACGGCCCCGAAAAAAGGGACTTATGACCATTTTCACACTTATGTCCGTGTAATATCTCCATGGTCACCTGACCAAAATTCAGACTCTTGGCGACTAGTTCACATTTATGGTGGTTGCACCACCCTTGGAGTCACATGATCCCCTTTGGCCACCTTCTGACAGGCAAAGTCAATGGGGCAGCCAGATTCCCTTCACAGTTGTGTTGCTAACTTAACAACAGTGGGGATTCACTGAACAAACTGTGGCCAGAAAGGCCTAAAATGGGGCAAAAGTCAAGTGTCTTGCTTAGCAGCAGAAATCTGGGGCTCAATTGTGGGCGTAAGTCAAAGACTACCTGTATATGATACCCTGTGATTTAAAGGAAAATGCATAAAGAATGAATAGGCAACAGTCTTGAGCATTTGCAATCCTAAACTTTACTGAGAACCAAGTGGCACTTATAGGAGCCTGGATAGCTCTGCAGACTAAGCATTGTAATTTAACTCCAGCTGTCTGCAATTAGTAAGTTCGAATCTCTCCAGGCTCAAGGTTGACTTAGCCTTCCATCCTTTCTAAGGTAGGTAAATTGAGGACCCAGTTTGTGGGGGCAATAAGCTGACTTTGTATAAAATATACAAAAGTATGAAGGCTATTGCTTAATGCATTGTAAGCCGCCCTGAGTCTTCAGAGAAGGGCGGCATATAAATCAATTTTTTTTAAAAAGTCAGTAGAGCTTACTCTCGGATAAATGAGCTTCTGGCTCATTTGGAACAGAAAATACTCCTTGATAAAACTCTAGAGAGGCAGTATCTAGCTTGCAAAAAAAAAAAAAATTAGAGTACAGTTAGTATTGCACTCACATAGCTGGCTTTCTAATCCAATTATTCTGATTTAAAGGAAGAATGCAACATATTTTTCTAAAGCTCATGGTGGAGAAATTGAATTTACATTGTGCCTTTTTATAATGTGAAATGTTTGGACAATCCAGAGTGGGCCTCTAATTTAGAAGGATATAAATTGGGTTCCCGAAAATCATGGCCTACATTTTTTTTTAATTTGCTTCTATATAAATCTCCTCCCAGAATTAGAAAATGAACTGTAGATCTGGTTGGTATTGATCCATTCTTGCACTCATAACAACATGGAGATGGTGATTAATCACAGCCGCAACCTCCAACACTATCCTGAAAGGGGGCTATCGCCAGAAAAGATGCACGGGAGGAAAACGTTAGAAGCAGGAATGGTTTTCACTTACCTTCACTACTGGTTTGGAACTGTGAGCACGCACATGTGTGTGCTCGCTTTGCTTGTGTGCAGCCCTTCTGCACATGCACAGAACATCTGTGATGATGTCTGGGTGGGTGGGCGGAGCATCTTGCTGCTGTCGCTGCTACCAGTTCGCCTGAACAGGGGCAAACCAATAGAAACCCACCACTGATTAGAAGAACAAACAAAAGTCAGCCACAAAGCAAGATCTGGCCATTAAGTATAAGGAGATCAGTTTAGACCCAGTTTGCACCCACGAGGCATTTTACAAAGGCACACGAGATCAGGAGCTTTTGTGCACATAAATCACTGACACCTGGATACACAACAGCCCTTCAAAAATCAAGCCCACTTGCACTGGACGAGGCCAGGATGGGGTCAAAGGACATCACATATATCATTGTAACATCACCACCATTAGGTAGTGCGAAGTTGCATAATTCACGTCATTGGTGGAACAATGATATCCTAATATAAGGGGCATCGTCATGGTTTCACCTGAAAGTTATGCATGAAAACTGGGTTTCCAGAAATCTAGTACCTCCAAGGCATCCAGATACTTGGCATCTGTTGGATGTGAAATTCCTCTGCATGGAAGTGGGACCCTGATTGATCAAAAGCTCTTACTAGTAGAATCTTTCCATCTGCATCCCTAGCTTCCCTCCCACCCACCTTCTTTCTTTCTTTCTTTCTTTCTTTCTTTCTTTCTTTCTTTCTTTCTTTCTTTCTTTCTTTCTTTCTTTCTTTCTTTGAAATGTAAATTAATACAAAGAAAAGAGAAGAAAGGAAATAATGTGGAAGAAAGGAAATGACACAAGTGCAAAAAAGGTATAAAAAGAAATAAAAAGAAGTTTCCAATTTCCTTTGCAGCAAATGTAAGTTTGATTGCATAATTATCCCTTACTCTATGCTTTCAAAAAACCTCTTTTTTTATTACTGAATGTTTTCCTGTCAAGACTACAAATCAAAATCTTATTTGTTTTCATAAAGAGTTTCCAGTCAGCCATAAATATAGATATTGTCTTTTCTCTAATCAAAGGAGTCAGTTTAGATATCTCTGCAAATCCCATCATTTTCACTAACCATTCATCGCTTACTAAAAACAAGTTAAAATATATTTCACCACAATTCTGTGATCTTAAATAAGAAAAGGGGGAAAAAATCAGTATGTCAAAGTGTTATTTATCTGCAAAATTCTGGATCTAAATATATTTCTTCCTTAACCGTAAGTGAAGGACTTGTCATTTTTATGAAGCAAAATCCTGCCATGTTGCGATATTGAAACAGCTCTTCTTATCATTTAATGTTCCTGTCTTCTGGTCCCATCACTCTCAAAATGTTTCTTGCATAGCCCAGTGAGATGAAATGGCACTCTGTCATGCTTGAGTCGGGTCAGCACTTGAGTTAGAGTCCATTCCTTGACTGAATATGGAATTTGGTACTCTGAGCTCCTTTGAACTATTTAAAAGCAAGGTGAAACCACTCAGATAAGGTAAAGAATCCATTTTGCAAAGTGTGTGTGTTTGTGTGTTTAAATATTTAATACAGTAGGGTCAGACTGGGATGTCAAAAAAGTCCTTACTTGAAGAAGACAATAGTAAACACTTGTGTAACTCTGTCAGGGAACTTGTTTAGAGGCAGTCACCAAACGGTAAACTTGTTCCAAGAACTTCTTCACCATTAAAATAAGATCATTTCAATATTGTGTAATATGTAATAAGTAGAAAAAGGGGGTAGAAAGGGGGTCACACGCATATTACAATTTAAATGAATGTGAATAAATATGCAGAAAAAGTCATTTCACCTACAAAGAACTGCTCCACATTATACTTATGTGAACGCATATAACCTTGAATCTATTTTTTGACATTATCAGATTGCTAAAAGCACTTTTAATATCATATTTTGAACAGATTATACAATGTCATAGGTCTCTGGAAAGATATATGATACTAGGAAAGGTAGAAGGAAAGAGAAGAACAGGATAACAGCAGAAAAATAGACAGACCTGGTTGCAGTGACAATGGTTGAACCATTGAAGGACCACATTGGGTTCAGATCATCTTGTAGAAAGTCTATCTTTGTGGCTTCTGAGAATTAACTCAGAAGGCACATAATCAACTAAAAAGCACTTTTAGAGGATTACTAAAGTGCTTCAGGATTTTCTATTAAGCCTATTATTCCTACTCATGTTTATAAGTTCTTCTATGAAAATAATGGCTTTGCTGGAAAAATCATTTCGTTCACTACATGATCAGTATGATCTGTTTGGTAACCCCGAGTGGTAGAATTCGATAAGACAGCTATCTTTTATGGATGGCTGATGGTCCAATAAGGCCTTTGAGGAGGCTCTCAGATCCATGTGTTGCTTTGTCTCACAAAGCAGACATCAGAATGAGAACTGAGTTTCTGAATTTCTTCCCTAGCATGATTTCACTTGGCTAAAAGACAGTTGTTTATATTTCTCACAGACTTAACTATGGATAATAATTTTTGTTGGAGATCATTGTTCCATCTAATGTCAACATTTAGTGTGAGAAACAAGTCTCACCAAGCATTAACTTTCCATGTGCATCAGTCTCCATCACATGCTAAACTTTTCCTATTTCTCCTTAATGTCACATCAGATGAACTGAATCAACCCTAGTTTCAGCTGGGAAACTGTTGAGCATCCTAGACCAAGCCAAATCTAAAAATGCTAGAGAATGTCTGCAAGACTGCACTTAAACAAATTGGCCATTAATAAGCACATAGAGATAAACAACATCTACATACCATCAAAAGAAACAAACAGGAAACCCAAAAGGAAACAAAATGACAGAACACAATCTCTCCAGCAATCAGCAGCCAGATAAGCAGAGAATAACACCAAAATTAATACTAGATCAATAATCAAGAAGCAAACAATACCTCAATCAAGGAACTACCAACTCAAACAAACAAAAAATAACACTAAACAACAGCCTAATCAAGGAGCCACCAACATTCCAACCAACACTGACAGGACAAGCCACTACTGTATAAACAGAGAGCAAACCCTATTCCCTTCTAGCATTGATGATGTTACATAGTTGGGTAATAAAATTTCTGTAAGAAAACAAGCAAGCTCTGATAGCACCAAGGACCTCAAATTTCAACCCTGAGCTACAAATATTCTTTTCTAACTTTTCCTATTCAGAGGTTCACAAGCAGGGAAGATTATAGCAGGTCCTCCTTTGTGTATTCATAGCTGGATGTTGTTTGAGCTACTGCCAGGGAGCAGCTGCCATATGGGTACATTTGAATTCAAGTGAAGGTCCTTGGAGAACTTTCAACTCCCAAATGTGCCTGATAGAATTTGATGGTCTTTGCTCAACGAAAATCTTTTCCTGGACTCTTGAGAATGTAGAGCTGCTTTCTTCAGCATAAAACTTTTTATTTTTAAACTGTCTTGTGTTCTGGACAATTTTCTTTTACTTTACAGCCTAGTGAACCTAGACTCGTTCGTAAATACTTCAGAGTGGCACACAAAAAATTGGTGTCACATTTTAACCTGCTTTGATTTTTGATGGAAACTCATTCAGCGTACTAATAACTCTTTGACCCAGGGAGGCAGAAAAAAAAAATCCAGAAAGGAAGACAGTCTCACTTTGTGCAGCACAGAATATCCAATACCTAAAGATCGAATAAAGAAACTGACTCCAAGATGGCTGTTGGACGTTTCATTACCCACTGAATTTGCCCCACTCTCTTCGAGCAGTGATGATGGCACTTAGTTGGGTGATGAAACATCTGTAAAAAAATAAACTGAACTCAGAAGGCACTAAAGATCCCTCAATAGATGTGTTTTTTTCAAAGTTGTACAGTTTCTTGGAAAACAGTACAGGGGCTATGGATTTGCTGCTTTCTATCAATCTTCTGTTTTGTCAATTGCATTTATCATTGAATTTATAACTACATTTGATTATGGAAGAGTGTTCCATCAATCAAATGAAAGCAAAGGCCAGATGCAAAATGCAAAATATTTCCATAAAGTCAGTATCAACATTGGAAACAAGAGCAATAACAAGAGCATTAGTTATTAGCAAATAACTGATGTAGGGAAAATGTAGACGCCTTCTGGTCTTTTCCCTAATTTTTATGAAAATAAGGAGCCAATATATCTCCCTGGACAGAGCAATCCATATTTCCCCAACCAAAGCAGGAAAAGACATCTTCTGAATAGCAAAAGCTCAATTTTGGCAAAAAAGAACAGCCTCAAAAGAACCTCTCCTGATTATCTAGCTGGACTGATACATAGCCATGGCCTTCCCTCAGAAAGCATATTTGTTGCAGAATACAGAATAATAGAGTTGGAAGTTACCTTGGAGATCTTCTAGTCCAACAACAAGACTAGACTTCAAGTAGGAAACCTGAGACAGAACTGAAGAAAAAATAAATAAACCCAAGAAAGTCCAGCTATCTTTTGAATAACACTTCTGGGACAACCACGACCTGGATGATTGAGAAGCTCCAGAGACAAGAAGAACAAGGAGTTATCAGTTTCTGACGATCCAGTTATTTCCTTCCTTGCTAACACATGCTTCAAACAACCAAAACAACATCTATATACATGGATGCAACTAAGTCAGTTATAATGACAAAGATATGACCAGGAGCTGACTATGGAACAAATCTCTGTAAGAGAAAATTTGAGGGGTCTGATTCATGGATGGAAACTAATCAAGGAGAGAAGCAACCTAGAACTAAGGAGAAATTTCCTGATAATGAGAACAATTAACCAGTGGAACAACTTGCCTCCAGAAGTTGTGAGTTCTCCAACACTGGAGATTTTTAAGAAGAGATTAGACAACTATTTGTCAGAAATGGCATGGGTTTTCTGCTTGAACAGAGGTTGGACTAGAAGACCTCCGAGGCAGGGGTGAAATGCTCCCAGTTCGGACCGGATCTCCCGATCCGGTAGTAATGGAGGCAGGTGGTTCGGAGAACCAGTAGCAAAAATCCCTGCCCCCAACATGCCCAACTGAGCCGTGCGATCATTAGAGGCTTTTTTTAATTTTTAAAAGCATTTTTTCTACAACCTCTTTGGCAGAAAAAAAGCTTTAAAAGTAAAAAAAAAGCCTCTGATGTTCATGCGGCTCACCTGGGATCATCAGAGGCCTTTAAAAGCATTTTTTCTACAACCTCTTTAGCTGAAGAAGTTGTAAAAAAATGCTTTTAAAAGCCTCTGATGATCCCAGCTGAGTTGCCTGATTGGCAGATGCTTTTTTTCTTTTAAAAACATTTTTTTCTACAACCTCTTTGGCTGAAGAAGTTGTAAAAAAATGCTTTTAAAAGGCTCTGATGATCCCAGCTGAGTTGCCTGATCAACAGAGGCTTTTAAAAGAAAAAAAGCCTCTGCTGATCAGGCAACTCAACTGGGATCGTCAGAGCCTTTTAAAAGAAAAAAAAGCCTCTGCGGATCAGGCAAAGTAAAAGTAAAAAAAAAAAAAAAGTTGGCCATGCCCACCCAGTCATTACCCCCAAACCAAGCCATGCCCACAGAACTGGTAGTAACATATTTTAGATGTCACCACTGCTCCAAGGTTTCTTCCAACATTGTTATTCTGTTATTTGGGACTCTAGTAATGCATATTCTTTGCATAAACAATATTGTAACTCAGCTAAAAAAGCAATCAGGTACCAGGAGTAATCAAAAGGTAGTTAAAAGGTGCTTTAAAAAGAAAGAAAAATGCTAGCTGAAGGAATGGAAGCACTGGGAGGTTAAAGATTTCTCTTAGCAGCTCAGCTGAAATAACATTAGACCCCAGTTCTTAAACCCTTTTGTTTAACCTAAAGAATCAATTGTGCATTATCTTATCATCTCTACCTCTTTATTACACAACCCAATATGTATGTAAATTAATCCAATCAGTAAGGTTCATCTTCTCGCTCACATTGACCGCTATGTCCCATTGCTTGATTCATGAGTATGTGCAGTTTTAATTGCAACCTATCAAATAAAAGGATAATTTGCCGAAGTCTATAAAGTGGGCATCAGACTTCTTTGCTCTGCCTCTGGTACCAGACCTGCCATTAAACAATTCATGCTTCAACCTAATGGTATGCTACTCTTCAATTCAAATATACCTTTCAAGTATGTTCCTTTATCATGAATTACTATCTTTGTTTCAACTTAAGTCAAAGGAGAAGAAAACCAACCAATTTCCACAATAAGATCTTGAGCCAACGTTTTCAAGAACATCAGGGGGGTGGAATTTTTTTTTAAAAAATCTGAAATCCATTGATAGAAAACCAGGGCAGCCTGGGATTGTCAGATCCCTAAAAGTGATACTGCCATTCAAGTGGAGGAAGGAGGAGACTTGGATTCGATTTACTAGCAGGACCTGTGTCATCAGATACTTTACAACCTATATCCTGGCACCAAGTGGGCCTGAGATTCTCTTTATCTGCAGCAATTTATATGTTAACCATGTGGGTTATCTCACTTTAAAGGGTAGTGGTGGGAATGCATGTTTGTCCAGGTTCTCAAAGGAAATAGTAACAGATAGTAATAGTAGAAACAGGAGCTGTTTCAAGGACAGACTGAGTGATGATCTATTCAATGCCTGCGTGACCTGAGAGGCACCGAATGACCTACATGAATGGTATGTCACCGCCGAAGAAGCTGAGATCGTATGACCAGAAACCAGTATCAAGCGGGGCGAGCATGGAAGAAATCCTCACCCCAATGGAAGCAAGAGCCCCTCAAACCACAAACCGCATTCTCTCCAAGATCTTCAGCATGTTTCAAGTGCGGAAAAAAAGGGCACCGAGCTGCAGAGTGTCGTTCACAAACACTCACCTGGAACCACCCACCAGGGGAGGGTCCTGCAAAAACAGGTTGGCGTGGGAAGGAGACCACTCTGTGGAGCAGGCAGACCATAGAAGTTCTGTCCCCTCCCCTCTTTGGGGAGGAAATCCTGGCATCTGAACAGGAGGAATTACACTCATTTGGAAGTGATCCAGATGATGAACCACTGGTAAGCAAACCTATTAAACCATTTACCCTCCCCTTAAGACTATTCATCCCAATACAAGACAGGGAGATAAGTATCTTCACTCTAGTGGATTCAGGATGCACCCATTGTTTGATCAGACCAACCTTAGTAGGGAGGTTAGGATGTAAGAAAGCTGAAAAACCCACTTGTGTTCTGCCAACTAGATGGGTCAATAGCAGGAGGGGAGCCAGCTTCTCTGGCCACTAAGCCTCTATATATAGGCATTGGAAGCCATGAGGAAAGGCTTACATTTATAGTGGCACCTGGCATGGAGTGGCTGTTGGTTCTGGGCCTTGCATGGCTAAAAAAAATGGAACCCACAAATCAATTGGAAACAAGGCATCATAAAATTTCAGAAGAAGGTGACTCTTGCTGAGTATCCTCACAAAGGAATTGATGGGGCAGAGAATCGAGAAACAGCCATGTCTGGTCATGCCACATCAATTGAGAGCATACCCATAGAATACAAGGATTTAGCTGACGTTTTTAGCCCAACCAAAAATTGCAGCCCCTGTACTCTTTAGAAAGAAAAACGATGGTTCAAAACGCCTGTGTGTTGATTTTTGGACTTTAAATGCGATCAGTGTGCAGAACATGTATCCTCTCCCCCTGATGAAAGATACGTTAGCACATCTCGCTAAAGGGAAAATTTTTTCAAAGCTGGACTTAAGGGAGGCTTACTACCGTGTCAGAATTAAGGAGGGGGATGAGTGGAAAACAGCATTTAACACCCCCCTCGGTTGCTACCAATTCAAGGTGCTCCCCTTTGGGTTGCAAGGAGCTCCTGCAGTGTTTATGCAGTTAATAAATGAAGTGCTGCATCAGCATTTATATAAGGGGGTTCTGGTCTATTTGGACGACATTTTAATCTATACTGAGACCAAAGCAGAACATGTGAAACTAGTCAGGGCAGTTTTAAACAAACTCCGCACTGCCAAACTTTATGCCAAACTTTCCAAATGTGAATTCCATCAAGAGAAGATTGAATATTTGGGATACCGCATTTCCCAGATGGATCCTCTGAAAGTGCAGGCTGTACTTGATTGGGACCCTCCATGCACACGTAAACAGTTACAAAGTTCTTGGGGTTTGCCAACTTTTACCGCCAGTTTATCCCTGTGTTTGCTCAGATTGCCCTCCCCATCACCAAGCTCTTAAAAACAAAGGGGGAGGACAACCCTGAACCAAAGCAACCATTGAACTGGACTATGGAATGCCAGGTGGCATTTGAAAAACTTAAACGGCTGTTCTCAGCAGAACCAATTCTAAAACAACCAGACACAGAGAAACCATTTGTCATACAAGCAGATGCCAGTGATGTGGCAATAGGAGCGGTCCTGTTTCAGAAGAATGAGCAAGACCAACTACAACCCTGCGCTTACACTTCTAAAAAGCTGAATGAGACTGAGCAAAGGTGAGCTATTTGGAGAAAGAGGCTTCTGCAGTTCGTTGGGCATTGTTGACCTGGTAGCATTTCCTAGAAGGCAGTAAGACCCCTTTTGAAATCTGGACTGATCACAAATATCTAGAAGCCCTAAAGACCCCAAGGAAACTCTCCCCAAAACAAGTACGATGGGCTCAGTACTTTAAACAGTTTGATTTTACTCTAAAATACCTCTTGGGGGAAAAAACTTTCTGATGGATGCGCTATCTAGAAAATCGCAATACAATAGTGTAAAGCCAGATGTAATCAAACCTATAGTACAAAACAATCAACTAGCCGCTAAAGTAGTCACCAGATTCCAGGCTAAACAAGAAATATTGATGGACAATGACACCACCCAAACTTTTCAACAAGCATTGACCACCGATGAATGGTTTTTGAACAACAAATCCAGCTGTCTGATGAAAGAAGACGGCTTGGCTTGGGTGGGTGGGAAATTGTATGTCCCTGCAAGCCAAAGACTATGCTTAATGGAACGGTGCCATGACTCCAAATTAGCTGGACATTTTGGGTTTGTGAAAACTTTACACCTGATTAAAAGACAATTTTGGTGGCCATCACTGAAAAAGGACATAGAAAGCTATGTAGCTAGCTGCCCCATCTGTGCAGCAAAAAGACGTCAGGGAAAAACCCCAGGTCTATTGCAGAAGGTGGCTGAAGCCTCATCGCCTTGGAGAGAGATCGCTATGGATTTCATTGTGGAATTGCCAAACTGTGAGTGAAATACTGTTATTTGGGTTGTGACAGACCTATTTTCAAAACAGGCACATTTTATACCCTGCCAAAAGATCCCAACTGCTAAAGGTTTAGCCAAATTATTCCTAATACACATTTATCGACTTCATGGTGCTCCACAAAGGATTATCTCCAACAGAGGGGCTCAATTCACCTCCAACTTTTGGAGGGCATTTTTGGGCTTACTTGGTACTGGCCAGGGGTTGAGCACATCCTTTCATCCTTGTACTAATGGTAATTCTGAAATTTTGAACTTGGTGCTAGAACAATATTTAAGATGTTTCATTAATTTTCAACAGGATAACTGGACTGAACTTTTGCCTTTTGCTGAAGTTGCGTTTAATAATGCTGTACATTCAAGCACTGGTTTTACCCCTTTTAGAGTAGCAACCGGCCAGGATTTCAGTCCCATGCCTGAGCTACCCACAGAAGAACCCACCATCCCCTCACTTAAGGAGTGGATAGATAATTTGCAAAACATGTGGCCAGTGGTTAGATTAGCCTTACAGGAAGCTAGAGAAGCTTTTAAGATTCAAGCTGACAAGAAAAGGTTGGAACCCAAACCTTTTCATATTGGAGACAGAGTATACGTATCTACAAAATTCTTGAAATCATTACAACCTTCAAAGAAACTAGGGCCAAAGTTCACTGGACCTTTCCCCATCACTAGAATCATCAATCCGGTAGCAGTTGAACTACTTCTTCCGAAGACACTCAGGCAGATCCACTCAGTATTCCATATCAATTTACTCAAACGAGAAATAACCTCAGATGCAGACCACCTGCATCTGCACCACCTGTTCCCATCATGATTGAAGGTGAAAAACACTTTGAAATCAAGGAAATTCTTGACTCTAGGATACACAGAGGGAAAGTCCAATACTTAGTTGCTTGGAAACATTTACCATCAGCACACAATGAATAGGCTAAACGCCACGTTAGGGCTCCAATCTTACCGAGAAAATTTCACTTCCAATACCCTAAGAAACCTTGTTGATATACTATCATGAAATCTTGAAATCTTGTGTATATTTGTTTTTTTTTACAGGTGGACCTTTTGTTTTCTAAGGTGGGTAGCATGTCAGATCCCAAAAAATGTGATACTGCCATTCAAGTGGAAGAAGGGGGAGACTTGGATTCAATTTACTAGCATGACCTGTGTCATCAGATATTTTACAACCTATATCCTGGCGCCAAGGTGGCCTGAGATTCCCTTTACCTGAAGGAATTTATGTGATAGCCATGTGGGTTGTCTCACTTTAAAGGGAAGTGGTGGGAATGCATATTTGTTCAGGTTTTCAAAGGAAATAGTAAAGAAAACATCTTCACACTTGTGTATTGTGTAAGCCTACTGCTTTGCCTAAGGGTATTCAGATTGTGCTTTACCTGGATGGCTTTCACTTCTGCTTAATAAAAGAATCCTTTTGAACAGCTACGTTTCAAGAGTTCGTACTTTCTTAGGTTGGAAGGAGAGGCAATCCTTACAGAGATGAGCTTATAGAAGCTGTTACAGATGAATGTGAGACGAGATGGGCAAAGGTAAGCAAACAGAAGAAAGCAAACTGCATGTTAGAACAAGCAAACCATGGGAATTGTCAGGCAAAGATAAGAAGCCAAAGTCAAGAGGGGAAAAAATTAGCAAAGCATTCCATAAAACTGTTAGAACAGACAAGAAACAGTATTTCAGGAATACTAAAATTATCTTAATATTTAACAATGTAAAAATTGGATCTCCAGATGCACACCAATATTGTTATTCTATTTTGAGTGGTAAATCAGCAGGAGGAAGTCATTAAATGTTCCCCAGCTCTCCCCCCCCACCCCCGCCCAAAAAATAGTTTTAAAAAAATTCTAGGAAAGTTCTGCTGAAATTTAGCTCAAACAGCTCAGAGGTGCCATTTATGCCTTGTAGCACATAACTTTATTTTCAAAGATTTCAGATTTCTCTGTCTAATTATCTCACAGTGCAGAACTATTTCTGTCTTTCCTACATGTTTGTAAAGGGGATGACAGTTTCTACATTGGCATTCTGTGTGCCTTTGAACACAGAGAAATATATTGAAACTTCAGACTGGAGACTGAAGGCTAAACCTGGCCACTTCTAATGATTGACTGAAGCATAAGGATTGATTGATTTAGAGGCCTTTCCTTACAAAGGCTCCTAAATTTAAATCTACTGTGGGAAGCCTCCCCTCCCTTCTAGAGAATGAAATATTTTGGGGAATATTAAAAGAGCTCGACTATTATACTTCCCCAAAGGAGAAATGGATAAAACATGTTCTTAAAGGCAGAGACCAGCCCCAGTCTTCCTGCATAGCAAAACAGCCTCCAGCAGTTGCCTGAATTCTTTAGAGATGGCTGTCCCAAAAGTGGTTTTTCAGGAGGCAACTGAAGATCCCAGCTGAGCAGCGCAATCATCAGAGGCTTTTTTTTTAACGTTTAAAAGCATTTTTTCATTGGAAGAGGTTGTAGAAAAAATGCTTTTAAAAGTAAAACAAAAAAGCCTCTGATGATCGTGCAGCTCAGCTGGACATGGTGGGGGGGGGACACAGGGATTTTTGCTACCAGTTCTCTGAACCACCTGCTGCCGTTGACTAGATGGTGGGCTGGTGAAAAGCTGAAGAAGCTTTTTGGATGAGAAGTGAAATGTCTTCATAGAAAAACCAGAAAGTCCAGTTGCCATAACCTGGATGATGGAGAATCTCCATAGACATTTAGAGGTGGATATTTTTTGCCCATTAAGAAATCTGAGCCAATCTAGTCACAAATAAAACATCTTCAGATCCAGGGTGATGGGATTAAGAAGGACAGGATCTTTAGGCAGGGGTGAAATGTAAAATTTGTTACTACTGGTTCTGTGGGCGTGGCTTGGTGGGGGTGGGAGTAATGTGACTGGGTGGATGTGGCCAACTTTTTTTTTTAACTTTTCAAAGCATTTTTTCTAATGCTTTGAAAGCCTCTCTGACGATCAGGCAACTCAGCTGGGATCCTCACCCAAAGTTTAATAAATAAACTTGCCATAGTTCAGAAACCTGAACTGCTATGGTAGCAGTGTTCCAGCATTTGAGGAGTTGCTACAAAGAAGAGAGGGTCAACTTATTTTCCAGAGTACCTGAAGGCAAGATAAGAAGCAATGGATGGGCACTAATCAAGGAGAGATCCAACCTAGAACTACAGAGAAACTTCCTAATGGTGAGAACAATCAACCAGCGGAACGGCTTGCTTTTAGAAATTGTGGGTGCCTTATCACTGGTGGCTTTCAAGAAGACACTGGACAGACATTTGTTAAAAACAGTACAGACTCTTCTGCTCAAGTAGGCGGTTGGGCTAGATTAGATCTCCAAGGTCCCTTCCAACTCTGTTATTCCATGTTCTATGAGTATTCCACACTAGAAGAAATATGAGTTTCTCATAAAATATACCTTTTTGCAAGTAACTAAGCAGGAGGAGATTTGACATGAGTTGGGCCCTGAAAACCCAATTCTATTTCCAATCTCTTCTTTCTCCCATAACATGTACTGTTATTTCCCCCCAGGAAGTCATGAGGTGCTACTGCTCCTCTTGGTACATTTGGCTGCTCGAGAAAAAGGAAAAGAAAAGGAAATGTCATACCGCATATTTTAAAGAGAGCCAGGAAGCTGTAATGAGGTTAATTCACAAGACAGAATTAAATGAACTCTGCCATTAGCAGGGTCACCCATTGACACCTGAATCTCTGGCAACTTTGTCAGAATGACATTTGACTTGTTAGGAAAAGTTTAGAGGAAGTTTTCTGAAATAGTTACAATAATTGTTCATGATCTATAGGAACAGACAATAAAAGAAACAAAAGGAATATAAAGAGAATGAGAATGGCTTCCACACTTAGGTGAGGAGGAGAGAATATTATTAGTGGAGGACGAGATGATTCGGAAGAAAGGATTGCTATCGTTACAGCAGAGAGCCGCTACTGCAGGCAGAGACTTTGGCAGAATTGCTGAAAATTCATGTCATCCAGACAATTAAAAAAGGAAACTAATTAATAAGGGAATTGAATGGATGAAAAGTAAAATGAAAAGCTGCATGTAAAATGTAAAGGATCAGATTGTTATAGTAGCTGATCCTTGTTTAAATACTCAAAAGGCTATCACAGTACTCTAAAATGTACCCCCCCCTCCCTCCTTCCCTCCTTTCCTTTCCTTTCCTTCCCCTCCCCCCTCTCTTTCCTTCTTTCCTCTCTTTATTTATAGAGTCTTATTCAAGCAGAAGCCACAGATGAAAATCTGATTCTATTAAATAACACAATAGTAGCACTCTGGCTACCACTTATTTATTTAGGCTACTTTATTTGGAATAAGCACACAAACATTGCTGATTGAATAATTTCACTTGTTTCAATGACAATAAGGCAACTTTAAAAAAAAAGACATGTATGTCTTAAGAGCTCATATATCCTTTTAATGCATTCCAGACACTTTGACGTATAGTAGAAATACAACTGACAGCATATTGCCTTCTTGCTGCAAAGATTTCTAGTATTCCCTTGAGTCCATTATCAAGAAGCAGGTGAAAATTGGGGAGAAAGAGAGAGTCTGATGTCCCAGGGTCAGAGAACATTCCTCAATTAAATTTTAGGTAGCCCCTGTCACGTTTCAATTGCTAGGACTTTCAGTTGCACAATATCCTATATTTTGAGGGGAACATATGTCAAAAATATTCTGCAAATTCCAAAACCTTTAAGAAACACTTAAAAACTAAACAAAATTTCATACTAGTTTCCCCATAACTTAGGAAGATAATAACAACAAGTACAACAAAATATGGGCTTGGACCACTTTGCACCATCATGATCAATCATCATCATCATCATCACCTTCATCATCATTCTCATGATCGTTGTCTTCATCATCCTCCCTGGCAGGGCAGCCCCTGTACTCTGTATAAAAGTTGTATGGCTGTCAGCCAGCAAAGGGCTAAACCATTTTTGAACAACTGTCTTATTGCACTGCCATGAGAAGGTAGGAATGTTCTCAATAACAGTGACTGCTCTGCTTTTGATATTGTCCAGTTGCTAAGTTGTGCCTGACTCTTTGTGACCCCATGGACCACAACACGCCATCCCCCCCATCCTCCACTATATCCCAGAGTTTGCCGAAACCCATATCTATGGCACTGATGACACCATCTAACTATCTCCTCCTCTGCCGTCCCCTTTTCCTTTCACCTTTCATCTTTCCCAACTCTTTTCCATGGAGCCCCCTCTTCTCATCTGGTGGCCAAAGTATTTAAGCTTTGGCTTCAGTATCTGTCCTTGAATAGTCAGGGAGGATTTTCTTTAGGACTGACTGATTTGAATGCCTTCCTATGTTCTCCTAATTGAATTTACACCACAGTTCTGGTTTTTAGCAGTGTGTTGTTGAATTGGGATAAAGATTGTGATTGGAACCCAAGGGATGACAGCTTCAGCCATTGTAAAGAACATCAGAAAGAGTTTTGACAAATAGCTTATCCCTGGAAAAAAGTTTACGTGTTCAGATACAGATTAATAAAGTTGGAAGGGACCTTGTAGGTCTTCTAGTCCAACCCTCTGCCCAAGCAGGAGACCCCACACCCTTTCTGACAAATAGCAATCCAGTTTCTCTTGAAAGCTTCCAGTGATGTATTCAAACATGTTCAACTTTTTCTGTGCCAACTTGATGACTAAGACTTGATGACTTCTCCAATACCACAGTTTGAGCTGTGGTACTGGAGAAGGCTCCTGAGTATTCCTTGGACAGCAAAGGTGACCAACAAGCAACTACTGGAGCACATAACACCAGTCATGTCACTGGAAGGCAAAATCACAAAACCGCATCTCACTTATTTTGGCCATGTCATGTGGGATAACTTGCTGGAGAAAGCAATTATGTTTGGAAGAGTTGATGGTAAAAGAGAATAAAGAACATGGTGGCTGGACACCATCAAAACTGACATCAGCCAGAGCATAGAAAAACAGAAAGAAGCAGTTCAAGATTGGGAGATGTGGAGAGACCTGGTCCATAGAAGTCTCAAGAGTCAGATGCGCCTGAGTGGACAACATCATTATCCTCATTATCATTTTGAGGGAGTTTTCTGCTTCAAAACTTGGGGGAGATAACTGGATTGGAACTAAAAGCAAGGACAATCTGTATGGTAAGCCTGTCCCAATTGTGACTGTGACTATTTCATACTGGAAAAGTATGCAAGTTACAGTAGAGAAAGGGAGAACTGGATGTGAATTAATATTGTGTAAAAGTTTTATATTGGAGCATGGTGGTTTCCAAATCAAAATGGAAGCCTACAGATAATTTTAAACAATCTGTTTTCATTTATACCATTTTAATTCCGGTCCAGGCAGATTCACACCTGATGTGTGCTACAATTCTCTACTTTGCACTTGGGCTCCTGAAAATAGAACGCAAAACATAACAGCAAAAATGCAAACCAAGATAATGTGGAAAAAAGCAGGATTATTATATGCATGGCCACATCCCCCGAGCTTGACAAAAAGAAGTAGATTTTTTTTAAAAAAGCAAATTAGTGCAATTATCGTAATCACTTAAAGAAGACTCACAGCTGCAAATCTGGTCCAAAAAGCAGGTGTCTATATGTATTCAGCCATTATCATCAGACTTTCTGTTGGGCACTGTGAAAATTTACATGAGCACTAATGAATTTTCATTTTATTAAGCCACTTTAAGCCTAGAAAGCATAGCCTCAAATCATTACTGCAGTAATTGAGTATACAAAATTATTTCTCTGCCATAATAGCTAAAGTGCCCAATAAAATTGGTCGGGTGCAGGAAAGAGGCTGTAATCATTAAGGGACAATAAGTGAGAACTGTGCAAATACTGTATATCAATTGCATTCTCTAACTACACTTTTTGATAATTTTTATAGATTGTGGTAAGACCAAATCAGTTTTGATCATCATGATATAAAAAAGAGTGCAGAGAGAAGCAACAAAGATGATTACGGGACTGGAGGCTAAAACATATGAAGAACACTTGCTGCAATTGGGGATGTCTAGTCTAATGAAAAGGAAGACTAGGGGTGACAGGATAGCAGTGTTCCGATATTTGTGGGGCTGCCACAAAGAAGAGGGGATCAACATATTTTCCAAAGCACCTGAGGGCAGGAGAAGAAGAAATGGATGGAAACTGATCAAGGAGAGAAGCAACCTAGAACTAAGGAGAAACTTCCTGGCAGTGAGAACAATTAATCAGAGGAACAAGTTGCCTCCAGAAGTTGTGAATGTTCAATCACTGGAGGTTTTTAAGAAGAGTTTGGACAACCATTTGTCTGAAATGGTATAGGGTCTCCTGCTTGAGAGGGGGTTGGACTAGAAGACCTCCAAAGCCCCTTCCAACTGTGTTACTATGTTATTCTGTTGGTTTGCTTTGGCTTACAGTTGCAAATGGCCCATCCTTAAAAAGAGAAGGAGGGAGGGAGGGAGAGAGAGAGAGAGCAGAGAAGGCATCACAAAGCTTTCTGTCCTGCTCACTCTAAAATGCTCATTTATATGGATGGATGGATTCCATAAGCAGATAACAGACTCATCCCTCTACTCAAAATCTCCATTGTCAGATTGGACAGGCAAGGCCTCCAAAAAACTATTCATGGTTCCAATCATTGGACCAAGAAGCTCCTCTTATCCAACATGTTTTGTTTTTTTTAATATCAGTCAACAAAATGTCTCTGGAGAACTTAGAAGCATGATACAAATTAAAACAAGGGTTACATTTCAGATACAATTGAAGGTGCTAGCTGTCACTTATAAAACTCTTGATGGATCAGAGCAGAAATCTCATAGTATCTGCCTGTCCAAAGGGTGAGACAATTTGCTTTTTCACACTTCCTTTTTCTTTAGTTTTTGAGATGGACCATGACTGTAATGAGAGCCAGTTTGTTGAAGTGTTTAAGGCACTAAGGTAGAAAGCAGGAAACCATGAGTTCAAGTCCCACCTTAGCCATGAAAGCCAGCAGGGTGACTTTGCACCAATCACCAGGAGCCCGTGAGTTCTAGTTCTAGTCCTACCTTAGGCATGAAAGCCAGTTTAGGCCAGTCCTTCTCTCTGTCAGCCCAGCTCACCTCATAGGTTTGTTGTGGGGAAAATAGGAGAAAGAAGGAGTGTTGTGTGTTCACCACCTCGAGTTATTTATACAAATAATAAAAGTAATAAAATAAAAGTAATAATAAAAGGAAATATCCATATGAATGTTTTCAATTTTTATCTTCTTCAGGAAATTCAAGGTAGGTAACAATGCATTAAACAGTAAACTATTTTCCTTATCTCTAAACTTCAGCCAGCCATTGCTGCTTTCTTCTTCAGACCCCAAAACTGAGGCAAACTTCCCTTATAAGGTATCATATATTTGGAAATGTTGAAAAATCTCAAAACCCTCTACAAAAGGTGCTAATGAAGGCTGTTTTACAAGGATTGTACTCCTTTTTTGAAAGCTTCTAAAACTGCTTTGCTAAAAAAAAATTCAATGTGAATTTGCAAATGATTGATTAAACATTTTCCTCCCACCCTGAAAATAGGTATGCAGTATCGATAGGGAAAAAGAAAAACAACGGGAAGGTAATAAGTGCACGAAAGGACCTGAAAACATAAATTAAGGCAGTAAAAAATTCCCCAGGAGAATAAGTGGCCAAAAGGGAAGTGATTACAATACAACAAGTAGAAACTTAAAATCAACGCAGAGTGTAAAGAAGACTTGAAGAAGATTCTTAATGTAGTAACCATTCTAGCTGCCCTTTAATGTTTCTTTATTTCTGTGATATTAGTTGGGATGGGTAGGGGTCAAAACTGGTCAAGATGATGGAGACAACCACCCAATTAAAGAACCATCCTCTTTTTAACAGTATCTTCACACCTGTAAAGATAAATATATTTGCATCAAAGCAAAAGATAAAAACTACTTCATCGTCCATGGAGCTATATTAAGCCTCCCTGCTGTGTTATCCTGAAACCTCTGTACTGTGATTATTAATTACCCAACTTAAATTCCTGTGATAATGAAATTACCGTATAATTTTCTATCCCTGTAAATTGAAGGTTACGAAGAACATGGGACAGCATTGAGTATTTCATTTAGGCATCCTCTCAAAATATAGGTCCTCTTTCAGCCAGATGCTTAAAAAAAGAGTTAATGAATCTGACTTAGTATTGAGGGGGAACATTTCAGTCATTGGGTTCTGACATAGACCATTGCCATGTGTTATTCCAAAAATACATTATGAGATTCCTCCATTCTGCAGATTGCAACTAATCTGAGTTTCTTTGTTTTTAGAAGTTTAGGATTTTGAGAACTTCTGGTCTCCTATCTCTTTCCTTTGTGATGACGGCTGCAACTGTTGTGTGTTGCTTCCCTTAAAAGGCATTGAGCCAAAAGATGTGAAGGGAGGATGAGAGAGAGAATAGGTTGCAAAAATAAATAAATAAATAACAGGCAGCTAAAACAGACTGCAGAAGACAGACTGCAATAGTGTCAGACACACATAGCCAGATGTTCTTCTGTGTGATTTAAAAACTACCTAGCAGAAACTGAACTCATAGACCGCTGCAGTTTTGATAGTTACACACAATATATTCTCTTGAGGCGCCATCCCAGGGTCTGAGGCTCTGCAGTGCTGGCACTTAGACTATCACATACTGTAAAGCTTTTTTTTACAGAAGGAGCAGCACAGATGAATGGCTTTAGCCAATAACCAGACTATCTGTTTATGTGCAAAACATAGCATTCCTTAATAATGCTAAGGACAACAGCAATAGCAGTGTTCCAATATTTGAGGGGCTGGCAGAAAGAAGAGAGGGCCAACTTCCTTTCCAAAGAATTTGAGGGCAGGGCAAAAAAAGGAATGGATCAAGAAGAGAAGCAACTTGGAATTAAGGAGAAATTTGCTGAGGGTGAGAACAATCAATCAGTGAAATGACTTGCCTCCAGAAGTTGTGAATTCTCCAACATTGGAAGTTTTTAATAAGAGTTTGGACAACCATTTGTCTGAATTGATATAGGGCTTCCTGCCTGAGAAGGGGGTTGAACTAGAAGACCTCAAAGGTCCCTTCCAACTCTGCTATACAGAAATATTTCAGCCAGCATATCACAAATAAAATCAAAGCTCACACAGATATGAGAGAGAGAGGGAGGGAGGGAGGGAGAGAGAGAAAGAAAGAAAGAGAGAGAACCTTAATTTTGGGTTATGTCTTACTATGTCTGTACTTCCTTGAAAGGAAAAGAGAAAAGTTTCTGTTTGTATGTGTGATATATATTTAATTTTAGAACAATGAATATCACTTTTTCAGATGTTACTTTTATAACCCACTGTTTATATGACATTTTATCAAGGAATGTCTGACCTTTTCCTTTTGAAATGGGATAACTGGGAAGTGAATATCTAATCAGAAATTAAATGTTCATGCCATCTCTTAATGGATTTAGAAGAATCAACCAAAATTATGAATGACAATGATATTAAAAGAAAGTTGGTGTCAGGTTCCAGAAGCAAGAGTAAAGGACACAAACAAAACAAACCTGGTTTGCTGCTGCTGCTGCCTTTTATTTCTGGCACTTACTGACCATTCAAACGAAAATATTGTTAGGGCTACCTGCCCGAACTTCCCATCACCATTTATACATTGCACCTGTGCATTCATCCCTCATTACCCAATCCCGAATGTCCATTCCTCCCATGTGACCTGGAAGTGTTTGGAATGTGTCTATGCTTTGGCATTTAGTCTGTGCCATGCCTCTCAAGTTCAGGCTGCTAGGTTGGGGTTGCATACAGCAACCTCTGGCAATAGCCAGAATCTGGCATCGACAACAGTACTTAGAAACGAGACAGGGAGACAGGAGGCAACTCCATCTACTTCTGTCACTCCCCTGGTGATGTCATCACTGTGTGACTGCCTCTCAGCTGTTTGGCGGCCACACAGCTCCTCTGTGACATGGCGGGCCTCCACATACGATGGGAAGTCTCGTCGTCGTCCATCCTGGTTTCCAGCAGGTCAGCGATGTAGTGTGCAGCCCCCCAGCCTCCTCATTCATTGCAATGTCCATTCCCCCTCTGAATGGCAGCTCTGGGCCAGTTGGCACGCCGGAGCTGACATGTGTCCCCCTCTATCATGGAGCATCTGTCTGTAACAGAAAGACAATGGTGAGACAAAGGCTGAGCCATTGCCCCCCCCCCCCGGCTTTTCTGGGTGCTTTCCAAATTGGTTGGAATCGAGCAACCAATTTGGGAGCAGCTACATCTTTTTCAGGGACCCAAGTGGCTTCAGCGAGAGGATAGCCCTTCCACAAGAGTAGGCATTGGAGCTTTTTCCTGTGCCATCTCATATCTAGTACTTTCTCCACCTCATAATGCTGCTTGCCATCAACCAGTATCGGTGGCTTTTATTTCCCCTGAGTGTGGAGGACAAGGCAGGATGTAATAGACTACAATGGAATTGCTCAGCAATTCTATGAGGCCCTATACAAGGAGGAGGAAACCCCAATGGAAAATATTAAACAATACTTGGTGAAGGAGAAACTCCCTCAGATAAAAGAGGAAGAAAAGGGGCATTGGTCCTACCTGATACGCACCTTGTCGTTGTGTGGAGACAGCAGCCAGAGTGTGAGAGTGGGTTCTGCTCACATGTTCAGATGAAGAACTGAGCCCGCCTCTAAAGCTAAATCCTGCCCCTGTTGCTAGGGGACTCCCAGCTTGTGAAGGATGAAGACAGGCTCGATGTGTGGAAAAATGGAGAAAAGGAAACAATTAAAGTCCAGACTGACAAGGGTGGGGCTGGCTGCTGTCTCCACACAACAAGAAGGTGTGTATCAGGTAGGACCATCGCCCCTTCTCCATTGTGGGTGGAGACAGCAGCCAGAGTGGGACATATCCAAGTTCAACATCCCAAGATCTGGGAGGGATCAGTCTAGGCTGAAGATTCCCCTGCCCCTAAAACAGATTGAAGAACACGACGCCCAAAGGATGCCTCAGCAGATGCAAATTTATCTATTTTGTAGTGATGAACAAGGGGGGAAGGAGAAGTCCAGGTAGCCGCTCTGCAGATCTCGAGTAAGGAAGCCTGAGTGGCCCAGGCCGCTGAGGTCAATGCACTTCTCGTAGAATGGGCTGTAATCGCTGCGGGTGGAGTAGCAGAACGTAGTTTGTATGCTGAAGACATCGTACATCGGAGCCAACGTCCAATCATCAAAGATGACACCTTGGATCCTAAAGTAGCAGGGAGAAATGAAACAAACAAGGATTCCAACCAGCAAATGTCCGCGGTTCTTTTGAGATAAATCCGAAGGGCCCTCCGGACGTCTAATGTGTGCCAGCGACACTCCAATGGATGAGATGGGTGAGGACAGAAAACCAGGAGAACCAGCTCCTGTAAACGGTGAAAAGAAGAGTTAATTTTGGGCAAAAAGGTAGGGTCTAATCTAAGGACGACCCGATCCTCATGAAAGATACACAAATCTCTCCTCATTGACAGCGCAGCAATCTCCAAAATACGCCACACCGACGTAATCACTACGAGGAAGGCAACTTTGCACGACAACAGATGTAGGCTAGCCATCCGCAAAGATTCATATGGTGCGTCTGTAAGAGAGTTCAGTACAATCAAGATGTCTCAAGTGAGATACCTGTGCAGTACAGGGGGACATAAGTTGGTGGCTCCCCGAAGGAACCGTCGAATAAGCAGCTCGTGGGACAATGGTTGATGAGAATTGTAACTCAAAACAGACGAAAAAGCTGCCACATGTCATCATAAGGAAATGGGCGAAAGCCCTTTGTCCAGCCCAGCCTGGAGAAATTGTAGAACGTGCAGTACCGAAGCTTGGAGAGCTGAGATGCCCAGGGGAGTACACCAAGAACAAAAGGCCTGCCAAGTCGTGGAATAAATCCTTTCTGTGGACGAACGATGGGAAGCTTGAATAGTTTTAATTATGGAAGGAGGAATGTTGTCACATCGTAGTGCGACCCGCTCAGCCTCTAAGCAGTCAGTCACAACCATTGAGGGCCCAGATACAGCACCTCTCCCTGACTGAGGCAATCTGACAAACATGGGAGTGGCCATGGAGGAGCCACTGACAAGTTCATGAGGTCGGAGAACCATGACCTCCACAGCCAATGGGGGGCTATGAAAATTACTTCCGCTGGTTCCTGGATAGTTTTCTGAAGAGCCCTTGGGATGAGGGGAATCGGCAGGAATGCGAACAGTAAGACCGGAGGCCACGGAGAGCGCAGGGCATCCACTGCTTCTGCGTGAGCCATCCAGAAATGGGAGAAGAATCTGGGCAGCTGTGCATTCTGGGGGGATGCAAACAGATCCACAAGGGGAGGACCGAAGTGGCTCGACAACATGCGGAAGAGACGGGGATGGAGGTGCCATTCCGAGTGGTCTATGGATTGATGGCTCAGCCAATCCGCCCGTACATTCACTTCCCCCAAAATGTGTTCTGCCCTCAAGGATATTAAGTGGTGCTCCAACCAGAGACAAAGTCGTTTGGCTTCCAGCATCAGAGACCGGGACCGTGTGCCTCCCTGGCGATTGATGTGGGCCTTCGTTGAAACATTGTTCGTGAGGACCAATACGTGGGTTCCAGTCAACAGAAGATGAAATGCCCTGAGTGCGAGAGTAACTGCTCAAAGTTCCAGCCAGTTTATGCTGCGGGAAGCTTCGTCGTTTGACCACGTGCCCTGCGCCACTTGAGATTCGCAATGTGCACCCCAGCCGAATTTGCTGGCGTTGGTAGTGACAACCATCCAATGGTGGTCCAAGAATACACATCCCTTGAAAAAGGCTGGGGATCACCACCATCGCAGGGACCTCCCTGGGCAAGGGCAGTCTGGTTGAGGAGGTCCCCTTCCCCGCCTTCTGTAAAGGCAAAAGAAACCATTGAAGGTCTCTCAGGTGTAATCTAGCCCAGGGAACTATATCAATGGCTGAAACCATTTTCCCCAATAGCCTGGAAAGGAACAAGGGGGAAGCCCGCTTGTCCCGCATGAGCTGGGTAACTAGAGATCTCAACCCTTTGTGATGTTCCTCTGACAAATTGACCTTGCCCTCAGCGGAGTCAATTTCAGCCCCCAAATGCACAATTCTAGTAGATGGGGTGAGGTGGCTCTTATCCACGTTAATGGAAAAGCCATGGGCAGCTAGGGTCTGAATGGTGAGGGGAAGGTCAGAATAAGCTTGAGTCAGAGAAGAGGACATGATTAGGATGTCATCCAGATAACACTGGAGATGGATTGATTTCAACTTAAGGGAAGCCTCCAAGGCCGCCAATATCTTGGTGAAGCTACGGGGGGGCAGAAGAAAGGCTAAAGGGTAAGGCCCAATACTGAAAATGCTTCCCCACATAGCAGAAGAGCAGGAACTTCCTATGGGAATATCTAATGGGCACATGAAGTTAAGCTTCAGTTAAATCAATTGAACAGAGGAGATCGCCCCTCTGAACACTGTCTAGGATGGAATGTAAAGATTGCATTTTGAACCTTCTATACACTACAAAACGGTTCAAATGTTTAAGGTCCAGAATAGGTCTCCACCCACCCGATGACTTAGGTATTAGGAAGACCCGGGAATAAAATCCCCGTCCCACCTGATCTAGGGGCACTGGTTGAATGGCCCTGATGGCGAGGAGGTGATCGATAGCTGAATCCATAAGGTATCTACGCTCGGAACTACTGGACAAGGGACAAAGGAGAAAGACAGCAGGAGGGGTGGAGACGAATTCAATGGCCAACTCTGATTGAATGGAGGCCCGGACCCAGCAATCTGTAGTAGTGCGCTCTCAAATAGCGATGAAGAGGCCCAATCTGCCACCCACGGGAGGACTGGGAGCACTACTAGTGACGGCGACGGATGGAACGACCCCCTCCCCCACAAAAGGGCCACCTAGACATAAGGGATCTGCCCTGCCCCAGCCTATCTTGAAAACCTCTTTGCCTGGGGCTGAAATTACTCATACCCTGAGAGGATCCCGAAGCCCCATCAGAAGAGCGAAACTGGGCCCGAGAAGAATGTGAGTATCAGGACTCCCCCCTATGGAACACCATGGGCAACACCTTCCGCTTGTCTTTTGTTTCAATAAGGAAGGGCTCCAAAAAGTCCCCAAACAATTTCTCCCTCAAGAAAAGAACAGAGGCCAATCGCCATTTATGCTGGGCGTCAGAAGGCCAATGGCGCAGCCAAACCAGCCGGCAGGCCGCCACAGATGAAGCCATCGATTTGGAAGCAAAACGAGCTGTGTTCAATGTCGCATCTGCAGAGAACTGCACCGCCACCACAATCTTGTTGATGTCTTGTTTGAGCCTAGCGTCCTCAGGAGAGAGCTTGTCTTGGAGCTGACAAAGCCATAGAAGAGTCAAACGGTTATAAAAGGAGGCCGTGGTGGCCGATTGAATGGCCCAGGCTGCTGCCAAATGAGCTCATTGAAGGACCTGCTCAGAACATTGCTCCTCCGGTCGAAGATTCTCCTCAGGATCACCAGGAACTGTTGACTGTGAAAGCAAAGCTGCTACTGGAGCATCCACTGTAGGCACCTGCAAAAGGGAAGATAACTCCATTAAAACAGTGAAGTTTTTCTGATCAGTGGAAGATGGTACAGGAGCCGCAGCTCGGGAAGCCCATTGCTTCCAGAGAACATCCAGAAAAAGAGGAGGAGTTGGTACGGCCATTATCGGCTTTGGTGGTTCCACAAACAAGGGATTTAGCATTCCCTCTACTGAAGGAGGTTTAGGTTGAGTCGGCGCACCAAGTTGCGCTGTATTCACAGCTTTGAACAATAAGGAATTGTAAAGGGCCTGAGGAAATAGGCCTGTAAATGGGGGTTGATCCGGAAGTAACCCCTCATCTTCCGACAAGTCAGGTTCTTGAGACTCGACCTCCTCACAGGTTGAGGGGTGACTGACACAGGATGGAGATGGAGAGTGAGAACCCACCATAGACAAAGGCTCAGGATTATCCTCATCGTCGGAAGACACGGATGAAACAGACAGAGTCCAGGAACGCACGGATCGAGAAGAGCGCTGTGCAGCCAAAGATTGTTGTATGGCTGCCGTAATCATCCTTTGAATCTCCTCAGGCCGAAGGACAGTCTGTATATAGTCACCAGCCGGTCCGACTTCCAAAAAAGTGTGAACCGGAACAGAAGAAGAGGCAGGAGGAGGTTCACAAGGCAGAGCCGGAGATGGGGAAACTGCAGGATCTGGAACACTCCACGAGGGAGCAGAGCCCCACAAATCCACACTGTGAATGTCCAAAGGGCAGTCCTGGAGAAAAATTTGATCCAGAGTAGGAGGAGACACGTGAACCATGGCTCTCGAGGAGAGATCCTCCGCCACAGGAGATGATGATCTAAAATTGCTCGCCTTAGCACCCTGTTTCCGCAAAACCTTATCCCTGTGTTGTTCAGCACGTGAAGGGATTGTGGGTGAGCCCTTGCGCTGTGAACGGGCATTCTTGAGTGTAGTTACAAGGGAAGCATCAGCCCCTGTGGAAGGATTAGTCACACCCTCAGCATGGGAGGACCGGGACTGTTATTGCACCATGGCCTTGCGGCCATGTTTGCTTTTAGTTAATGCCTTAGGCATGTTAGGCCTCAGACCAACAATAAGGTCAATGAGCTCCTCTGTGTGATATGAAAGGAGTCTAAACCAAAATGGCCACCAATGGCTAGGTCTCAACAATTGGTCAAAATGGCCACCACCTAAACTGGAATAAGGTGTAGAATCAGCCAATAGGAAGCCTCAAATAAGTGCCACAGTCAAGCCAGAGCCCCTTTTCCTAAGGAAGCCGCCAATATAATATAGGGGGAATAACCCTCCCCAATAAGGCACAGGCTAACGCCTGGAGGCCTGACAATTAAGGCCACAGTCAAATAGGCCGCTCGTGGATCAATTTAAAATGATGGCTACAGTTGAAAAAAGGCCGCTTGGGAGGCTACTCAAAATGGCGGCCACAGACGAAAAAACTGCAGTTCGTAAGGCAATATAAAATGGCGGCCGAGTTAGAGGCAAACGGGAGCGCGAAGCTCCACAGCGGCAGGCAAGCGGCGAGCAAGAAGTGGCCTAAATTAGGTAGGCTCCAGCCCCACGGGAGCCTGTCAATCAAGCCGGAGCTGAAAAACAGCTGATCTGGCTACGGGTAGCAAGTGGCAAGTGAAACGGAGGAGGGAGCGTGAATCTCCACTAGTGCGACTCTGCGAGCGTTAAAGAAACCTCCGTACTAGCTGGATAGGGAGCGCAAAAACTCCACAGGCAATTATGAGTCTCGGAAGGAGATAAATGAAGCCGCGCCGATAAACGGCAATAACAGCCGCCCCCTCCCCAACGGGAGCGAAAAGCTCCACCGCCCTTTCACTCATGGCACAGTTCAAAGAGGTCTGTAAGCTAGTAGGGAGGCACAGGCAAGGCAAAGCACCCCAAAGTCCAAAAGTCAGAAAACCAGAAAATCCGAATGAATATGAACAAATTGCAGCAAGGCAAACAGAGAAACTTTTCCACACTCTGTCCAGTCTGAAGGACCGAGCAAAGCTGGGAGTCCCCTAGCAACATTCCTTTGCTGTTTTACAATGGGTGGTGTCTGGCGATTGTGGTAAGCTGTCATGAGCTTGTTCCAACCCAATTTTCCAACCCAATTCTCAAGTGATGACAACCCCCTCCCAACCAAGTGGTAGGCCCTCTAATGCTATCCCTAATATGATGTCTTCTGTTATCCAAGAAACCACTATAAATCACAGCTTTTCTCTATGTTGGCCTATTTCAAGACTCAATTTACTGGTGGCATGGGTAGCAGGGCCTTCCCCCCAATAACAACCCATCCATTTGCTCGAGCCTAATTTGTTGAGCCAATTTTATTAACTATACCCCCAGGTCAGATGCTAATTTTAGATTCATGAGACAGTGTGTACATCCTGAATCGATGAGTGCATTGCACTGCCTCCACCGAGTAGCTTCTAGCATCACCGGGATTACAAACGGCTTAATAGGCATACTTACCATAGGATCAGACTCCTCCTCACTCTCACTAGTGTTGGTTATGTCAACAGGGCTTGCGACACCCAGCACTGGGGTTGACTGTGCTTGGACTCCCTGGTGCGTTCTGTAGGACTTCTCCAGTGTTGTATGTATGGTCTTCTTGGCGGACCCACATTTTGTACTACTTGGAGCAGGTGTTGCTTTGGTGATTCCACTATCAGTACATTTCACAGCCCTGTGTCCCGCACCAAAAGCACATTATGACTGTTATAGCTGGTGAAATAATAGCTGTAGGAGGCATTGGTCACTGGGGCAGGCTCACCGCTGGAGTCGGACTAACCGTTCAAGGTATCTGTTGATGGTCTCTGGCACCCCACTCTCTTTTCTGCTGAGTGTCTCTGAATTCAATGACCCGTTCTGTTGCTGCCTGAAACCAGCCTGCCAATCTGGGTACAAAACCCCTGCAGGCACAGGTCTGCCGTAATGTCTTATCCAAATCAACTCAGAAATGGTGGATTACTAGTCTTTCTGGCCAACCTCTCACCTTCCCTACCAACCTCTTAACTTCCCGGATATAGTCCCTTTACGGGTCTTCCCCTTTGTTTTACTTTTAACAATTTCCCCTCCGCTTGTTGTGCTCGAGTATTGTCCTCAAACCTCTCCTTCAAAGCGGATAGAAAAAGACCTACATCTCCCAGCTCTATTGCATAGTCACCATACAGGTCAGCCACCCACTCTGTGGCCTTTCCTTCCATGACCATTGTCACTGCTGCCACCATATCCCATTGGGAAGTGTATAGTCTTCCATATCTATCAAAGTGGCTGAGCACCTGCCCAAGGAACAATGCTACTTTCTCTGGGCTACCATCAAAGGGTATGGGAATACCCTTTGATGGTAGCCCAACACCATGGGAAGAGGCAGGTCCCATCTTCCCATCTTCCCATCTTCCCATCTTCCCATCTTCCCATCTTCCCATCTTCCCATCTTCCCATCTTCCCATCTTCCCATGACCACAGGGCTTGGTCCAGTCACCAACCCCCCAACTGTTACCAACCGCTTGGGACCTCTCTTCTCTGTGTTGTTCATGGGAATCCCTAGTTAGTCTAGGGTCTCCCTGGCTATCCCTTTGTGAGGCCCTGATAAGGAAAACCTGGGCACCTAGCTCTCTTAGCAACCAAGAACCCATGGCCAGACCCTCCATGCCTTTTGTCCCTCCAGGTGACAAAAGTGGCCCTATTCCAGACCTCTGCCAAACACTGCCATAACTAGGATCCCTGAACCCAGCTGCCTTGTACAGTTCTTGGAACACCTTGATGGTTTGGTTACCAACCGCCGTTGAATAGCTCCAATTGTCTTCATCAGAAATCCGACGCTCCCTCCATTGGGTAAAATGCTCCCCCAGAGGTGTGAGCAAAGGTCCTGGGCCTGGACGCTTTCTCAGTTCTGCAGGCCTGGCATTCCCCAACCACCAGTCTCTAGAGTCACCTGGTTCAGTCTCCAGCGGTAATAACTGGGCTTCCATCACCTTCTGTTTTCCTGGCCGCTCCTACGGTTGAACATCAATTTGTGCCTCCTACGTTTGAGGTGGAACTTCCAACACAGTGGCTTCAGGGCTAGCCGCTGAATCTTCAAGGTCAGCTGCCTCTAACTCAGAAACCTTGCCTTCAGCCATAGTTATTTGTAAGGGAGCCCTAAAAACTCTGTCAGGTTCCAGAAATAAGAGACACAAACAAAACAAACCTGGTTTGCTGCTGCTGCCTTTTATTTTTGACACTTACTGACCATTCAAACAAAAATATTGTTAGGGATATCTGCCCATACTTCCCATCACCATTTATACATTGCACCCGTGCACTCATCCCTCATTACCCAATCCCAAACGTGCATCCCTCCCATGTGACCCGGAAGTGTTTAGAATGTGTCTATGGTTTGGCATTCAGTCTGTGCCATCCTCTCAAATTCAGGCTGCTAAATTGGGGTTGCATGGAGGGGATGGATCAGTCACGGCTCTGGCAATATTCAGAGCCTGGCATCAACAACAGTACTCAGAAATGAGACAGGGAGACAGGAGGTGACTCCATTTGCTTCTGTCGCTCCCCTAGTGCCATCATTTGATATTTCTGCCTTGATTTTGAAGTTTGGGATTAATTCTCTTGTTCCAAAACAGGATAAGGATTTGCTGAGTGTTTTTAGAAGGAGAAAGGTAATTTTTTTTCTGGTTAAAAAATAATGTTAAACTCACTTTAGAGTTGACATTCCAATTTTCATACACTTCCTGACTTTAAATGGCATAAACCTCTGAGCTGATTTGATTGAGAACAGAACCAAAAAATGATTAAAGAGCTCTTTGGGGCTTCAGAAGTCACTAAATCATCTCTTGCAATTTCTCATCACTTCATCAAGATCCGGAAGAAGAAGTCCTGCATGCTAACTCCCCTTTCTTTCCTGAGAAAAGATAGGCAAGAGATGGACTATGGGCCATGCATCATCTCCAATGAGTTAGAATGAGATTTGGAATGAAACTTAGTGTCAATCTTCAAATTTTACAGCACTGAGTATGGAAGCAGAAGACATCTGGGAGAAAGTGATCTCTTCTTTGGGCTTCCATTTATGTTCATAAACACCTTTCAGATATTAGACTGCTTTAATTCAGCTATTATGAACCTTCCAATGGGCCAAATTGGCAATTTTTATGCCCACTATTAACCCTTTCAATGCAAAACAAAACCAAAAGCTGAAAAATAATACCCAGCATCCTAGTCTCCTCTAAATCCTCCAGAAAACTGAGAAGATGAACTGCAGCCTCTGAATGGTCAAGTATTGCTTTTCCTGGTCTACAATAATAAAACTCCTGTAGGAGATCACCAGGCTGAGCCCGAGGGAGGAGTCAAGTGAGTCATCAATCTCGAATCCCTTAACACTCAAGACTTTGTGGGTACAAAGGCAGCCCACCTTGAATTTCATTGATTCTTATCTACCTTCATTCTGCCTTGACTGTTAGTGGTTCAGATTCTTGTATTAAGAGATGTTTATTTGCAATAAACTTGTATTAATTTGAACTGCCTGGACTTGTGATTTCCTGACAATTCCCTTTAAGAAACCAAAAAACCAAAACAGTCTGAAGGATGGAGAAGAAGTACACACAGCTGATGTTCCCCTTGTACCAGGCATAAGCAAGGGACACTTTTTTTCAACATGGAAATGGAGACCAAAGGTTACACAACAGTTTTCACCCAGGACTTAAATTCAAACCCGTATAGATTGTCATCTCAAATCTATTAGACTGGAGTAAGTAAGAGACCCAAAGAAAGGCACTAGCTGGGATTGTGCAAATATTCCATTTAAGTATGTGATTTAGAGGTGATTCAATCAAATATTTTCTTTGACCTGAATTACTGAATGGAATTGCCAGTGCATTTGGAACTGTCACATCAAATTCGAGTTTCTGGTATGGATTTAACCATTCAGTTTAAATCCAAATTTCTTCATTTCAAGGCATTCAATTAAACTCACAAGGTGGATTGGATCAAAGGTCATCTGAATACCCTTAGCATCAAGACAAATCCATAACATTTTCTGATCCAGTTCAAGAAAAAACATTTCTTTCCTAGGGTTTGACAATATCCATTAACTTAAGCAGACTAGATCCACTTCATGATAGATGAACGATTAACCTAAATTGGCAGATAACAATGAAAAAGTTATTCTTTTCTCAAGAACTATACATCTACAAGTCATGCAAACACATATGTTTTGGCAGTGTTCATCCTGAATTAATTCACGATTCCCATGATCCTTCACTGATTGTATTATTTATCTCTTCTTCCTTCTAAAATATGCTATTTTAAAATATTTTAAAACGTGATGTCCCGTTGCCTGGAGGCGGTACGGGCCTGGATGGGTACAAACAGACTCAAACTCAATCCCTTCAAGACTGAGTGGCTGTGGATGCCAGCATCTCAGATTTCAGAAGCCCCATCACTTTTGATGGATGGAGAAAAACTTGCCCCCGTTGATAGGGCTCGCAACTTGGGTGTCCTCCTGGATGCTCGGTTGTCCCTAGAAGACCATCTAACAGCTGTGACCAGGGGGGCCTTCTCACAGCTTTGCCTGGTGCTCCAGTTGCTCCCTTTTCTGGACCGAGATGACCTTCGCACAGTCACTCATGCCCTGGTTACTTCCCGCTTGGATTACTGCAATTCCCTCTACATGGGTCTGCCCGTGAGATGCACCCGGAGACTCCAGCTGATCCAGAATGCAGCCACACGGGTTGTTACAGGAGCCCCTTGTTACTCCCATATAACACCCCTCCTGCGTCAGCTGCACTGGTTACCAGTGGTTCTCTGGGTCCGCTTCAAGGTACTAGTTCTCACCTATAAGGCCCTACATGATTTAGGTCCAGGATATTTACAGGGCCTTCTCCTGCCTGCTTCCCACCGTCCTGTTCGCTCACATAGGGCCGCTCTCCTCAGGGTCCCGACGGCAAGCCAATGTCATCTAGCGGTGCCCAGGGGTAGGGCATTCTCTGTGGGTGCTCCCACCCTCTGGAATGAATTACCTACCGAGCTCCGGACGGCTCCTGATCTCCGCTCCTTTTGTCGGGAGCTGAAGACTTGGCTGTTCAAGCAAATAGGCTGGCTCTGATTCTGGGTTTATTATTTATCATTAATTAGTTATTTGGTTTAAAATGCGATTTTATTGTACATGTTTCTTAACTTGTGTTTGCCACCCCGAGTCCTTCGGGAGAAGGGCGGCATATAAATACATGTAATAAATAAATAAATAAATAAATAAATAAATAAATAAATAAATAAATAAATAAAATATGAGATTTGGGCTTTTAATGCTTGAGTTAACTTCTAAACCATATTTGGTATCTTTCACACATGTATTAATGTATTAAGAACATTGATCAACTGCATTTATCTGGTATTTTATATAAAATAGCAAATAAATGCAGTTCATCAATATCCTCAATACATTAATACATGTGTATAAAAACATAAATAAAAATGCAAACTTTTTGGAACAGTGTCCCGGTACAATAAATACTTCTAAATGGATTTTCTTTCAATGTCCACATTCCTAAATGTATTTTAATGTAAAACACACATTTGGCTATGTTTTAGATCCTGCTTGAGATAAGAAATGGTTTTATGAAGTTCAGGACAATGTAAAATCTAAAAGGATTATTGAATTCCATTTCTACCAGTTGCCTAGAAGGTACAAGTCAATTTGATTTTTTTTCAGAATGGGGACTGAAGAAAATTCTGAATTTAAATAGCATACAACATGCTGAATCCTTTCAAAACATCTCCTAGGAAATGGAGAGCAAATTCATCTCCAGTCATGAAAATCCAACCCAAGAACAAGAATTAATAGCTTATGTTTCCTAATTCCTCTGCTGTAATCAATCTTGTTAAATCTACATTATTCTGAGCACAAAAAGCAGATCACTTAAGCCTTCTGCTATATATCAAAAGAGCTCAATGTCATTTCTAGGACTCTATAGGAATTCCAGAAAATTCCTGAATGGCCCCATTAAATACAAATTGAAATTGTTTTTGCACTGTGGCTTCCCCTATCGATTAATGATTTTAAAAGCAAATGTAATGGAGAGAGATAAAGGACTAGAAATTCAGAACATGCTTTACGGAGTACCTATCATGTGGTTATTATGTCTACTTCTTCTTCTTGTGCCATATCTGTCGTTGGTTGATCATGTTGTCAATTAAGTCTATAGACCTACTAATTTATGTTTGCTTCCATATAGGTGCATAGCAGAAGGTTGTCTCTTGTCGAAATTGATTTCAAACTACTTCTAAAGATTTCATTGATTTTAGGTTTTGAAGACTTCTTTTGATCATAAGGAACAAGACACATGACAAGGGAAAGAGGTTTCGAGTAAATATTCAGGCCAGGAATAAATATTCTGGTATCAGGCATGAAGGCAAAAGCTCTCTGCTCAAACTGATCCATAGTTGGTTGCTTTATCAAGTATCAGTGATCAAGTGTCCAGGCAATTGATTCTTTTAGATCCAGAGATAGTAAACACAACAGTAAATAAAGGGATTTTAGGCATTATTCTTAGCTCAAGCTAGAAAAGCATAACTTATAAAGCAAACTTACCAAGCAAGATGATGCTCAAATTTCTTACAAGCTGGCAGGAGCTCCTTAATGACAACAGCAGAGATAGCCCAAGGACACAGTACCAAGGGTTAAGTTCTGTGTAGAAGCTCCCAACAAACCTTGCACTTTTTATCCAAAACTGGCACCATAATTATAGCTCTGCTATGGTGTGTAAGACATGACTTGGTTGGCTGGCACATGACTCTGGGAAGTGAATTGGAAGTCTGAGCTTTACATAGCAAGAGAAGCTTTGAAACTATGTGAAGATTCCTCTACATTCTTCTTTGTTCAGCAAGTAAGAGTGAAAAGAAGAAGGCTCGCTTAGAAAGCTACCTCTAAACTTCTAGACTTTTCTTAATATGAAGGAGATCCCAAAGGTGCTTTTTCAGGAGGCAACTGGACTTGTTTGTTTTTTCTTTGAAGATGTTTTACTTCTCATCCAAGAAGTTTCTTCAGCTCTGACAGGATAGCGGGCAATGGAAGGATTTATATCTGGTCATTTGCATCCTTTTAGAGGGTCGTTGAAGCACTTGGAGGTTTATCTGTGTCCTCAGAGTCACCTGAGCAGTGCTCCTGGTTCCTGTAGTCTGCCATTTTTTCTCTGATATCCCTTTCCAGAGAGATGATTGATTTATTTTGGATCCATAATTTCATTCCTTCCCCAGGTAGTCCAATGATGCATTTTTAATTTCATCAGTTGGGCCTTTCCCTCCCACTCCTCTGTGCATGTAAACCAATAGCCTGAGTGAGGACTATGTTTTCAGCCTAAGGATAAATTTATGCAGCTCACGGAGTATATTATAGCCTCCATGCCTTGCAAATATTAATATGTATACCATTATTTCTATTTTTAAAAAGCCAGGTCAAATTATAAAGCAAAACAATATTAAGTGATTCAGAGGGAGCTTCAGTGATGTGCAAAATGAGGCCAAGGCAAAGATACTAAAACAACTCAGCTGAAAGAGAACACACTGATGGTGTGTTCACACATCACATTAAACAGGAAATTTAAACAACAAGACATGCATGCAGAATTTGTTCCTGGTTTACCCCCTTTTTTCACATAAACAAGCCTATTATGGATAATAAATTGCAAGTCTGGGTCTGGAATTGTTTTATAAGGCATAACCATAAACCAATTTTAATCCAAGGTATTTTTTGATCAGCACATCCTGCCATGTTTCGTTTCAATTAACCTTTATCCTAAAGTCTAGAGAAAAGAAGGGCTAGGGGGGTAACATGATAGCAACCTTCTAGTATTTGAGGGGCTGCCCCAAAGAAGAGGGGGTCAAATTATTCTACAAAGAACCAGAAGGCAAGGCAAGAAACAATGGATGGGAACTAATCAAGGAGAGAAGCAACCTGAAACTAAGGAGAACCTTTGGCTAGTGCCATGCATCACACCACATTGGTTCTGCTTAACTTTAAAAGTGCCATTAATCCAAGCATACTGAATTCAGTTAACACCATTTCCGTAACAGTAATCAGAATGTAATTGTGTTGTAATCCAGTTGAACAGGTTAGCTAGGAGCGTTAAGAACACAACTGTAACCAGAAATCTGAAGTCCTTAATGAGATGATGGAGACACAGGTAGGTGATATCCATACCAGGAGTCAGGGTAGCTGAGACCTTTACTCCACACCTCAAGGATCATGAGTGCAGCTGTCCTATGTAAAGTATTCCTGAATGGAGGAAAACAGACAATTCTTATAAAAAAGAAAGATCTCCATTTGATTTTTTCCCCCTTCTCTTTTCATGGTGACCATCCCTGGCCTCCAATTCTCTTTTTAAAATGTACATGAAGAAAAAGAGGAAAGTTGACAAAGACCAGAAGTTTGCTCAGAGTCTTCAAGGTTATTTCTTTGTTTAGAATAAAATCTAGATCTATATCATCTATATCATCTATATCATCTATATCATCTATACCTATACCTATACCTATACCTATACCTATACCTATACCTATACCTATACCTAAACCTAAACCTAAACCTAAACCTAAACCTAAACCTAAACCTATACCTATCCATGCATCCATGCATCTATCTTATCTATCTTATCTATCTATCTATCTTATCTATCTATCTATCTATCTATCTATCTATCTATCTATCTATCTATCGTGTTTCCCTGAAAATAAGACCTATCAAAAAAAAGCCCTAGCAAGTTTTATGTGTGCACCTAATATAAGCCCTCCCCTCCCCAAATAAGCCCTACTTAAGAGCCTGTCAGCTGCCAACCCATTCCATATGGTTGCCATGGCAATGAGGCAGTGTGGTGGTGGAGCCCCATGCACCCTGCACCAGTTTACCTCAGGGCCCCCGCATCCAGGCCATCCACGCCCTGACACCTGTCTTGTGGTGGCAGCACCAACAACCATGCATAGCAGGAGCCCATGTGGCTGCCAGCTCACTTCTGCTTGCTCAAAGCTGCAATAGAGAAGGACCCCAAGTGGTGTTTTGGTGCTGTGGCCGCGAAGCAAGGCAGGTTGTAGAGGCGTGGATGCTCTGGCTGTGGGGGTTCTGAGGTAAGCCAGTTGTGGGGCGCATGGGGCAGCACCCTCCTCGCCTCATGGCCATGGCACCAGCACTGGTGCATTGCTCAGCCTCCTGCTCTGTTGCAGCCATGAGTAAGCAAAAGAAGTGGGCTGGAAGAAGTGTGGCCATGAGGTAAGTTGGTGCAATCAGTGTAAATCAGATGGAGGCAACTCCATCCCTCATGCCTTGTGGTGGCGGCACTGGCACATCACATAGCCTCCTGCCACACCATGAGCAAGCAGAAGTAGTGGGCCTCCTGTACTCAGAAAAAAATAAGAAGAAGAAATAAGAAAAAAAATAAGTCCTAATGCTTATTCTGGGACTCAAAAGAAAATAAGACCCGGTCTTATTTTGGGGAAAACCCAGTATCCATCCATCTCTCTCTCTCTCTCTCTCTCTCTCTCTCTCTCTCTCTCTCTCTCTCTCTCTCTCTCTCTCTCTATCTCTATCTCTATCTCTATCTCTATCTCTCTATCTGGGACAGAACACTATATATCTACCTATCAATCATTATCTATTATCTATCATTATCTATTATCTATCATTACCTATTACCTATTACCTATTATCTATCTGTCATCTATCTATCACCTACCTATACTCAAGCTATCTAAATATCTGTACCATCCATCCATCCCCACCTCCTATCTATTCTTGATTTACCTCTTGGGAGGATTAAGTCATTAAAATTAATTTTAATAAATAATACCATGCATTTTTTTAAATGGCTAGGAGTCTTCTGGAGGTTAAGAGAAAATGAAAGTATGCATTTGGGCATACATATTTGTGGGTCAGGATTCTTCTCCTCAGAATGGAGGATAGTCAGGTTTGGAAGAATTGTGACTACAGTTTCATCACATCTAATCAGGTTAGAAAGTGTGTCTGGATTGGCACCAGAGGAATAAATCATACACCTCATATGGAATGTTGAATCTTCCTTATTTATAACAGAAAATGACACTGTTTTATTTAAGCTCTGCTTTACAGAGCCAAAACAAGCACCCCAGGAAAAGGTTTTATTATACAATTTCATATAATGTGATACTGTCAAGGAAAATAGCTTTGTTTTTGGAATTTTTCAGTAAATATTAAAAATGCTGGTTCTCTTTCTCCAATGGTGAAGATGGCGCCTCTTAAGATGACCCTCTAGATGACTTCATGGACATATCCATGGTATTTTATGGGAGACATGGGAAGGTCCAATTAAACTGATTTATTGGTAAAACATCTATCCAGAGGAATCTTCTCAATTCACGGTTGGCATTTGACTGGAGATAGTTCAGGATCAGTGGAATTCAAGGGAGGTTGGAGTTAATTTGCTTGTGACCACATAGGGATTCTAGGCTGATGCCTCATTGGACTGAGGGCAAGGTGAAATGCATCATCATTTTTGAGTGTCTCCATCCCCATGCAAGTCCAGCTCTCCTTGAAATCTGTTGATTCTTATCTGGCACCTATTTGCCTTGATGGTCAGTAGATAAGATTCTTCTATACAGATAGCACAAAATAGAACCATTGCACATTTGAACTCTCTCTTGGTTCCTGATTTCTTTCTTTCTTTTTTTTTTTATTAAAGAGTTTTACAAAAAAAAATCCAAATATTTTCCCCCCCGCTTCCTTACCCTCCCCACCCACCCACCCCAAACTTCCCAGAACAAAATACAGGGTATAACAATTAACAATCATATACTAAACTAAACTAACTATCTATGGACTCCTATCCCCCCTTCACACTTTAACTCCCCTTTTATCTAACTAAATATGAATACTCTTAGCTTTTCTATTCATTCATAAGCTATTTGATACTTTTTAGTCTGATATTTGTTTTGAATATAATCAATCTATCTTCTCCATTCCGATACATATCTTTCTTGTGAATAGTCTTTCAAATATGCTGAAATCTTTGCCATTTCTGTTAAATTCGCTACTTTAGTGTCCATTCTTCAATAATAGGCAAATCTTCCTTCTTCCAATATTGCGTCACCAAAAGTCTGGCTGCAGTTATTAAACTTAAAATGAATTTAGTCTCTATAACCATACAATCTGTAATTATACCCAACAAAAACAACTGTGGAGACTTCCGGTTTTCGATCGCCTCGTCGCAGGGCGGCTCGTTCGTTCGGCCGCTGCCCCCGCCGCCTGTAGAGCCGCTTTTTTTGCAAAAAAGCGGCTCGGAACGCTCCCCTTTTGTTATAAGGGGGAGCGAGAGTGGGCAGCAACAGGTTGAGCCCAAAAAGTGCAGCCAGGGAAGTCTCTGAGCCCTGGTTAGCGCTTCTTGTTGGGGCTCCCTCTTCAAGCTGCTGGATCTCCGAGCGGCGCGGGACTTCTGCAAGCCAGAACAAGACGGGGAGGAATCGTTAACGAACGAAGCTAACTTTCAAATGATTGACAGCCAGTTTGGTGAGATCTGAAAACTCTTTTTTTGATAAATATATGGTTTCCAAATGACTTTTTTAACTTTAAAAAGCAAGCTGTCTGGATGCAAAAGTGCCTGAAAATGGCGGCTGATTAAAACAGAGTCAGTGAAAGCGGAAAGAAGAAAGTGTAATAGGAAAGAGAAAGTGTGCCTGCCTGTAATTGGACTGTGTTTATTCATAAGTTTTACAAGTTCTCTATTGCAAAAGTTAATGATTTTATTCCTTTTCTGCAAAACTGGGGAGATCAGGAAAAGGAGGAAGATTTTTTTCTTTTCTTTCAAGATTTAAGACTTGTTCAGGCATGGCTTCAAAGAGAACGGGGGGGGATTCCCCCACACATAAGACAAAGGAAAAGTCAGTTCCAGCTTCAAAACAGCCAAAACAGTCACAGGACAGTGAAACAGAAGACCTGAAAGCATTTTTACATAAATACTTGGGAGAGCTTTCTGGTCAAATGAGTAAACTGGATGAAAGGATGACTAAAAATCAAAAAGAAATGAAGGTGGTGGTGGGGGAAGTGAAGGAGTTGGTGGAGGAAAAAACTGAAGAATTACATCAGAGTGTGGCTAAAGTAGCTACAGTTCTCACTGATGCTTTACTGGTGATTGAGAAAAAAGTGGAGGATTTAAATCTTGAAGTGGAAGCCAACAAAAAAGATGTAAAGGAACAGATGTTTAAGGTGGGGGTGCAGAACCAGAGACTCGAAGAGGAGGTTACTATGCTTCAATTTCGGAATATGGAGTTTGCTATAAGATTAAAAGGCTTAAGGGAGAATAACCGTGAAAACCTGAGGGCAACCTGTGTGGAGGTGCTGGCGAAGATTTTAAAAGTTGAACCAGAGGTGATTGATAGAAGAATTGATAAGCTGTACAGAGCTAATTCACGTTTGGCGAAACAGAGGAACTTGCCAAGAGATGTGGTGGTTTACTTTACTGAGAGGAAATTGAGAAATGATATCTTTCAGTGTTCTTTCCAGACCACGGTCTTGCATGAAGGCAATCAAATTGGGGTTTATAAAGAGTTACCACCAAAGATGTTAAGGGATTGGAAAGACTTTGGCTTCCTGGTGAATGAGTTGAAAAGGCGGCAGATCCCATTTAGGTGGGATGTTCCTGTTGGTATCGTTTTACGCTATGAGGATGTGAGATATCGTATTAATTCTGTGGAGAAGGCGGAACAGTTCTACAATAATGTCTTGAAAAAACTTTCTATATCACCCCGCTCTTCTACACTTTTACCTATTGAAGATATCTCAGTTGAGAAGGCTCCTCAAGAGGGGATGTTAAAAGAAGGTCAAGAAGTACCAAGGGAGGAAATTCTAGGTGCGGTTGGAGGTGTTTTAGAAGATTCTTTAATAGAATTTCCTGAGGTGAAACCAAAGCAATCTAGAGCCACAAGAGAGGTGGAGCCTGATCTGGACTTATTGATGCAAGAACCTAAGGATCAACGTATAACTCGAGCTGCAGGGAAGCAAAGATTGGAGACACACCAGGGGAAGATGCCACAGGAGGAGAATGGAACAAAGGGGAAAAAAATTATACTCTGAAGCTGTGGGAGGGGCAAGACCGAAGACGTCGGCGGTTGGCGAGAGTCTTCGCGAAATGCTTAAAGGGCTTCGACCACCTTCAGAATGACGCTTAGAATTTTATCATGGAACGTGAATGGCTTGAACTCACCGCAGAAAAGAAGAAAAATATTCCACTATTTGAAACAATATAATAATGATGTTGTTTGCTTGCAGGAAACTCATATTAGAACCCAGGATCAGAAATTTCTAATTTCAAAAATTGGATCACATTTTATATCTTCCAGCGTGGCTAAAAGGAATGGACTTGTTTTTTATATTTCTAAAAGGATATCAGCTAAACTTATAGAAGCGGATGATGAGGGGAGATATATTGCAGTTGCAATAACTGTACAGAATGGTACGATGCTTTTAATTGGTATCTACGCCCCGAACCAGCAGCAGGAAAGTTTTTACAAAATGTTGAATGATAAAATATTGCAGTGGAATTATAAGTCCTTTTTGATTATGGGGGACTGGAACGGGGTGATTGATGCAACGCTTGATAAAAAGACATTCGCCAAAAAAGGAAATAAGCTACCACAGACTTTTTTTTCATTGAAAGAAGAATTAGAGTTGAAGGATGTTTGGAGAATTCATCATCCTAAAGAATTGGACTTTACTTTTTTTTCAGATAGACATAAATCCTTTTCGAGAATTGATTTCATGCTGGCTACTATGGACTTACTTACTATGGTGACCAAGACAAAAATATTACCTAGAACTTTAACAGATCATAGTCCAGTGTGGTTGGAGATAGATTTGGGCAAGAGAGAAAGGAGATCTTGGCGTATGAATGAAAATATATTTAGACACGAAAAGTATATTATGGACCTTAAGAAACATGTTAAAGAATTTTTTGACATCAATTTGAATAAAAGTACCCCCATTGAAATAGTATGGGATGCATCTAAGGCTTATATGAGGGGTGTATTGATACATATGAATTCTAGATACAGATCAATACGTCAAAAGTCAAGAATAGATTTGGAGATAGAGATAAAGGAAAAAGAGCAATTGCTTATCAAGAACCCGACTGATGAAAAGGTACTATTAACGATAAAACTTTTGAAAGATCAATTTCAAATGTTGATGGCTGATCAAACAGCAACTAATCTGCAATTTGCTAAATGTAATACCTTTTGCAATGCTAATAAACCTGGCAGATGGTTGGCTTATACTTTGAGGAAAAAACAAAATTCTCGTATGATAAATACTATTGAGTATAAAGGGAAACGAGTGCATCAGCAAAATTTAATACATCAAGCTTTCTTAACTTATTATTCCAAATTGTATCAAGCTGATAAAGTTAAAGTAGATCTTATTGATGAATATTTGCAGGCGAAGAGAGTTACAAAAATCTCTAGTACACAAAGTGATAGACTGGACCGACCTATAACATCGGAAGAGATTTTATATGCAATAAAACAACTGAAATTATCTAAAGCTCCTGGGACAGATGGTTTGACGGCAGTATACTACAAGACTTTGCAAGAGGAACTGGTTGAGTATCTTAAGGAATTGTTTTGTCATATTCAGCAGGGGGGTAAAATACCCCCCTCGTGGAAGACGGCTTTTATTTCACTGATACCTAAAGAAGAAGAATCTGTTAAACCTGAAAATTTTAGACCAATATCTCTCCTGAATACGGATTATAAAATTTATGCTAAAGTGTTAGCCAACAGATTGATGCCAGTTATTCAAGATGTGATTCATGAAGACCAAGCAGGTTTTATAGAAGGCAGATACATGAAGGACAATGTCAGGCAACTCATAGATTTGTTGGAATATCTTGAGGAAAAGAAACAGATCCCTGCGGTGCTGGTGTTTCTGGATGCGGAGAAAGCCTTCGATCGAGTCAACTGGGATTTTCTGAAAAAGATTTTGCATAAAATGGATTTTGGGGTAAAGTTTATACAAGCGATTTCTGCAATTTATCAAGATCAAACAGCACAGATTATTATTAATGGCAGTTTGACCACCAATTTTAATATACAGAAAGGGACAAGACAAGGCTGTCCATTATCTCCCTTACTTTTTATTTTGACTTTGGAAGTGTTGTTGAACGCTCTACGGGACTCGGACAAATTGAAGGGAATAGTTGTAAGGCAAAGAGATTATAGAACGAAGGCATTCGCAGATGATCTGATTGTTACCCTAACACGACCTTTGGAATCAATCATACAGATGAAAAACATTATAGAGGAATACGGTCTGGTTTCAGGTTTTAGCCTGAACCAGAAAAAGACTAAGATGATAGTCAAAAATATGTTGGAACCACAAAGGAAGGAGCTTGAAAGGGTGGCAGGCTTTGAAATAGCTACAAAGGTGAAATATCTAGGGATCCAAGTTGCAGCATCTAATAGAAAACTCTTTCAAAATAATTATGAAGAACTTTGGCATAAGATTCAAAAGGATCTTGATATATGGAAGAAGCTGCAACTTTCTTTGCTTGGTAGAATAGCAGCTGTTAAGATGAATGTTCTACCTAGATTTTTGTTTTTGTTTCAAATGATTCCGGTGCTCAAAAATGATAAGTTTTTGACGGAATGGCAAGCAGGTTTAAATAAATTTATTTGGAATGGGAAAAAACCAAGAGTTAAACTTAAGATTATGCAAGATGCTTGTGAAAGGGGTGGCCTTAAAGTTCCAAATCTACGTTTATATTATGAAGCGGCAGTATTGACACAAGTTGGAGATTGGATTGGAACAACTAAAAGAGAAATTTTGAATATAGAAGGCCATGATTTGCAATTTGGATGGCACGCATATTTACTTTATGAAGATAAGAGAGACAGTGTATTTAATAGGCATATCTTAAGACATGCTTTGCTGAGAGTCTGGAAGAAGCACCAGTACCAATTGGATTACAAAATACCTTTGTGGTTGGATCTTGGGCATATTATGCCAAAAATAAAGTCACTCGGGGGGTTGTTGTACAAAGAGATACTCTTTAATGATGGGGGTAGATGGTGTTTGAAATCCTTAAATACCCTGTTGGAAGATGGAGTGAACTTAACTTGGTTGCAGTATTTTCAACTTCAAGCAAGATGGAGAGAAGATCAGAAAATTGGATTAATGCTACACGAAGAAGATTTGGTGACTCAGATAAAACGTAAAGGGCCGATGCATATTAAACGAGTGTATAATTTGTTGTTAGAAAGAGACTCAGAGGGTGAATTAGTTAAAGATTGTATGATAAAATGGGCACAGAATTTTGCAGAACCAGTAATGTTGGAAACATGGGAAAGGATTTGGGTCCAGAATGTTAAATTTACACAAGCACAGAACTTGAGGGAAAATTTTTATAAGATGTTTTATAGATGGCATTTAGACCCAAAAAAATTATCATGTATGTATCCAAATGTTCAACCTAGATGTTGGAGGTGCGATTGTTTGGATGCAACATATTTTCATATTTGGTGGACATGTAGAAAGTTGAAATCATTTTGGATTAAACTTTGGTGGGTAATGCAGAATATTTTGAAGAAGAAGTTGGAGTTTTCTCCTCAGCTTTTTTTGTTGGGAATAGTTAAGGGCTGTTCAGTAACCGATACTAGATTAATATTGCATATGATTACGGCAGCCAGATTATTGATAGGTCAATACTGGAAGAAAGATAAGGTGCCTACTATAGAGGAATGGATATTGAAGATGTCTAATTTGGTAGAGATGGCAAAAATTTCTGCATACCTAAAGGAAAGGACCCATGAAGCTTTTGTTAAGGAGTGGAGGAAATGGGTAGAGTATATGAAGAATAAATACCAAAGTAAGAAGTTTCAATTAGTGCTCAGTTGAATTAGAATTTTAGTTAAACTTAAATGTAAGGTATTGAATATGAAATATCTGGTTTATTATTATTAATAATAGTATTAAAAGTATTAAATAAAAGTATTATTAACTGTCAAAGAGAAATGTATAAAATGATATGAATGAAGAATGGTATAAGTTAAATGTTTGGAATTATAGTAAAGATTATATATTATTGGTATGTGATGATGATGTTTAAAATATTTTTCTAGATTTTTTAAATATGTTTAGAGAATTGAATATGAAATATCTGGTTTATTATTATTAAAGAGAAATGTATTATTATATTTTATGTAATTGAATTTATAAGTTGGATGTTTAGATTAAATGTTAAAGAGAAATGTATAAAATGATATAAATACATTGATATAAATGATAAAGTAGGTTAATAGATTTTTTATGCTAAAAAATGTTAGTATGTGATGATGTTTAAAATATTTTACTAGAGGGATCTCACCTTTAAAGATTGTTAAACATGTTAAGGTTGATGTTTGTTAAACAGCGGAAGTCAAGGGGGGGAGGGGGGGATAGGGGGGTTAGGGTGGGTTATGTGGGGGGTTGGGAGAGGGAGGGGGGGTTTATAAATGTAATGTAAAACTTTTTCAATAAAAAAAAAAACAACAACTGTGGAGTCCTGATTTCTTGCAGCTTGTGTTAAGGAGAGGCCTTCGCTGCCCTTCAGAAGCTAGACTGGGAACTTTGTCTTGTTACAAGGCAAAGCTAAACTGCTTAAATTAATATCTTGCGATATTTTGCAAGCAACGTGCAATTGGGTATTTTATTTGAAAGAGAAGCAGTTTCAATGGATATCAGTTTCTGGGACATGAGTAGCAGGAGGCACACAGGAAAGCTAATTTTCAGTGAACTTAGGGTGAACTTAGATCATCACATGCTTCAGAGAGGAAATTCTGACTGTCTTTTTTCTTTTTTTTTCTTTTTACTTTTACATTTCATGGAAAAAGTCATTTCTTCAGCTACAGATTTTTTTCCCCTTAGCATTTGCTCTGCATGGTTTGTCTCCTTGTTTTTGCACAGAGATTTTTCCAGTGAGGCTATTAATACAAGAGATTTTGTTTATAAATTATAGAGCTAGTTTGGTCTAGTGGTGAAGGCACCAGATTAGGAGGCTGTGAGCTCTGGTACTGCCTTAGACATGCAAGCTGATTGGGTGACTTTCAGCCAATCACCGGGAGACTGTGAAGATGGCACCTCTTAATGACTTCATGGACATATCCATGGTATTTTATGGGAGACATGGGAAGGTCCAATTGAACTGATTTACCTAAGTCCCACCTTAGGTAATGAAAGTCAACTGGGTGACAAAAAGACGACATTCTGGGGGCCTGTTAATGCTGGAGCATGTCGTAGATCTGAAATAGCTGCCTGCTTAATTGGAGCCAAACTTTATTTTATTTTGGAAGCTTTAGGCAGAGAGGCTTGAGCAGGGTGAATGGGGAGTGAGCAGCAGCTTTGAGCTTTGCTCTCCTTTTTACTCTCTATTTTTATTTTATTTTATTTAAAAAAACACTCTTTACTTTTAAATCATTTTTTAGCTTTTAACTTTTAAATTTAAAAAGTTTTAGTTTTACTATTTGAGAGGTTCATCTTTTACTCCAGTTTTTACCCCAGTTTTTTACTCCAGCTAGTAAAGCATTTAGTGAATGAGAGGAAAGTTTTCTCTACTAAGCAAACTATCCCTGGCTGAGACAACGCCCAGACAACCTAAGATAAAAGACTTTTTTCAGATAACAGACATTGCAAGTATGTCTCCTTTTCTCTTTTCTTCCCCCCTTGAGACCCTGGCAAACAAACCTACCCCACTTCTGGATTGGGAAGAGGATGACTACTCATCTGTGGAGGAGGGAGTTACAATTCCAGTAGGAGTTGGAGGGGAGTACAGGATAATAATACTAGGAACAATTTTAAAGGAGACTTGGATTTAGTTGCTAAGAATTGCCTACTAACAGCAGGAACAGTTGCTGCCATATTTAGCCAGCTCCTGGAAGAAAATGGAGGGATTCAAGAATTAAAGTCTCTAATGAGAAAACACATTAATAAACTATCTGAAGAAGTAAACAGCAAAGCTCAAATTCCAAAGCTTACCCGTGATGTTCGGTCAGCCTGTGTGGACTGGGGGGTCTCAGAGCAAAGAGGATGCAGTGGAGAGGCTGGTCTTGCAGAAGCACAGGGTTTTATTCCAGGTTGCTAACACCCTTCTGAATAGGGGCAGGTGGCACAAAAGAAAGTGGTTCTGATGTCTCTATCCCAACTCTTATGCTGTAGGGTATATTCTGACAAGCTAATAGAGATTTCTTGGCTCCCCGACAGACAAGGCTGCAAAAGAATATTGCTAACCTTTGGGCAGATTGTACTACCATCAATGTTTCTCAGGCTTGAGACCTCACTAAAGAAACTCTGTATTTGGCCAAGATAGGTATTTTACACCACCCAAATTCAGTCCCTGTTAAAGTCTGGGCAGAGAGCCAAGACAGTGAGGGAGGTTGATATTAATCTTGGGAATGCCAAAATACCAGCAACCAAACAAACAAGCCCTCAACTAACTAGGTTAGGAAAAAATAAGGACAATAAAAAGGAATTTCTAAACCTACACAATGGAAAGCTTCAGTTTATTGATGACGAGGAAGAACTACTCCACCAGTTTGCTACCCTCTGTTCAGGAGACCAAGAGATGATACTGGAGAAGATTGAGGTAGTTGGTCAAATGTTGAGGTCAGCAGCTGGTACAACAGGAAGCTTGAATATTTTGCTTCCTTCTGGCAGCTCCTCCTTGGAATTGCTATCAAGTCCGACCTCTGAAAGCACTCAAGCCCCAATAAATAAAAAGAGATGGCATACTAGTCCAAAAGAAAAAGAGGAGAAAAGGGAAATCCATCAGGACTTGGTAGTAGATGTCCAAATTGACCATCCAGTAGAACCACTGGACAAGGAGAGGGAAAGCCAGAGTTCCTGCCCACCTGAAAAAAATCCATTCTTGGAGCAAGGGCAGAGGCATACCTCTGTGCAAAAAAAAAAAAAAAAAAAAAGGTTGAGACTCTAGAAAAAGTGCAGAGGAGAGCAACCAGGATGATTAGGGGACTAGAGACTAAAACCATGAAGAACCATATAACATGGCTGACAGATGGCTCATGGAAGAGGTAGAGGTGACTCAAAGTTTGGGCCAAAGTTTATCAACTAAGGCAGTATCAGACTTTCTACCAAGTGGGCTAGAACAATCCAGGCATCCACTACTGACTGTCTGTCAGCCTTCAATGCATTCTCTAATCTCTGTAATATTCTGAAGAAACACCCAACAACTAAACCTGCTACAAAAGGAGCCCGAGGGGGCAGATCCTGAATGCCAGCAATTGAAAAAGACATTGAAGGCAGCCATGAGGCTTGCCCAGAGAAATACTACAGCTCATAGACAAGCTGAGCACACAAGAAGGAAGGAAATATTAAAAAAATTATAACTTTAAAGAAAAACAGGTTTTGCCATTTCAATCTGATCAGAACTTGAGTTGGCTGCCAGATGTCATAACTCAGTAATATTTTGGCCCTCTGTAGCAGGGGTCCAATATGCTCCTGGGGAAGAGCAGAGGGCTAGTACTAGTAGTGCCAGAAAGAGTGAAGCTACTGGGCCAAAGCTGAAAGGACACTCAGCTGTGGATGCATCTGGTGGTGAAAGGAAAGTCCGATGCTGTAAAAACTTTTTCTCCATAGGTACCTGGAATGTAAGATCCATGAATAAAGGCAAGTTGGATGTGGTCAAACAAGAGATGACAAGACTGAACATTGACATCTTAGGAATCAGCGAACTAAAATGGAAAAGAATGGGTGAATTTAATTCAGATGACCATCAGATATACTACTGCGGGTAAGATTCCCTCAGAAGAAATGGCGTAACCTTCATAGTCACTTAAAGAGTAGGAAAAGCAATATTGGGATACAATCCCTAAGATGACAGAATGATCTCAGTTCGAATCCAAGGGAAACCATTCAATATCAGAGTAATCCAACTCTATGCCCCAACCACTGGTGCTGAAGAGGATGAAATTGACCAGTTCTATGAAGCCTTACAGCACCTTATAGAATTAACACCAAAAAATGGTGTCCTTATCATCATGGGGGATTGGAATGGTAAAGTAGGAAGCCAAAAGATAACTGGAATAACAGGCTAGTTTGGCCTTGGAGTACAAAATGAAGCAGAGCACAGGTTGATAGAATTTTGTCAAGAGAATATGATAGTCGTAGCAAGCACTCTTTTCCAACAACCCAAAAGACAACTCTATACATGGACATCACCAGATGGTCAACACAGAAATCAGATTGGCTATGTGCTCTGCAGCCAAAGATGGAGAAGCTCTATACAGTCAGTAAAAACAAGACCAGGAGCTGACTGTGGCTCAGATCATGAATTTCTCGTTGCAAAATTTAGGCTTAAATTGAAGAAAATAGAGAAAAACACTAGGCCACTCAAGTATGAACTCAGGTTTGAACTAGGCCACTCAGGTATGATACCTGATGAATATATAGTAGAGATGACAAATAGATTTAAAGAATTAGATCTTATAGACAGAGTGCCTGAAGAACTATGGATGGAGGTTCGCAACATTGTACAAGAGGTAGCAACTAAAACCATCCCAAAGAAAAAGAAAGGCAAGAAAGTAACATGGCTGTCTGAGGAAGCTCTGCAAATAGCTGAGGAAAGAAGGGAAGTGAAAGATAAGGGAGAAAGAGAAACATATTTATTTATTACATGTATTTATTTTATTTTATTTTTTTAAATTTTTATTTATACAAATCAATACAATCAGAAACATTTTCGGTTCCATGGTGCATAAATAAATACATAAACTTTTATCTTGTCCTACATATACATATACTATTACTTCTTATAGGTAGATATATGAACATAGTAGTGCTAGATTTTATCTTAATGATTATTACACATAATAATACACAGTAATTATATATACTATCTCATTTTTTTCCTTCTCTCCAACCACTCGTACCACAGACCCCACACCCCATAATACTCCGAATCCGTTCTGTCATTGATTTCTAAGGACAATTTATTCATTTCTGCACATTCCAATATTTTCTTTATAACAAGTTCTTCTGGGGGTAGCTGTTTTTCCTTCCAGTACTGTGCAAAGGAAATCCTTGCGGCAGTCACTATGTGGATAATTAGATACTTTTTCTCTTTAACATACTCTGTTTTTAGGATTCCCAGGAGAAATGCTTTGGGGTCGAGTTCGAAATCTTCTCCTATAATTTCCATAATCCACTTTGATAATATCTTCCAATATTTTTGTGCATAATTACATGTCCACCAACAGTGGTAAAAGGTGCCCTGTTGATGGTCGCATTTCCAACAATTTGCTCTCAAATTAGGGTATATCTTCGCTATCCTTGCAGGGGCCATGTGCCACCTATAAAACATCTTATAATGATTTTCTTTATAAGTCACTGCTCTAGTCATTTTAAGGTTTTTTTCCCAAATCGTATCCCATTCATCCAGATTTATATTTTTACCAATATTTTTAGCCCAGGCCAACATCGGCTCCTTAACCACCTCCTCTACAGTGTCGTATTCCAATAAATAATTGTATAGTTTAGCTAGAATTTTCTCGTCTGAGCCCATCCAAATCTTATCGAATCCATTTATCCCTATCTCTATGCCGAATTCCTCCTTATCCTTTTTGTATCTTGAAGTAATTTGAGCATATGGCCACCAATCTATAATGATGCCTTGCTCCCTCAATTCTTCCCTAGTTTTAAGGTTCCCTCCCCCATCCAATATCTCTTTATATCTGAACATCTTCCCTATTTCCAGAACATTTGGGTATATTAATGCCTCCATGGTGGAGAGCCATCTCGGTACTTTTATGTATTGCCTCTGTCTTATCTCTCCCCATGTTTGTATGAGGGTCTCCCTTATTTTATGTCTATGAAAGTATGTTTTGGTTCTTTTACCAGGATCCCAAAGATATGCATGCCAGCCCTTCTGGAGGTCATGTCCTTCCAGAGTTAAGAGTCTTTTATTTTGTAAAGTAGCCCAATCTTTCAGCCATACTAGATTTGCAGCTTTTTGATATGTCTCCCATTTTGGTAATCCGAATCCCCCTCTCTCCTTCTTATCCTGTAAATATCTAATTGCTATCCTTGGTTTTTTTCCTTCCCAAATGAATTTCCTAATTATTGCATTGAGTTCTAAGAAGAATTTTTTGTCCAGTTTGACAGGTAGAGTTTGGAATAAGTATAATAATTTAGGTAAAATACTCATTTTTATTGCTGCAATTCTACCTAAAAATGATATTTGCAATCTTCCCCATTTTTCCAAATCCTGTTTTATGTTCCTGATTAATGGCACATAATTATCCTCCTTGAGGGCCGAGCACTTTGCTGAAATCCAAACCCCGAGATATTTTACCTTCTTAACAATTTGTATCTCCATTACTTCTTCCAACATCTTCTTTCGTGCCTCTGTCATATTTTTGGTTACTAATTTAGTTTTGGATTTATTTAATTTAAAACCTGCTACCTTTCCTAATTCTTCCAGAATTCTAATGCCTGATTCTAATGGTTCTTCCATAATTAACGCCACATCATCAGCAAATACCTGGGCTTTATAAAACTCTTTTCTAATACGCAATCCCTTAATTTCATTATTATTCCTTATCCTCCTCAAAAGGACTTCTAAGGCTAAGATAAATAGAAGGGGGGACAGAGGGCACCCTTGTCTAACGCCTTTTCTAATTTGAAATGTTTCTGATAGTCCTCCATTCATTAAGATATTGGCACATTGTTTCTTGTATATTGTAAATATAGTGTTGGTAAAATTTGGTCCGAATTCCATTTGGATGATTTGTTGTTTCATAAATTGCCAATTCAGGTTGTCAAACGCCTTTTGGGCATCAACAAAGACCAGTGCCATTTCTTTATTCGGGTGTTCCTCATAATACTCCAATACATCTATTATCATCCTTGTATTATTCCTTATATGTTTCCTAGGGAGGAATCCATTTTGATCACTATGTATTAGATTGTTCAAAATTTTCTTTAGTCTTTCTGCTATGATGCTCATGTAAATTTTATAGTCCGTATTGAGCAAGGAGATCAGTCTATAGTTTTTTATTAAATTTGGATCTTCTCCATCTTTTTGGAGGAGCGTAATGTATGCCTCTCTCCATGATTCTGGTATTTTGGATTCTATTAAGGCCTCATTGTAAATTTCCAATAGTTTTGGTAATAGGATTTCTTCCAGATCTACATTTTTGTACAATTCTCCTGGGAATCCATCCGGTCCTGGGGACTTATTCTTTTTAATCTTAGATATTGCAATTTTCAGCTCTGCCATAGTTATTTCTTTATTTAGCATTTCTTTCTCTTCTTCCCCTATCTTTGGGAGGTTTTCCTTTGCCAAGTACTGGGTCACCTTCTCTGTAGGGACTTGTTCTTCTGCATACAGGGAGGCATAGTATTCCTGAGCAAGCTTTAATTTGTCTTTTTCCTTATTAATAATCCGACCCTCCAAATCTTCCAATTGATATATAATCCCTTTCTCTTTTTCTTTTTTTAATCTATAAGATAGCCATCTACCCGGCTTATTTGCGTTTTCGAAATAAAATTGTTTAGTTCTTTTCATTTTGTACGCCAGCTCCTCCTGATCAATAATATTTAGTTTATGTCGTACAACCATCCAATTTTCTTTGGCTTGCTTATTGTCTGGGTTTTGTTGCAATTCCTTCTCAGCATTCCCTAATTCATCTATCAAAGCCTTCTGCCTCTTTCTTCTTTCTTTATTCCTATATGCGCCATATGCTATCGCCAGACCCCTCAGATAAGCTTTCATTGTATCCCAAATAATTGCTCGGGAGGTTGGTTCTTTTTCATTTTCTTCAAAAAAAAGTTTTAATTCTCCTTTAACTTTCTCTATATTTTGCTTATCCTTTAAGAATTGGCTATTCAGTCTCCATCTTGTATTTCCCCTCTTGTAGGTATTTTTCCATTTGACTTCTAGTGGGTTGTGATCAGCCCATACGTTTGGTGTAATTTCTATTGACATTATGTCCAATCCTATACTTCTGCTTACCCACATCATATCTATTCTGGACCATGACTTTTTGGGGTTCGAAAAATATGTATATTGCTTCTTATGTGAGTGCAGAGTGCGCCAAATATCTACTAGGTTAAACTCTTCTGTCAAATCAAAAAATGATCTAGGTATAGTTTTCCTTTTTTTCTTTTTATCCTTAGGCCCTTTATAATCTTTATCCGGGTTTATTACCCCGTTAAAATCCCCAATTATACAAATATTATTGTTATTCATTGAACTTAATCTTTCCCCTAATTTTTTATAGAAATCTCCCAATTTTTCATTCGGCGCATAGATCACTGTTAATAGGATTGGACAATTGCCTCTCATTACTTCTACCATTAAGATCCTACCCTTTGAGTCTGCATATTTTAATTCTGCTTTTATATCTTTCTTTACATACAATGCTACTCCTCGTTTCTTTTTTTCAGCTAAAGAAGTGAAAAGATTTCCTAGTTTCTTATTTTCTAAATATTTTTGGTTTTCCTTTTTAATGTGTACCTCTTGGAGGCACACTATATCCGCATTTAATTTGACTAATTTTGTAAAAAAGTTTTTCTTCTTTTTATTATCGTTTAGGCCATTTACATTGATCGAAATCAATCTCCAATCTTCCATTTCTTTATCTTTTATGTTATTCTTTTATTTATTAGCTCGTGTAGCTCTTTGTGGTCTTTGGTTTTTTGCTATTTCTTTACTATTCTTATCTTCCTCCCTCTTCCTCTCCGGTGTTCTTTCTTTCTCTTTTTTCTGCTGAGTAACTTCTTCTTCTGGTGTTATCGCTTCCAATTCCTCCTTACTGCTTTGATCCTCCTCACTTGCTCTTAACTGATCTAAGAACTCTTGAGCAGCTACCAAACTATCTATCCTAACTTTATTACCTTGCCACGTAATGATCATTCCTTCCGGCAAAATCCACCTAAACAGAATATTCCTTTTATTCAGTTGGGTAGCCAAAAATCTGTACTCTCTCCTAACTTCTCTTACCCTCCTTGGGATCTGTTTTAATACTATTATCTCTTTCCCCTTATATGTCACCTGTTCCTCTCTTGTCACACTATAGAAGATATCCCTCACCTTCTTTCTAGCAAATCGGATATGCACCTCCCTAGGCAATTTATTTCTCCTTGCGTAGTTAGTCTGGACCCTATAGACCTCATCTAATTCTTTAATAATTTCAAGTTTGTCTTGCTGCAGCACTTCAGCAATTATTTCTGCCATCACTTGGCCTAGGTCCTCTTCTTTCTCTTCGATGATATTTTGAACACGCAAGTAAAAGGAGGCTCGATCCATCTCCAATTGGGTAATGGAGTCTTCCAGTTCCCTGTTCTGTGCCATCAACCTTTGATCCACCATATCCAAATTTTTTTCCTGTTGCTCCATTTTATCTTCCATTTTTTTATCTTCTGTGTATTCCTTTGTATTGACTCCTGTATATCATTCATTTTTTGATCTATTGCTCCAATGTCTTTCTTCAGCTCTATATGATTATTTGACATTTTCTCCTGCATCATGATCATCGTGTCTTGTATAGCTGTCAATGTTGTTTGCATTGCTTGCATTGTGGGTATCATTGCTGATTTTTCAGATTTGGATAAACCTTCAGTTGATTTCTGCAAAGCTGGTGATGACATTGTAATCGTGGGATTTGAGGGTGTTTTCTTTCCTGTTTTTGTCACCGTAGATGAGAGGCTTGTCATCTCTTTTAACACCTTTTTCTGTTCTTTTATGATCCTTTCAATATTTTTCCAAATTATCATTCACCAATATTTGATTGCCTCTACCAAATGTTGTTCCCTTTGTTCCACTATGAAGAGATATCAAATTGTATTTATCTCTAAACTTTCCCCCCTATTCCACTACACAGTATTATTTTAAAGGAACACTGGTTCAAATTATTAATTGTTATCTTCTATCCCTTAACAAATCTCTAATTTGTCAAATTTCAAAATTCACTCATTTAAATTAAAAAATATTCCCACCTTCGATCAGTTTTTGGACTTATAAATTTTGTATATCCCTATTTTACCCTTAATCCTAGTATTCTAATATATAAAAACACACAATTAAATAACTAATTAATTATACAGGCTTATAGAAATTAATCCAGGTTAGATAAAGGCTGTCAAAATTAAGAAACAATAATTTTAGAAAGAAGAGAAAAGAGGAAAAAGAGGGGGAAAACAAAAAGAAATAAAAAAGAGAAAGAAGAAAAGAGAAGGAAAAAAAAAGGAAGGAAGAGAAAGGTCAAATATAGAATATATAAATCTCTTAGTGTAGATCTAAAGATTACTTAATAAATATTGTATATTATATAAACCCAGGGTTAAATTTAATTATATAAATTAGAAAACCTAATATAAATATAAATATAAATGATATAACTTTAGAGGGATTGAGAAGTAACTATAAATATATTGATATAGAGAAATAGCTTTAAGTATATAGTTTCTTTTTGTTATTGTTTTTGTTATCTATAGGTTATTATTTATCTGATCATTAATCAATTGTTCAGTAATTTCTCACAATCAAAAAAGTAAAAGGGAAATAAAGACCAAAAGTATAAGAATGATCCTTTCCAGCGATGCAGCAAGCACACTTAATTGGGTAGTCCGTTTCTCTCTCAATGACTCTCAACTTCAGTCCCTGTCAATTTTACATAGTCATTCAGATTGCATCGGCCACCTTGTCTTCCCCCAGGGCTCTCTCCTTCTCTCAGCTCCGATCTAACTTTCTCCTTCGTTCTGTCAGCAGCCGCGCTTTCTGGATACAGTCTCCTTTACTCTATCCTTCCAATCCACACTGCCAGCTTTCACAGTTAATTCACTCGATACAAAGTATCAGTTCTCTCTCTCCTGGAAGTGCCGTTCCCGTTTTAAAAATCCTCAGTCTCACCAGCTCGTCTGAAATCCCATTTACACTCGATCTCTTCCTCCTGCCTCATGATCGCTGCCAATTCCTTCCTGAGACCTTCTTTCCCGACGCAGCCGGCACGATCCGATCGACCACACACCAGGGGTGCTCAAGGGGGGTGGATTTGAGTGGTAACAGGCACCAACTTCACCAAAATCTTCTTGCTTCCTCTCTTGTTGGCTATCGCAGCTTCGAGCCTGCCATTAATGGCAGACGCGCCGCGTTGGTTTGACAGCGGCTGTCAGTTCGACAGAGAGTGCTTGCTCCTCACTACTCTGTCTACCGGCACCCCGCTAATGTCCGCTGAGCTCTCCAAGCCCCCACGCCTCGAAGGGACCCCAAAACACGGCGGAAAGTTGGCGCTGAAGGCAGCAGTCACTGTCACAGCACCATGCCGCTGAGATTCACCAACCGGAAGTCCTATTACATGTATTTATATGCCGCCCTTCTCCCGAAGGACTGAGGGAGGTGAACACAAGTTAAGAAACATGTACAATAAAATCACTTTAAATCAAATAACTAATTAATGATAAATAATAAACCCAGAATCAGAGTCAGCCTATTTGCTTGAACAGCCAAGTCTTCAGCTCCCGACAAAAGGAGCGGAGATCAGGAGCCGTCTGGAGCTCAGTAGGTAATTCATTCCAGAGGGTGGGAGCACCCACAGAGAATGCCCTATCCCTGGGCACCACTAGATGACATTGGCTCACCGTCGGGACCCGGAGGAGAGCGGCCCTATGTGAGCGAACAGGATGGTGGGAAGCAGGCAGGAGAAGTTCCTGTAAATATCCTGGACCTAAATCATGTAGGGCCTTATAGGCGAGAACTAGTACCTTGAAGCGGACCCAGAGAACCACTGGTAACCAGTGCAGCTGATGCAGGAGGGGTGTTATATGGGAGTAACGAGGGGCTCCTGTAACAACCCGTGCAGCTGCATTCTGGATCAGCTGGAGTCTCCGGGTGCATCTCAGGGGCAGGCCCATGTAGAGGGAATTGCAGTAATCCAAGCGGGAAGTAACCAGGGCATGAGTGACTGTGCAAAGGTCATCTCGGTCCAGGAAAGGGCACAACTGGCGCACCAGGTGAAGCTGTGAGAAGGCCCCCCTGGTCACAGCCATTAGATGGTCTTCTAGGGACAGCCGAGCATCCAGGAGGACACCCAAGTTGCGAGCCCTATCAACAGAGGCAAGTTTTTCTCCATCCATCAAAAGTGATGGGGCTTCTAGGGGCAAACTACAACTTAAACCCTTAGAGGTTTTGAAGAAGGAAGGGATAATTTATACCTGGTTTCAATATGGTCAGCTTCAAGCAAGGTGGAGGGAGGATCAAAAAACAGGTCTTATGGAAAATGAAGAAAATTTGGTAAAGCAAATTAGGGACCAGGGTATTATGCATATTAAAAGATTATATAATGTATTATTAGAGATAGATTCTGAAACAGAGTTGGTTAAAGACTGTATGATTAAATGGGCTAGAAATTTTCAAAAACAATAATGATGGAGACATGGGAAAAGATCTGGGTCAGAAATGTTAAATTTACTCAAGCACAAAATCTTAGAGAAAACTTTTATAAGATGTTTTATAGATGGCATTTAGACCCAAAAAAGTTGTCATGTATGTATTCTAATGTACAAGCTAAATGTTGGCGGTGTGACTGTGAAGATGCAACTTATTTTCATATTTGGTGGACCTGTAAGAAGGTTAAAGCATTTTGGATAAAGATTTGGTGGGTAATGCAAAATATTTTGAAAAAAAAGGTTGGAATTTACACCACAATTGTTTTTATTGGGTATTATAAATGAATATACATTAATAGAGACTAAGTTGATTTTAAATTTAATAACAGCAGCCAGATTGTTGGTTGCACAACATTGGAAAAAAGACTCTTTGCCCACAGTAGAAGAATGGATTGTAAAAGTAATGAACTTAGCTGAGATGGCTAAAATCTCAGCATATTTGAAGGATCATACGCAAGAAAAATTCATTTTGGAGTGGAGGAAATGGATTGACTATATTCGGAACAAATATCATATAAGAAGACATCAAATTGCGTATGAATGAAGAAGAACTATAGAGTTGTAATTTTCTTATTAGATTGGAGTTAAGATTTTGATGGTGTTTGTAAACTAGAAATTGGATAGGTTAATGATTGGTTTATCTTTTTTGTCGAAGAAGAAAAACCCTATATTTCACTCTGGGAAGTCGGGGGGGGGGAGGGGGGTTGAAGGGGGGGAGGGATGGGGGGGTTGAAGGGGGGAGGGGGGGTTTATATTTTTTTATGTTTGTATTTTTATAAAATTTTCAATAAAAAAAGTGATGGGGCTTCTGAAATCCGAGATGCCGGCATCCACAGCCACTCAGTGTTGGAGGGATTGAGTTTGAGTCTGTTTCTACCCATCCAGGCCCGTACTGCCTCCAGGCAATGGGACATCATGGACAGGACATCTCTGGGGTGGTCTGGGGTGGAGATGTATAATTGGGTATCATCAACATATTGATGATATCTCACCCCAAAGCCACGAATGATCTCACCCAGTGGCTTCATATAGATGTTAAAGAGTAGGGGGGAGAGAACTGACCCGTGAGGCACCCCACAATTTAGGGGCCTCGGGGTGGATCTCTGCCCTCCTGCCCATACAAACTGTAAGTGACCTGAGAGGTAGGAGGAGAACCACTGTAAGACAGTGCCTCCCACCCCCAACCCCTCAAGTCGCTGCAGTAGGATACCATGGTCGATGGTATCAAAAGCTGCTGAGAGGTCAAGTAGGACCAGGATGGAGGAACAACCACCATCCTGAGCCCGCCAGAGATCATTCACCAGAGCGACCAATGCTGTTTCCGTGCTGTGTCTGCGTCGGAAGCCCGATTGGTACGGGTCAAGGTATTCCGTTTCCTCCAGGAACTGTGGGAGCTGTTGCGCCACTACAGTCTCAATAACCTTTGTGATGAAGTGAAGGTTGGAGATGGGACAATAGTTATTAAGTGAATTTGGATCCAGGGAAGGCTTCTTGAGGAGAGGTCGAACTACTGCCTCCTTAAGAAAGGTGGGGAAGATCCCCTCTCTTAATGAAGCATTGACAATTGCCTGGATCCAGTCTTTAGTCACCTCCCTGGCAGCCGAAACCAACCAGGAGGGACAAGGGTCCAATAAGCAAGTGGAGGAACTAAGTTTGCCCATAATCCTGTCCACTTCCTTGACAGAAACAGGATCAAACTCAATCCAGATATTGTTCTCAAGACCCACCCTAGTCTCCCGATTGGATTCTGTCCAGAGTCCAATCCGATCCGGATCTGAGCGATTTTATCATGCAGAAACTGTACAAAATCCTCAGCTCTGCCCTGTAAAGGGTCTTCCCTCACTCCCTGATTGAGGAGGGAGCGGGTCACACAAAACAGGGCCGTTGGGCAGTTTTCTGCAGATGCAATGAGGGCGGCGAAGTAATCTCATTTTGTCGCTTCCATTGCCACTAGATAAGACTTAATATGGGTTCTTAACTGTGTTCGGTCAGATTCAGATCGGGAGGACCTCCAACGTTCCTCTAGATGTCTTTTCCAATGTTTCATTTCCCAGAGCTCCATGGAAAACCAAGGAGAGACCCGGGATCTGCGGTGGGTTAGAAGCCGCAAAGGTGCAATTCTGTCTAAGGCATCAGTAGCTGACCGTTCCCAGGATGCCACTAGAGCCTCAGCTGAATTGCAGGGTTGAGAGGTGGGGAATGTCCCAAGCTCCTTTAAGAACCTTTCTGGGTGCATCAGGCGCCTGGGGCGGAACCATTTTATGGGTTCCATCTCCATGTGGCAAGGGCTGGCAGATTGAAAGTCCAGTCTAAGGAGAGAATGGTCAGTCCATGACAGGGGAGTGATGGAAAGTTCCCCCCTACCATGACCATTTATCCACTGCCCAGAGAGAAAAACCAGGTCGAGTGTTTGTCCTCCCCTATGAGTTGGGCCCTGAATAACCTGAGTCAGGTCCATGGCTATCATGGAGGCCATGAACTCCCGGACTGTCTCAGATGATTCGCCGATCGAAGGCAGATTAAAATCTCCCACAACCACAAGGCTGGGGAGTTCAAGTGCCACTTCAGTCAAGACATCGAGCAGTGCAGGCAGGGCTGTGGCAACATAGCTGGGAGATAGGTATGTGACCAACAAGCCCGACTGAACTCCAGGGTCCCACTTCAATAGAAGAGACTCACACCCGCCTATCTGAGGGACAGTGACCTCCTTAGGACTCAGACCCTTCCTGACAACCACTGCCACCCCCCTCCACCCCTTCCCTGGCATCGCGGCTGGTGCAGGACACGAAAGCCTGGGGGGCATAAGTCAGAGAGAGAGGGATTCCCCCCACTTGCCCCAACCAGGTCTCCATGATACAGGCCAGGTCTGCACCCTCCTCATCAATAAGGTCTCGTATGAGGAGGGCCTTATTCATCACAGACCTGGCATTCAAATACACCAGACGGAGACCAGATTCCCTCGCTCTCATATCCCCAGGAAAGCAGGGTGAGCAGGAGGTATGGGAGCAAGCCACCATCCGAATGCTTCTGGTGTGATGCTCCCCACTCCTACTTTGATTTCTTCTGCCCCTTCCCACCATTACAGGTATAGAATGTCCCACCCTCCTCTGAGCATCCCCCACAACTCCCAACCCCCCCCAACCCGTCGGGACTGTCAGCATGGCATGGCTGCTGAACCTTAAGAGACCCCCCCCCCCAGTCTCATTTTTGTTATTAAAAACCACCCTCCTCCCAGATCCCCTTAAAATTGGATCTAAAAATTTATTTTAAAAACCCCATAGCTTCCGTTTTTTAGCATACCACCTCTCAGGGTTCCAGAACCCATCAGCAAGGGCAGCCCTCGATAGTTGAGAGGGCCAAACCTGCGAGAGGGGGTAGTCTCGCAGTGCAAGGAGCTCCGCAGTTGAATACATTCAAGAATAGCAACGAGCTGAGAGTGATGAAGGATTATTTTCTTCTAAAGGGTGTTAGAGATGGTTAAAAACAGGTAGATTAAATAAGGGAGGAAAAGATGTTAAAGAGAAGACAATATGCTAAAAACATCAGAACATCATCGCCCTCTCACGACGATGGGAAGTCTTGTGATTATAATAAGTCTATTCAATGGTGGGAAAAAGTTTCAAAGGCCGCCCTCTCATGGTGACCAAACCAGAGTCACAATATCAAACAAGAAGATGGTCTGTCCCACGATAGTTCAAAACTCTCGGTGTCTGTGTCTCCTCCCATCCTGACACCAGCGATAGCCGAGGCTTAGTTCAGAAAAAAACAAGGTGTAGTCATAGGATGGAGTAAATGATTGAATAATCCAGGTAATCCAGGGAGGACAAGATGGTCAAATAAGGCTGCAGATCAATCAATAGCTGTAAATTTATGCTGAGTGGTCATATTAGGCCTAAGTCTAATAGAGGGGGGAGGAACAGTCAAGAGGGGAGGGAACCAACTGTCATCCCCCAGCTAACAATCCTCAGTCCCTTCCCCATGACCTTGATCTTCAGGCCATTCAGCCCATTAAGTTGTTAAGCCCCCTCCCATGCTTCAGAATAAAAGGGGGAGTGTCCAGATCCCTCAAAACTGAGGGATCCTAACATTTGTAATGCTGCCTTTTTCTCCATCAATAATGGGGTGTCTTCGCAGCCAGGCCTCCAGGTACTGCCACCGCCCTCCAGCTGTCTCAGCACTCCTGCCAGCACCATTGTTGCCCTGACAGTTGGGCCCCAATTGCGGCGTTCTCCATACTGTTCTCTAACTTTCTTCCCGACAGTCAGTTGTTCCTCAGGCTCCATCCATGACTCTATCGAGCCCGCAACACCTCGGCTCGCTGGGAGGGGCATCAAAAGATGGTTAACTGACCCCCGATACCCCTGAAAATGCCGAACATTGCCTCCTTAAGCTCAGGGTTCACTGCAGAGCTGCCATTTTGGTCTGTTGCCCAATGGAAAATATACCCAATTGGATGCAGAATTCCAGAGAATATCTAGAAGAGATAAGAATGCCTTCTTAAATGAACTGTGCATAGAAATAGAAGAAAACAATAGAATAAGAAGGACCAGAGATCTCTTCAAGAAAATTGGAGATATGAAGGTAACATTTCATGCAAAGATGGGCACGATAATGGACCAAAAAAGGCAGGGACCTAACAGAGGCAGAAGAGATTAAGAAGAGGTGGCAAAATTACACAGAAGAACTATACAAGAATGAGCTTAACATCCCTGATAACCATGATAGGGTAGTCACTGACCTTGAGTCAGACATCCTAGAATGTGAAATGAAATGGGCTTTAGAAAATCTGAGCAACAACAAAACTAGTGGAGATGACAGTATTTCAGCTGAGCTATTCAAAGTCTTAAAAGATGATGCAGTGCTACACTCAATTTGCCAGCAAATTTGGAAATCTCAACAGCGGCCACAGGATTGGGAAAGGTCAGTTTACATTCCAATTCCAAAAAATGGCAATGCCAAAGAATGTTCAAACTATCGCACCAATGCACTCATTTCACATGCTAGTAAGGTTAGGCTTAAAATCCTACAAACTAGGCTCCAGCAGTATGTGGATTGAGAACTAACAGAAGTACAGGCAGGATTTCAAAGAGGCAGAGGAACTAGAGATCAAACTGACAACATACCCTGGATCATGGAGGGATGGTCCAGAAAAGGGAGTTCCAGAAAAATATCTACTTCTGCTTCATTGACTATGCTAAAGCCTTTGATTGTGTAGATCACAACAAATTGTGGCAAGTTCTTAAAGAGATGGGAGTACCAGACCATCTTATTGGTCTCTTGAGACACCTATATAAGGGTCAAGAAGCAACAGTGAGAACTGGACATGGAACCATTGATTGATTCAAAATTGAGAAAGGAGCCCTGCCTATTTAACTTATATGCAGAGCACATCATGAGAAAGGCAGGGCAAGATGAATCAAAAGTTGGAATTAAGATTGCCAGGAGAAATATCAACCTCAGATATTCAGATGATACCACTTTAATGGCAGAAAGTGAAGAACTGAAGAGCGTCTTGATGTGGGTGAAGAAGGAGAGTGCAAAAATTGGCTTGAAACCCAACATTAAGGAAACTAAGATCATGGTATCTGGCCCTCTCAATTCCTGGCAAATAAATGGGGAAGAAATGGAGGTAGTGACAGATTTTATTTTCCTGGGCTCCAAGTTCACCACAGATGGAGACTGCAGCCAAGAAATTAAAAGACGCTTGATCCTGGGGAGGAAAGCTATGGCAAATCTAGACAGCATTCTAAAAAGCAGAAACATCACCCTGCCAGCAAAAGTGCATATAGTCAAAGCTATGGTTTTCCCAGCTGCAATGTATGGCTGTGAAAGTTGGACCATAAGAAAGGCTGAATGCCAAAGAATGGAGGCCTTTGAACTCTGGTGCTGGAGAAGACTCCTGTGAATCCCTTGGACTGCAAGGCGATCAAACCGGTCAGTCCTAGAGAAGATCAACTCTGACTGCTCTTTAGAAGGCCAGATCCTGAAGATGAAACTCAGATACTTTGGCCACCTAATGAGAAGGAAGGACTCACTGGAGAAATGCCTAATGCTGGGAAAGATTGAGGGCAAAAGAAGAAAGGGACAACAGAGAACGAGATAGCTGGATGGAGTCACTGAAGCAATAGGTGTGAGCTTAAATGGACTCCAGAGAATGGTAGAGGATAGGAAAGCCTGGAGGAACGTTGTCCATGGGGTCACGATGGATGGGACATAACTTTACAATTAACAACAACAGTTATAGACCCATTAGCCTGATTAACATTGCAGCAAAAATATATGCTAGGTTTCTTTTGAACAGAATTGAAATCTGGGTAGAGGAAAACAATATCCTCACAGAAGAACAAGCAGGTTTTAGACAAAGCCGATCCTCTATTTATAACTGCTTTGTCTTGAACCATCTAATTGCCAAATATGCCTATAAGAGGAGACCCCTGTATGCTGCTTTACAGCAGCATTTGATATGGTAAACAGAGAAGTACTATGGAGTAAACAGACATCTCTTAAAATAGAACCTAGACTGCCGGCTTTTATTAAAGCCCTTTACACAAGTACCTGTTTGAGGGTGTGGTATGGGGTTAATGAGGCTCTGACTAACAGGATTCACACAAATAAAGGAGTAAGGCAAGGGTGTATCCTGGCCCCATTGTTATTTAGTTTATATATCCATGACTTGCCAGGGTTAATGAAGGATCCCATGGTACACATGCCAATGATCCTAAATACTTACTGTAACAGCTTGCTTTATGCTGATGGTATGATTTTATTATCATATTCACTAGTAGGATTACATAGGCTATTATGAAGATTCAGCTCCTATTGCCAGGATAACTCCCTAATCATTAGTAAATCTAAATCAAAAATAATGGTGTTTGGAAAACATCATCAGAGACATAGGTGGCAATTAGATGGTGAACCAATTAAACAGGTTAACATCTTTGTATATTTAGGCGTAACCTTTTCCAAGGCTGGATCTTGGGCTTGCCATCATCAACAGAGTACACTTAGAGCAAAAGCCCATTTGAATTTACTGCTTAAACTAAAAAATCATAGTTACCCAGGGTAACTTAGGGTAACCTAATCTAGCCCCATTAATTAAAGTATATAAAGCTAAAGTTACCCCTATGCTCTTGTACTCAACCACAGTCCCAGAACAACCACAGTCCCAGCATTTGAGACGTATTTTGGGTGTAGATCCAAGAACATCTGCTGCAGCAGTTAGAGCTGAATTGGGAATTCATACAATTCATGCACTATCCAAAATTAGAGCGTATAACTACTGGTGCAATGGAGACTGATAGACTCCCCAAGTTATGTCTATTAGAGCAAATAAAGTAACAATCACAAATCTCCTGGATCACCAAACTAACAAATTTTGTAAGAAGCTGAGGCCTTCCTGTCTCTTGCATAACAGGAAAGCAAAAATAGAGCTGCCCAAAGAATTAAGTATTTAGAAGCACAAAATGATACAGCTATCCTTAGTAAGGTGAGTAATTTGAAATGGATGAGCAAATACAAACATACTTTTCAAGTAGACAGCTACTTGAAGTTACAACTGACAAAACATCTTAGGGAGATATTTACGCGAGCAAGATTCGAACAGCAGGACACAATGATCAGATATGGGAGATTCCATTCTATACCCTACAATGAGCATCTCTGCATTTGCGGAGCAGCAGAGGTAGAAGACCTGGCTCACATCCTATTTGATTGTTGCTTGTATAAGGGGTGAGACACAGGTACCTTGGTCTATATACCCAACAAAGGATCCATTGGGATCCCCATATCAAAATAACTTACTTTATGTGCAGCCAGAACCTGAAAATAACATTTAACAAAGCACAGCACTTAAAAAAAATGGTTCAGTTGAGATCGGTATATGTGGGACTGATTGGGGTGGATTGTAAGGGTGACATCGAAATATAATTTTATATAATTTTATTCTATTTTACATATTTATGTATTAAATTATATTGTATCTTATCCTATAATTATTGTATTTTACCCTACTCTTATTTAAATTGTTTGTATAGGATTTTATTGGTGATATGTGTCTGAGCCTTGTGCTTTGATATGGCCTATAGGCTAATCAATAAACCTATCTCTACTACCTTTTAAGTCAGCACAAGCCATTGCCAAGAGTGCAAGGAACACTACATCTGCTGTTCTCCTTTTCCAGTTACAGAACTGATTTTTTTAATATTCCAAACACTTGTCCTGTCTGATTTCTAGATCCTAAATGAACAAATGAGCTAAGTAGTTGTAACTGACAAGAAAATGCAAGTATTTAATCACAGGATATGAAAACCGGCACATTAGCAACTTGATTCGATCCATAATGCTTCGGCACAGTGTTGAATATATGCAAAATTGATATGCTTGCATGTATATAATTTAATGGAATATGCAGTCTATAAGATTATGAAAATTTGGGCATACATAGTTGGGCAGAGGGCTGAGTTTCAGGCATTGTATTAGATATGAGACAGTACCAAAACAAATTAGGGGGGCGGTGGGACCAGCTAAATTAATCAAATACTTTTGTTACAGTGAAATGAATGTCTGGTTTTGCTTCTATTTTATTTTTTTACAGCGTTCGTTTGTAGAAAACACGTGACCAGCATCAACCTCTGCAGCTCTTAGGGGGGGAAATACCCAAAGGAAAAGTGGACGGATTAATCTCGATTCTCTCCTCTTGCCAAAGGGCTGTTGATTTTAATTTCTCTGCAATGCAACTTCTCACAAACATTTTTGCTCTTTTTGCTGGGCTGCTCTCCTTCAGAGGGGCCGTGCTTGGAATGTAATTGATGCTACAAGATCACCAAGCATATCTGAGCAAGGATATTAGTAGCCTTTGAAAGGGCAGTTCACATAACCAGCGGAATCAAGTCATAGAGCTTTTGTTCCCCTAGAATTGTAATCATTTCACACCAAGGATGGAAAATTAAGGATATTTATCTGCATCATTTTGCTATATGTGAGCAAAGATAGAACAAATGCTGCCCTAAAGCCTTTGTCTAAAATGCTATTTTTTTCCCCTGCATTTGGAGGGGGGAAACATTTCATCTGTAGTCCCTCCAGGTACATTGCAAATGGGATTTCTAAAAATCTAAGTTTTAATATTGCAATTTTTTTTACTCACCCTGCTTTTAAAATGTATGACCACCTCCCAAAAAACAGACCAGCTCTTTCATGTTTTTGACAATAACCCCTGAGTTTGATAGGTGCCTTGACTTAAAGTCAAGATTCTTGCCTTCAGCATAGAAGCACCTATATGTTGGCCTTCAATTTAAATGTGTGTGTCTGAGATCATATTTGTGTGCATATTTTGTGACACTGCTGAATAGTGCAGCAATGGGTGATACTTGCTATGAAACCTCTAGCACTGAGAATTTTATTATCTGGAATAAACAAGAAGATAAGTCAATTTATTTGCTTGTGTTCTTTTGCCTACAAGAACTGTGTGTGATAGATTAGACTAAGAGGAATCATCATTATCTTCATTTAATAACCCAATAATCCCTTGCAGGGTAGAGTCTGGGCAACTGGTGTTTTAATGGCCGGATGCCCTTCCTGTCACCAATGCAAAGTTTTGTTCAGCAGATATATTCTCAGTGTGCATTAGACTAAGAGGAATGAATGTGCCAAATCACTTCTAAACTTCCATGGATGACTGAGGTTGAACCCAAACTCTTCCATCCCAGTCCAATAATTCAATGACACGATGGTGCCTCTCTTATGGGAGAAAGTATTGTCTGAGTTGAACTCAGCTCCTGGTAACTTTGTGGATATGGACACACGGTTTTCTTGGCCATGCCATGAAAGTACTTCTTCTGGATTTCCAGATGTCTTCCAGCTAATTAGATCTCCTTAACTTCTCAATGTTGCAGTTTGTGGAGGAAGTACACTAGAACAGAAAGATGGGGTCTAAAAAAGCTGCTCCAGAAGAACATAAAAAAATCACACACATGCTGATCTCCCTCTTCTAATTTTCAGTCTTTCTTAACGTCACTCTTGAAATTTATTTCTAATATCATCTCAAGAGATTTCTGCACTATCATTGTAGAATCCAGATCCTTCTGCATTGTTAATGTTAATTGTAAATGATTTATATTGGCATTCTTTTATCTGGTGGTCGGCAAAGCTTCCCTCCCAATAGATTCCTACAAGATTGCAAGTGATTGGAATCCCAGTGGACATGAGCTAGTAGTCTGCAGCGGCAGCCAAAAACGGTAATATCATCCTTGGTTGTATAAACAGAGGCACAGAATGAAAATCATGTGAAATATTAGTACCATTACATAAAGCCTTAGTAAGGCCACACCCAGAATACTGCATCCAGTTATGGTCACCACATTAGAAAAAAGATGTTGTGGAGGCTTCTTGTGATGATGTCATTGTGGAGAGTGTGAGGAAACGGGGCGCTGTATCCAAAACCCAAACCCTCTGCATCAGGAGCTCTTACAGGGCACTTCCCATAGAGATTGGGAAATAAAAGGGGAGTTTCCAAAGCTCCTGGATGACATGCTATCGCCCGGGAGGACAAAGGACTAATCCCTTTAAAACAGGTGAAGAGGAAGTCAGCCTGCAAGGCAGATTAGGAGCATTGCTGGCCATATAGAAAGGAAACAAAGAGTGAAGAAAACAGTTTCTAGTGGCAGACGAAATGGACCCAGAAGAAGAAAATTGGAAAAAACAGAGAATCGGAAGCACGGAGTTAGGAGGACACAAAAGAGACAGACAAGTCCAACAAGCGGTGACGGATTAGGAGGGAAGTTCAGCACAAAACAGAAAAAGTGGTCAGCACGAGGGAAGGAGGATCCCAGAGAGTGAGACAGCAGAACAGGAGGAGGAATAGCAACAGAGTTAAGACCCCTGGGACAGAGGAAACTGGAGAAGGTGAAAAACCGGAGAAACTAAACAACTTTATGAGGTAAAGAAGAAGCCAAAGAACTTAATTTTGAAAAATCTGTGGAATTTAAATTGTGACTGGTGACTGTAAAAGGGCTAAAAAGAAGGAAAGACGAGACCATATAGATGGATTTAAGGGGAGAGACTAAGACTTGAAAGAGGACAACAGAAAACTACAACTATAACCAGAAGTAAAACTAGAGAAGGGAAGGAGTGACAAAGAACAACAAAAGAAGAATAAAATATATTTTCTATATACAAATATGTGTGTGTGTGTGTGTGTGTGTGTGTGTGTGTGTAGTAAAGTAAGAAAAAAGATTGCATTAAAGTTATAACTAATTATTCCATTGTTAATCTACAGAGTTTGAAAGAGAGGAATGTTATAGAGTATTGTAGGAGCTAAGCACACACCCCTTTCCTAGGAGAATGAAATATTTTGGGAAATATTAAAAAGGCAGAATATTATGTTTTCCTGGATGAGAAATGGAGAAGCATGTTTTAAAACAGCTCCCATCTTCCTGCCCCCCACCCTTTGTTAATGGGCCAGAGGCAGAAACTCAATCTTTGTCAATGGACCATCACAACACAATAGGACCCATCTGCAACACAATAACAGCAGAAACTCACCACATGTGACCTGAGAAGATTACGTCAGTCAGCAAAGCAAGCTAAGACCCCCACCCCTTGGGAGTCTGACAACCAATCAGGATTCTCTTTCTGAGCCCCAGGAAGTTCAAAGCCAGAAAGAGCATAAAACCTGAAAACTCACTGTATCTGCCCTTTTTCTGTTCAGGAACTCAAGCCATGTGATTCTGTCCACCATTAAACCATCTTTCCAAGCAGTCTCCGTGTTTCCAGTGTCTTTTTCCCCATTTGGAGCAGAACCCAGAAGGATATTTCTTCCAACAATTTGGCTCCCCAGATGGGACTCCAAGCTAACCTAAGCAATGGTCCATGCCCAGGTACAGTAAGCCTCCCTTGCTAGCAGCAAACCCATTGAGTCTGTGGGCATTTTTTTGTGGACCTTGGCCATTTGGAACTAGGTTTTAAAGGGGTTTTGAGTTTGAGCTCAAAGGCTGCTTGGAAAGAAGGTGAATACCTCTAAATTTTAATTTTAAAGCATGGAAAAGCAGGGGAAATGTGTGTATGCTTGCATGTATGTGTGTGAAGGCCCTTTTCCCAATCACAGCTGGATCTTGCTTCATCTGTGCATTTCCTAACCGTAGAAAGACCAACAGTCTGGAGAGCATGGGGGTTTTGACAGAGCACAGGCCCTCCAGTATGTCATCTTGGAGCCCGCTAGGCCGCGAGCCGGAAAGGAACGCCGTGGGAGTCTGGTGGTGAGCGGCGGCGGCGGCGGACAGTTGTTGACCCGCGGGCCTGTGTATTCTGGGACGCCTCTGGGGTCGTGAGCTGCGGGGCCGCTGGAGTGGCCTGTCCCCCTGACCGCAGGCGCCTGGGAGGAGAAAAGAGCGCGCCTGGAGCTGAAGAAAAATTCTGGTGTGGGGGACTTGTTTTCTGACGGCCCCGACGCTGGCGGTGCCAGCGGGGCCTCAGCTAGCTCAGTGGGTCTGTTGGCGACGGGCAAGGGTTTACCATCTATTACCATCTCGCTGCCGGCGTGACCGGAGAATAAGACAGTTTACGGGAAGATTTATGGAGCTGGTTACACTCTCGCTCACTGCTGTTGGGGAGTCTTACCACACAGGACTAAATTGCCAGACCACTGTGAGAGAGTGGCCTGGCTTTCCAACCTGCCTGATTGTATGGTGGACCTCAGTGAGAGGGTGGTCCAGATATCCCCACAGCTGGACTGAACGTATAGACTCCTACCCGCTACCGTGAGATGGTAGCGGTGATTTCTCCCGATTAACTCTGACACTGTTCTTTGGACATTTTGTTTACTATCACAGATCCCAAGCCATGCCTTATAATTCTGTCCATCTCCTGCGTTTTGGATGTACTCGAGGTCCAGCCTTCTTGCCCTGCGAGATTCCCCCCTCTCGCAGGCTTGGCCCTCTATGTTATCGAGGGCCCACCTTAATGACGGGTTTTGGGACCCCGAGAGGTGGCATGTTGCTAAACGGGGCTTGAGGGGTTTTTTAAGGGCTTTTTAAAGTAAATTTTTAAGGGGTTCAGGGATGGGGGTGGGAGTGGGTTTGGGGGAGAACCCACGGGGGGGAGGGTTAGGTCTGGCTGTTTCTGGGGCCGTGGGGGGTCTAGATTCTGGAGGCAAGAGGGCTCTCACTGAGCCCTCTGTTGAGGGTTGTGCTATTAACACGCTGTGTGGGAGGGGCAGATATGGCGTGAGCAGGGGACCATATCAGGTGGTGGGGGCACGCACTCGCTGTCTTCGAACGATTGCGTGCCCCGGTCCCCCGAGCTATTCCCGTTCCCCGGGTTGTTTAGAGTCTCGGGACCCGAGGCTCCGGCTGCTGTTATGCAATGCGAGGTCCGTTGTCAATAAGGCCCCCCTCATATGTGATCTCCTTCAAGAGGGGGATGAGGACCTGGCCGGTATAACTGAGACCTGGTTGGGCCACGAGGGGGGGGTTCCCCTCGTGGAAATGTGCCCACCAGGTTTTCTTGCATTCCACCAGCCGAGAGCCCAGGGCAGGGGTGGGGGAGTGGCGGTCATTATTAAGGAAGGTCTGGGTCCGAGGGAGACCACTGTGCCTCAGATAGCCGGGTGTGAGTCCATCTTTGTGAGGTGGGGTCATGGTGGGCAGATGGGTCTGTTAGTCTCGTACCTGGCTCCCTGCCACATGGCAACGACCCTGCCCGAGCTTCTCAATGTTGTAGCCGAGGTGGCGGTTGAGACCCCCGGGCTTATGGTCATGGGGGACTTCAATCTGCCATCCGTCGGTGAAACATCTGAGATAGCTCGGGAGTTCATGGCTTCCATGACGGCCATGGACCTGACCCAAGTAATTCAGGGCCCGACCCACATTGGTGGACACACCCTGGACTTAGTTTTTGTCTCTGGTCAGTGGTTGAGTGGTCTTGACATTGGGGATATAGGTGTTGAACCCCTGTCATGGACTGACCACTCGCTCCTTCGACTCGACTTTCAGACCGCTACACCTCACCGCAGGGAGGCGGAACCGATTAGGTGGTTCCGCCCCAGGTGCCTGATGGATCCTGATAGGTTCCAGACGGAGCTTGGGCCATTTCCTGAGACACTGACACGCGATTCGGCTGAGGACCTGGTGGCGGCCTGGGATAGGGCGGCCAGTGGGGCCTTGGACCGCATCGTGCCTTTGCGGCCTCTGACCCGGCGTCGAACTCACTTATCTCCTTGGTTTACCGAGGAGCTGAGGGAGATGAAACGCCGGAGAAGATGCCTAGAGAGCGGTTGGAGGGCCAGTCGTTCTGAATCTGACTTGACACTAGTAAGAGCTCATATTAAGACTTACTTAGTGGCGATAAAAGCGGCGAAGTCTAACTATTTTGCCGCTCTTATCGCGTCATCAGATAATCGCCCAGCCGCCCTGTTTAGGGTGACCCGCTCCCTCCTTCATCTGGGAGCGCGGGAGGATCCCTTGCAGGGTTGTGCTGAGGACTTTGTTCAATATCTGGATGATAAAATAACTCAGATTCGGGATGATTTGGCCGCTGACTGGGTTGATTCAGGCAGGGTGACTGAGGCAGGTCTTGAGAGTGTTATCTGGGCTGAGTTCGATCCTGTGGCTCCCGAGGACGTGGACAGGACTCTGGGAAGACTGAACGCAACCACATGTTTATTGGACCCGTGTCCCTCCTGGTTGGTGCTGGCCTCCCGGGAGGTTACACGAGGCTGGCTCCAGGAGATTATAAATGCTTCTTTGAGTGAGGGTGCCCTACCGCCCGCCTTGAAGGAGGCGGTGGTGAGGCCCCTCCTCAAGAAGCCCTCCTTGGACCCAGCTATTTTGGCTAATTATCGTCCAGTCTCCAACCTTCCCTTTTTGGCGAAGGTTGTTGAGAATGTGGTTGCGTGGCAGCTCCCTCGGTACCTGGATGAAGCTGTCTATTTAGACCCGCTCCAGTCCGGCTTCAGGTCTGGATACAGCACTGAAACGGCATTGGTCGCGTTGGTGGATGATCTCTGGAGGGCCCGGGGTAGGGGGTACTCCTCTATCCTGGTGCTGTTAGACCTCTCAGCGGCTTTTGATACCATCGACCATGGTATCATGTTGCGCCGGTTGGAGGGACTGGGGGTGGGGGGCACCGTTTTATGGTGGTTCTCCTCCTACCTCTCTGACCAGTCGCAATCAGTGTTGACAGGGGGGCAGCGGTCGACCCCGAGGCGCCTAATGTGTGGGGTGCCGCAAGGGTCGGTCCTCTCGCCCCTCCTGTTCAACATTTATGTAAAGGGTGAGATCATCCGTGTTTTGGGGTGGAGTTCCACCAGTACGCTGACGATACTCAGCTGTACATTTCCACCCCAGACCACCCCAACGATGCCGTGGAAGTGATGTCCCAGTGCCTTGAAGCCGTGCGGGTCTGGATGGGGAGAAACAGGCTTCGACTCAACCCCTCCAAGACTGAGTGGCTGTGGCTGCCGGCGTCCCGATATAGCCAGCTGACACCATCGCTGGTTATTGGGGGCAAATCTTTGGCCCCCACGGAAAGGGTTCGCAACTTGGGCGTCCTCCTGGACCCACGGCTGTCCTTAGAGGATCACACGACAGCTGTGGCCAGGGGGGCTTTTTATCAGGTTCGCTTGATACGCCAGTTGCGGCCCTTTCTAGATCGGGACTCCCTACGCACAGTCACTCAGGCGCTCGTCACCTCTTGCCTGGATTACTGTAATGCTCTCTACATGGGGCTCCCCTTGGGGTGCACCCAGAGGCTCCAACTGGTGCAGAATGCGGCCGCGCGGGGGATTATGGGAGTGACAGGGTGCTCCCATGTGACTCCTCTCCTGCGCGAGCTGCATTGGTTGCCGGTGGACTTCCGGGTGCGTTTCAAGGTGTTGGTGATCATCTTTAAAGCGCTCCATGGCTTAGGACCAGGGTACTTACGGGACCGCCTTCTGCCGCCAGTTGCCTCCCACCGGCCGGTTCGGTCCCACAGAGAGGGCCTTCTCAGGGTGCCGTCAGCCAGACAATGCTGGCTGGCGACCCCCAGGGGGAGAGCCTTCTCTGTGGCAGCCCCGACCCTCTGGAATGATCTTACTCCAGAACTGAGAACGATCCCTGACCTCCGAACGTTCTGTCGGGCCCTGAAAACGTATCTTTTCCAACTTGCCGGTCTAGCCTGATCCCCGCTGAATTTTAACATTTTTAGTGTCCTAACGTTATGGTATTTTAATATTTAAATTGTTCTTAACAGTCAGCCAAAGCTTATATGGGTTTTAACTGATTTTTTAACTTTTGTACACTGTATTTTTATCTGGCTGTACACCACCCTGAGTCCGCAAGGAGAAGGGCGGTATATAAATCCAATAAATAATAATAATAATAATAATTCCACCCAGAAAACAGTCTGATTTCACCTCTTTGAGTGACCTCTAGTCACACCTCTGCCTACCACTAACTCTACTGAACCATGATCAGTAGGATAGAGAAAGCAAGGGGGGGGGGTCGCTGAATGTGGGACTTTTTGTTTAAAAGGAATGGAAGCCAAGTGAATGTCAAGTGAAAATGAAAAGGGTAATAAAAAGTAAAGGGAATCTCCGGTGTTTTCAAGAAAGCATAGCCCTGTTAGTTGCAAATAGAGTAAGGAGGTGCCGGTACCACTGCAGGGGGCAGTTGGTCCTCATAGATTACCTTTTTGATCCGAAAATCCAGGTGAATTCCCTCGGTAGGAAGGGGCCTGTACTTTGTGAGGGAATTGAAGTCCTTCCTAGAATTTTTTTTGTGTTCTGAAAACTGCAGGTGACCCACCCAGCTAAGCTAAAGTGAACCTTACATTCCAAGGGACATGGGAAGTGGTAACTCAGGGTGGAGGGTAGCTCCCTGGAAGCATTGCTTGAGGCCTGGGACATCAGGTGGGTGCCAGTTTTAGCTGGCATGAGAAAAAAGAAATTGAGAAAATTGTGTAAAAAAAATGGGCCTTGCTAAGAGATAATACAGGGAGAGAAATTTGGCTAAATAAAGGTACTTAAAAGAAAAAGGAAATATATAAATAGGAATGTTGGGGGTTTTGTTTGTTTAGTTTGTTTGTTTGTCTTTCTGTCTTCTCTGTAACCACATGGTATGTTTAAGATTTGTGCCTTCCATAATTTAACTGAGATTTATGGCAGGAATGATCAGTGTGTGTGTGTAAATCTTAGAGTTCTGTTTTCTTCTCTTTGTCTTTTCTGTGTTTATGTGTGTGTGTGTGTCTAAATCTTTGTGTGTCCTTGAGGTAATTGTAACTGTAAAATGTATCTGATCTCTAGAGACAAGAATTTGAAATTGTTAGAGAAAAAAAAGAAAAAGATTGAAGCAATGAAAATGGGAGAGAGAGAAAAAAAGAAAGAAAGAGCCTTTGCCCTGTATTTGTCTGGCCAACAAGAACAGAGTAAAGAGACATTTTATTTCTATTTTTTTCTCCTTCCCTCTCACTGTATCTTAAAGTAACAACTCAAGTTTACGAGGAAACATTTTAAATTCATTTACAAGAAAAAAAATCAGTCTTGCATTTACTGTATGTGTTTAAATGGTTTTACCTATTCCTCTCTTTCCCGAAGTGTGTGAATCCAATTTTTCTTTCTCATCTGTTGTGTCTCCATTTTGTTGAAACTGCATTATCTGTTTAGTAACTGCAATACTGGTGTGTTGTTTCTTTTCAAACTCTGCCTGCAAGCTATCTATCCCGCCCCACCCCCAATCTCTAATCCTGTTACAATGCCTTTCCTGGGAAGATTACCCACAAAGGGAGGAGAGGACCCTGTTCTAATGTCTTTCAGCCCTGCACAGATGACTCTGCAACTGTGGAAGCAGAGCACATGGATCGAGATGCTGCCTTCAGAGGAGACCTTCCATCTGTTTGAACCAGGAATTGGGTTTGAATCCAGCTTCCACTGAAAGTCAGCACAGCAACCAGAGTGGAGCAGACCTTCCCAAGCCTGACTGACCAGCCTTACCACCAAGCATGCTACCCCCAGACATGAAAGAAAAGACCCTGAGATGTACAAGTAAAGACCAAAAGACACTTTTCAATCCCCAGAAGACAGCTGGAAAGACTATGGGGAGGGTGAAAATTCATTGTAAGGTTTTCTTTCTTGTCTCATTTATATTGTAATCATTTTATTGTAAGGATTGTATTTGGGAGTGGTTGCCACAGCACATTATGTACACTTTAGATTTCTGTCTGGTGGGGAGGAGAAATATGTCCAAAATCTTTGTATTGCCTGTATTATAAAAGTAGCTGCATACACATGCACACACAGAGAAACATAATATTCAGAATTAGACTGAAACTATTCCCTTCACTTACCTCTACACAAAGCTTCTCCTAGGTTGATTTTTGCTCTGTGGCACTAAAAGCCCAAGGAGTCTTATCTCCCTGCTAATTCCATGTGGGAGGGGGCAATCCCCCTCAGGCAATTCCCTCACTTGAAGAGATAGCAGAAAAAGTGATATCCAAAACCCAAGCCCTCACTGTGACTCACAAATGATGCTGCCTAGTTGCCCAGTAAAGAAAGATATATTGCGCTGGTGGTCTCATGAGTAGAAATCCCAGGGCTCATTGTGTGTAATAATACCCATCCCCTCCCAAAAAAAGCCTGGATTGTAAACTGACTAACCTCAATTTGGACTCACAAATCCTGGATGCACTAAAGTAAGAGCTAGACAGGTTCACTAACCAATCCTTGGAAATGGGCAGCCTGTAATTTAAAGGAAAACCATGGCTGTGAAAAATTTTGGGACATGTGCTTGCTTGAAACCTGACTGGAAGCTCACAGAAAGTAATATCTGAAAGCTGAAATTGATTGGTATAGAAACTGAATACTGTAAATTTCTTTTCAGAATTGTTGCCCTGGCTGCTAGACCTTCATGGTTGAAAGCTTTTGGGAGCCACTGAAGGAATCCTTTTCTGCTTCCCCTATCAATGCCTTCCTCTTTGCATTAGAACAATTAAAAGCACCCATTAAGGCTCCCTGACCTGATCAATTTTAATCTTTTGCAAAATACTTGTTTCAAAACTCACATTTTGAAAAAAAAGTAGGGATTGTAGGATGCACCCCTTTCCTAGGAGAATGAAATATTTTGGGAAATATTAAAAAGTCAGAATATTATGTTTTCCTGGATGAGAAATGGAGAAGCATGTTTTAAAACAGCTCCCATCTTCCTGCCCCCTATCCTTTGTTAATGGGCCAGAGGCAGAAACTCAATCTTTGTCAATGAACCATCACAACACAATAGGATCCATCTGCAGCAAAAACTTACCACATATGTCCTGAGAAGATACATCAGTCAGCAAAGCTAGCTAAATCCCCCACCCCCTGGGAGTCTGACAACCAATCAGGATACTCTTTCTGGGCCCCAGGAAGTTCAAAGCCAGAGAGAGCATAAAACCCGAAAACTCACTGTATCTGCCCTTTTTCTGTTCAGGAGCTCAAGCCATGTGATCCTATCCACCATTAAACCATCTTTCCAAGCAGTCTCCATGTTTCCAGTGCCTTTTTCCCCACTTGGAGCAGAACCCAGAAAGATATTTCTTCCAACAGTATAAAGTATTAATGAATGAATGAATAAGATATTAAGTGAGGTATGGTAATATACAGAGGGTATAAAAAAATAGAAGAAAATAATAATAATAAAGAAGCAGAAGAGAAGTAAATTAAATAAATAGTACTGATTAGATATACTGCAAAGTAAAACCTGATTGCATTGTATACTGGATGAATTTAAATTAAGATGAAACTTATACAGAATATAAGCAAAAGTGTGTGTATTTAAAATTGATTTTGTATAAGAAAAACTTACAGAAATATGTGTACCCCCCAAATAGTGATTAAGAATTAAGGAAAAATAATTATTTTTAAGCTTTAAAAATGTCAGTGACAACAACTATAGTCAAAACAGGAATAAAACCCCTACATCAACAGTGGCATCACCCCTACAGCAAAGGACAATTGATAACATGATAGGGAAAAAAAAAAAGGAAAAACTGAAAATGACAGTAAATACCATGCAAAATATGTTCCAGATCATCCAAGCAACCCTACTAAAAACACAAGAGAAAATTTTGGACAATCTTGAAGAAATGAAAACGCTCCATACAGAAATTAGAAATGAAATTGGAGAAGTAAAAGAGGACATTAAGAATATGAATGATAAAATCGGGGACATTCAACAAACAATAACAGAAAAGAGGTGCACCTGAAGGCTCCAGCTGGTCCAGAATGTGGCTACGCAGGTGATTGTGGAGGCGACATGGCGCTCCCATGTAACACCTCTCCTGCGCCAGCTGCACTGGCTCCCTGTGGTCTTCCAGGTGCTCTTCAAGGTATTGGTTCTCATTTTTAAAGCGCTCCATGGCTTAGGGCCTGGGTATTTACAAGACCATCTTCTGCCACCGATAACCTCCCATCGGCCAACACACTCCCACAGAGAGGGTCCTGTTTGTTTGGCTGATGGTTCCTTGTTTGGCTGATGGCACCTCAGGTGCCACCAGTCAAACAATGCTGACTGGCGGCCCCCAGGGGGAGAAGAATCACGAGAAGAAACCTTGACTTACAAAGGTAAAGAAATTATAATTTATAATTCCTAAAGATGATATGGACCAGCATTTAATATAGAATTACAGACCAATTTCCTTATTAAACACAGACTAAAAGATATTTGCAGCAATTATAGCTGAAAGGATTAAAAAAAATTTGAATAACTATATATACCCAAATCAAAATAGATTCCTTCCTGGGCGACAAATCAAAATCAACATGAGAATAATAATAATACATTAGAATTCTACAAAGCACACCCGGAAAAAACAAGCTTTACTGGTTTTCCTTGATGCCCAAGGGCATTTGACAATCTGAATTGGAAATTTTTAATGTAACAACTAAAATTTATGCAATTTGGAACAAAATTTGAAAAAAATGATAGGGAAAATTTATACAAAACAAACAGCAAGAGTAATTATGAATGACAATGCAACAGAACAATTTAGTATAGCAAAAGGGGTAAGACAGGGATGCCTACTCTCTCCACTTTTGTATAGATTAACGTTGGAGAGGCTCCTGAAAAATGTTAGACAGGATCAAGAAATAAAAGATCTAAGAATAAAGAATGAAGAATACAAGGTTCAGGCCTTTGCCGATGACATGGTGTTCATAGTAGAAGAACTGCTAGAATCAGGACCAAAATTAAAATTAATTAAGAAATTAGAAGAATTTGGAGAAGTAGCAGGACTTAAGATCAATAAAAACAAATCAAAACGATTAACCAAAAACCTTACTAAGATACAAGAAAAAGATTTGGAAATTAATACTCAAATTCAAGTAACCAAGAAAATAAAATATTTAGGGATCTGGTTAATGGCAAGAGGTTCCTCAATCAAAGAGGATAATTATGACAAAATAGTATTATAGATTAAAAAGGATTTGGATAGTTGGAAAAATTTGCAGATATCATTATTGGGAAGGATTGCCACCATCAAAATGAATATTCTACCAATATTGTTATTTCTTTTCCAGGTTATACCAATAAAATTGGAAAAAAGTTCTCTGAAACATTAAACAAAATAATTACCAAATTTGTATGGCAGGGAAAGCGATCAAGAATCAAACTCAAATTTCTACAGGATACAAAAGACAGAGGGGGAGCAGCACTCCCAGAATGGGAATTATATTATCAAGCTGCTGGCATAACATGGTTAAAGGAATGGATAGAACTAAGGAATAAGAGAATATTAGTGGTAGAAGGCCATGATCTACAAGGAGGATTGCCTCTGGGATGGAAAATATAAAATACATAGTTACTTTAAGAGACATTTAATAAGAAATGCATTATTACAAATTTGGTTGAAAATTAAAAAACAACACTATACAAAAATACCAGTTTGGCTTTCACCGACAGAAATATTAAAACACCCAAATTTAACAGAATTAAATAAAATAATTAGATACAAAGACCTACTAGACCAGCAAGAAATACTGAAATCAAAACAAGAACTGGAATCGGATTTGAACAGAGATATAGATTGGTGGATATATATACAAATACAATCCAAATCCAAAGAAGACACAAAAATATATGAAATACAAAGAGAACATCATGAATTAGATAAAATTATATTAGGGACAGATGAAAAATAATTAGCAAGATATACAAATTTTTACTAAACTATAAAATGGAAGAGGAGATAGTGAAAGATTCAATGATTAAATGGACACAGAACTTTAATTATACAATAGATTTGGAGAAGTGGGAAACAACATGGCAAGTAAATTCAATATACATTTTAGCTAATTCTTTTAAGGGGAAAAAAGTTAATCATTAATGGGTTTTTCAGGCATCTGAAACAAATATATAGAAATGTATAAGATTAAGATGTATAAGATTAAGGCTATTAGGATTAGAAAATACATTGCAATCAATCAAAAAGGGGACAATGAAGAAAATGAAACAATATGAGAGACATGGGAGGTGGGAAGTCACAGTGGAAAGCAGACCACGAAGAAACATTTGTTAAGAAGAGGATATATTTATATGTTGTATGTGATGTGTTTGTCATAATGTGTAGTAATAAAACAATAAAACTTTAAAAAAAATAGAAAAAAGATGTTAAAACTTTGGAAAAAATTCAGAGAAGAGCAACTAAGATGATACAAGGCCTGGAGACTAAAATAGATGAAGAATGGTTGCATGGATTAGGTATGGCTAGTCTAAAGAAAAGGAGGACTAGAGGGGGACATGATAGTAGTATTCCAGTATTTGAGGTGCTGCCACAAAGAAGAGGGAATCAATTTATTTTCCAAAGAATTTGAAGGCAGGACAAGAAACAATGGATGGATACTAATCAAAGAGAGAACAATCTGGAATTGAGAAGAAACTTCCTAACAGTGAGGACAATTAATCAGTGGAACAGCTGGCCTTCAGAAGTTGTGGGTGCCTCGTCACTGAAGGCTTTCAAGAAGAGATTGGACTATCATTTGTCTGAAATGGTATAGGGCAGGTGTATCAAATTTGTGGCCTGAGGGCCAGATGCGTCACACACTGGTCACGCCCACCCCAATTTTAGCAAAGGGGGCATTGAGATACATCACGTGACAACAATGTGTCATTGAGAGTTTGACACCCCTGATATAGGGTCTTCTGCTTGAGCCGGAGGCTGGACTAGAAGACCTCCAAGATCCCTTCCAACTCTATTCTGATTGATTGATAAATTTTCAATACCATTCAAAATGTGAAGTGATAATATGCACACACACACACAAAACACCTGCTCTTCATGGGGCCAGCCGACTTTGCCAAAAAATGCTGTGAAGGCAATTTTGTATCAAGCCCTATGAGATGTATTTATACCAGAAAATCCTAAGAGGTTTGCACAGCAGTAGACCCTTTGAGAGTAGCATGCAGGCAAATTTACATTTGACAGTAATTCTTCTAACTGTGTTGAGTGGCATAGTAAAAGCTGATTGTTGAAGGAGAGAAGGAAGGAAGTGACAGATATTTTCTCCAGTGGGGAAACAAACACAGTGGAATATGAATTTCATTTGATTCTGAACTGTGTGTGTTTGTAGATTGTTTTTTGTAAGGATGAAGAACAGGAAAAAGTTTTGGAATTGGATAATGGAAGGCTGATGGAAGGGAAATTCTTATTTTGAGCACACTTGAAAAAGTGAGTGAACTGATGAAGTTATCAATAGTGTCGGGTCCCATAAAGTCCTATCAGGATGTTGTCTTTCTGGGGGGAGAAGGGAGGCTTAGAGGGAATCTCTGTATGGGGTTTCTATTTCTATTTCTTGCTTTGCTTTACTGTAACTTTCAGGACCTTGGGAGGGGGGAAGGAATGTGCCACGAGCAGCTGTCTTATCTTGTCTCTGGAGAAGAGCAGCAGCGTTGCCTTGGAGACCGGTGTTTGTCACCTACTCAGCCTGAGTTTCTCATAACATCTTCACACACCAGGATTGGCTCGATGATGGATTGGATTTGGGGAAGAGCTCTGGCTGCTATGGTTTAATCTAACATTTCAAGTGGGAAAAGTTACTTTCTGCCTATTTATTTATTTATTTATTTATTACAGGTATTTATATGCCGCCCTTCTCCCGAAGGACTCAGAGCGGCGAACATAAGTTAAGAAACATGTACAATAAAATTGTATTTTAAATCAAATAACTAATTAATGATAAATAATAAACCCAGAATCAAAGTCAGCCTATTTGCTTGAACAGCCAAGTCTTCAGCTCCCGACGAAAGGAGCGGAGATCAAGAGCCATCCGGAGCTCGGTAGGTAATTCATTCCAGAGGGTGGGAGCACCCACAGAGAATGCCCTACCCCTGGGCACCGCTAGATGACATTGGCTTGCCGTCGGGACCCTGAGGAGAGCGGCCCTATGTGAGCGAACAGGACGGTGGGAAGCAGGCAGGAGAAGGTCCTGTAAATATCCTGGACCTAAATCATGTAGGGCCTTATAGGTGAGAACTAGTACCTTGAAGCGGACCCGGAGAACCACTGGTAACCAGTGCAGCTGACGCAGGAGGGGTGTTATATGGGAGTAACGAGGGGCTCCTGTAACAACCCGTGCGGCTGCATTTTGGATCAGCTGGAGTCTCCGGGTGCATCTCAGGGGCAGGCCCATGTAGAGGGAATTGCAGTAATCCAAGAGGGAAGTAACCAGGGCATGAGTGACTGTGCGAAGGTCATCTTGGTCCAGGAAAGGGCGCAACTGGCGCACCAGGCGAAGCTGTGAGAAGGCCCCCCTGGTCACAGCCGTTAGATGGTCTTCTAGGGACAATCGAGCATCCAGGAGGACACCCAAGTTGCGAGCCCTATCAATGGGGGCAAGTTTTTCTCCATCCATCAAAAGTGATGGGGTTTCTGAAATCCGAGATGCCGGCATCCACAGCCACTCAGTCTTGGAGGGATTGAGTTTGAGTTTGTTTCTACCCATCCAGGCCCATACCGCCTCCAGGCAACGGGACATCATGGAAAGGGCATCTCTGGGGTGGTCTGGGGTGGAGATGTATAATTGGGTATCATCAGCATATTGATGATATCTCACCCCAAAGCCACGAATGATCTCACCCAGTGGCTTCATATAGATATTAAAGAGCAGGGGGGAGAGAACCGACCCCTGAGGCACCCCACAATTTAGGGGCCTCGGGGTGGATCTCTGCCCTCCTGTCCATACAAACTGTAAGCGACCCGAGAGGTAGGAGGAGAACCACTGTAAGACAGTGCCTCCCACTCCCAACCCCTCAAGTCGCTGCAGTAGGATACCATGGTCGATGGTATCAAAAGCCGCTGAGAGGTCAAGTAGGACCAGGATGGAGGAACAACCACCATCCCGAGCCCGCCAGAGATCATTCACCAGAGCGACCAATGCCGTTTCCGTGCTGTGTCCGCGTCGGAAGCCCGATTGGTACGGGTCAAGGTATTCCGTTTCCTCCAGGAACTGTGGGAGCTGTTGCGCCACTACAGTCTCAACAACTTTTGCGATGAAGCGAAGGTTGGAGACGGGACGATAGTTATTAAGTGAATCTGGATCCAGGGAAGGCTTCTTGAGGAGAGGTCGAACCACCGCCTCCTTAAGAGAGGCGGGGAAGTTCCCCTCTCTCAATGAAGCGTTGACAATTGCCTGGATCCAGTCTCTAGTCACCTCCCTGGCAGCCGAAACCAACCAGGAGGGACAAGGGTCCAATAAGCAAGTAGAGGAACTAAGTTTGCCCATAATCCTGTCCACTTCCTTGACAGAAACAGGGTCAAACTCAATCCAGATATTGTTCTCAAGACCCACCCTAGTCTCCCGATTGGATTCTGTCCAGTCAGAGTCCAATCCGATCCGGATCTGAGCGATTTTTTCATGCAGAAACTGTACAAAATCCTCAGCTCTGCCCTGTAAAGGGTCTTCCCTCACTCCCTGATTGAGGAGGGAGCGGGTCACACGAAACAGGGCCGCTGGGCGATTTTCTGCAGCTGCAATGAGGGCGGCGAAGTAATCTCGTTTCGTCACTTCCATTGCCACTAGATAAGACCTAATATGGGTTCTTAACTGTGTTCGGTCAGATTCAGATCGGGAGGACCTCCAACGTTCCTCTAGACATCTTTTCCGACGTTTCATTTCCCGGAGCTCCATGGAAAACTAAGGAGAGACCCGGGATCTGCGGCGGGTTAGAGGCCGCAAAGGTGCAATTCTGTCTAAGGCATCAGTAGCTGACCGTCCCCAGGATGCCACTAGAGCCTCAGCTGAATTGCAGGATTGAGAGGTGGGGAATGTCCCAAGCTCCTTTAAGAACCTTTCTGGGTCCATCAGGCGCCTGGGGCGGAACCATTTTATGGGTTCCATCTCCATGCGGCAAGGGCTGGCAGATTGAAAGTCCAGTCTAAGGAGGGAATGGTCAGTCCATGACAGGGGAGTGATGGAAAGTTCCCCCCTACCATGACCATTTATCCACTGCCCAGAGAGGAAAACCAGGTCGAGTGTGTGTCCTCCCCTATGAGTTGGGCCCTGAATAACCTGAGTCAGGTCCATGGCTGTCATGGAGGCCATGAACTCCCGGACAGTCTCAGATGACTTGCCGATCGAAGGCAGATTAAAATCTCCCACAACCACAAGGCTGTGGAGTTCAAGTGCCACTTCAGTCAAGACATCGAGCAGTGCAGGCAGGGCTGTGGCAACATAGCTGGGAGATAGGTATGTGACCAACAAGCCCGACTGAACTCCAGGGTCCCACTTTAATAGAAGAGACTCACACCCGCCTATCTGAGGGACAGTGACCTCCTTAGGACTCAGACCCTCCCTGACAACCACTGCCACCCCCCCGCCCCTTCCCTGGCATCGCGGCTGGTGCAGAACACGAAAGCCTGGGGGGCATAAGTCAGAGAGAGGGATTCCCCCCTCTTGCCCCAACCAGGTCTCCGTGATACAAGCCAGGTCTGCACCCTCCTCATCAATAAGGTCTCGTATGAGGAGGGCCTTATTCATCACAGACCTGGCATTCAAATACACCAGACGGAGACCAGATTCCCTCGCTCTCATATCCCCAGGAAAGCAGGGTGAGCAGGAGGTATGGGAGCAAGCCACCATCCGAATGCTTCTGGTGTGATGCTCCCCACTCCTACTTTGATTTCTTCTGCCCCTTCCCACCATCACAGGTATAGAATGTCCCACCCTCCTCTGAGCATCCCCCACGACTCCCAACCCCCCCAACCCGTCGGGACTGTCAGCATGGCATGGCTGCTGAACCTTAAGAGACCCCCCAGTCTCATTTTTATTATTAAAAACCACCCTCCTCCCAGATCCCCTTAAAATTGGATCTAAAAATTTATTTAAAAAACCCCATAGCTTCCGTTTTTTAGCATACCACCTCTCAGGGTTCCAAAACCCATCATCAAGGGCAGCCCTCGATAGTTGAGAGGGCCAAACCTGCGAGAGGGGGGAGTCTCGCAGTGCAAGGAGCTCCGCAGTTGAATACATTGAAGAATAGCAACGAGCTGAGAGTGATGAAGGATCATTTTCTTCTAAAGGGTGTTAGAGATGGTTAAAAACAGGTAGATTAAATAAGGGAGGAAAAGATGTTAAAGAGAAGACAATATGCTAAAAACATCAGAACATCATCGCCCTCTCACAACGATGGGAAGTCTTGTGATTATAATAAGTCTATTCAATGGTGGCAAAAGTCTCAAAGGCTGCCCTCTCACGGTGACCAAACCAGAGTCATAACATCAAACAAGAAGATGGTCCGTCCCACGATAGTTCAAGACTCTCGGTGTCTGTGTCTCCTCCCATCCTGACACCAGCAATAGCCGAGGCTTAGTTCAGAAAAAAACAAGGTGTAGTCATAGGATGGAATAAATGATTGAATAATCCAGGTAATCCAGGGAGGACAAGATGGTCAAACAATGGTCAAATAAGGCTGCAGATCAATCAATAGCTGTAAATTTATGCTGAGCGGTCATATTAGGCCTAAGTCTAATAAGGGGGGGGGAGGAACAATCAAGGGGGGGGGAACCAACTGTCATCCTCCAGCTAACAATCCTCAGTCCCTTCCCCATGACCTTGATCTTCAGGCCATTCAGCCCATTAAGTCAGCCCACTTCCATGCTTCAGAAAAAAAGGGGGAGTGTCCAGATCCCTCAAGACTGAGGGATCCTAACATTTGTAATGCTGCCCTTTTCTCCATTAATAATGGGGCGTCTTCGCAGCCAGGCCTCCAGGTACTGCCACCGCCCTCCAGCTGTCTCAGCACTCCTGCCAGCACCATTGTTGCCCTGGCAGCCATCTAGGCCCTGACAGTTGGGCCTCAATTGTGGCGTTCTCCATACTGTTCTCTAACTTTCTTCCCGACAGTCAGTTGTTCCTCAGGCTCCATCCACGGCTCTATTGAGTTGGCAACACCTCGGCTCGCTGGGACGGGGGTCAAAAGATGGTTAACTGACCCCCGACACCCCTGAAAATGCCAAACATCGCCTCCCTAAGCTCAGGGTTCACTGCAGAGCTGCCATTTTGGTCTGTTGCCCAACGGAATAATCTACATCTATAATAATGCCTACATCTCTTTTATCTTCCAATAAAAGTTTCCTTTTGAAATGGCTTTCGTTTCAAGAGTTCTGCTTTCTTAAGGAAGACTGGCGAGGCAGGATATTACAAATAGCTAAATGCAAAGCCTGGACAAAGCTTGGATGGGACCTTGGAGGTCTTCTAGTCCAGCACCCTGCTCAACCAGGAGACCCTCTACCACCACACAAAATGTGTTGACTAAAAAAATATGGTATATAAATTTCCTCCTAGATTTTATGTACTGTAACAGTCCTTCACAAGATCAGATGTATGACAGACAAAATCCTCCTAGGACTTAGAGTCCAATTTTTAATTTTCTGATTCAGTGCAAATCTTTTTTTTAAAAAAAATAAAAAATAAAAACGCATAGCTACTTGCAGCTGGATTATTCCATTTGCTGAACATTAATAAAAGCAGATAAAAAGTTAACTTCCCTCTGGATCCAAGCAAATCAGAGAAAAGCAACATCCAAACAGTGATTTCCAAGAAGATTCTTTTTCAAAAGGAAATTGATTACCTTGATTGTCTTGAGTGACATTCATAGTGACTTGAGAGAGAGTGAAAGTATCAAGAAAATAATTCCAAAAATAGAGGATTCTTTCTCTGCCTCATTTCCTCCATGTGGAAATAAGGATTGTGACTAGGCAAATATCACCTCATACATTTCCAAAATTGGAATAGAAGGTATTGTAAAAGTACTAATAAAATGCTGAGGGTTTGAACGTGGAAATAAACCAGTCTTTTCCCCAGATATTTAAATAGTTTTTGCAAAAGAAAAGCAATTATATTGTTTTCATTGTCATCATCATCATCATCATCTTCAATGACATCATCATCTTTATAATGAATCATTTTTGCAAGAGAAAAACAACTATATTGTCTTCATTGTTATCTTCATCATCATAACTATCATCAACATCATCAATATCTTCATGACCATTGTCATGATCATCATAATGATTAACACAACATCATTATTATCATCATCAACAACATCATCATCAATATCATGATCATTATCAACATCAACATCATCAATATTTTCATCATCATCGTAATTGTCAACATAAACATCATCAATATATTCAGCATCATCATTGTCATTATCAACATCAATGGCATCCATTGATTGTCAACAAATCATTTTGTCAACAAATCATTTTTGCAAATGAAAAGCAACTATTGTCTTCATTATCATCATCAACAACATCAACATCAAAAACATCAATTGATGATGTTCATCAGCATCACAATTATCAACATCATCATTATCAATATCAACCATCATCATCAACATCAACATCACATATGAGATGTACAAAAAATTGTAATATCACAGTCAGTATATCTCCACAAAATAATATTTGTCCCAATGTAAATATATATTAATATTATTAATAAAGGTAATGAGTAATAAAATATGGTTATTCTTCAAGCTTTTTTTTTGAGTTAATCAACAGTTCCAATCAGAGATATATTTATATTTCCAGTGCTTTATAAGAACAATCCTAACAACTAACCATAAAACTAAAATGATTCTCTTATGCTGGATTAATTTATATGCATTAAAAAGCAAAAGACGATCAGCTAACATGGAATTGATCACTGAGTGGATTTTCCAGTTTTTTCAAAAACTTTTAACCAAAACCATTGGCAGAGAAAGGCAGCATCATGCACCAATTTGTTTACAGCAAATTACAAAGTTTTGGTTGTACACAGTGTAATTCCTAAAGGAAGAATTACAAAATATATCTGCATAGTTTTGTCCTGTTTAGCCATTTTTTTCTTTCCCTGGTTACAACAGTATCACTTTCTTCTTCCTTGTCATGCTTTCTCAACTTTCTTGGCCCAACTGATGGCAGTAAAGCTTCTTGGCCATAAAAGAGTCACAGGGTTTTGTTTATGAGCAAATGCCACATTCCCATATTTATTAAAGGTCTGTGACATTATTGGAAAAACTGAATATTTCTAATAATTCAGGTAGATACATTAAGGGGAAGGAACTCAAGGAAAGAAGAAATGAAGAAAACATATCAAACAAAATGGCAGCAAAAATATGTGCATATTTCTACGTTCTATAATTATATTGCTCCCTCTTGTTCACTTATCTATTTATATTTAGAAAATTTATATGGTTGCCCACTCACTCTCACTGATTCAGAGCAGCTTAAAAATACCATCAATAACCACCACAGTTGTAAAATGTATCTCTGATTTGTTTATGTATTTATTCTTTTTTTAAAAAAGAAAAAAAGAAACGAAAAGCTTTTTCAATCAAATTTTTGGGACCTTCCAAAGTTTTAAAAAGTTCTCCAAAGCTGATGTTCATTTCCCTCTACAAATGTGTACAGAGAAAGGGGTTAAACCTTTCTAGATAAATATAGATAAATATAGACAAATCAATAACCCCATGAAAATAAATAACCTCTGTATGATTCATTCGGACAACTTGATTTTTTTAGAGAAGAGGAGCAGGTTCTCATAACCTGCTCAGCTCCACAGTAATGGAGACAAAGAAATGCTTGATAACTGTTCTCCTGATGGTTAAAGCCGCTTAGCTAATTACAGTTGGGAAGACAGAAGTGACATGAACCAGAATGTTCTGATCTAATTTACAGCCATTGCCCGATGATGTGAAGGCATGAAACTCAAAGTCGGGTACGGCAAGCATCTGAAAAACATCTATTTATGCAACAGAGGCTGTGATGGGGCTTGTATATTAAGCCTGAAGCATCATTGCTGGTGCGGTTACGGAGGCATGAATGTGCAAATAGATCCATATTTCATTTACTTTGACCCTGGAGGGAGGAAAGGAAGAAAGAACATAGCTTACCCATACAAAAATTGCTCATAGTCAAGGCATATTCTTGTACTTGCAGTTTCATATTTTACCATGAAGAATTCCAGATTCTTTATCAATTATACAAATACATGAGCAAGTATGAATAAATAGTTCCTGGAATATGGACTGACCCATAGAAATAAGACCCATAGTTAAGAGCCTGAGTAGCATAGGGGGCTAATGCCTCCTACTAAAGGCAGCAATTAACATCCAGCTGCCTGCAATTTCTGCAAGTTCAATCCTAGCCAGGTTCAAGGTCGACTCAGCCTTCCATCCTTTCTAAGGTGGGTAAATTGAGGACCCAGTTTGTGGGGGCAATAAGCTGACTTTGTATAAATATACAAAAGTATGAAGGCTATTGCTTAACGCATTGTAAGACGCCCTGAGTCTTCGGAGAAGGGTGGCATATAAATCAATTTTTTTTTAAAAAAAAATAGATCATAGTTTAATCGTTTATAGAGATTCTCAGTCACCCAGGTCCCGGTTGTCCCAAAGATGCTTTTTCAAGAGGCAACTGAACTTTCTTGGAGAAGTAAAATGTCTTCAAGGAAAAACAAAGAAAAACTCTTGAAAAAATGCCTTGGAACAATCATAGTTTAATCACTAATATCCAGTAATTTCTTCCCTAAACATCTAATTTCTCTGAGTCTTTCTTAAAGTATGGTTTCCAGAATTGGACTCAGAATTCAAGGTGGATTCTGACTAATGTGGCTACCATGGACCAGTTATTTTCCTTGATAAAAAAATTATATTTCTGTTGCACCTGCCCAAAATTGCATTTTTGCATTCAAGTCACTTGAATGACTTGTATTCAGTTTGCAACCAATGGCTATATATTTTGTTTTGCACATGCTATTACTAAGCTACCATAGTTTTCAGATTATAAGACACACCTTTTCCCCCCCTAAAAGGGGGTGAAAATTTAGGTGCATCTTATACACCAAATGTAGCCCCACCTACCCACTGGCCTCCACCCTTTGGCCTCTGCCTCACAGCAGTTACCTCCTTGCAAGCAAACAGCAAGAAAAAACAGTTCTTTTCAGCTTCAGCACAGCCTAATTAGCACAAGTTGATTGGATCAGCCTCACAACTCTCAGCTGATTTGCTCTTAGCTGTTTTGCATAGGGCTCTGCTGCTTGCTGCAAAGAGGTAAATTGCTAGAGCAGATTTTTTTTCCTTGTGCTAATCAAGCTATGCTGAAAATGAAAGTAAAGCAGGCTGTTTGCTCTTTGCTGCAACGAGGCAAAATTGCTCAGAGGTAGAGGGAGATTTCTTTTTCTTCTTTTCCTCACCAAAAAATATAGGTGCATCTTATACTCCAGTATGTCTTATACTCTGAAAAATACAGTAGGTATCCCCATGCTATTCTTATATATGTTTGATTTTTATCACAACATCTCTGTTCATTCTAGAGATATGCAGTCATCTCTCTCCCTCTCTCTGTCTCTCTCTCTCACACACACACACATCTATATTGTCTATCTATCTATCTATCTATCTATCTATCTATCTATCTATCTATCTATCTATATCTATCTATCTATATCTATCTATCTATCTATCTATCTATCTATCATCTATCTATCTATCTATCTCTCCCCCCACCCCCCACCCCCCGTGGCCTGGGTTCAGGTACTATCAAGGTCGCTATCAGCTGGACTGAAGCCCTGCATCGAACTACCCCCTTTAGAACAATCTATCCCATCTGATATTGTCATAGTTTGATCCCCGATTCCGGCTCTCCTCCATGTCACTGTATTGACCTCATGGGACTTTATTCCATTCCCTACCATCTGTTATGTCTTGCTGTACGGAGAATTCCAGCCTGGGGGCAGGCACTGAGGGAGTCGATTCCTGCTGCTGTACCGGATAGGAGAATCAATCTGCTGTTTGCCAATCATCATGAGAGGATAGCTAGGTCATTGCTCCTCCAGCTGTAATGGCCTGAGACTCCTCTTCACTGCCATGAGAGGACAGTGGAATCCAGTTTGATTGGCCAAACCATGGCCGAAATGGCGGGCATCTCCTCTAGGACCTTTTCTGTCGGACTATCATCATTGGATCCCTGGCCTTATACCATCTTACCCCAGGCTGATTTGGATGTATTCACCAGCCGAGCTCTTTGCGCTGCAAGACTCCTCCCTCTCGTAGGCCTGGCCCTCTACATTATCGAGGGCCTATCTTGATGATGGGTTTTGGAACCCCAAGAGGTGGCATGCGGCAAGGAGAAGGGTGAGGGTTTTTTTAAAGAGGGTTTTTATAAAGTTTTTAAAGGGTTTGGGGGAGGGGGTGGTTGGATATAGGAATGGACCTGGTGGGGTCCACAGAGCCTCAGAACAACAGAGTGAGTCTGAGGGTTATGGCAGGAGGAGAGAGGGAGAGGATTTAGATGGGGTGCCGGGGGACGAAGTGAAGGGCCATTCTATCTGTACAGTGGGTGAAAGGGGCAGATATGGCAGGCGTAGGGGGCCGTATCATGTATTGGGAGTATGCACTCGGTATTTATGAGTGGTGGCGTGCTCCGGCCCCCAAGGTGCTTCTTGTATCCCAGGTTGCGCAGAGTCTCAGGGCCTGAGCCTTTGGCTGATGTTGTGTAATGTCAGGTCTGTGATGAATGAAGCCCTCCTCATTTACAATCTAGTTCAGGTGGGCGGTGCGTACCTGACAGGGATCATGGTTGGGCCAGGAGGGTGGTGTTCCCCTCATTGAGATATGCCCACTAGGCTTTCATGCATTTCATCAGCCGAGGGCCAAGGGGGGGGGGGAGAGGGGATAGCAGTGATTATAAAGGAAAGTCTTTGTCCAAGGGAGGCCACTGCTCCTCAGATAGCTGGTTGTAAGTCCCTCCTTGTGAAGTTGAGTCACAGGGTGCAGATGGGTTTGCTGACTATGTACCTGGCTCCCTGCCATGTGGCAGCAGCCCTGCCAGAGCTGCTCAACATAATAGCCAGGGTGGCAGTTGATACCCCCAGACTTATGGTCATGAGGGATTTCAACCTGCCACCCATCGATGAAATGGCTCGGAAGCGGAAGCGGCTTGGGAGTTCCTGGCTTCCATGACGGCCATGGACCTGACGCAGTTAGTTCATGACCCTACCCACACAGGGGGACACATGCTGGACTTGATTTTTGTTTCTGGTCAGTGGTTGAATGATCAAGAAATAGGGGACCTATTTATTAAGCCCTTGTCATGGACAGATCATTCGCTCCTTCAGCTAGACTTTCGGGCCGCTTCCCTTAGCCATAGGGAGACAGAACCTACCAGGTGGTTCTGTTCCAGGCACCTGATGGACCCAGAGAGGTTCCTGACAGAGTTTGGGCCATTCCCAGAGGCTCTGGCTCATGACTCAGCTGAAGAACTGGTGGCTGCCTGGGATAGGGCGGCTGCTGGAGCTTTAGACCACATCGTGCCTTTGTGGCCTCTGACCTGGTGCCGATCTCAATTGGCTCCTTGGTTCTCCGAGGAGCTGAGGGAGATGAAGTACTGGAAAAGTTGCCTAGAGAACGATTGGAGGGCCAGCCACACCAAATCTGACCGAACACTGGTGAAGTCTTATATCAAGATCTACCTAGTGGCAATAAGAGTGGCAAAATCTAATTATTTTTCTGCTCTTATTGCATCTGCAGAGAACCACCCAGCCGTCCTGTTTAGGGTGACACACTCTCTACTTCATGTGAGAAGGTGGGAGGATCCCTTGCAGGGTAGGGCTGAGGATTTTGTGCAATATCTGCATGATAAAATCGCTCAGATTCGGGATGGCCTGGACTCCAATTGGATAGGTTTGGATGGGATGACGGAGGTGGGTCTTGGGAGTGTTATCTGGGAGGAGTTTGACCCTTTGGCTCCTGAGGACATGGACAGGATTTTGGGGAGGCTTAATGCTACCACATGTTTATTGGACCCGTGTCCCTCCTGGTTGGTGCTGGCCTCCCGGGAGGTTAAATGAGGCTGGTTACAGGGGATTATTAATGCTTCTTTGAGTGAGGGTGTCTTCCCTTGCCTTGAAAGAGGCGGTGATGAGGCCCCTCCTCAAGAAGCCTTCCCTGGACCCGGCTGTATTAGCGAACTATCATCCAGTCTCCAACTTTCGCTTCGTGGTGAAGGTTGTTGAGAGTGTGATGGCACAACAGCTTCCCCGATACCTGGATGAAGCTGTCTATCTAGATCCGTACCAGTCGGGCTTCAGGACAAGATACAGCACGGAAACAGCATTGGTCGCATTGGTTGATGATCTCTGGAGGGCTCAGGACAGAGTTTGCTCCTCTGTCCTGGTCCTCCTAGACCTCTCAGCAGCTTTTGATACCATCGACCATGGTATCATGCTGCGTCAGCTAGCAGGGTTAGGAGTGGGGGGCACCATGATACGGTGGTTCTCCTCCTTTCTCTCTGACTGTACGCAATCTTTGTTGACAGGGGAACAGAGGTCAACCTCGAGGCACCTTACTTGTGGGGTGCCCCAAGGGTCAGTCCTCTCACCCCCCTGTTCAACATTTATGTGAAGCCGCTGGGTGAGATCATCCGTGGTTTTGGGACAAAGTGTCAACTGTATGCTGATGACATGCAGCTGTACATCTCCACCCTAGACCACCCCAATGATGCCCTTGACAAGATGTCCCGATGCCTGGAGGCCGTGTGGATCTGGATGGGGAGAAACAGGCTCAGACTCAACCCCTCCAAGACTGAGTGGCTGTGGTTTCCGGTGCCACAGCATAGCCAGCTGATGCCATCGCTGGCTATCGGGGATGAGATCTTGCCCCCCTCAGAGAGGGTTTGCAATTTGGGCGTCCGCCTGGATACATGGCTGTCTTTAGACAATCATATTACAACTGTGGCCAGGGGGGCTTTTTATCAGGTTCACCTGATTTCCCAGTTGTGTCCCTTTTTGGACCATGACGCCTTACACATGGTCACTCATGCCCTCACCACCTCCCATCTGGACTACTGTAATGGTCTCAACATGGGGCTCCCCTTGAGGAGCACCCAGAGGCTCCAACTGGTCCAGAATGTGGCCACGCGAGTGATTATGGGGGCAACATGTTGCTCCCATGTAACACCTTTCTTGTGCGAGCTGCACTGGCTCCCAGTAGTCTTCCGGGTGCACTTCAAGGTGTTGGTTACCACCTTTAAAGTGCTCCATGGCGGCTTCCGGTTGGCGTCTCCACCATTGTAAGATGGTCTTTTTAAGACCGCCGGCTTTGCTGCCAGTCAGAGCCACCCCAACAGCTGTGAGGCGGCTTGGAAAACTCGTGCTTCATGAAAAAGAATGGCTAGAGCTGGTGAGATGGGGTAGAGCCCCCTGAGAAGCCCCCAGGATTGCTTTTTCGTCCTGGGGAGGACTCAGGATGAAGGCTCCCCTTCCAGCTCACCGAGGCTCCAGACAGCAGGGGATCTCTGTCCCAACAGAGCCAGATGGCGAGAGCAACACCACCGAAAAAACAACAGAAGTCTGCAACAAGTAAAAGGGTGAAATTTGGATTTCAAAAATGCAAGTATTCTCGTTAGCAAAATATTAACAATTTTCTAAAAGAAGGACTCAAACGGGAGAAAGTGATTCAAAGTACTTTAAAATGGCAACTGGCTTAAATGGAAGAAGGGAAAGTTAAAAGTGAAAGTGAGAGAGTTTGCCTGCCTCAAAGCACCTAAATGGGACATTTTAACATATAAGAAGACAGAAAAGTTTATTATTCTATTTCTTTTTCCATAAAACTGGGGAGAAAAGCTGGAAAAAGTGGAAAAGAAGGGAAATCCTCTTTTTTGGAAAAGCTAAGATTGTATAGAGGCATGGCTTCAAAACAAACTAAACTGGGGGGGGGGGGCTCCCCCACTCATCAGACAAAGGAAAAGCCAGAAAAGCCACAAATGCAGATTCAGAGTCATGAACAGGAAACTGGACATGAGGATTTGAAAGAGTTTATAGCTAAGACTTTAGGAAATGTTGTTGAAACAATGGAAAGATCCCAAAAGGAACTTAAGAAGTTGGTACAAAAAAAAAATGACAAACTGAACCAAAATATAATTAAAGTCGTCTCTGGTCTTTCAGATGTGGTGGTGGAGATTGAGAAAAAAGTGGGTGAATTTAGCACAGACGTTGAATCTAAGATGAGAGTAACAGAAGAAAATTTTTTTAATGCTGATGTCAGAACTCAAAGGATTGAAAATGAAGTGACAATGATTCAATTCAGATCTATGGAGTTCACTATAAGATTGAGAGGACTAAAAGAAAACAATAGAGAAGATCTAAGAGTAGTTTGTGCTGATGCATTAGCTGGGTTGTTAAAGGTTGAACCTGATCAAAATTTCAGTAGGATTGACAAGGCTTACAGGGTGAATTCTCATGTGGCAAGGCAAAGGAACTTGCCTAGAGATGTAGTAATTTATTTTACTGATAGAAGATTGAGGAATGATATTTTGCAGAAGTCCTTCCTTGCTACTATCCAGGTAGAAGGAAATCAGATTGGTGTTTACAAAGAGTTACCACCCAAGACGTTAAGAGACAGAAAGGACTTTGAATTTTTGGTGACTGAATTGAAAAGATGCCAGATTCCATTTAATCTGGATGGGATTAGATGGGATGCCCCAGTTGGCATAATTTTGAGATATGAAGGAGAGAGATACCGTTTAAACACCATTGAAAAAGCGGAACATTACTATTACCATATTTTTAAAAGGGCTGCAACATCTCGATGTTCATCTACATTGCTAACTATAGAAGAAGGTGTTAAAGATAAAGAATTTGAAAGAGAGACTGAGGAACAGTGCAAGCAGATGGAATTAGAGGCAATAGAAACTCAAAGAGCAATAGAAGAAACTCAAGGAGCAGTAGGTGGTTTTTCAGATGATCCTCTCATGGATTTCCCAGAACCAAAAAAAAGGCCACCCAGAAGTACAAGAGAGGTGGCATTGGACCTTGAACTGTTGATGCAGGTACCTAAAGATAAACGTATAACTCGAGCAGCTGAGAAGCAAATGTTAGAGAAGCAGAAACAGCAGAGGTCCAGTACACCACAAGAAGAGAACGGGGCCAATGGTAAATCACAGAAATCTGAAGCCATGGGAGGAGCCAGACCGAAGACTACTGCTCTGGAACAGAGACTTCGGCAAATGGTTGATTCGCTTCGTGAAACTACAAATGACAGTTAAATTTCTATCTTGGAATGTGAATGGACTGAACTCTCCACAGAAAAGAAGGAAAATATTTCATTATTTGAGACAATTTAACAATGATGTTGTTTGTTTGCAAGAAACTCATATTAGAACTCAGGATCAAAAATATTTGATAAACTCTAAATTAGGATCACATTTTATATTTTCAAGCCCGGAAAAAAAGAATGGAGTAGTGTTGTATATTTCCAAAAGATTACCAACTAAAGTTATAGAAACAGATGACTCTGGAAGATATATTGCAATTGAAATAAATCCACAGAATGATTCAATGCTTGTGATTGGAATCTACGCTCCCAACCAACAGCAGGAAATTTTTTATAAATTATTATATGCTAAAATATTACAATGGAATTACAGATCTATTTTGATTATGGGAGATTGGAATGGGGTGACTGATACCAAAATTGATAAAAAGAGCTTGGCCAAATCAGGGGTTAAATTGCCACAGACTTTTTTTGCTATGAAAGAGGATTTGGAACTGAAAGATGTATGGAGAGTCCAGAACCCGAAGGAATTGGATTTCACATTTTTTTCAGATCGACATAGATCTTTTTCTAGGATTGATTTTATTCTGGTTATATCTGATCTACTTACTAAAACAATAAAGACTAAAATATTTCCCTGGACTTTAACGGATCATAGTCCAATATGGATAGAAATAGAAATGGGGAAGAAAGAGAGAAGATCCTGGAGATTGAATGAGAATTTGTTTAGATATGAAAAGAATATAATTGAACTTAAAAAAACATGTGAAAGAATTTTTTCAAATGAACTTGAATAAGGGTACACCTAGTGAAATTGTTTGGGATGCGAGCAAGGCATATATGCGACGTGTACTTATTCATATGAATTCTAAACATAAATTAACTCAACAAAGGAAAAGAACAGAATTGGAATTAGAGATAAAGAAAAAGGAACAATTACATATTAAAAACCCGCTAGATAAAAAATTACAAGAAACCATAAAACTTCTGAAAGACCAATTTCAAATGCTTATAGCGGAACAAACGGCAACTAACTTACAATTTGCAAAACATAATACATTTTGTAATGCTAATAAACCGGGCAGATGGTTGGCTTATACATTGAGAAAACAGCGGTGCTCTCGTATTATTGATACTATTGAACATGGAGGGAAAGAAGTTGGAAAACTTCTTTAATAAACAAAATTTAATAAAACAAGCTTTTTTAGATTACTACTCTAAATTATATCATAAAGATAACATAAAGAATGAGCTTATAGATGAATATCTTGAAGGAACCAGAATTACGAAAATCTCTAGAGAACAAAAGGAAAGAATGAATCAAGCAATAACATCTGAAGAGATTGTATTTGCAATTAAACAATTGAAAACAGCAAAAGCTCCAGGGACGGATGGTTTGACAGCAGTGTATTATAAAACTTTACAAACAGAACTGATTGAATATCTTAAAGACTTATTTTGCAGTATACAACAGGGGGGTAAAATACCCCCTTCATGGAAGATGGCCTTCATCTCATTGATACCAAAAGAGGATGGTTCTACAAAACCAGAAAACTTTAGACCAATATCTCTCTTGAATATGGATTATAAAATCTTTGCAAAAGTATTAGCCAACAAATTGATGCCAGTTAACCAAGAGGTGATTCATCATGATCAAGCTGGATTTATAGAGGGCAGATATATGAAGGATAATGTAAAGCAACTCATAGATTTATTGAAACATCTTGAGAAAAGCAAACAGATCCCTGCAGTGCTGGTGTTTTTGGATGTGGAAAAGGCCTTTGATCGGGTTAATTGGAATTTTCTATTAAAGACTTTGTCTAAAATGAATTTTGGGGACCAATTTGTTCAGGCGATATCAGCAATTTATCAAGAGCAAACAGCGCAAATTATTATTAATGGGAGTTTGACAACAAATTTTAATATACAAAAGGGAACAAGACAAGGATGTCCGCTATCCCCATTGTTGTTTATTTCAACTCTAGAAGTCTGGTTGAACTCAATACGGGATTCAAATACTCTGAATGGAATAGTTATAAGGCAAAATGATTATAGAATAAGGGCATTTGCAGACGATCTGGTGGTTATCCTAACACGACCTTTGGAATCAATCATCCAGATGAAACACAATATAGAAGAATATGGTTTGGTCTCAGGATTCAGACTGAATCAGAAAAAAATCAAGATGATAGTTAAAAATATGTCGGAAGCTCAAAAGAAGGAACTTGAAAGGTTGGCAGGCTTTGACATAGTTTAAAAGGTGAAATATCTAGGAGTGCAGGTTGCAGCTTCAAACATAAAACTTTTTCAAAATAAATATGAAGTTTTGTGGCGAAAGGTGCAAAAAGACTTGGAAATTTGGAAAAAACTGCAACTATCTCTACTTGGCAGAATAGCAGCAGTTAAGATGAATGTTCTACCTAGATTTTTGTTTTTGTTTCAAATGATTCCGGTGCTCAAAAGTGATAAAAACTTGACTAAGTGGCAATCAGGGTTGAACAAATTTATTTTGAATGAGAAAAAGCCAAGAGTAAAACTGAAAGTTATACAAGACGTTCGGGAAAGAGGCGACCTTAAAGTTCCAAACATACGGCTATATTATGAAGCAGCAGCATTGACACAAGCGAGTGATTGGTTTGGAACAATAAAGACTGAAATTTTGAATATAGAAAGCCATGACTTGGAATTTGGTTGGCATGCATACTTATTCTATGAAAACAAAGTGGATAATGTATTTAGAAGTCATATGTTCAGAAATTCTTTGCTGAGAATTTGGAAGAAGCACCAGTCTAAATTGGATTACAAAATACCTTTGTGGTTGGATCTTGGGCTCATTATATGGAATATAAAATCACTCGGGGGGATTTTATATAAAGAGATACTTTTTAATGATGGGGCAGCTGGAACTTGGAGTCATTAAAAACTCTGTTGGAAGAATGGATTAACTTAACTTGATTACAGTATAGTCAACTTCAATCAAGATGGAGAGAAGATCAAAAAATTGGTCTAAGGATGCATGAAGAAGACTTGGTGATACAGATAAAACAGAAAGGGCCAATGCATATTAAAAGGATTTATAATATATTGTTAGAAAGAGACTCTGAAAGTGAATTGGTCAAAGATTGTATGATAAAATGGGCACAAAATTTTACAGAACCAGTTATGTTGGAAACATGGGAAAAGATATGGGTTCAGAATGTTAAATTTACTCAGGCACAGAATTTGAGGGAAAATTTTTATAAAATGTTTTATAAGTGGCATTTAGATCCTAAGAAACTGTCATGTATGTATCCAAATGTTCAGCCTAAATGTTGGAGGTGTGATTGTTTGGATGCTACATATTATCATATATGGTGGACTTGCAGAAAAGTGAAAGCTTTTTGGATTAAACTCTGGTGGGTTATGCAAAATGTCTTGAAGAAGAAGCTTCAATTTTCTCCGCAATTGTTTTTATTGGGTATAGTTAAGGACTTCTCGTTGAGTGAAACAAGATTGATATTATATATGATTACCGCAGCCAGGTTATTGATTGGACAATATTGGAAAAAATACATTTTACCTACTATTGAAGAATGGACTTTGAAGATGGCTAGTTTTGCAGAAATGGCAAAGATTTCAGCATATTTAAAAGATAGGACCCAAGAAACTTTTGTTTGGGAATGGAAGAAATGGATAGATTACGTGCAGAATAAATATCAAACAAAGAAGTATCAGTTAGTATTTAGTTGAAGAAGGTTATATTGTGTTGAGAGTTATAGCATATAGGGGGTAAAGTAACTGGAGGTAATTAAGATTTGAATAGAGACTGATATATTGATATAGAATGTTACATAGAATATGTTATCTAGGGAATAGTTAAAATTTGGGGATGAGTAAGTGGGGGAAATAATAACTTTATTATGTAGTAAGGGGGATTGATAAATGCAGATAATTACTATTATTATTTGGATGTTATTTAGAAAAATTCTATTATTGACAGGGGGTAGATTAGGTGAGAGAAATGTTTGATATGTTATCTTATTTGGACTTCACCTCTTCTTTTTTGTTTAATATTTGCAGACTGTATAAGAATAATATTTTCTGTAAGGGAAGCCTGGGGTGGGATGGGAGGGGAGGGGGGATAGGGGGTGGGGGGGAAATTGGGGGGAGGGAAAAATGAAAAATTTGTATTTGTAAAACTTTTTCAATAAAAAAATAAAATAAAATGCTCCATGGCTTAGGACCTGGATATCTACAAGACCGCCTTCTGCCACCGATTGCCTCCCACTGGCCGGTATGTTCCCACAGAGAGGGCCTCCTCAGGGTGCCATCGGTCAAACTATGTCGACTGGCAACCCACAGGGGGACAGCCTTCTCTGTGGGGGCCCCTGCCCTATGGAATGAACTGCCCCCGGATATATGAAGGATCCCCGACCTTCATGCCTTCCGTCATGCCCTATTATTTCATCAAGCCAGTCTGATGGAACAATGATTTTGAGGGGTTTTAAATGGATTTTAGCTTTGGGGTTTTAATTATGGTCAATTATTGAGTTATTTTAATAGTTTTTAACTTTTGTATTGCTAGTGTTTTATTACGGTTGTACACCGCCTTGAGTCCTCTGAGAGAAGAGCAGTAAAAAAATGCAATAAAATGAATAAAATTATCTATCTATATCTATCTATCTATCTATCTATCTATCTATCTATCTATCTATCAACAATAAACCTTGGTTCACAGCTAAACTTAAGCAGCTACCTTATTCCAAAGAGGAAGCCTACAGAAAAGGTGATAGAAAATTGTACAATCAGGCCTGGAACGTATTAATAAGGGAGATCAGAACAACAAAAAGAAACTACTCTGAAAAGCTAAGGAACCAGTTCTCAACAAATGAACGAGCAAACCTGTGGAAAACTCTTTAAAATATCACTGGTTACAGCCAACCTCCTTCCCAGGCTGAAAGAAATCAACAACTGGCAGATGACCTGAATGTATTTTACTGCAGGTTTGAAAGGAAGCCACCTATCTCCACAACCCTCATCTCAGACACACCAACTACAATTGACCCCATCCCATTGGGTTCACAACCCCTAGTGATCACAGAAAAGGAAGTGCAAGACCTATTTCACAGACAAAAGCCTGGAAAAGCACCAGACTCAGACAAGATAACTCCTTTTTGCTTAAAAGTCTGTACTGAGCAATTAGCCCCCATCTTCACCCGACTCTTCAATAAATTGCTAGAGATGTACTATATTCCTATATTCTTGCTTCAAATACTCTACTATCATCCCAGTGCTGAAGACGCCCTCCTTGATGACTACAGACCAGTTGCTCTAACATCTGTAGTTATGAAACCTTTGAAAGGCTAGTGCTATCGCACCTGGAAACCATCACTGTTAGACCCCTTGCAATTTGCATACCAAGCAAATAGAACAATAGATGATGCTGTTAATATGGCTCTGCACTATATCCTACAACATCTTGAATCTCCAAAGACCTACGCAAGGATCCTCTTTGTAGACTTAAATTCAGCATTCAACATCATCAATCCAGACATTCTTCTAACTAAACTAAACCAGCTAACAGTACCTGAACACACTTGTAAGTGGATCATAAGATTCCTAACAGACAGGAAGCAGCAGGTGAAGCTAAGCAGAATCACATCAGATGCCTGTACAATTAGCACAGGGGGCCCTCACTTCTCTTGTCTCTATATACCAGGGTTCAGCAACCCACAGCTCTGAAGCTGCATGTGGCTCTTTTATCCCTCTGCTGCGGCTCCTTGTCACCAGTTGGCTCCACAATTGATAGGGCTTTTGGTTAGAACAGGAGACTCTATGGTGGGGGAACCAGACTTCCGGTCGGCTCGAGAATTGAACAGGGGGCTTCAGCTTAGAACCTTTGTGGCTCTTTGAGTGTTTAAAATTGCCGACCCCTGCTTTAAACCAATGACTGCATCTCAAACAATCCATCTGTTAAAGTACTGAAGTTTGCAGATGATACAACAGTGATTGGTCTCATTTGAGACAACAATGAATCTGCATACAGATGACATGTTGAAGAACTAGCATTGTGGTGCAACCAGAACAATCTGGAGCTGAACACACTCAAAACTGATAGAAATGGTAGTAGACTTTAGGAGAAACCTTCCCATACTACCACCTCTTACAATACTAGACAACACAGTAACAACAGTAGAGACCTTCAAATTTCTAGGAGAAATATCTCAAGACCTAAAATGGACACCTAAAATCAAAAATGTCATCAAAAAAGCACAACAAAGAATTTTCTTACTGCACCAACTCAGGAAGCTCAAACTGCCCAAGGAGCTGCAGATACAGTTCTACAGAGGAATTATTGAGTCTGTCATCGGCACCTCTATAACTGTCTGGTTTGGTTCTACAACCCAACAAGACAGACACAGACTTCAGAGGATAATTAGAACTGCAGAAAAAACAATTACCACCAACCTGCCTTCCATTGAGGAGCTATATACTGCACGAGTGAAAAAGAGGGCTGTGAAAATATTTACAGACCCCTCGCATCCTGGACATAAACTGTTTCAACTCCTACCCTCAAAACGAGCTATAGAGCACTGCATACCAGAACAACTAGACACAAGAATAGTTTTTTCCCCAAACACCATCACCCTGCTAAACAAATAATTCCCTCAACACTGTCAAACTATTCATTAAGTCTGCATTACTCTTACTATTAGTCTTCTCATAGTTCCTATCACCCATCTCCTCCCACTTATGACTGTATGACAGTAACTTTGTTGTTTGTATCCTTACAATTTATATCGATTATTTCCAGGGGTGAAATGTAATGTGAATCTGTTACTACCGGTTCTGTGGGCATGGCTTGGGAGGGTGGTAATGTGACTGGGTGGGCATGGCCAACTTTTAAAAAAAAAAACCTTTCAAAGCATTTTTTCTAATGCTTTGAAAAGCCTCTCTGCTGATCAGGAACTCAGCTGGGATCATCAGAGACTTTTCAAAGCATTTTTTACCACCTCTTTGGCCAAGAGTTGCAGGAAAAAATGCTTTGAAAAGCCTCTGACGATCCCAGCTGAGCCGCACGATCATCGGAGGCACTTTTAAAAGCATTTTTTCATCGGAAGAGGTTGTAGAAAAAATGCTTTTAAAAGTTTTTTTTAAAAAAAGCCTCTGATGATTGTGCGGCTCAGCTGGGCATGGGGGGGGCAGTGATTTTTGCTACCAATTCTCTTAACCATCCGCCGCCATCGCTACTGGATCAGGCGATCTTGTCCGAACTGGGAGCATTTCACCCCTAACTGTTTCCTAGTATGATTTGATTGCTTATTTGTACTCTATGACTATCATTAAGTGTTGTACCTTATGATTCTTGATGAATGTATCTTTTTTTTATATATGCACCAAAGACAAACTCCTTGTGTGTCTAATCACACTCGGCCAATAAAGAATTCTATTCTATTCTGTTCTGTTCTGTTCTGTTCTGTTCTGTTCTGTTCTATTCACACACACACATCTGTCTATTTCATGTCTAGAATGAACAGAGATGTTCTGACATATATATTATTACAAAGCATGCTAATGGTATCAGAACTGCAAAGGAGACCCTGGGACTCCTAGCTCTTTTGAAGGAACAAACCACAGGATCAATGAGTAATTCCTGAGCTTATAGATGATGAAACTAAACTGGGCCATTCAACCACAGTTGTCTTTGATCAACTCCTGTAGCTTTTAAATTTATGCCCATATGCTCTTTCTCCTGTCAAAGTAGCAGCAATGATAATGGATACCTCAAAATCAATTATTAAGATTCATGAGTCTCTTTCTACTGTCAGCCAGGATTGTTTTGAAGTGGCTGCAATCTGTCATTAAGACAGAGAGAAAAATGAAAGAAATGAGCTATGGAACTGGGAAAATATCAAAAAGGTGATCAAGTGAACATATTGTTTTCAGCAATTGGAATAGTAAACATGCCTGATAATTCCAACTCTATTTGCTATTTTCTCCAATTGTGAAGTAAAACAAGACTCTCCTAAGGAAACAAAGCAGGATAAAGGATTTACCATTTGTTGAGATTCCAAAGCAACACAAGTTAACAAAAAAATAAATTGGATCAAGTTTAGTTTAGTTCTGATAAATGAATGCTTCCCCAAATCAATCACCTTATAATGACTAATAAAAATTATTATGGGGTCCAAAATGTTGCTACATAACAGATCAGCCCATAAGATGCCTTTTAAGAGCTGGGGAATCGTCAATAGTGCAGCCACCAGGTGGTCTTTTTTTTACCAAAGCCGTCCTGTAGGGACAGTGAACGAGAGAGACACAGACCGGTGAGCACAGGGAAATCACAAATTCCCTGACTCGTTGGAAGAAGCCTCTCAACCGGATGATTGGGAAAATGGCTATTGTAAGCCATTACAAAGCTGGGGGCAGCCACAACAGAAGTGTGAAAGTAAAAAGAAGTGTGAATCGTCTGGGTGAGATCTGGTCTGCTTTTCTTTAAAAAATGTTTCTTTTCATAACCTCTTGGAAATAGCTAAAAGAGGAAAAAATGGAACAAGAAGAGGAGGGGAGAGTGAGTGTGTGTTGGCTTCTCTACCTCTGGTAATACAGCAGCGAAGAAAGCAGGTGGGCCCAAATTAAAGAAGAAAGAATTGAATGAATTAGCAGAATTTTGAGAATAAGAGAGGAGCAGAGCAGAAAGCCTGATTGAGTATTTTAAAATCTTTTTTTAATAAATGAAATGAAATTAAATCAAATTAAAGTGATTGAATGAACTACTTGTACAAAACCTTTTCTATTGTTCTCGTGTGAAAATGAACTACAGTGCCATCTAGAGGCACTAGCGAAAGGACAATGTACTAAATGAATTAAATGAACAAAAAATAAGAATTACCTTGATGGTGTTTGCTGAACTGATAAGAAACTGTTTTCTCTGATAGAGTGTGGAACACTGAGAACATTGTTTTTAATACTAGCTGTGTACATTAACAGTGTACCTTTTGAAGTTAGTGAAAGAAGAAGTAAAGGAAAGAATATTGACATCTTCCACTGCGTTTTATTTTGGGGATATTTTTCTTCCATTTTCTCTTTCTTTCCTTTTTTTTTTCCTTTCCTTTTTCTTTTTGGCAATAGCTTGACTTGTTTATAAGAAGTTGAGTAGTGGGTTATTGTCAGTGACTGGTAAAGTAAATTGGTTGGTGAGTGGACCAAAATTACGAAGCTTACTATTTTTGGCTTATTTTTTGCTTTTTTGGATATACAGAGCTTTACTCTTACTTTTCATTTTGTGTATGTATGTATGTATGTATGTATGTATGTATGTATGTATATATGTAGGTCTTTGGTTATTCAGGTCTTCTCCCGCATAAAATTGGAAGTGTCTTGGAGACGTTTCGACGAAGTCTTATTCATCATCTTCAGGCTGGTGTTCTCAGCTTCGTGCTTCCAGGAGCAATGTGAGATCGCAGCTGTCTCTTCCTTTTAACTGCTAGTGGGGGTGTGAGCTGATTGGGTAGGAGCTTGGCTGTGTTCTGATTGGGTGGAGGTGTGTTCTGATTGGTTAGGGGCTTGGCTGTGCTCTGATTGGCTGGGGGGTTGGTTGTGCTCTGATTGGCTGGGGTGTGTTCTGTTTGGATGGGGGCTTGGTTGTGCTCGGCTTAGTCTGAGTTGCAGGGGGATTTGAGCTGGTGAGCTGTGTTGTTGTTGTTTGGCTTCGTGTTTATGGCCGTGCGAGCTCTTCATGGTGGGTGTCAGTCTGCTTCATGTATGGATTGGAGGGGATTAAAGTGGCTAATGATGCAGCTGCGGTCTGGCTTCTGGTCCTTGGTCATGCCTCATTATCAGTATGGGTTTGAGTCTGCTTTCTGCGTGGATGTGGGGTGGTGACATCCTGTGTGGCTCTTGTGAGTGTGGGTCTGGTGTCATTCATCGTGTTAGGGACTCATTTGTCAATAAGGGCAGGTTTCCAAATGGCTGGTAGGTGGGAGGTATCGTCTTGTTTGTTCATGCTGTGTGGGCGTTTTTCTATCTCGATGGCTTCTCTGATTATTCTGTTGTTAAAGTGTTCAGTTTTGGCGATAGTTCTGGTTTTTTAAAAGTCAGTTTCATGTCCTATGGCTTTAAGGTGTTGGACCGGGGAGGAAGTTGGTTCCTCTTTTCTGACTGATTTCTTGTGTTCTTCAATGCGTGCACTTATTCTTCTGTTGGTTTGTCCGATGTATGTGGTGGGGCAGGCGGTGCATGGGATTTCATATACTCCTTGATTTTCTAACTCAGTTTTGTCTTTGGGGTTCCTTAGGATGGTGGATATTTTTTGGTGTGTGCAGAATGCTATCTTGATGTTATGTTTCTGGAGGATTTTGCTTATTCTGTCTGTGGTGCCTTTTATGTATGGGAGAAGAGCTTTGCCATTTTCTTGTTCTTTGTCTTGGATTTTAGTGGGGGTTTCTTTTTGGATTAGGTTGGTGATCTTATTTCTTTGGAATCCATTGGATGTTAGTACGTTAGTGAGAGTGTGTAGTTCGGTTTTTAGGTGTTGTTCGTCAGCTAAGTGTTTTGTTCTGTAGATGAGTGTCTTGGCTACAGAGTTAATCTGGGCTGGGTGGTGGTGTGAGAGTGTGTGCAGATAGCGGTTTGTGTGTGTTTTCTTCTGGTAGATAGTGTGTCCTAGGGAGCCATCAGATTTCCTGTAGACTAAGACATCCAGGAAGAGAAGTTGGTTGTTCGCTTCTGTTTCCATGGTGGGGTGTAGGCTGTTGAGGTGTGTGAGGAAGTTGTCCAGTTTTTCTTTCCCATGTGGCCAGATTATGAAGGTGTTGTCTACGTATCTGAGCCAGAGTTTCGGTTTGTGATCAGATTTTTCTAGAGCTTGGGTTTCAAAGTGCTCCATATAGAGGTTGGCAATGACAGGAGAGAGGGGTGATCCCATGGGTGCTCCTTCTATTTATTTGTATTTTTGTCCATTATAGATGAAGTATGTGTTGGATAGGCAGTGGTTGGTCAGATCTAGGATGTGCTTGTGAGGGTTATATTTGTTTTGGATAACAGTCAAGGCTTCTTTGATTGGTACTTGGGTGAAGAGGGATATGACATCGAAGCTCACGAGTAAGTCACTGGGCTGTAAGTTTTGTTTCTTTATGATGTGTATGAACTGGAATGAGTTTTTTACGTGCGAGGTGATGGATTCTGCATAGGGCTGTAGTTGTTTGGTGAGAAATTTGGCTAGGTTTTGTAGAGGTGAGCCTATGGAGCTGACTATGGATCTAAGTGCGGTTCCTTCTTTGTGTATCTTGGGGTGACCATAGAGCTTAGGGCATCTGGATGATTTCTCTCTGGGAATAATTCTTTGCTGAATCTCTTCGCTGATGGGGGAGGCTTTTATTTTGGATCTGGTGGTTTTTTTCCAGGTAGGTGGTGCGGTCCACCATCCACCATCCTAAGGAACCCCAAAGACAAAACTGAGTTAGAAAATCAAGGAGTATATGAAATCCCATGCACCGCCTGCCCCACCACATACATTGGACAAACCAACAGAAGAATAAGTGCACGCATTGAAGAACACAAGAAATCAGTCAGAAAAGAGGAACCAACTTCCTCCCAGGTCCAACACCTTAAAGCCATAGGACATGAAACTGACTTTAAAAAAACCAGAACTATCACCAAAACTGAACACTTTAACAACAGAATAATCAGAGAAGCCATCAAGATAGAAAAACGCCCACACAGCATGAACAAACAAGACGATACCTCCCACCTACCAGCCATTTGGAAACCCGCCCTTATTGACAAATGAGTCCCTAACACGATGAATGACACCAGACCCACACTCACAAGAGCCACACAGGATGTCACCACCCCACATCCACGCAGAAAGCAGACTCAAACCCATACTGATAATGAGGCATGACCAAGGACCAGAAGCCAGACCGCAGCTGCATCATTAGCCACTTTAATCCCCTCCAATCCATACATGAAGCAGACTGACACCCACCATGAAGAGTACAGCCAAGCCCCTAACCAATCAGAACACACCTCCACCCAATCAGAACACAGCCAAGCTCCCACCCAATCAGCTCCCACCTCCAGTAGCAGTTAAAAGGAAGAGACAGCTGCGATCTCACATTGCTCCTGGAAGCACGAAGCCGAGAACACCAGCCTGAAGATGACGAATGAGACTTCGTCGAAATGTCGCCAAGACACTTCCAATTTTATGTGGGAGAAGACCCGAATAACCAAAGACCTACATACAAACACCCTCAAAAACCTTAGAAAACATATCTATCTATCTATCTATCTATCTATCTATCTATCTATCTATCTATCTATCTATCTATCTATCTATCTATTCTTATAGTAACTGCTTGGACTGAGTTTTGTTTTTTTCTTTTCTTTTTACCTCTGTATTTTTTATATAAATAGACACTTTTTCTATTATTATTATTTTGGTTTTTTTGTTCCATGTAATTCCTTAATTCAATTTGGTTTGAGGTAAGAAGAACCTGAAGAGCAAGAAACTATAATGAGAATTGGATTTGGACTACTATTGGTGTTATATATTTTCTTTTCTTTTTTTTTCTTTTTTCCTTCTTTTCTCTCTCTTTTTTTCCTCTCTTTTTTTCGTTTTGGCTGGTTGGTTCCTTTTCTCTTTTTCTTTGCTTAAATACATTGTCCTCCCAATGGGGTGGATAAATATTTGGATTACAAATCATACTTGGAGTACAAACCTGGTGGATTATAAATATTAAGGTAATACTAAGACATCCTTCTTCAACGTCCTCTTCAACAACTTCTAGTCCTGAAAAAAAAAAAATTCCAAAAAAAAAAAAACCCTCTTCTAGCCCTGCGACTCAGAGAACACTGGATACTATGGCATATCAAGAGAAAACCAACACTGCAACTGAAATTAAAAAAAAAAAACATGATATAGGCATTTCAGGAAGACTTTAAAGAAAAAATAGGCAAATTAGATGAGAGAATGGAAAAAGTAGAAGGGGAGTTAAAAGATGTTAAGGGAATGATGGAAAGAAATGAACAATTAATACAAAAAGTGGAAGAAAAAGCAAAATTGACAGAAAAAAGAGTGGGAGAGTTGGACTACACACTCACAACAACTACAGTGGGGCAAAAAAGTATTTAGTCAGTCACCAATTGTACAAGTTCTCCCACTTAAAAAAATGAGAGAGGCCTGTAATTGAGAGACAAAATGAGGAAACAAATCCAGACAATCACATTGTCTGATTTGGAAAGAATTTATTTGCAAATTATGGTGGAAAAGAAGTATTTGGTCATACAAACAAGCAAGATTTCTGGCTCTCACAGACCTGCAACTTCTTCTTTAAGAGGCTGCTCTGTCCTTCACTCATTACCTGTATTAACGGCATCTGTTTGAACTTGTTATCAGTATAAAAGACACCTGTCCAGAACCTCAAACAGTCACACTCCAAACTCCACTATGGTGAAGACCAAAGAGCTGTCGAAGGACACCTGAAACCCGAAGGACACCCGAAGACCAAAGAGCTGTCAAAGGACCTGCACCAGGCTGGGAAGACTGAATCTGCAATAGGCAAGCAGCTTGGTGTGAAGAAATCAACTGTGGGAGCAATAATTAGAAAATGGAAGACATACAAGACCACTGATAATCTCCCTTGATCTGGGGCTTCACACAAGATCTCACCCCGTGGGGTCAAAATAATCACAAGAATGGTGAGCAAAAATTCCAGAACCACACAGGAGGCAAATGCGCATGCGCAAGAGGGCGGGCTTTGTCCAAGTCACTGTGGCTTGATGGGGTGATACCTGGCTTTTTGGGGGTCTTCGGGGAGTCAGCTGAACATCCGCAACCCCTGTGCAGTGGAGTGAGCACTATGCCGGTCGTTCGGGAGCATTTTTGCTCCCTATAGCACTGTTTGGAGCATGCCGGCCATGGAGAAGTTGCTGTTTGTGGGCAGTTTGCTTGCGGCCAGCTTGGCGGCCATTGTGGTGGCAACCGGAGTGACAGCGACAGTGTTGGCTGCATCAGCAACGTTGGCATCGGCAGCAACGTGGTGTCTCCCGTTCGGAATTCTGGATGCTCTTAGACGTTGCTGGAAGAGCTAGGGGTTGAGGAGGATGACGCGGATGACGTGGGTGGTGGCAGCGATGTGGATGGTGACGATGGTGACACGGGTGGCATCGAAGAAACGGTGGCTGCTGGGACGGTGCTGGGAGGGGTGGTAGTAGCCTTTGTCCATCAGTGTGGTGGTGGGAGACCTTCTCCAACAACCTACCATCTTGGAACTCCCTGGGCCACCGCAGGATTCCTGATGCCAACCCCAGGGTTTAGAGGGCCAGTCTCTGTGGCGATCCTGAGGCCTCCACTAAGAATGGATGAAGGCTTTGATCGGGGTACAACATGACTGTTTGGAAGGTCTGAGGGGGGGGGGCTCGGAGACTCAGAGGATGACAGTGGAGTGACTACCCCTGTTACCTCATATGCCCCCTTTCTCCCTCCCCCCCTTGGCCGTTTTTGGGCCTTATGATGGCCATTTATTACCCATTTGTTCCTGGCTGATGCAGGGTATCCCCCTCTGTATCCATCTTCAACTTTCCTTTTGTGCAGTGGCTATTAAGATCTTATGAACTGGCTTGTTCTCAAGCCCTTGAACTGGCTCTGTATGTCATTCTTTGCTCCTAAAGCGTTGGAGAGTCACAGACTAGGTCGTGAATACTGAGGGAGCTGGTTCTCTGCTGCACTCCCACCGCCTGGCAGAACGTTCCATCAATCTCCATGGCCATTTTCAAGGCCACCCACAGTGAGAGGGTGGTTTGGACGTTGTTCCCCGGCTGGTCAAAATGCTATAAGACTCCTCCCACTGTCATGGGACAACAGTGGAGTTCCAGTTTAGCTACACCTAAGAACGGCTTTTCTTTCCTGTACTCTTGGATTATCATGGTGGACCCCTGGGCCATGTTTCACCGCCATCCTGCTGCCCTGGAAGTATTCAGAAGCTGAACTCCTTGTGCTGCGAGATTCCCCCCTCTTGCAGGTTTGGCCCTCCATACTATCAAGGGCCTACCTTGATGATGGGTCTTGGGACCCAGAGAGGTGGCATGCGGTGAAGAGGAGGCTGTGGGGTTTTTTAGTGAATGCACTAGCGAAGATTTTAAGGGGTTCAGGGAGGGGGGTGGGCGGTCATAGGAATGGACCTGTCCATATAGCCACTGAGCAATGTAGTGTGTCTGATGGTCATGGCGGGAGGGACGGGGATGGAAGCTTGGCAGGGGTGCCGGGGGAGGAGGGGAATGGTTGTTTTATCAGTACAGTGGGTGGGAGGGGCAGATATGGCAGTTGCAGGGGGGCGTATTATGTTTCAGGAGTGCGCACTCACTGTTTACAAGTGATAGCACACTCCAGCCTCCAATGCGTTTCTCGTTCCCCAGGTTGCACAGAGCCTCGGGGCCCAGGCCTACAGCTGATATGCAATGCCAGATCTGTGATGAACAAAGCCCCGTCATTCATGATCTTATGCAAGAGGAGGGTGCGGACCTGACAGGGATTACAGAGACCTGGTTGAGCCAGGAGGGTTCCCCTCATTGAAATGTGCCTACCAAGTTTCCATGCATTCCATCAGCCGAGGGCTCAGGGGAGGGGCAGTGATTATTAAGGAGAGTCTTTGTCTGAGGGAGGCCACTGTTCCTCAGATAGCCGGATGTGAGTCCCTCCTTGTGAAGTGGGGTTGTGGGATGCAGATGGGTCTGTTGACTGCATACCTGGCTCCCTGTCATGTAGCGGCAGCCCTGCCTGAGCTACTCAATGTAATAGCAGGGTGGTGGTAGATACCCCCAGACTCATGGTCATGGGGGATTTCAACCTGCCACCCATTGGTGAAACATCAGAGGCAGCTTAGGAGTTCATGGATTCCATGATGGCCATAGACCTGACCCAGTTAGTGCAAGGCCCTACTCACACAGGGGGACACACCCTGGACTTGATTTTTGTCTCTGGTCAGTGGCTGAATGGTCTAGAAATAGGGGACTTAGTCATCAATCCCTTGTCATGGTCAGATCATTTGCTCCTTCAACTAGAGTTTTGTGCCACTTCCCTCTGCTGCAGGGAGATGGAACCAATGAGGTGGTTCTGTCCCAGGTGCCTGATGGACCTGGAGAGGTTCCTGACAAAGCTTGGGCCATTTTCGGAGGCTCTGGGTCACAACTCAACTGAAGAACTAGTGGCTGCCTTGGATAAGGCTGCCACTGGAGCTTTGGACCCTGTCATGCCTTTGTGGCCCCTGATCTGGTGCTGATCTCAACTGGTTCCCTGGCTTTCTGACGAGCTGAGGGAGATGAAGTGCCAGAAAAGATGCCTAGAGAGCGATTGGAGGGCCAGCCACTCTGAATCTGACCAAACACTGGTGAGGTCTCATATTAAGACCTACCTAGTGGCAATAAGAATGGCAAACTCTAATTATTTTTCTGCTCTTATTGCATCTGCAGAGAACCTCCCAGCTGCCCTGTTTAGAGTGACCCGCTCTCTCCTTCATTTGGGAGCGCGGGAAGATCCCTTACATGGTAGGGCTGAGGATTTGTGCAATTTCTGCATGACAAAATCACTCAGATTCGGGAAAGCTTGGACTCCTATTGGGTAGTTTCAGATGGGATGACAGAGGTGGGTCCTGAGAGTGTTATCTGGGAGGAGTTTGACCTTGTGACTCCCGAGGATGTGGACAGGATTCTGGATAGGCTTAGCGCCACCATATGTTTATTGGACCCATGTCCCTCCTGGTTGGTGCTGGCCTCCCGGGTGGTCACACAAGGCTGGCTTCAGGTGATTATTAACGCTTCTTTGAGTGAGGGTGCCTTCCCCACCACCCTGAAAGAGTTGGTGGTGAGGCCCCTCCTCAAGAAGTCTTCCTTGTACCCGGCTGTACTAGTGAATTATCGTCCAGTCTCCAACCTCTGCTTTGTGGCAAAGGTTGTTGAGAGTGTGGTGGCACGACAACTTCCCCAGTACCTGGATGAAGCTGCCTATCTAGATTCATACCAGTTGGGCTTCAGGCCAGGATACAGCATGGAAATAGCATTGGTCACATTGGTTGATGATCTCTGGAGGGCCCGGGACAGGGGTTGCTCTTCTGTTCTGGTTCTATTGGAAGTCTCAGCGGCTTTTGATACCATTGACCATGGTATCATGCTGTGATGGTTGGAGGAGTTAGTAATGGGGGGCACCATGTTGCGGTGGTTCTCCTCCTTCCTCTTTGGTCAGATACAGCCAGTGTTGGCAGGGGAACAGAGATCGACCTCAAGGCACCTTACTTGTGGTGTGCCGCAAGGGTCGGTCCTCTTGCCCCTTCTGTTCAACATTTATGTGAAGCCGCTGGGTGAGATCATCTGTGGCTTTGGGGTGAAGTTCCATCAGTACGCTGATGATACTCAGCTATACATTTCCACCCTGGACCAACCCAATGATGCCCTTGACGTAATATCCCGATGCCTGGAGGCTGTGTGGATCTGGATGGGGAGAAACAGACTCAGACTTAACCCCTCCAAGACCAAGTGGCTATGGCTCCTGGCATCCCAGTATAGTCAGCTGGTTCCATTGCTGACTATTGGGATGAGATCCTGGCCCCCTCAGAGAGGGCTCGCAATCTGGGTGTCTTCCTGGATGCACGGCTGTCTTTAGACGGCTGTGGCCAGGGGGGCCTTCTATCAGGTTTGCCTGATTCACCAGTTGCGGTCCTTTCTGGACCAGGATGCCCTGCACATGTTCGCTCATGTCCTCGTCACTTCCCTTCTGGACTACTGTAACACTCTCTACATGGGTCTTTTTTATACAAAGTCATCTTATTGCCCCCACAATCCGGGTCTTCATTTTACGTACCTCGAAAGGATGGAAGGCTGAATCAACCTTGAGCCTGGTGAGATTTGAACTTGCAATAATTGCAGGCAGCTGGTGTTACTTAATAGCACTTTAATCTGCTGCACCCCCAAGGCTCTTTCTCTTATGGAGAAAGAACTGGTTTTCTTTTTTAGGGAAAATAAAAAAGAAGACATCTCATTATAAAATGTGTAGGACACAGCAAAAGCATATATCCGAGGAGACTTACTTGGGAAAAAGGAACAGAAAGAAAAGACAAACTCAAAAAAAAAAAAACTGGAAGAGGAGTATAAGAAATTAGAGATGGAACTACAGAAAGACATATGAAATAAAAGGATTAAAAACCAAATGGATTTGAAAAACATGAATTAAATTTAATTGAAAAAGAGGACTTGGCACTTAAAATAAAGACTTCCAAACAAAAAATTTCTGAAAATGCATATAAACCAGGAATATAAAATGAAAAAGGAGAAAGAAAAAAAAAGTTAATTAATCAACTAATGGATGAGAAAGGAACTGTATGTTATCAGAATGAGGAAAAGAAAAAAAAATAGTACAGGATTATTATGAGAAACTCTATAAACAAGACACAGTCTCAGGAGAAAAGATAAAACAATATATAGAAAAAGCTGAATTACCTAAGATACCAGAGAAATATAAAAAGGCATTAGAGGAAAGAATAACGATAATGGAACTAACAGAAGGAATTAAAAGACAAAAGAATAGTAAAATGCGGGGCCCAGATGGGCCACCAGCAGAGTTATATAAAACACTACAGGTTGTTATAAGCAATACAATGTTGAAAGTATTTAATGAACTCCCAGTAGAAGCAAAGATACCAAATTCATGGATGGAGGTATATATTACTCTTATACCGAAGGAAGATACAGACCTGCAACAAATAAAAAATTACAGACCGATTTCCCTACTAAATGCGGATTATAAAATATTTGCATCAATAATGGCTGAAAGACTAAAGAGATTGTTAAATGAATGTCTTCATACAGATCAAAATGGTTTTTTACCTAAGAGGCAGATTAGAGACAATATGAGAATAATTTTGAATACTTTAGAATACTAGAAGCGCATCCAGAAAAACAAATGGTGTTGATATTTCTTGATGCACAGAAGGTGTTTGATAATGTGAAATGGCAATTTATGACAATGCAATTACAGATTATGGACTTTGGGGGGAGATTTACAAATATGATCAAAACAATTTATCATAAACAATCAGGAAAGGTGATGGTAAATGGAGATATGACAGAGAAGGTTAATATTATGAAAGGTACAAGGCAGGGATGTCCTCTATCCCCATTATTATTTGTCTTGACATTAGAGGTACTAAATAGAAACATAAGACAAAGTGAAGAGATAAAAGGTATGAGAATTAAGAAAGAAGAATATACAGTATTTTATCAGAAAAGGGGGAATTGAAAAAGAAACAAGAATTAGAAGACCAAGGGATTGATATGGTTTGGTACACACAATTGCAAATACAATAGAGATATGAAAAAGATGCCAAATTATATGGTTTTTACCTGGAGATGATAGAATTGGATAAGATACTCACAGGAACAGAAGACAGAATGATAAAAAAATTTGTAGAGTTAACTAACTTCATGTTAGCTTAGAAGAAGAACAAGTAAAAGAAACAATGATAGCATGGGCGAAAAACTTTGGCTTTACAATAGAGCTAAATAAATGGCAACAACTATGGGAAAGAAATTATAAGTTAACAATGGCAACAGCATATAAAGAGAATTTGTATAAAATGTTTTATAGATGGCATATGTTACTGGAAAGGCTGGCAAAAATGTTTAAAGATAAATGTCAGAAATGCCATCAGACACCGGGATCATATTATCATATGTGGTGGACCAGGGGTGGATTCTACTTACCTTTACTACTGGTTTGCAATGGGGTCACGCGCATGCGCAGAAGCATTCTGATGATGTCAGGGTTGGTGGGCTCTGCCTCCCTCCGGTTTTACTACCGGTTCTATAGAACCAGTCCGAACCAGGGGCAACCCACCACTGTGGTGGACATGTGCAGAAGTGAGAAACTATTGGGCAAAAATTTGAATATGGTTAGAGAAGATGACACAGTAACATATTGATTTAAAGCCAGAGCTGTTTTTGTTGGGTATTTTATCAGAGAAATTTAATAAAGAAAATGTATATTTGATTATCCATGTAATAACTGCAGCTAGAATCGTATTTGCACAAAATTGGAAAGTGGAAAAAATCCCTATGGAGGAAGAGGTAATTAAGAAAACATTAGAATGTGCAGAAATGAATAGGTTAACATTGGCAATTAAACAGAAGGAAGAATTGGAGTATGGGGACAATTTTATTATTGGATAAAAAATGAATATGGACAAAAAGTGGTATAAAACCACAAAAAGTGGTATAAATCAGGAAGGAAAATGTTTTATTAGGAGATATATTAAATTGAAATGTAAAAGTTTAAATAAATAAATAAATAAATAAATAAATAAATGGTGGTAAGTGTTCAAATATGATGATGCTTGTGATGTTGTGATGTTTCAGGCTGAACTCGAAGGAGGAGTCAAAAGTGACATCAGTCCCAAATCTCATCATGCACACAAGTGGTCTAAGTCCAGCCCACCTTGAATTCCATTGCCTCTTATGTACTGCCAATTTGATTTGACTGTTAGTGGTTAAGATTCTTGTCGAAATCACAAAGGTGCTTTTTCAAAAGGCAATTGGACTTTGTCTTTCCTTGAAGATGTTTTGCTTCTCTGAAGAGAAACTGAAATTGAAGAAGCTTCTTGGATGAGAAGCAAAACATGATCCCCTCTTCTACAAAGAAAAACCGGAAAATCCAATTAACTCCTGAAAAAGCGTCTTAGGGACAACCATGACCGAGATGACTGAGAATCTCCATAGACATTCTTGTAGAATGTAATAGTATGCATTAAAGGTGTATTCACTTGAACCGCCTTGGTTCTTAATTTTTTATGCCTGACAGCTAGCTTATTAAGGACCCAGTAAGCATGTTTATACCTTACAGACTATAATGTATATATTAAGCGGAGATTTATGTATTTGTTTGTTTGTTTATTTATTTGTTTATTCCATCCATTGGAATCCATTGGTCTAAGTGCTTCAGTAATGTTTGGGTCCTCTTAACCACAGGTGAGGAGATTGGGAGCACAGCTTTTCTATTTTTCTTCTCTTGATCGCTCTGATGCTATTCTGACTGTGTCCCATAGAATACAATTTTTTTTTTTCATTTGATGAACCCTTGACGGAAGGAAAAAGACAGTCTTGAATGGAACGGCATTAATTGCTTGAAAAAACAAGCAGCTCAAAATAAATATCAGCCAGTACCTCGTCCAAAATTATCATCTATCCTAGATAGAAACGTAGACTATGATTTTAAGCAGTAAAATGCTAAGCCATTTTACTGCTTTCTCAGCTAGACATCTGTAACTTTTATGTAAGAGCTATGATTGGAAAAGAGAAGTTCACTGTTTGTATTAATTGAAAGGTTACTGAGAAATTGGTTCCTTTCAAACCAAGAAAGCCCAATCAAGATGTCTATTTTAGAAAAGGACTAGAATTTGCACTGATCATCTCTGTTCCTCTCATTATTATTTGAACATAAATAAAGATTTTTATAAAACTTTTCATGCAGAGGGAAAGCTAGCAAAATGGGAAGGTGTTGAAGGTGTTAGTGAGAAGAAATGGACCAGTGAATTCATTAAGCTGATGATTTCCTCTGATTGTCCACCTGAAACAGATGGGCTTTCTAAAGCTGCTTTATGTAAGAAATGAATACAAATTAACAGAATAACAAAGTTGGAAGTGACCTTGGAGGTCTTCTAGCCCAACCCCCTGCTCAGGCAGGAAACACTATGCCATTCCATGCAAATGGTTGTCCTATTGCTTTTTAAAAACCTCCAGTGATGAAGCACCCACAACTTCTGAAGGCAAGGCATTCCACTGGTTAATTACCCTCACTGTTAGAAAGTTTCTCCTTAATTCAAAGTTGCTTCTCTCCTTCATTAGTTCCCATCAATTTTTTCTTGCCTTCTGGTGTTTTGGGGAATAGTTTGACCCCCTCTTCTTTATGGGAACCCCTTAGATATATGGAAAACTGCTAACAAGTTACCTCTAGAAATACATTGTAGACTAGATATACACCTTTCCTGCAACTATTCTTCATATGTTTTAGCCTCCAGTCCCATAATGATCTTTATTGCTCTTCTCTGTACTCTTTCTAGATTGATTAAACCAATTGATAAATTAATAGATTGATACATTGATCTTCATATTCACATATTCATGAACTTTGGTTTTCCACAATTTTGATACATTGGATTTCAGAAGCAGCCTAAACACCACTCTCAATATATTTCTTTAGATTTATCAAAATCCTACAATTTTCCCTGAGGTTTCTCAAAAAATAAAGCTGTGAAATTAATTTCATTTTTCTTGTGCCCTGGACTTTCTCACCTGAAGTCCATGGCACACTCCTTACTCCCTTGGTTTTGGCTGGCCTTTGTAGCAGGCATAGTTTTTATCCACCAATGAAGTTAAATGAGATCCAAGGAGAAAAAAGCCATTTTTGTATGTGTGATGGATCAAGTATGGAAAATCCTGCTCATTTGGGAATTTGTTTCACAATGCAGTTGTGACTATGTCTGAGGATTATAAATATGCTCCTGTTGGATTTTTTAGAACAACACTGTGTTTAGTTTTCTTTCTGGCTTTGTAAATTGGAAACAGGCTGTTAACTATTTCAAGAGGGTGTTTATTTATTTTGTGCATTAAATGTCTAATCTCCCATGGCTAGGGTAGGTTTTTTTAGCAACTAAAAAGCATTATTTTTTAGCTATGGCATTAACCCAAATGGCCTCCAAATTATAGCGTAACTATCCATGGAATCAAAGACAAAGATATTTGATTAATTTGCATCCTGGGAAAAAAAGACAAGAAACAGACCAGTGATTCCTGGAGAAAAGGAAACATATGTTGTAACATTCACCAGGGACTCTGCAGTGAATATTACAATAACAACAAAAATATTGACACTAATCCCCAAGAAAATAAAGCCAAAGTCTTGAAATAACAAGATTTAAATGATATAAAGTGTCATTCCATTTTTTCCCAGAGAGTCATGCCAAAACACTTCGTTTTTTGGAAGACTTTTGTCAGGCCTGCCTCCATTCAAAACCCAAGAAAGAAATCCCCCGACTCCATCTTTGAAGAGGAGAGGTTGAAATGTTAGCAGCGAAAGAAAAGCAAGATCTGAGCCAAAAGGTGCAAAAGTTACATATTGAAAGTTTCCCCAAATCGAGGGATTGGAACCCAGGCTGAATGTCCAATCCATGTCCCGCATGGTACCATGTGGGGTACATCTTCAGGTGCTTTCATCCATCTGGAGTTCTAGGAGAGTTGGCCTTGACTGGGTGTAAACATCTCCATTCAGCAGCGCAGTAATTCTTGAGAGCAAACCTCCCTTTTAGTTCACATGGGCCTTCATCACACCAGCACACTTCCCAAACCTCAATGCCCCCCTCCCCATTACTATGGCAGCTGATAGCAAGCAAGCATCAAAGGGAAAACTCATGCTGGAGATCCAGCTGACAATTTGATATTATTGTTGGTGGTGGTAGTGCTCATACAGTCAGCCAGATGTTTAGGCTGGATTTAGCATTTTTGTCTGTTCCAAGTAAATAATTGACTGATGTGAATTTGTCAATGACAATGGTATTCAAGGGATGCTCCAGTTGTTTTGGGATTGTACTTAAGACAAACTATTGGTGTCACCTTTACTTTCTTTTGCCACCATTGTTCTATGGCAAAAGAATTTGCCATTCTTTGCATTTTGTGATCTTCTCCAATTCTTCTGTTCTCCTGTCTCTAGGAGTTTAGTCTAATTAGTTTCTAATTGTTATTATTATTATGGTTCACCACACAGTCAGCCAGATATTTAGACTGAGAACCAAACTGTCATGCAATAGAAACTGTCATGACCTTTTCAATTAAATTATCCATTGCAATCAAACTTTCCTGAAAAATCTCTGAAGAGAAGCCCATTCTGAAATATATGATGAATATAGATCAGACTGGGATCCTTGAATGGAACTTATTAAAATCAGTGACAACACGTTTCTTCATCAATACCCACCAAATGCTGTCACTTGGCAATTTCTAGTTCACACTGTTTTTATTGAGTACTCAGCTTTGGAAAAAGCTACAAGAAATTCCTCAGGGACTCTTTCTTAAACCTTTGCTATTGCTAACGCTTCCTTTGGCTACGGCTGTGATGGCAAACCTATGGCACGCATGCCAGAAGTAGCATGAAGAGCCATTTCTCTGGGCACACGGAGCCATTGCCCGTTGCTCTTCCAGGTTCTGGTGCACTGGCCAGCTGGTTTTCATGTGCAGGGGCATGCCGGAAACCAGAAGAGCAGCCACCCATTGCGCATGCGAACTCCAGGAAGATGATCTTCCTGTTTCCGGAGTGCACATGGGCACCGGCCAACTGGTCTGGTTTCTGGTGCACATGTGTGTGTAGACCAGCAAGAGGCTCACGTGCTAAAAGATGCAGAGAGGGGATCCCAGTGGTTGCTTCCTAAGGTAGCAGAACAAGGAAAGCTGGGGCTTCCCTCCCTCCCTGCCCTCGCAGGCTTCTTGTGTGGCCCCAGGTGGTCTGGAACACCAGTGGACCAGCAGTGAGTGAGGGCAGTGTGGTGGTGGTGGGCTGCCTGCGCAGAGGCCAGCCTGGGCTCCTTCACCTGACCCGCACTGCTGTACTGCCAGCCAAGCCAGGCTCTTCAGTTCTTCAGAAGCTTCTTGGAAGAGAAGCAAACCATCTTCAAGGAAAAAAACAAAAAACAAAGAAAGTCCAGCTTTCTTTGGAAAAGCACCTTTGAGACAACCATGACCTGGATGACTGAGAATTTTCAAAGACAAATCCCCGGTAAGAATCTCCATGATTATATAATTGAAATTTTACAATGCAGCAAAGCCTAAGGGACCAACATGAATTTTCACAATGTTAGAAGTGGGAAGTTAACTAATAGCAGAACATTTCCCTTCTCATAATTATTAAGCATTATAGCAAGAATTGTTAGGAGTCAGGTGACATACAAATGCAATTTAAAAATTAAAGAAAAAAAAAGAATATCTCCCTTCTCCATTTATCTAACCTAGAACCCAGTGGACTATGATTAAGATGTGATGGGACTATTTTCAGTGTACACTTCAAGAATAAACATCCATTTTAAAATTATGATTGCCATAGAAGTTCATAAATCGTGACTTCCATACATACCTTCTGTTATCATAAGAGCCAGGAGTAGGTATATTTTTCAGTCATGCATAGTGGCAGAGGTATATCACTATTAAAAATGTTTCAAAACAACAACATGTCTAGTAGAACGCTGGAAATAAAACAAGAAATAGTGCTAATAATAATATTGATTTGTCCTCTATTCTGCTGTTTCAAAGATGAATAGCAGTAGCACTTAGACTTATATGCTGCTTCACAGTGCTTTACAGCCCTCTCTAAGCGGTTTAGAGTCAGCCTCTTGCCCCCAACAAGCTGGGTCCTTATTTTACCCACCTCGGAAGGATGGAAGGCTGAGTCAACCTTGAGCCAGGTGAGATTTGAACTGTCAAATTGTAGGCAGCAGAAGTAGCCTGAAGTATTGCATTCTAACCACTGTGCCACCTTGGCTAAAGAACTCTCTTTTTAAAAATCTTGTCCAGTTCCATTTCTTTGAAACAGCAGAGTAGAACAGAAAGAATAGGAGAGGATAAGAAGATTTGCAAATAGAAATAGAACAACTGTTGCAAAATGAGTACCAATAGTCATAGGTGCCTTGGGTGCAATCCCAAACCATCTGGAACACCACTGGAACACCATTGGCATTGACAAATTCACCATCAGTCAACTGCAAAAGGCGACTTGACTCAGAACAACTTCCATTATGTGATGACACACTACCAAACGATCATAGCTGCCTCTCTCCCAGGTCCCTAGGAAGAATTCAATATGTGGATGCCAAATCCAATCTGAACATCTGGCTGACTGTGCAACAAACCATAATATTCTAATGCACTGGATTCATCCCTGTTTACAACTTTCTACTGATCTATTCTTTCCTCTGCAATTCTTGGCATTCTCCCAAGTTTAGGAAGAGAATTATAAAGAAAAGCCCATCAGATATAATGGAATTCTACCTTGTTAATATTTCACATATCTAATGAATCCCCACTGAATGTGTCCTTAAAAATAGTTACATTTTTGCATCTGTTTTATCAGTCGGTCATTCTCTGCTGTACCTCTGCATTTTTCACTCAGTTTTGCATATGCAGGAAGCCTCCCATTTAATATTAATGCATGAACAGATGTGTAATCACACTCATAGATAGAAGGGGGCACATATGACTTACTTTAAACCTCATGCTTTTCTTTGTTTGACCTGCGATTCTTTTAAAGTTCATGTCCTCTCCAGCCTGAGAGCCCTCATGTCACTTCCTTGCTGATTCTTAATGATAGCTGACAAGGTGAAGGGAAAAATAAAAGCCTTTTCCGGGCCGTAACACTGAACATCCATGAAAAGTTGTAGATTCAGAATTGTAAACTTTAAATTGAATGCTAGGCAAAGACTATGATGTTACAATCATTGGGTAGTTATCACTCCTCTGAGCTTCTGAATAGCTCAGTAACTCCAGAATTGTAGAACAAGTAAACTATTGCTTTGGAAGAAAAGATGAAATGTAACTTAGAAAATTAAGTCACCAAGGATGACATTCATTAAGTACTAATCTACTATAACGATCTTGACAGGCTTGAACTATCTAACAAAATAAAATCATCCCAAAACTGACAGTGGGACTGAAAAAGTCATTGGAATATTGGAGCAATACCTGTGCTGGTTTGTCAATCAGCAACAGGATAATTGGACAGAATACTTAGCTTTCATGGAGTTTGCTTTTAATAATTCCCAGCACACCTCCATTCAAACTACCCCTTTCTTAGCCAATCTGGGCTATCACCTGTGTTTTTTTCTGCTCACGCCCCTTGACCGCCCCGGTCCCAGCAGCGGATGAATTCTTGACTGTATTACAGGCCATTCATCAACTGATGAAACAATATCTCAACAAGGCAAGGAAGATTATTTATTTATTTATTTATTTTGTCCCATTTCTATGCCGCCCAACTCCCAAGGGACTCTGGGTGGCTTACAACAAACAATGCAAACAATCCCATAAAAAATGTTAAAAAGAAAAACATTAAAACATTAAAAACTTTAAAAACATTAAAACACATGCAGTCCTATTCATGGCTGGGTGTCGCAAGATTATTATAATGAGATCAACAGCCCCAGGCCTGCCGGTGGAGCCAGGTCTTCACTGCTTTCCGGAAGGCCAATAGGGTGGGGGCGGTCTGGACCTCAGGAGGTAATTGGTTCCAGAGAGCTGGGGCAGCCACAGAGAAGGCCCTCCCCTGTGGGCCTGACAGCCAAGATTGTTTAGCTGACGGGACCCGGAGGAGACCGACTGTGGGATCTTACCGGTTGCTGGGAGCTATATGGTAGAAGGCGGTCTCAGAGATAGCATGGCCCTAAGCCATATAGGGCTTTAAAGGTAATGACCAACACCTTGAATTGCGCCCGGAGACCAACAGGGAGCCAGTGCAGGTCATGGAGAATTGGTGTAATGTGGGTGTATCTAGGCACACCCACTTTAATTTGCACAGCTGCATTCTGGACCAACTGTAGTCGCCAAACACTTTTCAAGAGTAGCCCCATGTAGAGCGCATTGCAGTAATCCAACCGTGAGGTGACAAGGGCATGAGTGACCGTGAGGAGAGCCTCCTGATCCAAGTAGGGTCACAATTGGTGCACCGGACGAACCTGTGCAAAGGTCCCCCTAGCTACAGCTGTCAGATGTTGTTCCAGTCTTAGCTGTGAGTCTAGAAGGACACCCAAATTGTGAGCCCATTCTGAGGGGGGCACTTTCTCACCCCCCAGAACCAAGGATGGACAATTGACATAGTCTTTAGGGGGTAATACCCAGAGCCATTCAGTCTTGTCTAGGTTAAGTCTGAGCCTGTTGACTCCCATCCAGATCCTCACAGCCCCCAGGCACCGGCACATCACATCTACTGCCTCACTGAACTGACGAGGGGTGGAGATATACAGCTGGGTATCATCAGCACCCAACAAATGAGGGGCCTATGGGTCGACCTTTGTCCTCCTACCAGCACTGACTGTGATCGACCAGAGAGATAGGAGGTGAACCACCGCAACACAGTGCCTCCCACTCCTAGCTCCCTTAGTCACCCCAATTGTCAATGGTATCAAAAGAGGTCGACCGGCAAAGAAACTGCAGGTGGACTCTGCACCTGGCCTGTGCAGACTTGGCGAGTATGATCCACACATTGCAGGCTTGGGAACGACATGAAATTCTGGGACCAAAGGATGTGTGGATCATGAGTCTGAAGCCAAGCTATCCCCAAAACCAAAGGAAAATGTAATCCAGATGTGACATAAAATTGAATGGCCTCCTCATGCTTATCAATGGTCAGATGCACGGGTTGAGTGGCAGTCACAAATTAATACAAATCACTAACAAATCTTAATTTAATTAACATAACTTAATATTTTATTCATTTATTTCCCTCAATTTTATCTATTTAACTGTGCCATTATCCACAAAAACACGTTACTTAAATCTTAAATCCTAATTAATTATAATTCCATTTTTCTCTTTCATTTGCTTAGATGGATATATTTTAACAATATAAATCCTCACAATAATTATAAACATTCATAAAGTAATTAATTCCAACATAATCATTTTATTTTTACTAATGAACTCAACATTTATAGTCTTCATTTCTGTTATTAAACCTAATTTACTCATTTCATTTTAACTATTAATCTTAATATACTCCTCATTTGGCTATCCCACCTCATTTTATTTTGCTATAAAACCCAACATCTTTAATTTCATCTTTGTTGTTAAACCAATCATTTTTAGTTCCTGGCTGTAAAACACAGCATAACCATTTTATTTTTGGCTGTTAAGACACAGCATACTCATTTTGTTTTTTTGCCTACATAGAATATCCTTTTATGCTTTGGCTGTTACACAGCATATCCATTTTGTTTGGCTGTTAAACACAGCATAGTCATTTTTGTTTTCTGGCTGTTACACAGCATATCTATTTTTATTTTTTGGCTGTTAAACACAGCATAATCATAGTTGGTTTAACTATCCCTACTTAATCCTTTCTTTGTTGTTTCCATCCATCTATACATTGCTTATTTTCAGTTAATCATATTTATTCGTATTCTTTTTCATAACAATTTAACATTGAGACATGGTTCTTGCTTAAAATATACCTTTAGATATATTTATAAATTCCTTTTAACATTTTGAATTAACCATAATAATCTTTATCCTTTTTCATACCAATTTAACATTAACATAAAATTCTTGCTTCAAAGATACCTTTAAATATGTTTATAAATTCCTTTTAACATTCTTAATTTCTGTAAAAACCTCCTTTTTATTACTACAATCCACCTGTACATTGTTTTATTTTTAATCACATTGTTTTGATCTTCATTTTTCTTTTTCCAGTCGTGTTTATCTTATTTCTTCATCTCATCGCCTGCAAACATATATTTCCTTCCATTTTCAAAGTTTTCAATTTTGACCTCCATAAGTCATATTATATCTTTTTGTTATTTTTATTCCGGATATAATGTATCAAATCTTCTCTTGGGCCTGCGCTTATTCCTTCTTTTATTCCTGCACCAATTTTTTAAGTTATTATTGTTTCAACTATAGGAGTTCCATTATAATTTCCTTTATTTTTCACAAAAATAAAGCTGCCTGCAGACAGGAAAAGACACCTCCTTTGCAAGATCCCATGACTTTTATCTGTAGAACTCAAAATTTCCCATAGCAGAAACAAGTTACAAAGTTCCTTTTTGAACTGGATGGCCATTGATCAGGAAGTCAGGAAAGCATGTGGCATTTGAGGGGTGCCAGAGAGGCTGCAGGACTGGTATACCATGTCCATAGCTTTGGATAGAGTAATCAACCCACACTGCAAGCCCTCAGTGGAGAAGCCACCCCAGAGGGCTGTGGCTAGATGTCCTCTTTTGAAACCTGCTGAGGCCCCTCTTTCTCAACCTTCAGGGCTATCAGGTGCTACCATTGTGGCCAAATGGGGCATCAAGCTTCTGAGTGTCTGGCTCCTATGCCAGTTCCTCAACCACGTCCTCCCATGGCCATCAGAGGCAGAAGGGTTTCACAAAAGCCCCCAGACAACAGCCAATTTGCCCTAGAAGCCATAGAAGTTCCCCTCCCCACCAAAGAGAGTGAGGAACCTCCAGCCAAAGGAGCCTCTCCCAGGAAGCCAAATGATAACGATGACCCAATGGTGAGTGCAGCCACACACATCCCTTTTTCAGTTAAAGTGAAATTAGTGGTACCTGAGACTGGGGAGGAAGGAGAAGCAGTGATAGATACAGGCTGCACTAGATGTTTATTTGGCCGTCCAATTGTTGAACAACTAGAAATAAAAACTAAAGCCCTAAAACACCCAATTAAGTTTGAACAGGTGGATGGAACATTAATTGGAGGTCTTCCAGCCACTCAAATTACAGAACTGGTGAAATTAGAAATGGGGTTACATCATGAACTTATATGATTTATAGTAGCACCCAAGATGTCAAAATCTATCATATTAGGCCTTGCTTGGCTTGACAAATGGGCCCCTACAATCAAATGGGAAGATGGATACAGAAAGATCATAATTGGCGTTGGCCCACTGACCCCCATCCCTCCTCCCAAGAGACTGCCAAACTATAGGAGCCAAATGCCAGAAGCTGCAGCAGCTGCTTGAGACTGCTCTCCAAGAGAGCCCCAGATTCCTAAGAAATATAAAGACCTGGCCGAGGCATTTAGTGAGGAGATATGTAATATTCTTCCCCCTCATCGAGCCACTGATTGTGCCACTGAACTAGAACCTGGGGCCAAGTTACCAAAACCCAGAATGTACTCTATGACACCTGCGGAAATGACCAAATTGAGGAAGTACATCGATACCAATGTAGCCAGAGGATTCATCGAGATTGCAAAATCCAGAGTGGAAGCCCTCATTTTGTTTAAAGAGAAGAAAGATGGGGGGCTGAAATTATGTGTCGATTTTTACAATTTCAATGCAATTTGCATACAAACACCTACCCCCTACCCCAATGAAGGATTTGCTGAACTACTTATCAAAAGGCAAAATCTTCACCAAGTTAGATCTAAGGGGAACCTACTACCAAGTCCACATAAAGGAGGGAGACGAATGGAAAACAACATTTAACTGCTGTGGTTGGGCAGCTTCCAATTCCAAGGCATGCCTTTTGGGCTTCAGGAGGACCCTGCAGTATTCATGCAGCTGATCAATGAGGTGCTGCATGAAGACCTGTATAAGGGGGTCCTACTTTACCTAGATGACATGCTTATATTCAGCGAGAATATGGAAGAACACATCAAACTAGTCACACGAGTACTGAAAAAACTCCTAGCAGCCAAATGTTATGCAAAGCTATCAAAATGCAAGTTCCATAAGGAGTCCTTGGACTACATGGGCTACTGGGTGTCTAATCAAGGAATTGAAATGGACCCGGGAAAGGTGAAGGCTGTGCTAGACTGGCAACCCCCACAAACTCGTAAGCAACTTCAAAGCTTCCTGGGATTTGCAAATTTTTACAGACAATTCACTCCTTCCTTTGCTGAGGTTGCGGTTCCTTTGATGGAATTACTAAAAACTGGTCCATCTCTGACCAAGTTAAAACCTAGCCAACCCCTAGCTTGGACCATGGACTGTCAGAAATCCTTTGAACAATTGAAACAGAGGTTTGCGGTGGAGCCGATCCTCCAGCACCCTGACCCAAACAAGCCCTTCATAGTCCAAGCCGATGCCATTGCCATAGGGGTCGCAGCTGTCCTACTGCAGAGGAACACTCAAAATGAATTAATGTCTTGTGTGTATGTGTCAAAAAAGCTAATGGGCACGGAACACAGGTGGACAGTTTGGGAGAACAAGTCTTTTGCAGTGCGATGGGCTCTCTTATTCTGGAGACATTTCCTACAGGGTTTTTTTTTTAAATCAAGTTTTATTGGTTTTTTTCTTTCACACACACACATATTTTATGAACAGAGTATTGACTGTATCATATCTTATTCAATTTATCTTATCCAATTTCATTTTACATAATTACCATTTTTGCCAAAATATTCTTTTTCCATACTTCTTTATCTTAATACTTCTATACTTATTATATAAACTTTATCCATATAAATATAAATTTTATCCATTGTTAATCATATATATTCTTTTTAACTTTCATGTTAATTCATTCTTCATCCTAATAAATTTGAACATTCGCGGGGTTGCCTTTCTATCATTTCATCTCCTTTGTTTTACAACAATTCTTCTCCTCCTCGCCTCTCTTTCTCTTTCTTCCCTTCTTCTACCCTTTTCTACTTTCCTCTTTTCTCCTCTCCTACTCCTTCACTACTTCCCCTTCCTACCCCCCCTCCATTCCTTCCTCTCTTTCTAACCTTCTCTCCTACTCTTATTTCCCCTTCCTTTCTTCCTCTCCTTTATCCTTTCTTCTATTCCTCTCTCTCCTTCTTCTCTTCTCCTTCTTCCCTCTACTCTTTCTTCCATTCTCTTTTCATTGTTGTATTCATTTTCAATTCAATATTTTCCACAATGGTATCCAGGCAATCCCTATTTTTCCCCACTTATTAACTATAATTTTCAAAGTCCACATCACATTTTTTAATTATTAACAATGTATTTCAACTCATTCCATTTTTACATTGAAACCTTTTAACTTAATTAACCTTCCACCTCTTATTTTCCTAGTTCCTAATTTCTTATTCCAACATCAATTAATTATTTTCCTCATTTACTAGCCTTTCAATTTTATATCTTAATTTCAGTTATTTTCACATTTAAACCATTTCATATTGTGTTATGTCCTTATAAGGACATCCGGAGGGGATTGGCTGAGAAATCCTCCGGCGGGAGTTTTGAATCCCTGTCAGGGGGGCGGTGCGGCTGCCGGAGCGAATATAAGGAGAGCTCCGGCAGCGCCGCGCGAGTTCTGTTCCTGTTGAATAAAACTGTTACATGAACTCCACTGGTCTCATCTTCATTCCTGCGCCGATCTAACACTGGCGGCGAAGGACTAGGAGGAAACCGACCGCGTGGCACGATCGCCATTACCACCGAAGAGACTCGCCGCCGATCCGCACGATGGCAACACAGCAAGCGCTCTTCGCGTCCATCGCTCCATTCAACCCCGGACGGGAGAAATGGAGCTCATACATGATTCGCTTCCGCCAATTTCTCCACGGAAACGGCCACAGCAACCTCGACGACGAGAGGAAGAGGGTTCTCTTCCTCGCCCACTGTGGATCCGATGTCCTGGAGATGGCAGTGAATCTCGTCACACCTCGAGACATCGAGGAAATGTCCTGGACGGACCTGCAAGCTGCCCTGCAGGAGCATTACGCGCCCACGGGCACCCCCATAGCAAATCGGTTCACCTTCCATCAGAGGAACCAACGTGAAGGTGAATCCATAAAAGACTTTGTCGCCGCACTCCGTCAAATCGCAGCAAACTGCGAGTTTGACCATGTAGATAATGTGCTGAGGGACCGCATCGTTTTCGGCATGAGGGATGCGGGCCTCCAGAAGAAATTCCTGAGTAGGAAACGCATCCTGCTCAAAGATGTACTTGAGGAGGCCACTGCTGCCGAATCCTTGGAGCACGCGGCCGCGGAGATGCAAAAGGCGAAGGGGATCCACAAGATCCACCAGTCGATCCCCGAATCGTCGGAAGATTCACCTCACCATCAGACTCAGATGGCGAGATGGCCGTCCACAAGGTCTCTCAGCCATATCGGCGGGAAAATCTTCAAAATGGCCAACATGGAGAACGATGCGGCAGCTGCAGAGGCGACCACCCCAGGGCATCCTGTAAATGGCGGGACGCGACCTGCCGCCGATGCCTGAAGAAGGGGCACATCGCAGAGGCCTGCCGAGCCACCGACCCAGCCCCCGAACCACCCAGACCACGGAACCACGAGAATCGGCGCGACAACCAGAGGACATCCAAACGGTCCTCTCACCAGCCCAGAAGCGGCGGCTATGAGGATTCCCGGCATGGTGCGGTGAATCAGACCACCATAGCCCACACCAGCAACAACAGTGCCACTAAGTTCCACGTGACGCTGTTGGCCGAGGGCTCACCCTGCACGATGGAGGTAGACTCCGGGTCCATCTACACCATCATTGACTGGCAGCAACTGAAGAGATTCAAGCCGGAAATCTCCAAAAGCCAGCTCAAACCCCTGCAGTCCAGACTGGTGGATTTCGGCGGGAATCCAATCGACGTCCTGGGCAGAACCACCCTCCACATCACCTTCAAGAAGTTCCAGGGTCAGCTGCCAGTCACCGTCGTGAGGAACAGCCGCCCAAACCTGCTTGGCATAGAGTGGTTTCAGCCGCTGGGGCTTTCCATCGGAGGCATCCACCAGATTAGGGTAGATGAACTCGACGCTCTCATCGAAGAATTCAGCGAAGTCTTCGATGGTAAGCTGGGAAAGTACATAGGGAAGCCCATTTCCTTTAATCTGGATCAGGGGGTAACCCCCATTCGGCTTAAGCCCCGCCGGGTTCCCTTCGCCTTGAGGCCTAAGGTAGACGAGCAGCTGGATAAGCTGATCGCCCAAGGCGTTCTGGAACCCATCGATCATGCTTCATGATCATTGTGACCCCAATGAAGCAGGATGGATCTGTGCGCATCTGCGCTGATTATAAGGTGACCATAAATAAGGCATTGCAGCAGAGCGCATACCCTGTGCCAGTGGTGCAGCACCTCCTGCACTCACTAGGCAAGGGCACAATTTTTGCAAAACTGGACCTGGCCCAGGCTTACCAGCAACTGCCAGTGGATTCTAAAACGGCGGAGGCTCAAACTATTGTCACACACAGGGGGGCCTTTAAGTGCAACCGTCTCCAATTCGGAGTCAGTGCCGCCCCAGGGATTTTTCAATCAATGATGGAACGCCTTCTCCAAGGCGTTCCAGGGGTAGTGCCTTACTTTGATGATGTGCTCATCTCCGGAGACTCAAAAGCACAACTTCTTGAATGGCTAAGACTCGTCCTACAGCGGTTCAGGGAGAAGGGCTTGAGGGTAAGACGGAATAAGTGCATCATTGGAGTCCAGGAGGTCGAGTTCCTGGGCTATCTCATCGATAGCAATGGCATACACCCCACCAAATCAAAAGTTAAAGCCATCCATGAAGCTCCCAGCCCCAAAAACAAAGCGGAGCTTCAGGCATTCCTTGGATTGCTTAACTTTTATGCAATATTCCTCCAACAGAAAGCCACAGTTGCTGAGCCACTTCATCGCTTGCTGGGGAAAGCGGTTTCCTGGAAGTGGGGTGACAAAGAGGAAATGGCTTTCTGGGCCATCAAGGGACTATTGACGTCCAACAGCGTCCTCATACAATACAACGAGACGCTACCCATCCGGCTGACCTGCGATGCATCGCCATACGGGGTCGGGGCGGTCCTGAGCCATGACCTGCCCAACGGCACAGAGGCCCCCATCGCCTTCTTCTCCAAGACCATGTCCAGCACGGAACGCAACTACAGCCAGCTGGACAAAGAGGCATTGGCAATCGTCGCAGGGGTGAAGCGCTTCCACGAATACCTCTACGGAAGAAGCTTCACCATAGTCACGGACCACAAGCCGCTCCTGGGCCTCCTCGCCGGTGACAAGCAAACACCCACGTTCATGTCGCCGAGAATGACACGCTGGGCCATCTTCCTCGCCGGCTATGCCTACACCCTCACTCACCAACCCGGAAAGGCCATCGTGAATGCCGATGCACTCAGCAGATGCCCGTCCACAGATGCCGTGGAAGATCCCGCCCCCACCCTCGAGCTCCTGCACATCGACCACGACAGCAGCTGCCCAGTCACATCTGCAGACGTGGCCACACACACCAAGAGAGACCCAACACTCTGACAAGTGCAGTCTTGGATCCTGCGGGGGTGGCCGGCGCAGCCTAGCGGAGAAGAATACAGCCCCTTCAGCCGCAAGCAAAAGGAGCTGTCCACAATGAAAGGCTGCCTGCTGTGGGGAGACAGGGTGCTGATCCCCGCCATGCTCCAATGGAAGACGCTCGAGATGCTGCACAATGGGCACCCGGGCATCGTCCGCATGAAGGCCCTGGCATGAAGCTATGTCTGGTGGCCATCACTGGACAAGGACATTGAGCAATGGGTCGCCGGATGTAGCCAGTGCCAGGAAGTTCGACCAGCACCCCCCCAAGCAGAACCCACCCCATGGGAGACGCCCAGCAGCCCCTGGTCTCGGATCCACATCGACTTCGCGGGTCCGATGCAGGGGCGCCACCTCCTCATCGTGGTTGATGCCTTCTCCAAGTGGCTCGAGGTGGTACCCATGGCATCAACCACATCGGAAGCCACCATTCGCGCTCTCCGTCACCTCTTCGCAACGCATGGGCTCCCGGACGTGTTGGTTTCCGACAACGGTCCCCAACTTACGTCCGTGCCCATGGAGGCATTCCTGGCAGGACTGGGCATCCGCCATGCCCTCTCGGCGCCGTACAGACTGGCCGGAAACGGCCAAGCTGGTGAGGCTCACCAAAGAGGCGCTCACCAAGATGGCACCGGGCGATTGGCAGGAGCGCATAGACACCTTCCTCCTCACCCAACACATCACGCCACACGCAACCACCAAAAAGTGCCCATCAGAGCTGCTGATGGGCAGAAGACTCCGCTCACCCCTCGACAGACTGCACCCCCAGTACCACTCGGAGGTGCCCGCAACCGCCAGCCGCCAACTCCGCTGTTTTGCCATGGAAGACCCCGTCTACGTGCTGAACTTCCACGGCTCACCAAAATGGCTGAAAGGAAAGATTCACAGCGCTACCGGCCCGAAGTCCTATCGGGTAGAGCTGGAAGATGGACAGGTCGTGAGACGTCACATCGACCAGCTCCGCAAAAGGTGGAGGGGAGTGGATGGACAACAGCCCGACGAGGTAGGCCTACCACACCCCGAAGAGGTAGGCCTGCCCACCCCCAACGAGGTAGGCCTGCCACAACTCTACGAGGGAGGCCTACAACACCCCGGGAGAGTGGGCCCTCCGACTCCCGCACAAGCCAGAAACGAAGCTCAGCCAGTAGACCGGGGACAATGTCAGAGGGGAAGCCCGAAGCACCCAGGGGTGGACCGGAATCAACACCCCGACACCCGAGACCCAGCCGCTGACGACGACAGCCGTGGGGACCGAAGCCCAGACGCCCACGACACCCAACAACACACATTTATATTCTCTTTTTCCTTTTTTTGTATTCTAAACAGATTTCTGTTTCTTTATCACCCTTAAACACTTCACACAGCTTCTTAAAGATTTCCATTAATTTCTTATATTCCCAATGTTCCATATTGTTAATTCAATTTTTTAAAAATTTTAATTAATATGTAGTTAAAATATAGTGTCTCTCTTTTTTAATTTCCAAATAGTATCAAATTCAAATATTTATCTAGACCATTCCAGTTTTTTTTAAAAAATTAGATTTATATGCCGCTTTTCTCCAGAGACTCAGGGCGGCTTACAATGCGTTAAGCAATAGCCTTCATACTTTTGTATATTTATACAAAGTCAGCTTATTGCCCCAACAAACTGGGTCCTCCAGTTTAAGGCTTTGTTCTTTTTCACTTCTTTTCAAAGTCAGGATCCAATTGTTTAAACAAGTACTCCTTCAATGTTTAAAGTGTTCATTGTAGTGCTTTCTTCTCTCTCGAGTTCACAAATTCCTAGGCAACAAAATATCACTTTTAAATCCACATTGAAAATATTTTTGCTTCAATTTGTTTTCCTTTTATTGTTAAAAAATGCTTTCTCTCAGTTTTCTTTTTCTTGTATGTTCTAATTTCTCCAAATTCAATTTTAAGTCCAGGTAGAAAGTTTTCTTTTTTGGGCTTTAGTCTTTTAACTTCCTCTTTGTTCTTTTCCCTCCAATTAACATTCCAAAGTGCCAATTAGCTGCTCATTTCACACTGGGACCTCTTTTAAGCTTTTCCCAAAGAATTTCTTTTTACCTTTAAATTGGCCAAATCACTCATCTGGTAACAATACTCCATTCAAACATTGTTCCTGCACAAATCTTAGTCCAGTTGCCCCAGCTTAGAGTGGTCATTTTAATGGCCATCACCCCTGCTGCCAGATCAAAGAGCTGCCTCTGACCCTTTGAGGAACTTGTCTGTTCCTCTTGGCCTTCCCAGGTGTTTCTCTTTCTTTACTGTCCCTCCAAGACAGTTCCAGTCCAAAGACCCCCACCCCCCAACAGCAGTTTGTCTGACTGGATTTTCGTGAATCTCATGAGAGCTTTGCTATTTTCCAGCCAGTATGACTGTGATGCTTCCAGTGAGTGTCCCTAGAGGGGGTTAAGGAGCCTTTCAAGGTTATCATAAAACTTATCATAAAAGCCTTGAGCCTCGAGGCACTAAAGACCCCTTGGAAACTTTCCCCCAAGCAAGTTCACTGGGCTCAGTATTTTAAACACTATAACTTCAAGCTAAAATACATCCTGGGGGTGGGGGGGACCTACTGGCTGATGCTTTGTCCAGGAAACCTCAATTTGACAGCCAATGAGAAGAGGTAGTACATGCCATGATCTCCGAAGCTCAGTCAGCTGCCCAAGCATACAATAGGGCACAAACCAGACTCCATTCCGACCTCCCCGAAGACAAGTTGATGGTAGAGTTAAAAGCTGCACTATCAGACGATGCCTAGTTCAAAGAAAACCAACTGGACTTAACATAGTAGGAGGGACTGTCTTGGAAAGGGAGTACGATCTATGTGCCCTGCTGAATGAGACTGCTAGTACTAAAACATAGTCATGACTCCAGACTAGAGGGCCACTTTGGGTTCTTATAAAACCCTTCATTTGGTTAGAAGGCAGTTCTGGTTGGCAAAAATGAAAACCGATGTAGAGGACTATGTTAGAAGCTGCATTACCTGTACCACTATGAAATCCCAACCGAGGAAGTCCTCTGGTCTTCTCCAGCAAGTGGAAGAACCTACACAACCATGGGAGGAGATTGCAATGGACTTTATCATCAAACTTCCTGAAAGCAGAGGAAACACAGTGATTTGGACTGTCATTGATTTATTCTCCAAACAAGCACACTTCACTGCCTGTAACGGATTTAACTACCCTCTGCCAAAAATCTGGCAAAACTTTTTGTGAAGCACATCTACAGGCTACGTGGCTCAGAGAATAATATCAGATTGAGAGGTTCAATTTACTGCTAAGTTCTGGAAGGAGTTCCTGAGGTCTATTGGGTCATCCCAGGGGCTTAGTTCGGCTTTCCATCTGGTTACTAACAAATCTGTTAAAAAAGTGAACGCAATGGTGGAACAATATATTAGATATTATGTAAATTATCAACAAGAAAACTGGCGGACTTATTATCATTCGCAGAAGTGGCTTATAATAATGCAGTACACAGTAGTACAGGATTGCCTCCTTTTCGAATAACTACTGGCATGTATTTTGTGCCTATGCCTGAGTTGCCTAGAGAACCACCCACTTCCATATCCCTAACAGAATGGATAACCTCCTTGCAAAAGGGGTGGGAGAAGCAGCTGAGAAATATAAAACCCAGGCAAACAAACACAGGTCTCTCCAGCCACCTTTTCGAATAGGAGATAAGGTGTATTTGTCAACTAAGTACCTAAGATTGAGGCTACCTAGCAAGAAATTCATCGGTCCTTTCTCTATAGTGAAGCTGATTAACCCTGTAACCCTGTAAAAGCCTCCCTCGAATCCTAGGGAAAATACATCCCATTTTTCACAGCAGCCTTTTAAAACTAGCAATGGGCTCTACCTTAGACCCTTACCAGCTGCTCCCCCCCCCCCACACATGTATGATAGTCATTACGAAGTCAAGAAGATTCTTGACTCTAGGTTGCAATGAAGTCGTTTGCAATATTTAGTACACTGGAAAGGGTGCCCTTTGTCAGAAGCTATGTGGGTAAAAAGTTAGGATGTGAAAGCTGATAGACTAGTGAAACAATTTCATGATAAATTCCCTGACAAACCAAAGGATCCTCCAGGAGGTGGGGAGAGAGGTTAAGTGGTTTTATGAACAATGTGTTAACCCGCTTCTCTTGTGTTTTGTCCATTTTATTTTCCAAAGCATGTTTTTTTTTCCCCCGCAGAAGGGACACCCGTCAGCTTTGAAAGCCATATTAACACCAGAAGCATCCATGCTGCCAACTTCTTGTGCTTGGGAAAGTAGGTGGGGGGATTCAGGAGAGTGACTGTAGTTAGATATAATAGCATTCTTCCCTTCAGTCAAGATCATGGTGTTTCTGTGTCTGGAGTAGGAATGGTTTCAGTGATGGCTCAGGTTGGGATAGTCCCTCCTGGTGAAGTGGGGTCATGGGGTACAGGTGGGCTTGCTGATCACATACCTGGCTCCCTGCCACATGGCAGCGGCCCTGCCCAAACTGCTCAACATTATAGCCGGGATGGCGGTTGATACCCCTAGGCTTAGGGTCATGGGGGATTTTAACCTGCCGTCCATCGGTGAAGCGTCTGAGGCAGCACAGAAGTACATGACTTCCATGACAGCTATGGACCTGACCGAGTTAGTGCACGGCCCTACTCACACGGGGGGAAACACCTAGACCTGTTTTTTGCTTCTGGTCAGTGGATGAATGATCATGAAATAGGGGATATAGTGACTGAACCCTTCTCATGGTCGGATTTTTCTTTCCTTCACTTTGACCTTCAAACTGCTACAACCTGCCTCAGGGAGGCAGAACTGCGGAGGTGGTTCCGCCCCAGGTGCCTGATGGACCTGCAGCGGTTCCAGACAGAGCTTGGGCCATTTCCTGAGGCTCTGGCTCACGGCTTGGCCGAAGACCTCTTAGCCGCCTGGGATAGGGTGGCCGTTGGGGCTTTGGATTGGGTTGTGCCTTTGCGGCCTCTGACTGGGTGCTGATCTCACCTTGTTCCCTGGTTTACTGAGGAGCTGAGGGAGATGAAGCACCGGAAAAGACACCTGGAGAGTGGTTGGAGGGCCAGTCATTCTGAATCTGACTAAACACTGGTAAGGTCTAATATTAAGACCTACCTAGTGGCGATAAAAGCAGCAAAATGTAGCTATTTTTCTGCTCTTATTGCATCATCAGATAACTGCCTGGCTGCCCTGCTTAGAGTGACCCGCTCCCCGCTCCTTCAGGGCAGAGCTGAGGATTTTTTATAGTATCTGTATGACAAAATTGCTCAAATTTGGGAACATTTGGACCCTGACGAGGCAGTTTCAGGGGGATGATGGTGACAGGCCTTGAGAATATTATCTGGGAAGAGTTTGACTCTGTGACTCCTGAAGTCATGGACAGGATACTGGGCAGACTGAGCGCAGCCACATGTTTATTGGACCCATGTCCCTCCTGGTTGGTGCTGGCCACTCAGGAGGTTACATGAGGCTGGCTCCAGGGGATTATAAATGCTTCCTTGAGTGAGGGTGTCTTCCCTGCTGCCTTGAAAGAGGCGGTGGTGAGACCTCTTCTCAAGAAGCCTTCCCTGGACCTGGCAGTGTTGGCTAATTACCGTCCAGTTTCCAACCTTCGCATTGTTGTGAAGGTTGTTGAGAGTGTGGTAGCGCGACAGCTCTCTCAGTACCTGGATGAATCAGCTTATCTGGATCCATTCCAGTCAGGCTTCAGGCCTGGGTACAGCATGGAAATGGCATTGTCGCATTGGTTGATGATCTCTGAAGGGCTAGGGACAGGGGCTGCTCCTCTGTTCTAGTCCTATTAGAACTCTCAGCGGCTTTTGATATCATCGACCATGGTATCATGCTGCACTGGTTGGAAGAGTTAGGGGTGGGGGGCACTGTGCTGCAGTGGTTCTCCTCCTTTCTCTCCGACCGGTCGCAGTCTCTGTTGACAGGGGGGCAGAGGTTGACCCCGAGGCCTCTTGTATGTGGGGCGCCACAAGGGTCGGTCCTTTTGCCCCTTCTGTTCAACATTTATGTGAAGCCACCGGGTAAGATCATCCATGGTTTCAGGGTGAAGTACCACCAGTACGTTGATGACACTCAGCTGTATATCTCCACCCCGGACCACCCCAATGATGCCCTTGAAGTGATGTCCCAGGGTCTGGAGGCCATACGGATCTGGATGGGGAGATACAGACACAGGCTCAACCCATCCAAGACTGAGTGGCTGTGGTTTCCGATGTCCCGATATAGTCAGATGGTGCCATCACTGACTATTGGGGGCGAGTCGTTGGCCCCCTCAGAGAGGGCTCACAACTTGGGTGTCCTCCTGAACTCCCAGCTGTTTTTAGAAGAGCACTTGACGGCTGTGGCTGGGAGGGCTTTTTATCAGGTTTTCCTGATCGCCAGTTGTGTCTCTTTCTGGATCGGGACTTGTTAAATATGGTCACTCATGCCCCCGCCACTTCCTGCCTGGATTACTCCAATGCTCTCTACATGTGGCTCCCCTGAGGAGCACCCAGAGGCTCCAGCTGGTCCAGAATGTGGCTGCACGGATGGTTATGGGAGCAACGTGGCACTCCCATGCAACTCCCCTTCCTGCACAAGCTGCACTGGCTGCCGGTGGCCTTCCAGGTGCACTTCAAGGTTTTGGTTACCACCTTTAGAGCGCTCCACAGCTTAGGACTGGGATATTTATGGGACTGCCTTCTGCCACCAGTAGCCTCTCACTGACCAGTACACTTCCATAGAGAGGGGCTTCTTAGGGTACAGTCGGTCAAATAGTGTCGACTGGCGATCCCCAGGGGGAGAGCCTTTTCTGTGGGGGCACCTGCCATATGGAACAAGCTCCCCCCAGAGATACGGAGGATCCCAGATCTGTGTGCTTTCCGCCATGCCCTCAAAACATTCCTATTCCAGCACGCTGACCTGGCCAAACTTCTCTTTTATGTTGCTTTTAAATTTTAAATTTGTCTAAATTGGGGTGTTTTAATCTGTTTTTTGGACAAAGTATTTAATATATTTTAAATGGTTTTTTTAATATTTGTATTATATGTATTTTTATCTTTTGGCTGTTTACTGCCCTGAGTCCTTCAGGAGTAGGGCAGTATATAAATTTAATAAATAATAACAATGATGATGATGATGATGATGATGATGATGATTGGGCCATGTGACGGACTGATGGGTTTGGTGGGGGATGGTTTTGATTTACTGAGGGAAAACCCGGAACTCTCAGATTCGGGTTTTCCCAGATGTGCCAGTAGAGTATACCTACTCTAATAAATGGACCTTTGAGAAATGCTTGCCTTGGAGGTCTTAATTGGAGTTGGGGTTTTCTGGAATGCTGATACCCTCAAATATTGGAATGTTACTATCATGTCACCCCTAGTCCTTCTTTTCATTAGATTAGACATACCTAATTCCTGTAACCATTCTTCATATGTTTCAGCCTCCAGCCCCCTCATCATCTTTGTTGCTCTTCTCCGTACTTTTTCCAGAGTCTCAACAACTTTGCATCTATTTGGATTCATTATATGGGACTTAAGTCTTCAATTTTCTTTCAAAGAGGTTTGACACCTTCCTAAGTACATCTTAGTCACCATTACAGTTCAAGGAGTTGCTAATTAAGTCCAACTGTAGAACAATATGCCACCTCGCTCAAGACATTAGTGTTCTGATAAAGAATATGTTTTGTTTCATTTAATATCTGTTTGTATGATCTGTATCTGACACCTTCACTTAGAAATGTTTAAATAACTTCTGGGGGAAACTGTTTTGTTTTGTTTTTAATGTTTGTCAAAGATTCCTTTGTAAGAAAAAAATCAGCCCTCACAGACAAGGTTACTCAAAAGACCACCTGTGTTCTGGAATGGAAAGGGTTTACCTTTCCATTGGATGAGAATTTGGGGGCGCCAAGATTAGGTGGACTGCAGTAACACTTAACATTCCTTAGATAAACTGAACTGCAGGATATTGCACAAACTCTCTTTCTCTGCTATAAACAATGCAGTGGCCTCTTTGATGCAGCACAGATGCCTTAAAAATAGATAAATTGAAAGACCAAATTCAGCGGTTTTCCCACCAGTAAATAGATTAGGGCATCATCGCATATTATTGCATAGCAAGAACAAATTGATATTGTTACCGCATTGAGTGAGCAGTTAGAATCTACCGAGTAAGCCATGATTCCACGGAAAAGAAGATAAAAGGAAATAAACTCTTATCATACTCCCCAATATGACCAATCTCATGGCAACAAATCTGAATCTGTAAGAATCTTGCTATCTTGATGGTGCTGTAATTCCTTCTATATTCTCTAAAGTTACCTGGTATAATCTTAATTCTGAACTTTTCTACCAGAAATTGGGTCACAGAACTTCTATATTTTTGTAGGCCATACTTTGCTCATCTTCCATAACAGGTTTGTCAAGGATATGGTGTGTCATAATTTCCATTGTATGCTGGATGCTGTATTGACTCCAGAAGTCACTTTTTTTAATATGTAGGTCTCTCTCTGTGTTTGGTGTCTTGAAGTGGGATACCTCCATACAGAGGAAAACAAAGGAAAATAGAGACAAAGGACATCCTACTGAGAATTTTCTTAAATTATAGCTGTGGTTATTCTGTGCGAAATGGGAATGCTGTCGCATCCACTGCTAATTTGGGAAGCCTAGTCAGAGCCCAGATGTGGTCTGATTGACATGGAAAACAGCAGTTAAGAACCTTCAAAGACATTCTTTCAAAATTGGAGGAATATCAGGGATGTACAGGGAAGGAATGGCACATGGAAGACTGTTCTGCTAAAGTGACAATTATTTTAATGGAATGGAGAGTTGGCAAGTAGATCTGCTCTTTGTAATTCCTCTCCAGACAAGGAAAGGCCTTGAGATTGTCCACAAAATAGTTGCTTCTCTTCAGGAGACATCAAGATAGAGGCCTCCAGCAAGGTAAAACCTCTGAAAGATGATGGTCTAGCTGTCTTGGTCAAACTGTGGTTGGTGTCTTTGAAAGTAACAGCATTGATGTGCTTTCTTTTTCTAATCAATTTCAGAAATTGCTTGTTAACTGTTTTTCAGTTAATACCTCTGGATTGACATGTTTTACTGCACTGAGTGTGGTGGAATATAATCTGGATTCCCAAGAGGGAAGGGTTGGGAGACAGTGAAGTTTAGATAGTTTGGCTGGGAGGAAGAGAGTCAAGTTGGCTCCTCCCTAGAGGTTCTCAGGGTATATCTTCAATGATGCAAGAAGATGTTTTAGTTTGGCAAAATTTCTGAGGAACCATAAAGGAAACTTCTCAGAAGTAATTTTGCATGTCTTTCTTTATTTTTAGAGACAAACATTGAATAAGTTTTCTTCTTCTACCTTGCGCTGCTTAGAGAGTCCATTTGAGTGGGTTATTCCTTGTCCGATAGGCAAGAGACTGAGTAAGAAATTTGACTAAACATACCTCCTCTTCCTGTTTAGCCCAGTTCCTTACTCAGTCCAAGCAGTCAAGACTTGTTTTTCCTTGAGCTCCACTCATTGGACTGTCTACTATAGGATGTTTCTTCTTTTTGTACTGTTTTCGACTTTTGCAGAGGCAGATTGAACAGTGTGTGCAATCAATCGGCTCCGCTGATCAGTTGAGGAACGACTTTGCCGGCAGCGGCTCAGATCGCGTCTGTCAAGCCGCATTTTCAATCGTGAGTTACAGAGGGCACTTGGAAGGCTGTGTTGTTGGCCTCGCACCGGGGATATTGAGATCAGCCATGGGCTACTGGAGGGCACATGGGAGACTGTTGTCGGCCTCGTGCCGTGAGAATCAAAAACAGCCCCATGTTGCCGGGGCTAGCTCTTCCTGTTGTTGCCAGCGAACCTGTGTAATATTTAAGGCTGTGTTGTCGGCCTCCTTGTTCTTTTAAAGAACTGTTTCTTTGGTGCAAATGGGCAGTGGTGCCTGTCCCGTGCCATTTGGTCATTTAATCAGTTTGGGCATTCCCGGAGCTGTGTTGCCAGCTCCTAGCCTCCTTGCTGGGTCTTCTTTTTAGTCCGGAGCTATGTTGTTGGCTCCCAGCTAATTGGCCACCATTTTTTCTTCCGCCTCAGTGCTGCATAGTCAGTGGGCGCCATTTTGTTTTCCTGCAACTAGTGAATCAGCATTGTTCTTTCTCTTTAAGCCATTAACAAACATTGTGCTTTATTAGTTATTCAGTTTGCTATTGGGATCACTTTGGTTCACATTCTCTTCCTTTGTTTATTCCAGGAATATATTGTCATTTACACCTCTGCAATTTCTCAGACTGATCTAACTCAATTTTTTTCATTATTTCATTTCAATGGCAGACCGCAGTCGCTTTACAAGGAGTGCCAAATTTCCCTCTCAGAGCAGGGGCAGATCTAAAGACACTCATTCATCTAAAACCAATTCTCCCTCTGCCACTATCGTCATCTCTCCTGCTGCTGCAGAAAGGGAGGCCAAAAAGGAACACATGGCTTTAAACAAGCAATTTGATAGAGCAAAAAAGCAGGTGGAGGCCATCATTCACCCCCCCTCCCATGGTCCTGCTGTTTCCTCTCAATCTAATTCCAAATCAAACCTCTGATACGCTATCTCACCAGGATACTTTTTCTTAGTTGCCAAATATCACGACTGCGACTCAGCAGGATCAGAAGTTGTGAGAGAAGTCTTTGCACAGGGTCCTGATTCCAACCCAACTGTTTATGACCAATCTTGCATTTCTCAACCTTCTGCCACTTTCACTCCACCTGGAAGAGTGGCGGGGCTCCACCCGGAAGAGGGCCACTCTTCTTCCATACCTCAGGAAATGTGTGATCTCATTGTGCAGACTGTTGCTAGAAGCATTGATACGGCCCCTACTCAAAGGGGTATTCTGGCTCCCTCTTCTGCTCCGGTGCTAATGACCCAATCCTCCAGAGCTTCTTCACATTTGGCTAACTAGGCTCCTGCTGCTGCTCATTCTCCTTCACATTCTCATCACAGTGACCAGTCATTCCTTGATGAGGAGGAGGCCTTTGATTACAGTCTTTCGGGCAATGAGGAGGATTCCTCTTCAATCAGTTCTCCTTCTACGGGTCTTTTCAGGCGTGAGCTGTTCAAAATCTTGCTACATAAGGCCAAAGTCACCACCAACATGGGTGCTTTCCCGACGCTCACGTCAGAAGCTGCGGATCCCTGTGATTCCAACATTTGTCTTTTTATTGAAAAGGTAACTGAGCAGGAGACCATGCCATCTCCTAAACTCTTTCTGGATACCGTGCAGTGTCAATGGACCCAACCCGGTCCATTGTGGACTGGACAAAAATTGTACACAGTGGAACAGGAATTTGAGAATCTGCTTAAACTCCCCACTATTGATCCTCCTATGGCTAGTCTGACCTCTTCCAGCATTCTTCCATCCAATGCAGCAGAGGGTCTTCGCACTGAAGACAGATGAGCCGAGATATCTACTCGTAAGACTCATCAAGCCACAACATGGGCTATCAAATCAGCTACAGCAGCCTCTTTTTTTGCCAGGACATCTCTCATATGGCTTCGACAAATGCAGACCAGGGCGTCTCCTGAGGATGCTCGCCTCCATCAGGACTTCAATAAGATGATCGCTGCCACTGAGTGCATGACAGATGCAATCCCCAACTCAGCCAAATTTGCATTGCGTGCTATGGTCTCCAACATCACATCGTGTTGCTTGCTTTGGTTATGCCATTGGCAGGCAGACATGAGGACCAAATGGCGTCTTGCTGCAGCCCCCTTCAAGGGTGGGTCCCTTTACGGAGAGGCCTTGGATCCTGTATGGTTGAAGGTAGGGACAAAGGAAAGGTCCTCCCTTTCACATCCAGGCATTCCGATAGGCGATCTAACTTCCCCTATCGCAGTCCTCTGAACCCGGGTTTCAGGCCCTGGCTCCTCCAAGACAGTTCAGTAACACGATTGACAGACCTCAGGAGAGACAGCCCTTTAGAGACCACTCACGCCAGCCTTAGACCTGACGACCCTTTCAAGGCTCTGGGTTTCGTCCCTATCACAGGAAATAATGCCCCCTCTCTTCGGGTTCCCATTGGAAGTCATCTCACATACTTTTCTAACATATGGCGCACCATGACAACTGATGCATGGGCCATCCAGATGGTTTCCCTTGGGGTTACCTTGAAATTCATTTCTACACCCCCACAACAGTTTATCAGATGTTCTAGGTCTCCTGACCCTTCCAAGAGTGCTTTACTGGAAGCTGAGATTCAACACCTACTTTCCATTTGGGTCAGTTAGAACCGGTTTCGCCAGAACACCAAGGTGCCAGGTTTTATTCAATTTTATTCTTGGTCCAGAAGAAGTCGGGGGGTAGCAGGACCATTCTGGATTTGAAATGTCTAAATGTCCATATCCGATACAGGCACTTTAAAATGCATTCCCTGCACATCATCCTGGGCAGCATTAGAATTGGTGATTTTTTGTCATCCATTGATCTCTAGGAGGCTTACCTCCATGTTCCAATTAGACTATCCCACAGGAGGTTCCTCAGATTTTGTTATGGGGAGGCCCACTATCAATACAGAGCAATGCCCTTTGGTCTTTCTTCTGCCCCTCGCATCTTTACTAAACTTCTCGATGTCATGGCGGCTCATTTATGGGCTTCCTCTGTCAGATTGTAATATTACCTGGATGACATGCTGATTCAGTCTTCCTCATTTCAACAGGTCCAGAACGATCTCCAGGTGACCATTTCTGCTCTACAACAGCACAGTTTCACTGTGAACTGGGAAAACAGCCAGCTGAAACCATCCACTGAATTGGTCCACCTTGGAGCCCGCATCAACACTGTGATAGGTCTAGTCTTCCTGTCACTCCACAACATCAGAGACTCCACAACATCAGAGCCACAATGGATCAGTTCGCTCCACAGGGCACCTCTTCTTCTTCTATCTCAGTTATTAGGTCAAATGATTTTGTGCTTGTCAATCATTCTCTGGGCAAGATTGCACTCAGGTCCTCTCCAATGGCTCCTCCTTCCAAGCCAGAAGGCGGGCACCAGCAACTCCAATATTTATCAGGGTTCCCCTAAAGGTGCTCAGGTCCTTCCGATGGTGGACGTCCACAACTCTAAGAGAAGGGTGTCCTTTTCATGAACCACACTGCCTCATTGTCACCACAGATGCCAGCCTGGTAGGTTGGGGTGCACACTTCAACTCCCAGATCACTCAGGGGCGCTGGACATCCGGGGATCGCCTCAATGACATCAACTGGCTGGAACTGTGAGCTGCCCATTTAGCTCTCTGTCATTTCCAGAATCAACTGTTGGGACACCATATATTATTGTGGGCAGACAATGTCATGACAAAGGCCCATGTGAACCATCAGCATGTGGCACATGCTCAAGGATTCTCATGGATGAAGCTGCACAATTTGGTCTTTGGGTGGAGAGGCACCTACTTTCTTTACAAGCAGAGCACATAGCAGGAGCTTCCAATATCTGAGCTGACTGGCTGACCGACATTGATCCAGCTGAGTGTCAGCTGCACCCCACTCTCTTCCATCAGCTCGTGCTCCTCTTTGGTCAGCCTCTAGTAGACCTGTTCGCCACTCTGACCAATGTTCAGGTACCCTGCTTCTTCTCCAGGTACTGGACCTCGGGGGCTGAGGGCACCAACACTCTTCACTGCAAGTGGCCTCCGGGATGACTTTACACCTGTCCTCTGATTCCATTGATACTAAGGGTTGTGCGGAAGATCCTGGAGGAGCAGGCAGATGTCATTCTGGTCTCTCATTTTGGCCCTGGGGTCCTGGTTTCTGGACCTCAAAGAACTTTCAATCGCTCAACCATGGAGGATTCCACTGGACCAGATTTCACTCCAACAGGGAGCGGTGTTCCATCCGGATCCCCAGTGGTTTCAGCTAGCTATCTGGCTCTTGAAAGGGAGATCCTGAAACAGGACCAATTTTCAGATGAGATAATATCCACTCTCCTCGCATCACACAGGAGGTCCACCACTTGCATTTACGATGCTACTTGGTCGGCCTTTCATCGGTGGTGTGTCTCATCACAAATTGATCCCACAAAAGCGACCATTCCACAGTTTCTGGAGTTCCTTAAAGTGGGTCTCAAATTGGGATTGGCGGTCAATACTCTACAATGACGGGTCGTGGCCCTAGTGACAATTCTCTCCTGCAAGGATCATGGGTCACTGTCCCATCATCCTTGTGTTCATTGTTTCTTGTGTGGAGCTGCCAACCTGCAACCTCCCACTGTTCACAGATACTCATCATGGGATCTCTGCCTCGTCTTGCATGTTCTAATGGACTCGCCTTTTGAGCCTCTGTCTTCCATTGGCCTGAAGTTTCTGACCTTCAAGGTTGCCTTCCTGATCGCGATCACCACTGCTCAATGCACGTCCAAATTAGGGCTTTCTCAGTACACCAGGACTTGTGCATATTCCATTCGGATCGAGTCATGTTGTCCGGCTGGAGTTGCGACTGGACATCACCTTTCTCTTAAAAATCAATTCCTGGTTTCAGAGGGCTCAAGAGATTGTGCTGCCTGACTTCTGCCCCAAACCCATTCATTCCAGCGATGCCGTTGGTGCTCCTTGGATGTTTGTTGAGCCCTCAAGAAATACATTTCCTGGACAGCTTCCTTCCATAAATCAGAATTATTATTTGTTTCCTTTCAGCTCACCTCCCTCAGCTCCAAGGTTTCTTCCCCCACCATTGCCCACTGGCTCAAGGCCTGCATCACCCTGGCTTATGAACGGAAGAACAAGCAGTTTCCTGGTCATGTTATAGCCCATTCAACTCGTAGCACCACCACCACCGCGGCCTGGGCCACCCAGGCTCCTCTACTCAAAATCTGCAGGGCAGCTACCTGGGTGTAACTGACATCCTTCATTCGTCATTACGAGTTGGACCAGTTTGCATCAGCCGAGGAGCCTTTGGTTGCAGAGTCCTTCAGTGTGTCCTCCCTGTGGAGGATATGTCCACCTCCTCTTCTCCCCCCCCCCCCGGAGATATTTAGCTTGGGTATATCCCACTCAATGGACTCTCTAAGCAGCACAAGGGAGAAGGAACATTGGACTTACCTGAAGGTTCTTTCTCCTTGTGCCGCGTGAGACTCCATACCCTCCCTTGTATGTTTATGAGGACTTTTCTGTTGTTTATATGTTGCTCGAGGCATCTGTTTCTTTGGATTCAGACTTCATTGCTGAACTGGGCTAAAGCGGAAGAGGAGATGTGTTTAGTCAAATTTCTTACTCAGTCTCTGGCCTATCGGATGAGGAATAACCCACTCAATGGACTCTCATGCAGCGCAAGGGGAAAGAACCTTCAGGTAAGTCCAATGTTCCATTACTCTGTGAAAGAAGTTTTAAGTAGAAATCCTTTTTGAAAAAAACATAGACCTCTGATTTTGGACTAGGGTTCCAAAGAATTTGAAATAAGTTTCAAATTCACATAATCTGCAAGCATTTCTTCTACCATCAGTGTTAGCATTCTTAGCAATGTGAAGAAGCAGTCACAAAAGAGTGAAAGAAAGAAAACAAAACTATTTCAAATAATGCCCATGCTCCATTGCACATTATTTTGGGAGAGGAATGAAGAAATTCAATCAAGCAATCCTACCACCACCATCATTGCCATCTTGTCATTATTTTGAGCGTTTGTCACAGCTCGATCATCATCAACTACTCAGCATCATTGCCCATTACCTATCTTTATAAAGCCTTAGTAAAATCACACCTAGAATATTGCTTCCAGTTTTGGTCATCACATTACCAAAAATAAAAAAAAAATTAAAAAAATGTTGAGACTTTGGAAAAGTGCAAAGAAGAGTAACTAAGATGATTAAAGGCCTGGAGATAAAAACATATGAAGAATGGTTGCAGGAATTGGGTTTGGCCAGTCTAGAGAAAAGAAGAACTAGGGGGGACATGATAGTATTCCACTATGTGAGGAGCTGCCCCAAGGAAAGAGGGGTCAATTTATTTTCCAAAGCACCAGGAGGCAGGACAAAAAACAATGGATGGAACCTAATCAAGGAGAGAAGCAATCTGAATGAAGGAGGAACTTCCTAAGAGTGAAAACAATTAACTAGTGAAACACCTTGCGGTCAGAAGTTGTGGGTGCTTCAACACTGGAGGTTTTTAAGAAGAAACTAAACAGCCATCTATTTGAAATGTTACAGGGTCTTCTGCTTGAGCATGGGGTTAGACTAGAAGACCTCCAAGCTCTTTTCTGATTTATTATTGATTGACTGATTAATATTCATTAATAGACTTATCACTGTATGTGAGTTTTCATAATATGGAAAAGGTTTTGTCTGTCATTGTTCTGTTTTGATTAAAGACCCTTTGTTGAGAAAATTCCCCATCTGTGAAAATCTCTTCTCCATGCATATTTTTTTCTCATTCTCAGAGAAACAGAACCCCCCACTTCGATTGGTACTAGATTTTTAAAAAATGCTTGTGTTATGATTCTTACTGACTTGTGTGCTTAATGATCTGAAGGTATTTGTTCAATTACTTGACTGAGCTTTAAACATCTGGATTGTTTAAAAATACAGTAGAATTGAATGAATATGAATGAATGAATATGATTAATCTTTGGAGGGTTCACCTCTGCCAATGCATTTATTGATTTCTATCTTTTCTTTACTTTTACTTTACTTTAATTTTATTTCTATATCACCCTTCTCCCGAAGGACTCAGGGCAGTGTACAGCCAAGATAAAAACACAAACATACAAACATTGATTACAGTGATTTTACAAACAAAAATTACAGTTTAAAACTATTACACAGTTTGGCCCACTAGAATAAAAACCAAAATTAAAATAACAAATTTAAAAATTGTTTAACTGTTTAGCCCCGCCTGTTGGAACATCAGGGTCTTGAAGGCATGGCGGAAAGTACAAAGGTCGGGAATGTTACGTATACCCGGGGGCAATTCATTCCACAGGGCTGTAGCCTTCACGGAGAAGGCTCTCCCCCTGGGGGTCACCAGTCGACATAGTTTGACTGACGGCACCCTAAGGAGTCCCTCTCTGTGAGAGCGAACTGGTCGGTGGGAGGCTATTGGTGGCAGAAGATGGTCTCGCTCCTAAGCCATGGAGCGCTTTAAAGGTAGTAACCAACACCTTGAATCACACCCAGAAGACCACTGGGAGCCAGTGCAGCTCACGCAGGAGAGGTATCACATGGGTGCAATGAGCTGCGCCCATAATCACCCGCACAGCTGCATTCTGGACCAGTTGGAGCCTCCGGGTGCTCTTCAAGGGCAGCCCCATGTAGAGAGCATTACAGTAGTCCAGACAGGAGGTGACGAGGGCATGAGTGACTGTGCGCAAGGCATTCCGGTCCAGAAAGGGACGCAACTGGTGGATCAGGCGAACCTGATAAAAGGCCCCCCTGGCCACAGCCATCATATGATCTTCTAAAGACAGCCGTGAGTTCAGGAGGACACTCAGATTGCGAGCCCTCTCTGTGGGAGACAATATCTCATCCCCAATAGTCAGCAATGGCACCAGCTGACTATACCAGGACGCCGGAAGCCACAGCCACTTGGTCTTGGATGGGTTGAGTCTGAGCTTGTTTCTCCCCATCCAAATCCGTACAGCCTCCAGGAACTGGAACATCATGTTAAGGGCATCATTGGGGGGGGTTCGGAGTGGAGATGTACAGCTGCGTGTCATCAGCATACTGATTTACCCTCACCCCAAAACGATGGATGATCTTGCCCAGCAGCTTCACATAAATGTTGAACAGAAGGGGCAAGAGGACAGACCCTTGCGGCACCCCACAAACAAGGCACCTCGAGGTCGACCTCTGCTCTCCTGCCAACACAAACTATGAACGGCCGGAGAGGAAGGAGGAGAACCACCGCAGCATGGTGCCCCTTATTCCTAACCCCTCCAGCCGGTGCAGCATGTTACCATGGTCAATGGTATCAAAAGCCGCCCAACTGGTATGGATCCAGGTAGACAGCTTCATCCAGTTACTGAGGTAGTTGTCGCACCACCACACTCTCAACAACCTTCGCAACAAAGCAAAGGTTGGAGACTGGATGATAATTAGCTAATACAGCCGGGTCCAGGGAAGGCTTCTTGAGGGAGGGCTTTACCACCCCCTCTTTCAAGGTGGCAGGAAAGACACCCTCACTTAGAGAAGCATTTAAAATCCCCTGGAGCCAGCCTTGTGTAACCTCCCGGGAGGCCAGTACCAGCCAGAAGGGACACGGATCCAATAAACATGTGGCAGCGCTAAGCCTACCCAGAATCCTGTCCACATCCTTGGGAGTGAGTCACCCTAAACAGAGCAGCTGGGCAGTTCTCTGCAGATGCGATAGGAAAGGAAAAATAGCTAGATTTTGCCGCTTTTATCGCCACTAGATAGGTCTTGATATAAGACCTCACCAGTGTTCGGTCAGATTCAGATCGGCTTGTCCTCCAATCACTCTCCAGGCATCTTTTCCGATACTTCATCTCTCTTAGCTCCTCAGAAAACCATGCAGCCAATTGAGATCGGCATTGGTTCAGAGGCCGCAAAGGCACAATGCGGTCCAAGGCTCCGGCAGCTGCCCTGTCCTAGGCGGCCACCAGGTCCTCAGTCGAGCCATGAGCCAGAGTGTCAGGGAATGGTCCAAGCTCCATCAGGAACCTCTCAGGGTCCATCAGGCACCTGGGACAGAATCACTTGGTTGGTTCCATCTCCCTGCAGTGGGGGAAAGCAGCTCGAAAGTTCATGTGAAGAAGAGAATGATCAGACCATGACAAGGGTTTAATGTCTACATCCCCTATTCCTAGATCATTTAACCACTGACCAGAAATCAAGTCCAGAGTCTGTCCCACTGTGTGAGTGGGGCCTTGAACTATCTGGGTCAGGTCCATGGCCATCATGGAAGCCATGAACTCCTGAGCTGCCTCCAACATCTCACTGGTGGATGGCAGGTTAAAATCCCCCATAACAATAAGTCTGGGGGTATCAACTGCCACCCCGGCTATAACATCGAGAAGCTCAGGCAGGTCCTCTGCCACATGACAGGGAGCCAGGTATGTAGTCAAGTTTCATTAGTTAGAAGAAATTGAACAAAATACCAAAATACCAACCATATGTTTATTTTAATTACCAAACAGTTGTGTGCAAAACATTGACTTCACTATGTCAAAAGAAAGGTTGTTAGATTAAAAGTTGTGTCTGGTTTCTTTCGAATTGGTCTATCCCTCTTTTAGGTTTCTGGTCTAATTAGGAAAACACATTTCAGAAACTCCTTTTTTAATGACCCTGTAATCCCTTAATCTGGGGTAGAGTTAGGGCAACTGGATGGATCTTAGTATTTACTGGCCGGCTGCCCTTCCAGATGCCTATGCAGAGTTCAGAGCAGATTTTTTTTTTCTTTGTGCCTAGAAGAGAAATAACTGCTGCTACCTAGGATCAAACTCTCAGTCTTCTGAGTGTGAGGTGAGCATCTTCACCACTATACTGCTCAATGTTTCAGAATACATGAAAGTGAAAATACAGCCCGTTTGCAACTCATAAAAGCAACAGTTTTCTAGGAGATGCTTTAATGAGTCATTGGCAGGAGTTGTGACCCTGCTTTTTGTCCTTTATAAAATGCTAATTGGGTTTGCAGCATTGCACAACTCTATAAGGCACTAGTGTCGTGACAATACTTCTTTGATCACCATTTGGAAAATTGCATCCTCAAACTGCTTTACTAAAAAGCTAGTCCTATACACAGATAAGTGACACACGAATAGCAGAGTAGAAGATGAAGGAGGCAGCAGGGGGATGGATTGAAATACTGTTGTGTCTTTGAAAAAGATATGAATTACATAGGTACAAGAGATGGAGTGGGTTGTAGCCATACAATTACCAGCACCACAACAACTGCCCAAATGCTTGTTTTTCTTGCATCTTTCCATATCTTACATGAATTTATTTTTGAATACACCACAATATTTGAAGAATTTTGGAGGAGGAGGAGGAGGATTTAATCAAGTGAACATCTATATAAAACAGAAAATAGTATAGGTCCACAATTACATTTCTCACCAAAGTGAGATCCTAGTTTCTCCTTGTTTAGCCACAATTAAACACAAAAGAGTCTGAGAATATGATTAATAGTTGCATTCAGATTTATTTCTAAATTACATCTATTTTAATTATTCATTTCATCAATTGTGCTGCCATCTCCTGTCACTGAATTTATTTTCTATTGTTACATACTTTCCACCTAAAGACATATGAAATATTTCATTACAGAAGGTTAACATGCTACAATAGTTCGCATTATAGCCATCTCAGTTCACGTGTTGGCAACTTGAACCACAGCAGCATCTCTTCAGCTTATCATGGCAGCCTGATACAGATGAATTTTGATGTGCTACTAAATGATAATCATAAGCTAAAGATGATCAGGGATTTATCATAATCCCTGATCCTTGAAACATTTTAGTAACTATAATTCTTTTTTTTTTAAAGGTGGGAAGCATGCTGAATTTAACCACCTAGTACAGAACACTAAATACAGATTTGCTAAAACATCTGCCTAAGATTTAATCAAATTAAGAATGGAATTTTTCTCTTCCTGGAATTTAATGACTTGTCTGCCTCTCCAATGGGAAACAATTAAAGCAACTTCCCGTGACACATATATTTCCTTAGCGCAACCCTGGAGAGAAAATAAAAGCAGTGATGCTTTCTCAGAGCTTCCAGAATTACAAATTAAAATTCTTAAATAAGATTTGCAAGCTTACTTAATCCTCTGATATGCTTCGTGAAACTCACTGCCATGGCAAAGTATTTAGCAGCTATTTGAGTAAAAGAAAAGATTGTTTATTCCAGCGATGAATGCAATACACTTTTGAAGAGGACAATGAAACGAGTGGAGGTTTTACCTTACATGGGAAACAAAGAAATATCTCACAATGCAGAGACAAACAAGGAGATAAGGTTTAAAGTGTGAGGTTATCCATCAAAGAAATACTGTGTGATAAGTTAATTTTTCCCCCCGTCTTGTTTAATGCTGCAGGATCCTGGAGCAACATACTTATTTAATGTCAGCTGACTGCTACGGCAGTCAGTAAATATAAATATGAATTCTCCATTTTCTTCCGTATGGGTAGGCCTCAACTTACGACCACAATGGAGCTCCAAATTTCCATTATTATGCAAGCCAGTTGTTAAATGAGTTGGGCCCCATTTTTCAGCCAAATATATCGGTTGGCTGATTGCCAACCATCCAAATTTTGATCACATGACCATGGGAAGGCTACAATGGTCATGCGTAGAAACTGTCATAAGTCCCTCTTTTTTAGTGCCATTGTAACTGAATGGTCACTAAAAGAATGGTTGTTAAGTCTATAGAGATGGGTGGGGCAAAACTCCCTCTAGAAAAGAAGTCTTCTTCCTCCTCCTCCTCCTCCTCCTCCTCCTCCTCCTCCTCCTCCTCCTCCTCCTCCTCCTCCTCCTCCTCCTCCTCCTCCTCCTCTTCTTCTTCTTCTTCTTCTTCTTCTTCTTCTTCTTCTTCTTCTTCTTCTTCTTCTTATATTCCTGCAGGTGCACAGTCCACTTTTTGGATCATTGAGCGCCATTTTGCACAGTCAGCTGCGTCTCCAGGGCACAGGCGTGCAGCTTGCATATCTTTGTTGATGGTGTCTTGCCATCTCTGTTTTGGGCACCTGCTAGGTTACCAGCCATTGACTTCTAGTTGGCAGGCAGTCTTGGCCACAGTGGAAGGTGCTGCTTTCAGGACATGTTCATACCAGCAGAACTGACCTTCTCTTATCTTCTCTATAATTGATGCCACACCAAAATGTTGTCAATTGGTGTCATTTGTGATGTAGTCAAGAAGGGAGATGCCTGATAGCCAACAGAGCCTTCACATTTCCATGGCATGGAGATAGCTTTCGGTCCCTGTTGTTGCTGCCCAGCATTCAGTGCTATAGAGTGCAACAGGAAGGATGGTTGTCTTGTAAATCTTAGATTTAAAGCAGGTTGGCATTCGTCTGTCACATAACACACCAGTGAAAAGTCAGCTGGTCTTCAAAAATTTCCAATAGTTTTCAAAGTCATTTTACCCAAGCAAGGATTCCTAATTTGCCTTTTAATCATTTTTTCTGTGTGATGTAACATCTTTTGGCTTTATTTAGCATCTTTAGGACCTATTAATTATAAAGAAACCTTTTGAATGGATTTGAGTGAGATGGATGCCAAATGCAAAAGCTCTAACACATCACAGATCATTCACCCCTCACTGCTGCTCTCTGCTCATCTCACAATTATCTTCCACAGATAAGAGTGTGATCCATTCTCAACTCCTGATAAAAGCTGTTAAAATCTACTCTTGTATAGAAAATTGCACGTTTGTCTGCTCTCCTGCTCACTGGCTACAAAATGGGCAATTCTTAACTGAAAGTACTTCATTTACCATAAACATCATAAAACACCACCAAAAATAGGGATATTTTGTTGATCCTTTATGTTTTTGGCTGCTCCATGATTGAACTGATAAAGTAAAGGACAAGAATGATGTTGGATCAGGAAATCTGAGAAAGTCTAGAAGGGTCTTCTTTGAAATACAGATCTATTTAGACCAATCTTTTGTTATAGGTCCCAAAGATGCTTTTTCAAGAGGTAACTGGACTTTCTTTATTTTTCCTTGAAAATGTTTTGCTTCTCATTCAAGAAGCTTCTTCAGTTCTGACTGATGAGTTCTTCAGTTCAGAAACATCTTTAAAGAAGTCCAGATGCCTTTTGAAAAAGTACCTTTGGGACAATCATGACATGGATGATTGAGAATCTCCATAGACTTTTACTTATAGGGTTTTTAAAAGATGCCTTTAAATGAGAGAGGTTATGATAAGAATCTGGAATTTTTAAACATGGGGCTGCTATGATGAACATTCCTCCCAATTATGTTTCACCAAGTTTCTTTCAACTGTTATTATTATTTTGGTTGGTTTTATAGATGTTTAGACTGGATCTGGAATTTTGGCCACCTCTTCAGTCCTTTCCAAGGACCTGAGAGAACATTCATTGGCAACCTTTAGTCTCAAAAGACTATGGTATTGTGCTCTGGAAAGAGGTCCTAAAAGCTTCTGGTGTGACTAAAAAGGCCAATTTGAGAGTGGCAATCCCTTCCACACTGAGGGCAGATATATTCTGCCCCCTGCCCAGCCCCCAGGTTTTGCTGGTTCAGGGACTGCCTCTTTGCTTTAGCCTGCCAAACAAGTGTCTCTTCAAATTGGAGAAGGCCATGGTGTGTCTTTAGCCTCCAAGCTGAACGATCGGTGGTCAAGGTTTCCCAGTCATTAATGTCCATTCCCAAGGCCTTTAGATCCCTCTTGCAGATATCTTTATAATGCAGCTATGGTCTCCCTCTAAGCACTTTCCCTGCACTAATTCTCCATACAGGAGATCTTTCAGAATCCGACCATCAGCCATTCTCACGACGTGCCCAAGCCAGCGCAAATGTCACTGTTTCAATAGTGTATACATGCTAGAAATTCCAATACATTTCAAGACTGTGCTATTTGGAACTTTGTCCTGCCAGGTGATGCCAAGAATTCATCGGAGAAAGCACATATGAAAGGTGTTCAACTTTCTCTCCTGCCGTGCATAGAGGGTCCAAGACTCACTACAAGAGTGTTGTCAGGACGCAGGTTCTATAGACCTGGATCTTTGTATGTTCTGTCAGCTTCTCATTAAGCCATACTCTCTTTGTAAGTCTGGAGAATGTGGTGGCTGCTTTACCAATATGTTTATTCAGCTCTGTATCTAAAGAGAGAGAATCGGATATGGTTGAACCGAGGTACACAAAGTCATGGGCATCCTCCAGTTCTTGCACAGAGATTGTAATACAGGGAGATAAATCCACATCTTGACCCATGACTTGTGTCTTTTTCAGGTTGATTGTTAGCCCAAAGTCTTGGCAATCAAAAAAACCAACACAATCCTATATTGCATTAACAGAGGGATACAATCAAAATCAAGTGAGATAGTAAAACCACTCTATAAAGCCTTAGTACCATAAGACCACACCTAGAATACTGCATCCAGTTTTGATCACCACACTAGTAAAAAGATATTGAGACCCTTGAATAAGTGCAGAGAAGAGCAACCAAGATGATTAGGGAGATGGAGACTAAAACATGAAGTACAGTTACAGGAACAGGCCATGGCTAGCCTAGTGAAAAGGAGGACCAGGGGAGACATGATAGCAGTCTTCCAATGTTTGAGGGGCTGCCACAGAGAGGAGGGGGGTCAACCTATTTTCCAAAGCACCCAAAGGCCAGACAAGGAATAATGGATGGATCCATAATACTGGTCAAGGAGAGATTCAACCTTGAAATAAGGATAAATTTTCTGAGAGTGAGAACAATCATCTGATGGAACAGAAGTTGCTTTCAAACATTGTGGGAGCTTCATCACTGGAAAATTTCAAGAAGAGATTGGGCTATCATTTGTCAGGAATGGTGTAGGGTCTCCTGCTTGGGCAGGGGGTTGGACTAGATGACTTACAAGGTCCCTTCCAACTCTGTTTAATCTAATCTAATCTAATCTAATCTAATCTAATCTAATCTAATCTAATCTAATCTAATCTAATCTAATCTAATCTAATCTAATCCAACCATTACCATCTTAGTGTCATCTGCAAATTTCCCCTTCTATTCCCTCATCTAAGTCCTTTATGAAGGACCTGGGCCTAAGACGAAACCTTGTGGTACCCCACTGCTTCCTTCCTTCCGTGTAGACATAGTACCATTAAGGACTACTCGTTGAAATTTAGATAAAGATGTAAGTTTAAGATACAGATATTTAGAAGTAGAATTTGTGTAAAGAGGTTAAATAGGCTAGAAATACCAATGCAGAAAAGTTGTTATTAGTATTGAAATTTTGATATGTTTGTTTTTAGTTGTTTATATTTTTTGTTGGTGAGTGTGTGTGTGTGTGTGTGTTTCTTGCTTTTTTGTGTATTGTGTTTCTTTTTGTACTGTATATTTTAATCTTTGGAAATTTAATAAAAAAATTTTTTTTAAAAAAGGGCTACTCATTGAGTTCGGTTTGTCATCCAGTTATAAATCCATCTAGCAGTGATGCTGTCTATCCCACATATATTACTCTGGTGTAGATCCCATATATATCAGATTATTTTTTCATTTATGTTAAACCTTCCACTTTCTTTACTGCTTTCTGAATCAGAAGGAAACAAAAAGAAAGACACCAGACCAGGAATCATATTGCTCAAAAGACACTTCCATCTCCAAAATTGTATTAAAATCAATATATTCCCTTGTTAAATGGCTATTAATTTCCAAAAAGATAGAATGACCCACATCTGTGACATCAGTGAATCCTTTTCACTCAGTGAGTCCTGAAGTTTCTTTCTCCCTTTAAAATATATTTATAATCGTTAGTTTGTTCTGAATAATGGATTCACTATGATGGATTACATCAACGACAGGCAAGGAATTCATTCATCATCATGCAATAAATCTAAATGTAATCTATCTCTAGATTTATAATTACGTTTCACTGAGAATGTGGCAATTCCAGCCTCTGGAGTTCTTTTTTTAAAAAAGTTATTTTATGCATTGTTATTTTTGTTTTGCTTGGGAGATTGTCAAGGAATGGCTGATGTTCCTTAAATACAACAATCTGGGGAAAACATGAAACATGGAACAACATGAAAAGAAAAAAACAGAAAACTTTTTTCTTTTTTTAAGAAAAAGAGATTTTTAGAAGGGGAGCAATGACTAGCAAACAGAGAACAACTATATCAATTCTTCATATGATACACTGTCATAAGGTGAGACAATTTTGGAAACCCTATAAAAGAATGGCTGTAAAAATAAGACATTGCAAATCAAGCTTTCTCTACCAACTCTGACGAACAAGCTACCATTAAACAACAGCTTAATCAAAGAACCCACCAACACTGACAGAGCAAGCCACTTATATATAAACAGAGAGCAAACCCCACTCCTACCAGCACTGATGATGTTACCTAGTTTAGTAATGAAATGTCTTCCAGAAAACTACCAAGCTCAGAGAGCCCAAGCACCCCACAGAACCTTCCTCTCTTTCATAACAGGATTCAAAGGAGCATTCAACTTCTGGAATGAGGCAAGCGGTATATAAATTTAATAAATAAGGAGGATCAGTTCTAAAGAAGAGTCCTACGGTTTTCCACATAGCTAACAATCACATAGAACATATTTCCTTTTCATCCCTCATGCTAAACGCATACACGAATCAATGTCTGGTTGTCTTTCATGAGTGAAGTTTAGTGAATAAAAAAAAGCTATAAATTATTTTTCTGTACTTAGCCAGGGGCCCTTCTGCTCTCATGCCTAAAGTCCATCCAATCCTCTGCTCAGAAAAATCACAAATAACCTTTTCATATAACAATCTATAATCCTTTTAGCCCAATCAATTTTGGAAAAGTAGATACCATTTGGGGATTTTTCTTCAACAAAAATTTTTTTTTCCAATTTAGAAAGTTAGTCTTTGTTCTCTCCATTTGGATCATTCACTAAAAAGCCCACTTTGGATATTCAGCATGCATAAGAAAGATAATATCTCTACTTTGTTGAAACTGATATATCCCCAAAGAATGTGCATCTTATTGCTGCTCATTTTTCAATTTCATGAGCTGTGATGCCTTTTTATATTATTTTTTGAAAGCACCTTTACAATTGTATTGCTTTTATAACATGTAGACTTCCTTTTGACAAGTGCATAGAATATAGATCAGTAAAACACACTAGTAATGAAACAAAACATTTAGAAAAGCACTTTTTATTTCATTTATCCATGTTGAAAGTCATCACCGTTACAATAATTCCAATGTTCTATTTGGAGATGTTGCTACTGTCAATTTGATGCTGTTGTTCTTGTTTTTCTTTGAAGATATTTTGCTTCTCATCCAAGAAGCGTCTTCAGCTCTGACTGGATGGTGGGGAATGGAAGGATTTATACTCCTTACAAACAGCTGGTCATTTGCATTCTTTTAGAGAGGTGTTGAGGCCTCTTGGAGGTTTGTCTATTTCCTCAGAGCCTTCTTGAAATTGTTGAAAGGACTGTGTTGCTGGAGATAGATGGTGTCATATCCCTCCTCCTCTGTTAAGAGAAGGCCGTTCAATTTTGACATAGATGGCCTCTTTGAGGCCTCTTTCAAACTAGTGATCCCCTCTGTCCAAAATATCTCCATAGACACTGACAGCCACATTCATTTCATACAAGTCCATATTTTGAACACAAATTGAGCAGCCCTCTCTCAATACAGAGGGAGGGATATACAACATCATCTATCTCCAGTCTACAACATAGTTGTCAGCCTCCACTTTTATATTGCTTGCTTGCTATGCCTGCCATTGAAACAGGGGTGGGCGGGAGTGGTCTGGTTAGTTGGGTGGGGGAAGTGAGCTGGTGGAGTGAATTGGATAAAGTTTTCCTCAGCATTTCTCTGCAGTTGGGAGGCGTTCTGATAACCAGTCAAAGTCAACTGTTGTGGCATACCAGGAGGATGGAGCCATCGGAAGCTGCACCCCACATGACTCCTGAGGGGGATGTGGATTGGATAATCCTGACTGGATCATTGGTGGGGGGGGGAGGGGTTAAGGATGCTTTCTATATGTGATTTTCGCACCTATTGCCTCAGACCTTGCTTTTCTTTGGTTGCATTCAGTTCATACTCAGTAAAAGTACCTTTCTCTATGAAAATGGAGTCGGGGTTTTTCTTTCTTGAGTGTTGAAAGGAGGCACACCTGACATTAAGCAAGGTCTGCAATTAACAGCCATCCCACAAAACTACCGTGGGGGCTGAGCAAAGAATGTCTGACCAAGACAGCGACCAGGAGGACATGGGAGCTGCTGGTTCCACTACCTCTCAATCACACCCCAGCTGGGAGGCTTCAGAGTGGGTGGCTGATTTACAGCTTGAGGAAAAGGCGGAGAGAGCCAAATGGTCGCTGGGTGTGGGGAGGTTGCCGGACCTGGAGAAGACCCCCCAAAGAGTAACAATTACCAGATGCCGGCACAGAGATGCTTCCTGGCAGGAAGAGCAGAAAGAAAATCTCCGGATGACCCAGGCTTTGCAACTACTGAGAGAGAGTTGAAGAGCCCATGAAAGGTATGGATTGCCTGCCCATGGGTCGCCTGCCAGGGGGAAGGCTGAATGCCCTGGGGGTGAAATTGAGGCTGCTGCTTGTGTGGAAGAGAGAGCCCAAGCCCAGGAAGAGACAGCTCAGGTCTCTGGAACTCAAGCGGCTGCTGCAATCCAGGCCCCCCCTGCTGGGCATGCATTGCCACGGAGGCAAAAAAAGCCCAAATTTCCCTTGCTATCAGTAAAATATGGGGGAGATCCAAAAGGACTGGGATTCTTCTTAACCCAAGTGTAGAACCACATGCAAGACTGGGGGGAGGAGTTCTCCTCAGATGCCACACACGAGAGTTGTGTTACCAGGGCCCCAGAGGGGGTGGTGGCTGAGTGGATGGTGGGACTCCATAATTCCCCTTTGATGAGAAATTATAACCAGTTCATGGCAGCCCTCAGAACGCGCTTTGAGGACCCGTTAGCTGAGCGAAGGGCGAGAATCAGAGTGAAGGCCATACATCAGGGGCAGAGATCAGTGGCAGGTACACCCAGGAATTCCGCAAGCTGGTGAGGTTCTGACCACATGAGACCACATGAGAGGGTTCTGACCACATGACAGGGTGGTCAGAAGTAGCCCTGCTGGAAAGCTATAAGGATGAACTCAATGAGGATGTCTACACAGATTACTGCTCCTGAGGGGCCCCTCGGGAACATCAAAGTTGGTATGTGTTGGCTGCTGACATGGAGATAGATTTGGCCAGAGATTGCTACCATGGTGGTTGCACCTGGAACAAGCCACCCTCCTTACCCCAAAAGGAGGCTCCAAATGCCACTGGGGAACCATCAGGCTCCAAGCCTAAGTCCACCACATGCTTCAGATGTGGAAAGGAGGGGCACCAAGCAGCTGATTGTTTCTCCAAGCCTGGAGCCAAGGCAACCCCTGGTGGAGGGAAGAGAGCCAACAAACTGCCCACAAAACCCCACGAGACTGCCCAAAAAGGGGTGGAAGTCATTGAGTTCACTCCCCTGAAACAGGGTGAGTTGGGAACTCCAACCCCCACCAATGACAGCTAAACCAAAACTGATTCCAATGAGGACCTCCTGGTAAGTCAGAATGGGGGACCCATGACCATCCCAATGGAACTAAAGGTACCATCCACGGTAACTAAAGGTACCATCCATAAAGGTAACAGCCCATGGGAAGCTGCTAGCCCTTCTAGATTTGGGGTGCACAAGGTGTGTCATCAGCCCTGAGATTGTGGAAAAGATGGGTCTAAGACTAAAAATGATGAAAAAGCCCATTGATTCTGTCAGCTAGACGGGTTGGTAGCTGGGGGACCCCAGCCCATTTTGTAACTGAATCGATTGAGATGAGGATGAGGGATTACCAAGAAACTCTGAGGTTTATTGTTGCCCCTGGCATGGAACGACCCCTTCTACTTGCGCTGCCCTGGCTCTAAAAATTGAACTTGCACGTAAATTGGAAGACGGGCGTGTTGCGCATCTGCTCTAATCAGCAAGGGAAGAGAGGGGGGAACCCCTACTGCATGGCCAAAGTGGTGAGTGAATTGGCAGTGGCCACAACAGAACACATTGTGGGGGAGGAAAAGATCCCCAAAGAGTACCGGGACCTCCGGGAGGTGTTTAGCAAGAAGGCGTCAGATGTGCCTACAGACTGTAGTATAGAAATCCTTCCTGGGGTAAAACTCCCTAAACCAAAGATCTACCCCATGACACCCCCCCCCCCAGATTTTGGGAAGCTACAAGACTTTATTGATAAAAAACTGCTTTCAACTGCTTGCTGGGATGTTTCCAGTTTAGAGTGCTCCCTTTTGGACTACAAGGAGCCCCTGCCGTGTTCATGCAACTGATTAAGTACTGCACGAGCACCTTTACAAGGGGGTCCTGGGCTACCTGGTCGACATTCTTATTTACACTGAGACCATGGACAACCATGTAAAACTGGTGAGAGAGTGAAAAAACATAGCACTGATGAGCTGTATGCTAAGTTGTCAAAATGCGAATTCCACCAGACTAAAATTGACTATCTGGAGTACCGCATTTTGCATGAGGGGATAGAAATGTATTTCCAGGCAGTATTGGAATGGGCTCCCCCACATACCTGCAAACAACTACAAAGCTCTCATTCACATAAATTGCCTTACCGATTGCTAACCTCCTGAAAACAAAAGAGAGGCGAAGCCAAAACCGTCGCAGCCTCTCAAGTGGACTATGGAATGTCAGGCGGCTTTTGAAAAACTGAAATGACTGTTTGCCGCCGAACCGTCTTTAAACATCCTGATATGGAGGCCTCGTTTGTTGTTCAGGTCGACGCCAGCAATGTAGCCATCAGGGCGGTGTTACTCCAAGCCAATGCTGAGGGGAATTTGCAACCCTGTGCCTATACCTCTCGGAAATTATCTGAGACCAGGAGGAGATGGGCCATCTGGGAGAAGGAGGCTTTTGCTGTTCGTTGGGCACTGTTAAATGTGGAGGCATTTCCTGGAAGGGGTGAAACATCCTTTTGAGGTGTGGACTGATCACAAAAACTTAGAGGCCTTAAAAACGCTCCAAAAATTGTCGCCTAAGCAAGTCCGCTGAGCCCAACACTTTAATCAATTTAATTTCTCTCTGCATTACCTTCCTCGAGGGAAAAACTTTATAACAGATGCCTTCTCGAGATTGCCTCAATATAACAGTGTTCAAGCAGAAGTGATTCATCTGGTTATCCCCTCGAAACAGCTGGCAGCTCTGGGGTTACCAGAGCCCAGGCGAAAGGGGACTTAACCTTGTCTGGTGACTTGAGCAAGCAATTAAAAAAGCATTAAAAGCTGATGAGTGGTTTTTAGCCCACTCCAATGAGTGTACATTTTGTGAAAGACTCGCCTGGGTAGGAGTGAAACTGTATGTCCCCGCCAGCCTGAGGTATTACAATATGCCCATGATGCTAAAATCGCTGGGCATTTTGGATTCGTGAAGACATTACATTTAGTTAAAGAAGGATGAAGCCATTGGAAGCTGCACCCCACATGATCCCTTGGGGGGATGTGGATTGGATAATCCTGACTGGACCACTGGGGAGAGGGTTTTAAGGATACTTTCTATATTTGATTTTTGCGCCTATTGCCTCAGACCTTGCTTTTCTTTGGTTGCATTCAGTTCATACTCAGTAAAAGTACCTTTCTCTATGAAAATGGAGTCGGGGTTTTTCTTTCTTGAGTACTGAAAGGAGGCATACCTGACAATAGTCCTTTCAGCAGTTCCAAGAAGGCTCCACACTCATCTGCACCACTCAGGTAACCCTGAGGACACAGGTAAACCTACAAGTGGCCTCAAAGCCTCTAAAAGGATGCAAATAACCAGCTGTCTGCAAGGAGTATAAATCTTTCCACCATCCGGTCAGAGCTGAAGAAACTTCTTGGATAAGAAGTGAAAGTCTTCAAAGAAAAATAAAGTCCAGTTGCCCCTTGGAAAATTAAAAAAAAAAAAACCACTTTTGGGACAGGAGACACTGAGATCTAGTCCCACTTACATAGAAAGCTGTGTGATCTTAGCCAATCACTTTCTCTCAGCCCAAAGAAGGAGGCAATGGCAAACTACTTCTGAAAAGCATCCCAAAAATGCTTTTTCATAAGGCAACATCTGTGTTTTTTCCCTCTTGAAAACATTTCACCTCTCACCCAAAAAGCACCTTCAGTTCTGGAAAACCTTGCTCAAAAAGCTGCAGGAACATGTCCAGACAGTCTCCAAGAATGGGACATGACTGAATGGAAGAAGAAGAAAAAAAACAAGAAAAAGAAGAGGAAGTATTTAAAAAATTGTTTTAGTTTGTCTCCCATTACTAATAGCATAGAATCCCTAGCAGAACACTATTATATAATATAAAGTGAAAAAAAGTGAGCTATTTTATTTTTGTAGCACACCCACCATGGAAGCAGAGATCAGAATCGAGGATAAAAAATAAGTATGTAAAAAAGGTGGTTTTTTAAAATGTAAAAACTTTTATTTGTGGCCTTTTTTTGGCCAGCAGCTTTGGCTGCAAATCATCTCTCAAGCAATTACTTTAAATATAAGAACACCTCCTATTTAGTGATTCCATTATAAATAACGTTATCGGAGGAAACCTCATTATATTTATTATGAATTTATGCCTACAAAATAGTCATATGGGAGAAAAGGGGGAATATATGGAACACAGTTTCCCAAGGTGCTGAATGTGTGAATTCTCAAAAGTCCATTTCATTCTACTGCCTGCATTCATTTTTTTACTGAGAATTTTCCCCCTCTGTTTTCATAAATCTGAAGAAATATTGCAAAGGTCAGAGGAGGCAGGTAAAAATTGCCCTGACTTAAAAATAATGTATTATTGGATCTCTTCTGAATTTGTTTAATGTTTGAAATGCTCAATATATTCACAACCCCAAATAACAAAACTCTTTCTAAAACTATTTTGAGGAAATGCACTTTTCATGCATAAAACTCCACCCGTCATTTTGCAAATGCATAAATTATATTCTCATTCCCCCCCTTCCTCCCACACCAAAAAAACAAAAACAAAACCCCATTCCTTAAAATAGAGTCACATGTCAAAAATTATGGATGTGGAAAACCCTTTGCCATGGATAATGAGATCTGGTCTGTAGTACGAACTGTGGATAATTGAAACTATGGATAATGAAACAGAGGAAAAATATAAGAAACAATATTAATTTTATACAAGAGGGGAACAAATGCTTTGCTTTCATCCTGCATGGATGCCATTGGAATGAAATTAACTAACAAATTAATTTACATTCCTAGTGCTAAATTTATTCTGATCAGTTAATTCATCACTCGTCATTCCATTTGATCCTTCTCCTTCTCTTCTTCTTCTTCTCCTTCTCTTCTTCTTCTTCTCCTTCTCTCCTCCTCCTCCTCCTCCTCACTTTCATCCTGCTTGGATGTCATTAGGATGAAATTAACTAGCAAATTATTTACATTCCAAGTGCTAAATTTATACTGATTAGTTCCATTTGATTCTTCCTCTTCCTTTTCTTCTTCTTCCTTCCTCCTTTTCTTCTTCTTCCTTCCTCCTTTTCTTCTTCTTCCTTCCTCCTTTCTTCCTCCTCCTACGTCCTTCCTTTTACCACGTTGGGTGTCCAGGGACATACAGGGTTCTGGTTCTTTTCTGGTGGCCTCAACCATTGTATTGATGCTGTTACATACATCTGAATGGTATGGGCTGCCTATATACCATATGAGCATGCAGGGCAATGTAGGAGTGTCAGAAAGATCTGAATTACATTTTGTCATAGTTCTGCTTCACTTTTGAGCATTATCTTTCCTCCACCAGTCCTCCCTGATCCATTCAACCCCCAAAATTACTATCTTAGGTCATAGAGGAAGCAAGAAAAGTATTTGGTCCAATTCTCTGGATAGCATTCATTCATGACTGAGACCGAGGGTACTGTTCTCAGAACCTCTGGCATTAAACATCCCAGGGAGTGCTTATCAAAATTTACAGAAGGAGAGATAAAATATCTGATTCATGAAGCAGTGATAATACATCCATTCCTATGCATGCTCATGCAAAGGAAATCCAATGAAATTATTTTCTGATAAGCAGACAGAAGCACAGCCTTAAAAACAGGCAGGAAATCTTCCAGCTATGACAGAACAGGGTTGTCTTTTTTGCATAATTTTCAGACTGTCCTCTATGTTTTTTATTGCATGTTATTTGGACTACAGTGATCTGTCCCCCCCCTTCAGAAACCCACAAAAACACAGCCAGTCGAGGGTTAAGAAGCACTTGGCACACTCCACAGTTCTTATCTCAAACTTGGCAGCGATATGCACACTGTCTGCCAAGGACTTTAATAGTACACAGAAAGAAAAGCACCACAAATATTCAGCAAAGTCTCTGATCAGCTTCAGCTTGTAAACTCCAATGCCTAACCGATAGTATAATTTGTTCATCACAGAGATCATTACCACCCCTCTGTCTGTTATATAGTCTCTCTGGGTGTGGTCCAGTGACTCATTGATCCTGTGACTCCAATCCAGTGACTCAGGTCTATTCCCTCATACGTCTCCGCAGCTGCAGTAATCGTTTCTCTCGCCTTCTTTGGCGTGCGTCCAGGAATGACGTCTCTCCCTCACTCTCATCTGAGACACCTGTTTCCCCGCTACTTGGCTCTCTTTCAGCTGGCACCTGAGACGGTGCCAGAGGGGCGGGGGGCTGGGAGATCTGGCTGGCTCCTCTTCCTCCTGCTCAGAGCTTCCTTCCTCCAATGGGATAGGCTCAGAGGACGGGGCCACAACATACAGTGCAAACTAGCATACCTATGCAGCTCAGTGTTTGGCTAAGATCAACTTTAGTGTACAGTGCTTACATCCTTTTAAATTGTTCTACCTCTCTCACTCTCGCTCTCTCTCTCTCTCCCTCCCTCCCTCCCTCCCTCTCCCTCCCTCTCTCCCACACACTCCCACAACATTTCAACACCTTTAAGCACCTCAAGCCTCCAAAGCAAATAATTAATTGTAATTTGAATGAATTTGGTGATGTCAACATATTGGCATCTAGGGCAGAATCAGTAGCCTCCAAAGCAATTTGCTGCTTGCATCAGAAGGTCAAAAATGTGATAGGACTAGGCTAGATTGGACTAGAGTATATAGACCATAGACTATAGAATATCAGAGTTGGAAACAGCTTTGGAGATCTTCTAGTCCAACCCATTGCTCAAGCAGGAGATTCTATATCATTCCAGAAAAATGGCTGTCCAATTTCTTCTTGAAAACCTCCAGTGATGGAGCACTTACAACTTCTGAAGGTCAGCTATCCCACTGATTAATTGTTCTCATTGACAGGAAATTTCTCTTTAGTTCTAGGTTGTTTCTCTCCTTGATTAGTTCCCATCCTTTGCTTCTTATCCTGCCCTCAGGGGCTTTGGAGAACAGGTTGACCCCCTCTTCTTTGGGGCAACCTCTGAGATATTGAAAGGTTCTGCTTACTATGCAAAGTGCCTGTTTTGGATGTCACAACACTCAAGGATTTTCTTACCTATTCAGGAGAAATACTGTCTGGTTGCACAGCAACCCTCTTGGCAGTGTGTGTACACCTCATGTTAAGTTGGGTGAATGAGGACGCAGCAAGCCAGGCAGTGTGGGACAACAGCTCTTTATTGTAGGGTGAGAACACAGCAATTGACCTGGGGAAACAGCTCCCCCTAAATACCTTGCAGCTGTGGTGGTCAGCCAGTCAGCTGATGGTCAGTTAGTTTAAACTTCCCACCAAGAAAACCTATTTATATAATACTCCTCCCCTCCCAGAAGTCACTTAGGTCCGAATTTGCATACAAAGTCTCTCAGGTGACCAGAGCGTGTGCGTACCCTGGTGACCTGCGCAATTCAGTCAGAGGGTAGGCGTCGAGCAGGTCGGAGGGACTCCCTGTCTCTCCCTGCTCTGCCAATGGAATCTCCTTGACTTCTTTGTGGGTGGTGACTTCTCCGGCTGGCCGATCGTCTTCGATGGGGCAGCGCTGGATGCCAGACTCGACAGCTAAGTCCTCCGCTACACTCGGGGTTGATTTAGTTTGTGTTTCTGGTTGGTAGTCAGGGAACAGCTCGTTGAGGTTTTCCTCAGCGTCTGTGGCTATTCGCTTCCTCAGCTGATCTATATGCCTGCGCCAAACTTCCTGTCTCCCATATCTACCCTATATGATTTGGGCCCCGTTATTTCTGTTATTATTCCTGATTCCCACAGTGGGCCCTTCCCATAGTTTCTGGCGTAAACTGGAGTCCCTATAGTAAATTCCCTGAGTTTCCTCTCACCCCCCTTGAAACTATCGGGTGAGTAGTTGGGGTTTAGTCTGTCCAGGACTCCTCGAAGTTTCCTTCCCATTAACAACTACGCCGGGCTTTGGCCTGTTGCAGTACAAGGGATAGTGTGCTGGGCTGTTAGGAATCGATCTATTCTTTCCTGCCAGTCCCTGGGGCCTAAACATGATAGGGCTTCCTTGGCTGTTCTTATGAATCTTTCAGCTTGTCCATTACTGGCTGGATGAAATGGGGCCAATAGTATTTGTCTGATTCCCAGTTCTGCTAGGTACCCCTCGAATTGTGTGGCCGTGAATTGCGGGCCATTGTCTGATACTAAAACATCTGGTAACTAAGACATCTGGTAACCCATCTGAGACATGGGTAGCAAACAACTGTCTTAGCTCCCTGATTACTGTGTCGGTGGTAGTGGCCTTCATGAGCTTAATTTCCAGCCACTTGGAGAATGCGTCCACTATAACCATGAATGTCTGATCATGAAACGGGCCGACGAAGTCTATGTGAATTCTGGACCAGGGACCCTGGGGCCTCTCCCACTCCTGTACCGGTGCTGTCGGTGGGTCTGGCCTAGATTCTTGGCAGGGCTGACACTTTCCCACCAACTCGGTAATGTCCTTGTCCATGTCTGGCCACCAGACATAGCTCCTAGCTAGTCCCTTCATTCGAACAATCCCAGGGTGCCCCTCATGCAGTATGGTTAAAACTTTTTAGGCACAAGGGAATAATAACTTGATTGCCCCATAACAGACACCCCCCTTGTGTCAGTTCGTCCCTTTTTCTAGCGTACTGCTTAAATTCCTGCCCTCAGTCTTTTCCGGCCACCCCATTATCACCCAACTTGCGACCTTCTGGATCATGTGGTCCTTGGTTACACTCTCGCCACCTCTGCTGATGTGATGGGCCCCGAGTCCAGAACAGCAGGATTGGGATGCCAGGTGTGGGGTCTTCTAGCTTGTCTGGTAGTGGGCATCGGCTGAGTGCGTCGGCATTGCCCATGTCCACCCCTGGTCGATGTACCAGGCGATAAGAGTAGGCTGCGAGGAAAATGGCCCAGTGTGTCATCCTGAGCAATAGGGCTGTCGCTTTGGTCGGTCTCCTGTGATGAGACCCAGGAGTGGGCGATGATGGGACAACAGCTCTTTATTGTAGGGTGAAAACACAGCAACTGACCTGGGGAAACAGCTCCCCTTATCTACCTTGCAGCTGTGGTGGTCAGCCAATCAGCTGATGGTCAGTTAGTTTAAACTTCCCACCAAGAAAACCTATTTACATAACACCTCACTCTCACAATCATCAATGAACATTCATCAACTTCACAGAGAAACATGGTCCTATTTATTAGTTGTGTTCTGCTACTGGCAAAGTTTGTACAGAGCACAGGCAGATGACCTGATCCATTGCAGCATCCACCAGGACTTCACAAAATACAGATATTCTCAGTATGACCCTAAGGGTTTCCAAACCTTCATTTGTCTTTGTAAACACTGCACGCTCTGTAAAAAAAAAAAAAAAAAAACCCACCTGGTGCATTTTGAGATTGTAAGTAAGACAGAGCACCTGAAAATATTATAGCTAAAATCTAGCTAAAAGAAAACAAATGTGAAGGGTCTACCTTCTCACTTCCCAAAGATATCTTATCAGAATAACCTCTCTCTCTCTCTCTCCCTCCCTCCCTCGCTCCCTCCCTCTTTCACACAGACACAGGCACAGAAACTAGGGGTCTAAGATTAGGGGAGATATGCTAGCAATGTTCCAAAATCTAAGGAAGTTTGCATTGTTGTACAAAGCAAACAAGCAGAACCTTTCAATATCTAAAGGGCTACCACAAAGAAGAGGGGGTCAACCTATTCTCCAAAACACTTAAAAGCAGAACAAGAAGCAATGGATGGAAACTAATTAAGGAGACAACCAACCTGGAGACAAGGAGAAATTTCCTGACAGTAAGAACAATTAATTAGTGGAATGGTTTGCCTTCAGGAGTTATGGGTACTCCATCACTGGAGGTTTTTAAAAACAAATTGGACAACCATTTGTCTGAAATAGTATAGGGTCTCCTGCTTGAGCAGGGAATTGGACTAGAAGACCTCCAAGGTCCGTTCCAACTAATTCTGTTAATGTGTTAGACTATGAAGAGGTAAATATAAACTGAAATGCCAGAAAAAATAAATATAAAAGTATCCTTTTCCATGTTAAATGACTTTTACTCGGCTCTATGTCAATTAACCAAGCTGTACATCTTCAATCTCCAGGCATTTTAAATCTGGGAGTGATTACTTTTAAAAATACATTAACTTCACTCACAATACATTTATTAAATCATTATCACAATTTTGAAAATAGGCCTAACACTCAGTTCTTAAATTTCTGTCAAATCCTGGCTGCACTTTGAAATAAAGTCTGGTCTTTAACAGAACAGAAGGATGTTCCTTGGATTTTCCCACCAAAATGGAAAAAGAAAGCACATCTGTAATATTTATCTGAATTCTTTCACAGGGATCATAAGGAGCTAACGAACAAAGTACAATTTATTTCATCAACAGAGATTCTCTCGATCCCTGTACATTTTTTTCCTGGCAACTGTATGAAAGTAATTTGTCATTGTTTACTTTTGTCCAAAAACTCTGGGATCATTTCAAAATACTCTCTCATCCAAATATTAACTTGGTCCAATGTTCTTTACTTTTCAGAGATCCTACTTTGCAAGTATTGGTTAATGTCTGATCAAAATATGTGACCTGAATTTCAGCAAACAGAAAACAATCACTCTGTTCAACAAAGAACAAAATTAAATAAATGATTTGAAAATGTGAGTAAGCCTGGAAGATGGCTAACTTATAAACTGAAAAAGGATAGAGAGTCAAGGAAAATAATGCAATTATTTGATGACCAAGGACAATGTAAATTTGGCAATAAGGAGATGGGGAAAATCATACAAGAATATTATAGACAGCTTTATAAAAAAAGAGATAATAAAGGAGGAAAAAGTGATAAGGTATATACAAAAAGCAAACCTACCACAAATTCCCAAGGATATTGAGGAAATGATGGAAAGAAACATTACGATGATGGAAGTAACAGAGGCAATTAAGAAGCAGAAGAATGGGAAAGCACCAGGACCAGATGGCCTGCCAGTTGAGTATTATAGGGCGCTACAAGAATCCTTAAGTCTTCCATTACTGGAAGTTATGAACGAAGTAATGACAAACAAGGAAATACCCAAATCATGGACAGGGCCTTATATCACATTGATCCACAAAGAAGATACAGACTCACAACTAATTAAAAACTATAGGCCAATATCCCTGCTAAACTCAGACTATAAAATCTTTGCTTCAATACTGGCAGAAAGACTTAAGAGATATTTGAATAATTTTATACATTCAGATCAAAATGGATTCCTACCCAAAAGACAAATTAGAGATAATATAAGAATAATACTGAATACTCTAGAATATTATGAAGCGCACCCTGAAAAGCAGATGGCTCTGATATTCTTAGATACTCAAAAAGCATTTGATAATGTGAACTGGCAATTTATGATGTTACAAATGGAAGAGATGGGCTTTGGTAGGAAATTTATTCAGGCAATTGAAGCTATATATTCTAAACAGACAGTGAAGGTTATGATTAATGGAAAGTTGACTGATTTTATTGAGATACAAAAAGATACCCTTCAAGGATGCCCATTGTCCCCATTGTTGTTTATTTTGACACTGGAAATTTAAAAAAAAATATTAGAGAAGAAAAAGAGATAAAAGGTATGAAAATTCGAAAAGAAGAATATAGATTATAAGCTTTTGCTGATGACCTGGTCTTCATTATTGAAGAACCACTAGCATCAATTAAAAAACTAATAGAAACTATTGGAGAGTTTAGGGAAGTTGCTGGTTTGAAAATTAATGAAGACAAGACAAAAATAATGACTAAAAATATGTTTAAAAAAAACAAAAAGAAGAATTGATGGAGATTTCCAAGATGCAGATCACAAACAAGGTAAAATATTTGGGGATACATTTAACACCGAGGTGTAGTTCACTTAAAGAAAATAACTATAATAAGATAAAGCAACAGATAGGGTTAGACTTGGTGAAATGGGGAAATTTGCAGCTATCTTTGATTGGTAGGATTGCAACTATTAAGATGAATATTTTACCTAGATTTTGTACCTTTTTCAGACTGTTCCAATAAAATTGGGTAAGGAATTTTTTGTAGACTTGAATAAAATGGTGTTGAAATATATTTGGCAGGGGAAAAAAGCAAGAATAAAACTTAAGTTGTTGCAGGATGCTCAAATGAGGGGTGGTTTTGGACTACCAAATTTTGAATTATATTATCAAGCAGCTAATTTAATGTGGATTAAAGAATGGCTAACATTGAAAAATACTAGACTTTTGAATCTGGAGGGACATGATTTGTTGATGGGTTGGCATGCCTTTTTATGGTAAAAGGAACTAAAATACAGGGGTATTTTAGAAGACACCAAATACGTGAAGCTTTATATTTGAACTGGGAAAGGATTAAAAAATATCATTACTTGAAGATTCCAGTCTGGGTATCGACAATTGAAGCCTTCTCATATCCAGTGATATTTAGAGGAGAACAAATTGTTAGATACAGTGAAATATTGGATGAAAAGGGTGATCTCAAGTTAAAACAAGATTTAGAAGACCAGGGATTTAAGATGGATTGGTTTTCATATATGCAAATATTTTCTAGATATTGAGAAGATCTCAAACAAGAAGGTATTTATAATGTTTTGACTATTTTAGATAAGATATTAATGGGTTCTGATGACCATGTAATTAAAAAGTTATATGCCCCCAGGACTTTTCTCTTGTCCTGGAGAGGGCTCAGGATGAAGGCTCCCTATTTACCCCCAGAGAAGCTCCGTGCTGCGAGGGATCTCTGCTGCTTTTAGCAGCAGAGCCAGACATCGTGAGCAACACCACAGCAAGCAAGTTGATGAAATCTGGATTGACTAGAGGAGGAAAAATGCAAGTATTGTTTTTTGTCAATTTTTTTTAAAAAAAGAGAAGAGGAAGAAGAAGAGAGATTGGAGAAAGTGTTCTGAAAATGGCGACTGGCTTTGCTCGGAAAATGCCTGAGAAAGTGGAGAGTGGAAAGTGAAAGTAAGAGCTTAGCCAGTTTAGCCAGAGCAGAAGCTTTTTAAAAGAAACACTCTAGCAGAGAAATGGAAACAAAATGATCAACGGGACTTTTCTGTTACTTCTTTTTTTTTTTTTTTTGAGAAAAGTTAGTAAAGATTTTCTTTTCCCCTTTTTTTCTCTCTGGAAGAATGACTCCTAAACAAAAGGCAAGGGGGGGCTCCCTTACAAGTCAGACAAAGGAAAAAGCAGAAAGGATTCAAGAGCACTTGCAGGGGACTGCTAATGAGGATTTAAAAGACTTGATAACTAGGTCTCTAGGAAGTATTATGGAGAAGATAGAGAATTCACAGAAGAACCTTGAAGAGCTGGTACAGGTAAAATTTGATCAGTTGAACCAAATTATCTTGGAGGTAGTTTCTGCTTTTACAGTCATGGTGAAGAGAATAGAGGAGAAAATGGATGAAGTTAGTAGAAAGGTTGATTCCAAGATGAAAGATTTACAGGAAAAATTAGTTGCAGCTGATACCATAAATCAGGAAAAACAGAATGATGTGTTGATGCTTCAATTTAAAGCTACAGAGTTTGCCTTGAGATTAAGAGGTATAAGAGAGAATAATAGAGAAAACGTGAGAACACTTTGTGCTAAGGCACTAGCTGCATTTTTAAATCTGGAAGCTGACCAAATTCTTGGTTGTATTCAAAAAGTTTACAGGGTTAACTCTCGTGTTGCCAGACAGAAGAACCTACCTAGAGATGTTGTTGTTTACTTCACTGATAGAAGATTAAGAAGTGATATCTTACAAAAATCTTATTCAGCTACTTTAAGGGTAGAAGGTTCACAAATTAGGGTCTATAAAGAGCTACCAGCTAGGATTTTCAGATACAGAAAAGATTTTGGTTTTCTGGTGAAGGAATTGCATAGAAGAAAGATTCCATTTAGATGGCATGTACCAATTGGTGTAATTTTGAGTTACCAAGATGTGAGATATTGTTTAAATACCGTTGAAAAAGCTGAACATTTTTATAATAATATTCTTAAGGGAGCCCCCATAATTTTATCTTCTGCTACGTTGTCATCTATGGAAGAAGATAAGCAAGATGAAGAGTCTGAAAGAGAGGTTGAGGAACAATGCATGCAGATGGAATTACAAAATCAAAATATCCAAAGCGTGTTAGAAGAAAAAGGAGCAGTAGGTGGTTTTCTAGATGATTATATTATGGAATATTCAGACTTGGAAACAAAGCATCCTAGAGATTCAAGAGAAGTGGAACCGGGCCTTGAACTGTTGAAGCAAGATGAAAAACAAAGATTGTGGAGACAGCAGAGGTCCAGCATTCCACAAGTTGAGTATGAGGAGGAGGAACAACAGAAACTACAAGTCAAGGGAGGAAAGAAATTGAAAACCACTGAATCTGAACTGCAGTTGAAAATGTGTCCTTTTACGGAATTGTATGGTAAATTTTAAAGGTTATTTTTGAATAGATGGAATCCATTACATACAGGATTATTTGAAAGAGCTCGGAAGATAATTATTGTTATACTTAATTTTTATATGATATTGGACTTAAAATTTGTTATAAAACTTATCCTGATTTTAATTGGACAAAGTTAAACAGATTATTGCAAAATATGCAGAAGATCTGGGATTACCCTATTATAACTTTATTGGAATTATCTAGATGAAATTGAAGATGAAAACATCTTGGAAACCCGAAGAAAGGAGGTGGAAAGGTTGGCAGGATCTGAAAGAGTTTTAAATGAACATCTAGTGCAGCTTGTATAAGCTGCATTTGTTTTTTCTTTTAATGGATATATTAGGAGTTAGTATGAATGATTTACCTAGAGGATTACAAGATATCTTTGTGGTTGGATTTTATATAGGGTCACTCGGGGGGATTTATATTTGTTTTATCTAGATGAAATTGAAGATGAAAACATCTTGGAAACCCGAAGAAAGAAGGTGGAAAGGTTGGCAGGATTTGAAAGAGTTTTAAATGAACATCTAGTGCAGCTTGTGTAAGCTGCATTTGTTTTTTTTGTTTTTTCTTTTAATGGATATATTACGAGTTAGGATGAATGATTTACCTAGAGGATTAAAAGATATCTTCATGGTTGGATTTTATATAAGGTCACTCGGGGAGATTTATATTTGAAGAAGATGTTTGTTGTTGATGGGGGCAGCTGGAATAGTTGTTTAATTTCAATCAAGAGGAAGACGAAGAGAAGAATTATGTTGGATATTTAATCTTAATTAAGATGAAGAGAAGATTGGAATATGGACTATTGAGTTAAAAAAAATTTTGGGATATAATTGTATAACTATAATTATATCTGTATAATTATATATTATATTTTATTAGAATAGAGAAATTGGATATGGATGTGTTTTATTACATTTTATTATTAGGGGGATGGATTTTGGTATATATTTAGTAATGTTAATATTAATGGATTAGAGGAAGGTATGATATCTTTTAATTGGATTTAAATATTATAAGTATGGTTTTGATTGATAATTATATTTTATTAGAATAGAGAAATGTTTTATATTCTATTATCAGGGGGATGGATTTTGGTATATATTTAGTAATGTTAATATTAATGGATTAGAGAAAGGTATGATTTTTTTATGGGGTTCATGGCTGATTAATGAGGTAAATATTATTATTATCACTTTTTTTCTTATTACAATATTGTTAATCTTCCTAATTTTTTAAAGAAAATTTTATCACTTATAGATTTATTTGTTATACGTACTTGTATTTTTTTTTCTTTTCTTTTTTTCTGTTAATTTATAGCGGAAGTCAAGGGGAGGGGAACGGAGGGAAGGGAGGGTGGGTGGATGGGAGGGGGGATATGGGGTTAAAAATTGTATTGTAAAACTTTTTTAATAAAAAAAAGTTATATGGATATTTGTTAAAGGTAAATTTGGAAGAAGAACAAGTTAAAGAATCAATGATAGCATGGGGAAAAATTTTGGTTATGGTATTGATTTGGAAAAATGGCAAAAATTGTGGTCACATAACTATAAAATGACTATGTCTACAGCATATAAGGAGAATTTGTATAAGATGTTTTATAGGTGGCATCTACCCCCAACGAGAATACCCAGAAAGTTCAAGAACAAATCGGAGAAATGTTGGAAATGTCATCAGACCCCAGGATCATATTACCATATGTGGTGGACATGTGCAGAAGCTAAAAGATATTGGACTAAAATCCACACATAGTTGGAAAAAATGACAAAGAAACACATTGACTTCAAACCAGAGATATTTTTATTAGGGATCTTACCAGAGACATTCAATAAAGAATTGCAATATTTAATTGTGAATATTTTAACAGCGGCTAGAATTGTATTTGCAAAAAATTGGAAAGGAGAGAAGAAAATTGCTGATGAAGAAATTATTAAAAAAATATTGGACTGTGCTGAAATGAGTAGATTGACATTTGAAATAAGAGAACAGGAAGATAAACAATATTATTTGATATGGGAGCTATTTTACCAATGGGTAGATAATAAAGAATGGAGATGAAGTATTATATGTGAAATGAAATTTGGATCAAACGTGTAAACATTTGTTTTTAGTTAGATGAAAGAATACTTGTCACAATTGAAATTTTGAAAATGTTGAGAGCACAAAATGATTTTAATTGACCGAATCACTGTCTGTAAGTATATGGAAAGATGAGGTTTTTTATGTTGTTTTTGTTTAAAAATAAAAAACTTTATCAAATAAATAAATAAATGATGTCAGGTAAACAGTGTTAAATTGTGTTCTTTTTATATTGAAAAGCAAGCCGTAGTCCAGGCCACCTAATTATTTATGCTAATGTGCTGCAACTATCAAGTGCTAAAAGAAGGATAATTTTAAAATCCAAATTAATTTGTGCTTTGCTTTGTCATATTTTTAATAAGCAACTCCATCAAATTCTTTGCAGAATTAATTACGAGATAGAAAAGCCTGTTTAACGAACAGCAGTTTTAATAATGAAAGGCTTGTTAATAATTGTTAAACTCCAAACTATTAAAATTAAAACATTGCAGAGCAGGAACTGTTATTTCTTTTAATTTTCCATCTCATTCATTTATTGTTTTAATATTAAAGTGATGCTTTTGGACTAGAGTATTGGAGCTTTAGTCATTTAAATTCAACTGAAAGCCATTTTAAGAATATGAAATATGAATATGCAGCAAATCTTTAAAGTTTCTTCTATTGAGGGCATCTGATGACAGTAAGTTCAGAAGTTTGTTCTTGGGCTCTCAGCAAAATTCTATCCCTCTCCTTGAAAAATAAAAATATGTGGAAAGAAATGTCAATAGAGTGGTTTAAAACATGAGCCACACTTTGCATTATTGGTCTGCATTGAGTAGGTCTTACAAAGTCTCTTTCAAATATGTCCCTTTGCACAAATACATGGTACCAGATTATTCATTATTGCTAGTTCGTGACATTGTATCATGACTGGCTTCTTTTGCTGGTGCTAATACACTGGCAACCAGTATTTCAGAAATGAGTTAAGACCAACTTTTTACAATGGTCTGTAGGAGTAAACAGTGCAAAAGTTTTAGTATAAATAAGAAGCAATATCAAATAAGGTCAATTTATCTAATGTTGTAGTGTATGGACCCTTGGATTTAAGATCAGAGAAGAACCATAGTACTGCATTTTTCCCCCTGCTGTTATGATAGATTATTGTTTTCTTGTATTTTAAACCCAAGACAGTGGTATATAATAAGACATTTGTTCACTGAAGGTAAGGGACAGACAGATGAAATTTCCTTTTTTATAACAGAGGTCAAACTCTTTCTGAAATACAAATTAAACTCCCCCCCAATTTTTTTTTATTTTTTTATAAATATCAGTGCATGAACAATGTGGCACCCAACTGTATTACATTTTAGTACAAATAAAATAAAATATTAATCATATTTACTATGTTTGACAATCTTATATCATTCTGGTAATAGTACACATATCTATGTTAAGTTATAATCTTTCATTATTTAATTAGTCAATATTTCAATATGTTATTTTTATGCCAATCACTATATTCTGAGTGTTATTCCTTTTACTACAAACTAATAAGATATTATTAATCATATTTGTTACATTTAGCAAGTTTATATGGTTCTAATAATAATATTCATATTTATGTTGTTATAACCTTCCATTATTAATTATTCAATATTTCAATATGTTGTTTTTATGCCAAATATCATATTATTCAAGCATACTTGATAATACCATTGTTGAAATTCTGATTTCTCCTCTTGTTATTACTTCACCTTATTATATAAAATGTGTATTCCATTAACCCCTCTCTCTCTCGTTTCCATCTCTATTCTAACTTTAATTATGCCACCATCATAATTAAAAATATTCCCTTTCTATCCATCGTCTCTTGCCCACTTTAAAGCTTTAATTGTTTGTTTCTTAGTTTGCCTCCCATATTCCTCTCTTGGATCTTTGTCTCTGTCTTGACCAATAATTTTAAATGTTTTTCCTTTCTCTGCCCTATCCCATTGTCTAATTTTCAAAATATCTACTCTTGCCCCTATCTCTCTTCCAAAAAAAATCTTCCTGCAACTCCAGTTCCTTTTTTAATTCCCTTAAAATACTCTTCCCTCATCTTATTTCATCAGTCATTGTTGTTTTTGTGGTTATCTCTTTTTTGTCATCTTGTTTTATTTGTTGGTTTTTCTGTTCTGTTTTTTCATCTACTCTTTCAATTGGCTCCTCCTCTTCCTGGGTGTCTTGGTTATTCCTTGGCCTTTGTATCATGTTTTCCAGCTCTCCATCTGTGCTCTGCATTTTTTTCAAAATCTCCTTGTAGCTTCTTGTCAGAGAATTTTTAATACTTTGAATTATCAACTGCATTTCTCCCAAATTTCAATTCCTTTCTTGCTGGTGGAGCATCTTGTTTAGTTTCATTGTGTCCCTCTTTTGTCCAATAATCCAAAAACCATATATTCAAACTTCTCACTTCTCAAAAAGTTCAATATTCATGAATCTTTACATCCCAAAGCTAATCAACTTGTTCCTCTGAATAGCCACAAGAATTTTTCCAGAATCTACATAAGTCCCTCTATAAATTCAGTCTTGTGTTCTAGCCTTCAGGGTCACTTTAATAATAGTGTCTTTCTTATTCTCACATTTAAATCTCCAATAGCCAAGTATTTTCAGGATTCTGGGAATGTGTTATGCCTTGTCAGCAGGTGGCACTCAATATCAGCCAGTTTTATTCAATTTTAATGTAACAATCCAAAATAAAAAGATGATATTAGTTTTTTAAGTAAATAGTTCCAGCATTTTAAAATGCCTATCCAGAACAATGCTTGTCCAATTTAGAAATCCAATTTTCTGTATTTTTAAAGGTTTTCACCTTTCTTCCTTTGATTCTTTTTCCTTCAATTTTGAAATTCTCAAATTCTCAAAATGTTAAATCACTTTTTAAAAAAAGAATAGCAGTGAGCCTCTCTTTTCCTGGATATTCTTTTGGGATTGAGTTTTGAATAAAAAGGATTCTTCTCACCCAGTTCTAGACACTGTTCATCAACTCTGCTCCAGTACAATTCTTAGATGTTTCTTGGCTGTCCCAGCTTTGTGTCAGCCATCTTTAGGCTGCCTCTTCTCCTCGCCATGGCATAGAGGGGAAAAAAACCGTGGTTCAGCAGGAGAGTTGCCATCTCTCCTGCAACCTCTCAGGATGCCCCTCCTTAGCTTCACCACCCCTACAAGGCAGCTTTGACTTGAGACCCATTCCCTACACCTGATATTGCCATGATGTCAGCTGGAAATCTTCAAAATACAAATTAAACTTGAAGTCATTCTTGATCCTGAGAACGCTGACTAGGTAGATCTTTTACAAATCATGAAAACATTTCTTCTTAAGCTATGTAGTGTGCTGATTGTCTGATTGTTGAGGGATCTCAAAATGGCTCCATCTCAAAAAAAAAAAAAAAAACCACAACAACACCTCCTAAAACCTAGAGCCACTTTCTTTTAAAAGAAAGAAATAACTGGGATCACACATTGCTCCTAGAAGCACGAAGCCAAAAACACCAGCCTGAAGATGAAGAATGAGACTTCGTCAAAACGTTGCCAAGACACTTCCAATTTTACATGGGAGTAGACCTGAATAACCTAAGACCTACATACAAACACCCGCAAAAACCTCAGAATATATATATACACACTTACTTTTCGTAGGTTTAATGTGTGTTTTTCCTTTAAGCCAGGTTTTTCCTACGTAGCCAAGATTTCTGGAACCACAATTGAGCGAATTATATATAATTAGATATGGAATTATTTGCTCCTAAAGCACCTTCCGCTTGTTCTCCTGAGCCATAAGATATTTATAAACTTATTTTATTGCAAATTAAAATATATACCAGTATGTTTAAAATACCTATTGAGGCTTATTATCCTCAGCCCCTTCATAGAATAAAAATTTATGTTGTAATAGGTCCTCCCTTTCTCTAATATTTAATAAATGCAGTTGCTTTTCTTTTAATTTATCACCAATGCAAAATAGAGTCATTAGTCCAAGTGCTATTTCGCGCATTTTAAAAATAGCTTGGAGAATCTCAGAGTTGTGTTTGTTAAAATGAAACATATCACACAGTTATTCTTGGTGATAAATTCAGCCTTTAAAGAAAATTAGCATGAATGGAGACGAGACAATGAGATACCGACAAGAACAATTCATTAGGCCACAAATAACACTGTTTGTTCATTGGAAGCCAAAGTTTGACTCTTCTTGGTGCAGTCATTGAGAATGCAGAAAACAAAAAGCAGCTACATACATAATCATAAATATGACTCTTAGTCAATCTTTCTCATCCTGGTGACAGATCATCAAATGATAATGAAGCAATTGCAAGCGTAATTAAACAGAAGAAAATTTCATTTGGACAAGGGTGTAATAATAGCACTGTTCCAATATCTAAAGGGCTGCCACAAAGAAGAGGGAGTCAGCCTATTCTCCAAAGCATCAGGAGGCAAGACAAGAGATTTTGGATGGAAACTAATAATGGAGAGAAGCAACCTGGAATGAAGGAGAAATTTCCTGACAGTGAGAACAAATAATCAGTAGAACAGTTTACCCACAAAGTGTGGGTGCTCCATCATTGGAGGTTTTTAAGAAGAGATGGGAGAGCCATTTGTCTGACATGATAGAGGGTCTCCTGCTTAAGCAGAGGGTTCCAAGGTCCCTTCCAATTCTATTGTTCTGTTAGTATTTTTCTCTAAATCATGGGTCATGAACCACTAATTCATCTATGCCATCAAATAATTTCTGGAATCACAACATTCCTTATACTGTTTTATTTATTTATTTATTTATTTATTTATTTATTTATTTATTTATTTATTTATTTATTTATTTATTTGTAAAAATGATGAGAAAGTGAAATTTTAAGCCCTACATTTTCTATCCACAGGTCAACAAAAATGAAAAGGAGAAATATCCTTGATCGTTTCCTACCAGGTATTTCCTATCATCTGCTTCAAGGGTTGACTCAAGGAAACTTGGTTAGCTGTTAATAGTCCATAGTATTTTTACATGGCATATACAGAGATTAGGATTTTACAAATTCCATGCAGTGACTCTACAAATTTTCAACTGGTCTTTACAAAGACTTTGCTGGTGTTCGACCTTTTAAAGTTGCTGTTACAAAAAGAGTGTGGATTTTGATTGATTGATTGATTGATTGATTGATTAAAAAGATATAGTTTATGTTCAGAGGTATAGAGTTTCTCTAGAAAGAGTGTGTGTGTGTGTGTGCACTCACGTACACATGTGCATACAGGGTGTGGTCAAAATGTAGAGATGGTGCCACAATACTGCAACTGAAACTGTACACATTTTATGTGTGCCATATGTTTCCCACATAACACATGTGAGAAATATAAATTTCACTGTTGTGGCTGTCATTTTCCCTATTTTTTGTGAAACCCACCTGTTACTAAAATAAATAAATCATAAAATAAATCTCCTCCATGTTAATTTGTCTCCCACAAATGAAATTGTGGTTGGGATGAGTGAAACCAAATGGAAATTGAGAAAAATGAGCAAATTCGCTAAAAATGAATAATTCCCCAAATTATTCAGGACATGATCAGTTGGCTTCAATGAATTGGCTTTCTGTGCTAATATGGCAACAGCTTATAAAGTTATACTTCCTCAGAGGGATGAAGTCCAAAAATACATTTTTTTTTTCTGTCAGAGGGCAGAACATAAACTGCCAAGGACCTCTGTTGTCTTGGCAACTCAATACAATCTGAAATTAATTCAGCCCTGGGTGAAGATAGCATAATATTCCCACATAAAATTAGACTGGGGTTGCATCCCTAGAGGGTACAGTTTACACAGTTTGTCTCATTAAATAATCCATTTGCAAGACTTCCTCCATTCATTCCCAGATGGACTGGAATGGCAAACCTCATGCCACAACTTTGTCCTTATTAAAAAAAGAAAGAAAGAGAAAACCTTGTAGATGAAACTAAAAGAACAAGGATGTTCTTCAAACTGCTGGTGGGTCTTGTTCCTTGCCTCATTCCATCAGGTCAACTCCATTGCTCATGGAACTTTCTAGATGTTATTTTTTAAAAAAACAATAATTGAAAACTTCCTACAAAGGAAGAGATCAAAAGCAGAAGAGAGGAGCTTACAGAGGTAGGTAATGTTTCACACTTCCTGCTTCTGTTGCTCTACTTTCAAATGACACTCTGAGGTCAAAAGAAAACAGTTAGACAAGCACACGGTAGCGTGGTTGATGGGAAAGCATGTTTGGTTAAGGCAGGAGGCTAGAAGCCAGTATACCATGTATCCTAGTCTTTGTCAGATCCGCCAATCTGCCATTTCTCAAGGGGGAAGAGAGACACCCTTGCATTTATTACTGCATTTATACTTTATTGTTTTCTCCCAGATATATCCTATATCCTGCAATTTATACCTTCTAGCCTGGCACCTAAGTGGCCTGGATTATCTCACCTTTGGGGGAATGTAAGGGGGGGAGGGCCATGTGGATTCTATCGCCTGCAAACTGGAAGAGGATGACCCTGAGAAAGTTCTCTTATCACTTTCTCAGAGCGGCGGTACAATAACATCTTCACACCTGTGGATTGGCTGAATCCACACTAGAGTGTTGGGAGGTGTTCTTGGTTCCCTTTATTCTAACTGCATGGCCTGGGTGCCCCTCAGAGCCTGCTTTCTTTTCGCCCTGCTATCACCTCTATTCAATACAAGGTTCCTTTTGAAATACCAAGTTTCAAGAGTCTTTACTTTCTTGAATAAGGGGGAGTGGCCGGGCCTTACAGTCTCATTTTAGGTATGAAAGCCAGCTGGATGACTTTGGGCACCAGGAGCCTGTGAGTTCTAGTATCACATGAAAGTCAGCTGGGTGACCAGTTCTGCCTTAGGCATGAAAGCCAGGTGACTGGGCCAATCTCCAAGAGACTGTAAATTCTACTCCCGTTTTAGTGTGAAAGCTAGCTTTGGGCCAATGTCCCGGAGACAGTGAGTTCTAGTCCCGCCTTAAGCATGAGAGCCAGGTGGAATGACTTTGGGCCAGTCCCTTTTTCTTACCTCGTGGTGTTGATGCTGTAGGGAAAACAGAAGGAGGAAGGAATATTAGCCATGTTTGTTGCCTTGAGTTTATGAAAATAATAAAAATGGGTTTTAAAAAAACCCCTAGATAAAATAAATGTAGTGAGATTTGGATGCCTATTTGAAAAAGTAGAATCTGACCAGTCTTCTTTCTTCCTTGTGGCAGAAATAACACGTCCAATTATTACCTTTTAGGTAGCAAACCTTTAACTTTTAAGTAAAAAAGGGGGTGTTGGATAAGAGATGGAAATTTTGACAAAATTTGAGAAAAAGATATGTTTCCATCTTTTTTATGTCCCAAAGTTTAGAAACAAAAAAAAATCTTAAATTTCTTCCTTTATTTTAAAAAAAATAAATGAGAATAAAGATACCTGGGCCATTTAATCAGAATAATAGTTTTCGATAAAAGTACTGCTGATGAATTTCAGTAGCTCTGTAAGGAATTCAAATGCAGTCTTGCTATGTGTGATAATATTTCATTAGCATAGATTTACTTAAGATTCATTTGTTTCTGCATTCATTTGCATGACCTTTTGGGTGGTCAGAGTGACCAGAGTACCTGCATACTAATCCAGGGAAGTGGAAAGTGCCAACCTTTGCAGACATTAGCTTAACAACAAATAAAACCTCAAGGATTGTGAAGTGAACAGGGCAATGAGTTGACTCGCCCTCTGAATACAGAACAGAAATAGAATATAAGGACCAGAATAAAGCAAAACTGAAATTAAGGAACAAAGTTAAGTAGAAATGTACGTGCATTTGGTTTGGGATCAGATTTAGAACTGATTGCAGCAATACAGACTCTTTAATAGATCAGGACACTTTATACAGAGTTCCTTTTGCCCTGAACATCAGTGCAAAGTTTTCCCTTTCATTGAAAATAACAACAGCCAGAGCAATGATGTGTTTGCCTGACTATAGATTCCAAAGCATTTCTATCAGAATCTCTTTGGAACAAATGATGTGAAATGTGCAGAATGTGTCCTACATTATTTTCCCCCTTTTATCCTAGTTACAATTTAAAAACTTTCCCAGCTACAGAAAATTAGATGGTTACTGGGAAGAGAAGAAATACATTTTTTTCAGCAAAAGAGTTGAAAAGACCTTGGAAACCCATCTTAGCCTTGATTGGACTGGACTCTGGCCATAACTTATGTGTTATACACATTAACAAGTAGAGAAAGAAGGGAGGAGGAGGAGGAGGAGGAGGAGGAGGAGGAGGAGGAGGAGGAGGAGGAGGAGGAGGAGGAGGAGGAGGAGGAGGAAGAAGAAGAAGAAGAAGAAGAAGAAGAAGAAGAAGAAGAAGAAGAAGAAGAAGAAGAAGAAGAAGAAGAAGAAGAAGAAGAAGAAGAAATGAGCAAATGCGTTATTACATTTCATGGGCATAAATAAAATAAATTAGTTTTTAGGTTACCAAAATACTTTTTGGTATCTTCTCCAACCAGCAGTCCCAGATGCTTCTAAGCAAGGTTATGATAATTTTTAGAAGGGTATTAAATTAATCTGTGGTAGTCTGTGGTTATATATATAAGAAAGAGTCTCCAAGACTAACCATAAAAGCCACATATCACAGCAGAGAACAAAGTTAGTTCATCTCTGTGTGTTTGGGCTGTGTGTGAAGCAACAATATTGTAAGGATCGCCTCTCCTTCCAACCTAAGAAAGTACGAACTTTTGAAACATAGTTGTTCAAAAGGATTTCTTTTATTAAGCAGAAGTGAAAGCTATCCAGCTAAAGCACAATCTGAATACCCTTAGGCAAAGCAGTAGGATTAAAGTGGTAGAGACACCTCCCTTTAAGTCAGAATGCAGGTTTTAACCAATACACACATGTGAAGATGTTTTCTTTACTATTTCCTTTAAGAACGTGAACAAACATGCATTCCCACCACTATCCTTTAAAGTGAGACAACCCACATGGCTATCATATAAATTCCTTCAGGTAAAGGGAATCTCAGGCCTCCTTGGTGCCAGGATATAGGTTGTAAAATATCTGATGACACAGGTCATACTAGTAAATCGAATCCAAGACTCCTCCCTCCTCCACTTGAATGGCAGTATCATTTTTAGGGATCTGACATGCTACCCTCCTTAGAAAACAAAAGGATCCATCTGTAGAAAAAACAAATATACACAAGATTTCAAGATTTCATGATAGTATATCAACAAGGTTTGTTAGGGTATTGGGAGTGAAATTTTCTCAGTAAGATTGGAGCCCTAACATGGTGTTTAGCGACCCATTCATTGTGTGCTGATGGTAAATGTTTCCAAGCAACTAAGTATTGGATTTTCCTTCTGTGGATCCTAGAATCAAGGATTTCCTTGATTTCAAAGTGTTTTTCACCTTCAGTCATGATGGGACAGGTGGTATAGATGCAGGTGGTCTGAGGATGAGATTACTTCTCGTTTGAGTAAATTGATATGGAATACTGGGTGTACTTGTCTGAGTGTCTTCGGAAGGAGTAGTTCAACTGCTACTGGATTGATGACTCTAGTGATGGGGAAAGGTCCAATTGTAAGGATCGCCTCTCCTTCCAACCTAAGAAAGTACGAACTCCTGGCCTGTTGTTACTCTAAAAGGGGTAAAACCAGTGCTTGAATGTACAGCATTATTAAATGCAACTTCAGCAAAGGCAAAAGTTCAGTCCAGTTATCCTGTTGAAAATTAATGAAACATCTTAAATATTGTTCTAGCACCGAGTTCAAAATTTCAGAATTACCATTAGTACAAGGATGAAAGGATGTGCTCAACCCCTGGCCAGTACCAAGTAAGTCCAAAAACGCCCTCCAAAAGTTGGAGGTGAATTGAGCCCCTCTGTCGGAGATGATCCTTTGTGGAGCACGATGAAGTCGATAAAGGTGTATTAGGAATAATTTGGCTAAACTTTTAGCAGCTGGGATCTTTTGGCAAGGTATAAAATGTGCCTGTTTTGAAAACAGGTTTGTCACAACCCAAATAACAGTATTTCCCTCACTGTTTGGCAATTCCACAATGAAATCCATAGCGATCTCTCTCCAAGGCGCTGAAGGTTCAGCTACCTTCTGCAATAGACCTGGGGTCTATTTCCCTGGCGTCTTTTTGCTGCTACGCAAAGGGGGCAGCTAGCTACATAGCTTTCTATGTCCTTTTTTAGTGTTGGTCACCAAAATTGTCTTTTAATCAGGTGTAAAGTTTTCACAAACCCAAAATGTCCAGCTAATTTGGAGTCATGGCACCGTTCCATTAAGCATAGTCTTTGGCTTGCAGGGACATACAACTTCACCACCAAAGCCAAGTCTTCTTTCATCAGACAGCTGGATTTGTTGTTCAAAAACCATTCATCAGTGGTCAATGCTTGTTTAAAAGTTTGGGTGGTGTCATTGTCCATCAATATTTCTTGTTTAGCCTGTAATCTGGTGACTACTTTAGCGGCTAGTTGATTGTTTTGTACTATAGGTTTGATTACATCTGGCTTTACACTATTGTATTGCGATTTTCTAGATAGCGCATCCATCAGAAAGTTTTTTCCCCCAAGAGGTATTTTAGAGTAAAATCAAACTGTTTAAAGTACTGAGCCCATCGTACTTGTTTTGGGGAGAGTTTCCTTGGGGTCTTTAGGGCTTCTAGATTTTTATGATCAGTCCAGACTTCAAAAGGGGTCTTATTGCCTTCTAGGAAATGCCGCCAGGTCAACAATGCCCAACAAACTGTGCCCTCTGCTTGATAGGCAGGCTCCAGAGGGGGGTGCCTCCCGTGGCATCATCTGCAACTGCTGCCCTTTCAGCGCCCTTTGGTTGTTGTCCTGGCTCCCTTTGGATGTTGAGATTTTCCAAAGTTTCCATCACCAATTGGGTTATATGCCTCTTCAGATGGTCCTCCCTCAGGGGTGCTTCGGTCAGTCCCCCCTGGTCAGAAAGAGCTTCTAGTTCCAGTTTCCATCCCGGTTTTCGATTGCAATGGTTGAGGTTGACTCTTCTGGTTCTCTCATCCCAGCCATCTTTCTTCCCGATGCCAATCAACCAGCAGGGCTTTTCTGGATTCCCCAGGGTTACCTCATCCTCTCCAATGGGGTGTATGAAACAGGCATCCAAGTGGGTGGCGGTTACTGTCTCTCCCCAGCAATCGGTTTCTCCCAATTCTCTGCTCCATTCAGACATGGTTTGCAAGGTCCCTCAGTAGGGCAAAGATTGCTTCTCTGGGTTGACCATTTTGCAGATTGTGCTTTCTGTAAGGATCGCCTCTCCTTCCAACCTAAGAAAGTATGAACTCTTGAAACGTAGTTGTTCAAAAGGATTCTTTTATTAAGCCGAAGTGAAAGCCATCCAGCTAAAGCACAATCTGAATACCCTTAGCAAAGCAATAGGATTAAAGTGGTAGAGACATCTCCCTTTAAGTCAGAATGCAGATTTTAGCCAATATACAAGTGTGAAGATGTTTTCTTTATTGTTTCCTTTGAGAACCTGAACAAACATGCATTCACACCACTACCCTTTAAAGTGAGACAACCCACATGGCTATCATATAAATTCCTGCAGGTAAAGGCAATCTCAGGCCTCCTTGGCACCACGATATAGGTTGTAAAATATCAGATGACACAGGTCATGTAGTAAATCATATCCAAGTCTCCGCCTTCCTCCACTTGAATGGAAGTATCACTTTTAGGAATCTGACAGATATGATGCTTCTGTTTGAAGACAATTTAATGAAACAAATGTGGTTGTTTGGTGGGATCTCACACATTCCTACATTTACTCTTTATCAGTGTAAATCATGATGTCAGATGGGATGAAGTCAATTTGCCACTTTAACCAATGATCCATGTATAATTGACTCCCTGAATCAAATTGCTGACTCAGATTGGGTGTTGACCCAAAGATTTCTATTGTGTCCTTTCTCTGCAATTCTATTTCTTTTTTGAATCTGGGAATCAGAATTTCAAATCTGAAACATTTTCTAAACCCTGTTTCCCCAGCTATAAAGGAGATCATGCATTCCTGATAACAATTATAGTCAGAGAAACATGATTCTAATTTTGTTTTATAAGTGAGGCTCCATGAATGGTGCAGTGGTTAAAATGCAGTATTGCAGGCAAACTCTTCCCACAGCTTGGATTCAATCCTGATGTGACTCAAGGTTGACTCGGCTTTCCATTTTTCCAAAGTCAGTAAAATGAGAGCCCATATTGTTGGGGGCAATATGCAAATAATGTTTATATTATAAACTTCCCAGACAGTTCTGTAAAGCATTATGGGGCAGTATATAAATCTAAATGCTATTCCTATTAGTTTATTCTGTGAGAATTCTGGATTTGTATCACCATTATTCTGGAGTCCTTCCACACACATTTAATATTTATAATGTAAACACTTATTGGGTGAAGAGACAGGCATTAATTGCCTATGACATTGTTTCCAGGTTCAAGATTGTCCATCTGCTGTCCAAAGAACCTCACCTTTTATTATATTGTTTTTCTTTTTGTGCTTCAAAGACTTAGAACACAAAATCTTTCTCATTATAAAAGATTTTGCAAAATCTTAAAGTCTATCTCTCATCACTGCTACAACAAAATCTCATCCATTGACTTGCTTCCATCTGTTGCTTCATGTCTTCCCCTTGAGGTACCCCACTGCATGCAGGGCGAGGAGCAATGGGTGGAAGATCATAAAAGAGAGATCCAACCTAGAATTAAAGAGAAATTTCCTCATATTGAGAAAACTTAACGAATTTATCAGAGTATAAAACACACATTCCCCTCCCCCCCCCAGAAGAGGGTGGAAATGTTTGTGTGTCTTATACACCACATAAAGCTATTTTTGGTCTCCCAAAGCCCCGCTCTGCTCATCCCATTTTTGTGAAAAACAGGCCTGTTTTTGTGAAAAACAGGCACGCAGATGGTTTGGGGGGCCTGCAGAGTGTTCCTGGAGGCCGGGGAGGGCAAAAACGCTCCCATTTTTGAGAAAAATGCGCAAAAAATTGTGCACAGATGGTTTGGGAAGCCTGCAGTGTGCTCCTGGGGGCCAGGGAGGGCAAAAACCTTTTTTTTTCTTACTTACCTCTTCAAAATCTTGGTGCATCTTATACACCAGTGCATCTTATAGTCCGAAAAATACAGTAATCAACAGCTAGTCTTTCCTCCAGAAATGGTGTGTTCTCCATCATTGGGAGAATGGAAGAGATTGGATAGCCATTTGTCTGAAAAGGTATGAGGTCTCCTGCTTGAGCAGGGGGTTGGACTAGAAGACCTCCAAGGTCCTTTCCAAGTCTTGTTATTTTATGTTCCAAAACTACAGGGACTTGTCCAGGTAATCTTCGACAATCAGACACGACTAAACAGAATTAAAAAGAAGTCATATAATTACCAAAGGTTTGGAACCATAAAATCTTAATAGTATGGTAAAACAAACAAGCAACATTATTATATAAAACATACAAACAAACCAAGCAGCGATGGCAAGGTGTTTCTGGAGAACAGCCAGAAGCAATTAACTTGTATAGATTGAGAGAACAATGACAGTTTCAGAGTTACCTCTTACGCATGCAAACCCACATTACGTCTTGACAAGGGGATATTAACTTAAGCAGTTTTCCTAGGAGTTGTAATCAAAGGCTGATTAAAATGTAGTGCTGTTTAAAGTTCTCCCGGAGGATAAAATAGCTGCACGTAGCTGGAAAGGAATGCATTTGTGATACAATCTTTAAACGCAGGAAAACAAAAAATAGCTGGCAGGAAATGTGCACTGAACTTAGCACAAGGAAGAGGTGGGAAAGAAAGAAAGGAAGAGAAGATAGATTCATCAGGAGCAATGGACTAGGACTGGAAGACTCATTTCCTTTGAGAGGAATGCTAAATGGCAAAACTAAATGTTTAAGGCCTCAAGGATACATTGAGCTCTTAATTAACATGCTTCCCATTTTCTTCTTTATAACAATTTAAAGCAATTAAGTAAAAAATACACAAAGATTCAAAACTGCCATTGAAACTCTAAAACTATAACTGTAGCAAAACACTAATTTGGAACTATTGGATTTCAGATACCAATGGAGATTCTCAGTCATCCAAGTCATGGTTTTTTCTTTCTTTTTTTATTGAAAAGTTTTCATAAATTTTACAAATGTTTCCCCTTCCCCCTCCCTCCTCTCCCCCCAACCTTCCCCCTCCAACCCTCCTTTCCCCCAACTTCCCAGAGCAAAATACAGGGTATAGCATTTAACAATTGTACACTAACCTAAGCTAACTAACTATAGCCTCCTATCTCCCTCTTCTACTTTAACTCCCCTTTTATTAAACTAAATTTAGGTAAATTATAACATTTCTTTGTTCATTCATAAGCTAATTGAAATTTCTTAGTCCAATATTTGTTTTGAAGGTAATCAATCCATCTTCTCCATTCCAACATATATTTCTCATTCAAATGGTCCTTCAAATATGCTGAGATTTTGGCCATCTCTGCTAAATTTACTACTTTTAACGTCCATTCTTGAATAGTAGGCAAATCTTCCTTCTTCCAATACTGTGCCACCAACAATCTTGCTGCCGTTATTAAGTTCAGAATCAAATTAGTCTCTATAACTGTACAATCTGTAATTATACCTAGCAAGAACAACTGAGGAGTAAACTTTATCCTCTTTTTAAGGATATTTTGAATAATCCACCATATTTTTATCCAAAATGCTTTAACTTTTTTACAAGTCCACCATACATGATAATACATAGCATCAACACAATCACATCTCCAACATTTGGATTGTAAATTCGGATACGTACAAGCTAGTTTTTTTGGAATCTAAATGCCATCTATAAAACATTTTATAAAAGTTCTCTCTCAAATTTTGAGCTTGGGTAAATTTTACATTTCTTACCCAGATCTTTCCCCATGTTTCCATCATTATTGGTTCCTCAAAGTTTTGTGCCCATTTTATCATACAGTCTTTAACTAACTCTGTTTTCGAATCTATTTCTATCAATATATTATACAACCTTTTTATATGCGTTTGACTCTCATCCCTAATTTGTTTTACCAAATTTTCCTCATTTTGTGTGATACCAATTTTCTGGTCTTTTTTTCATCTAGCCTGTAACTGTCCATACTGAAACCAGGTTTGAATTACCCTTTCCTCTCTTAATACATTCAAAGGCTTTAACTGTAATACACCTCTTTCTATGTCAAGAAACTCTTTATATGTAATTACATCCTGTTTTTGTTCTATATTTATGTTCTCTATCACGTGTCTGGGTACTACCCACATAGATATCTTGTCATTTAATTTATATTGATATTTTTTCCAGACACATAATAGAGCATTCCTTAATATATGGCTTTTAAAAATCCTGTCCACCTTCTTATCATATACTAAATAAGCATGCCACCCATATACCAAATCATATCCCTCAATATTCAATATTCTGTCCTCTGTTAAGTTAATCCAATCATTAATTGTTGATAAAACAACTGCTTCATAGTATAATTTTAAATTGGGCATTTTCAAACCTCCTCTTTCACGTATAAAATTATTTTGCATTATTTTAAGTTTTATTCTTGGTCTCTTCCCTGCCCAAACAAAGTTGTTAATACCTTTCTGCCATTCTTCCAAATTTGCAACTTTTTTGAGTATTGGTATCATTTGAAATAGAAATAAAAACTTAGGCAAAACATTCATTTTTACTACTGCTATCCTTCCCAACAAAGACAATTGTAATTTTATCCGTATTTTATGCCATAATGATTCATAATTATACTTATATAATTTCCCATTTGAAGTTGTGATATAGACTCCTAAATATTTAACCTTTTTTACTATCTCACATCCTGTTACTCTTTCTAGTTCTTCTTTTTGTTTTGTAGTCATATTTTCAACTATCATCTTTGTTTTCCCTAGATTTATTTTAAACCCAGATACTTGACCATATTGATTAATTATGTCCATTAAACCTATAGCTGATTTCCCCGTTGGGTTAAATTTACAACCAAGTCAACTGCAAATGCTCATAATCTATATTCATAATGCCTAATCTTAATTCCTGTACATCATCTGAATCACGTATTCTGCTCAATAATAATTCCAGAGTTAAAATAAACAATAATGGAGACAGGGACACCCCTGTCTTGTTTCTTTTTCAATTTTAAAGGATTCTGTTAAGCTACCATAAACTATAATTTGTGCTGTTTGTTTCTGATATATTACCTTAATAGATGTAAAATACTCTCCAAACTGCATCTTTTGTATTATTTTCATTAAAAATTGCCAATTCACTCGATCAAATGTTTTCTCCGCGTCCAAGAATATAAGCACTGCAGGGACTGCAGTATTCCCCAAATACTCCAGTATATTAACAATTTGTCTTACATTACTTTTCATTTGTCTCCCATGTATAAAACCCGATTGGTCATTGTGAATCACTTGTTGCATAACTGACATTAACCTGTTTGCTAATATTTTAGCAAAGTTCTTATAGTCTGTATTAACTAATGATATAGGCCTATAGTTTTTTGGCCGACTATGATCTTGATCTCCTTTCGGAATCAAAGAGATGAAAGCTGTTCTCCAAGATGGTGGGACCTGTCCTCCAGGTTGTATTTTAATAAGTAATTCCCTAGGAGGTTCTACCATTTCTAGTTGGAAATTTTTATAATAAGCCGCTGTCAGTCCATCTGTGTCAGGGGCTTTACCAACTTTTAACTGCTTAAATACCAGGAGAATTTCCTCCATGGTTATCGGTTGATTCAATCTTTCTCTTTGTTCATCTGTAAGTACAGGAATATTCTCCTTCTCCAAATATCTATCTATATCTATGTCTTGTATTGTATCACCAGCATATAGTCTCATATAAAATTCTAAGAAGGCCTTTTTGATCATATTCTGTTGATACACTTCTTTCCCTTTATACTCTATTTTCTCTATGATACAAGATTTTTGTTTTTTCCTTAACATGTATGCTAACCATCTACCTGGTTTATTTGCATTGCAAAAAGTATTGTGTTTAGCATATAACAAATTAGTTGCTACCTGGTCTGATATCAACATATTAAATTGCCCTCACAGTAAAGTAATTGCTTCTTTTATCTTCTTATCATCTGGGTTAGATATTAGCGCCTGCTCTTTCTTTTCTATTTCCTCTTCTAATTGTCTCCATTTTTCCCCCTGTCTACGTCTGTGTGTGTTTTTCAACTTTATTAGAACACCTCTCATATATGCTTTACTTGCATCCAAAACCATTTCCATGGGTGTTCCCTTATGCATATTTAAAACAAAATATTATTTCAATAGTTTTTTACATTCTATCACATTTCCCTCATACCTAAATAAATTTTCATTTAACCTCCAAGACCTCCTAGACCCCTCTCCATATTCCAGTTCCATCCACACCGGATTATGATCTGTTAGAGTTCTCGAACATATCCTCATCTTCTTCACCCTGGAAAGAAAGTCATTTGTAATTAATATAAAATCACTTCTAGAAAAGGATTGGTTCCTATAGGAAAAAAATGTAAAATCTTGCTCTTTAACATTCAATTCACGCTAGATATCTCTCAGCTCCATATCATCCATCATGTCAAAAAAAGATTTAGGCAGTCTTGCATGTGTTTGAGTATTTTGCAAAAGTCCCTTCTTGTCTTTCTTAGTATCCAATTCTCTGTTCACCCAATAATATGCACGATCTATAATCCCATTGTGTTAATTTAGTATGCAGCAACTTGTAAATTTTTTCTTGTTGATTGGGAGCATATACTCCCATTAAAAGTATTTTCTTTCCTTCTATTAATAGTTCAGTTGCAATATGTCTTTCTTGAGGATCTGCTTCAATTAATTTAGCCTTTAAGTCTTTCCTTAGATATATAACTATGCCATTTTTCTTCTCCGGAGCAGATGCCACAAAATGTGTTCCCATTCTTGCATTTATCAAATATTTCTGATCATTTGTTCTAATATGTGTTTCTGGCAAACAAATTACATCATTTTTAAATTGTTTCAAATAGTGAATTTTTTCCCTTTTTTGTGGTGAATTTAAACCATTAACATTCCAGGTTAAAAATTTAATTGTCATCTTTAGTCCTCTGAAGCTTTTGAAGCACCACCTGGAAGTCTTGCTGGAATTTCTTTTTCAGTCTGGCTCCCCCCACAGCTTCTGTATTTGTATTTATAGTTTCTTGAATTATTATCTAAGTTTGTTTCCTCTTTAATTCTTGTTCTTTACATTTAGTTGCCGCTTGAGTTTGTCTTTGTTCCATAACTCCTTCTTTCTCCTCAAATAAATCCAAATCTTGAACAGCACCAGAAAGTTGGATTAAATCTTCTTGTGTACTCAAAACACCTCCTTGGGTTTGTACCTGAGTAGCTTCCATTCTAACCTCCCCTGCTTCTTTCCTTCTTCTGGCTCCTGGAGATGGTGGGTATCCAGCCTTTAGTACATTGCTGTAAAAATCTCTTCCAAACTGAGTTAAGACGATATCTTTCTCCTGAGTAATTCACCACCAATCTGGCTGGAACCTCCCATCTGTACTATATCTGGTGATTTCTAAGTTCATCAACTAGGAATGCATAATCCTTTCTGGATCTCAACATTTTAGGGGGAATTTCCTTCAGTACTGCCACCTCCTATCCTGCCACCTGTAGCTTGTTTTTATAAAATGCTTGTAATATTCCATTTCTTGTCTTCCTGGTAACAAAGTAGATTACAATATCTCTTGGTAGTTGTCTCTGTCTAGCAATCCATGAGTTAACACGGTAAATTTTGTCAATCTGCCAATCATATTCTGCCTTTGGTTCACCAATTAACTGAGCAAACGCTTCTGCAAAAATCTCTTTCAAATTTTCTTGGTTATTTTCTTTCAGGCCTCTTATTCTCAAAGCAAATTCCATCGCTCTATATTGTGTCATTGTAACTTCTGCCTCTGTCTTTTCCATCTTAATTTGAGCCTCATCAACTTTGTTTTCCAAATTCACATTAGACTGATTAATTTCTTCCACCCTATCCTCCAGCAATGTTACATAACCAAGCAAGCCCTTAAATGCATCCACAATATCCTCTCTTATTTGTTGATTGTGAGTTTGGATTAAATCCTTAATTTCAGACATTTCATCAGACACATATTTATTTATTTATTATATTTCTATACCGCCTTTCTCCCGCAGGAAACAGTCAAGAAAAAATAAAAGATATATAAACATCATAAAATTGATAATTAAGGGCAAAGCATAGTTTAGCCCAAATTAAATAAAACCCAGAATTATATAATATTTTAATCATTCCCAGTTAATATGCTTAGCCCTGCCTGATTGAACATCAGGGTCAAGGGCACAGCAGAAAGCACGGAGATTAGGGATGTTTTGTATATCTTTAAAAGCAGTTGTAATTTTTTCTTGCAAAACCGAGGCTTCTGCCTTTAAAGCCCCTTGGAGGGCTTCAAGTATCAGTGTTTGTGTATCCGCCAGGGGGTAACAAAGACTGCAGTTTGGATGGCTGAGCTGGTGAACTTCCAGCACTCTTAGGAGCACCTATTTTTGTTTGCTTTGAAGCCATTTCCAAATTTTCAAGTTACACTTTCTAGCAACCAAAGTAATAAGTCCAAAAAATCCACTTAATTCCCAAATTTAGTAAATCTTATAGTTTGTTAGTAAACCAATGCTATTTTCTTTAATCTTGAGCTCTTTGTTTTTTTAAAATTGAGTCCATTGATTAGAACAGGGCTAATGACGTTAACAAGCACTTAACAAGCACTTTCCTCTTAAGTTTCACTTTCACCACTCCCTTTAACTTTCAGGCGCCATCTTCCTTTCCCTTTTGTTTTCCCCTTCACAGAAGGAAGTAATACTGCATTAGAGTTGGATGAGATGGATGATGTTGTATCTCTCCCCCTCAATTGAGGGAGGGCTGTTCTATTTTGACATAGGTGGCCTCTTGGACAGAGAAGCCCACTGGTTTGAAAGGGGGGGGGGCTTTCAAACCAGTGGGCTTCTCTGTCCAAAATATCTCCATAGACTCTCACAGCCATAGTCATTTCATTCTTCATGGGGAATAGCAGTGATGTAGTAACATCTTGTGAGGAGATTTTCAATCTTTTTCTCACACTGGGACTTAATTTACCAAGATAAAAAATAGATTTATTAAGCCAATTGGAGGTATGCATTATTCATTAATTGATGAAGGGGGGTGGAGAGAAAATACTGCCCTAAAATTATCCTTGGATTGTAACAAAAGATAGTTTCATAGAGATAGATTTTCAATAAGGAAAAAATCCTTCAGGGAAAGTGAGTTAAGCATTCCTGCTCCCCCATCTCCCTCTGGGTTTAGGACAGTTGGTTCTGGTACATGTGTCTCCAATCATATTTTAATTTAGCTAATTTTTAATCTCTGTATGCAATATCATACACCTTGGACTGCAAGGCGATCAAACCGGTCAGTCCTAGAGAAGATCAACCTGACTGCTCTTTAGAAGGCCAGATCCTGAAGATGAAATTCAAATACTTTGGCCACCTAATGAGAAGGAAGGACTAACTAGAGAAGAGGCTAATGCTAGAAAAGATTGAGGGCAAAAAAAGATTGAGGGCAAAAAAAGAGGGGGGTAGCAGAGAATGAGGTGGTTGGATGGAGTCACTGAAGCAGTAGACGTGAGCTTAAATGGACTCCAGAGGATGGTAGAGGACAGGAAGGCCTGGAGGAATGTTGGGGTCACGATGGTTCGGACACAACTTCACCACTAACAACAACAACAACAATGCAATATCAATTTAGGAGCCTGTGTAGCGTAGGGGGCTAATGCCTCCTACTAAAGGCAGCAATTAACACCAGCTGCCTGTAATTTCTGTGAGTTCAATCCTAGCCAGGCTCAAGGTCGACTCAGCCTTCCATCCTTTCTAAGGTAGGTGAAATGAGGACCCAGTTTGTGGGGGCAATAAGCTGACTTTGTATAAAATATACAAAAGTATGAAGGCTATTGCTTAACACATTGTAAGCCGCCCTGAGTCTCCGGAGAAGGGCGGCATATAAATCAAATTTAAAAAAAAAAATTTAGGTCCTCATTGGCACTCAGGGACTCTATGAATAGCAAGTCAGACTATTGGAAAGAGTCATTTTAATAATCCAGAATCTTATCCAAGCAGAGCAACAATTCACTAAATTATTTTCAAAAATGTTTTTTTTTTAAAAAGTTATTTATTTTTTAAACAAAAACAACATAAAAACATCATCCTTCCATACAATTACAGTGTTTTAATCAGTTAAAATCATTTCGTGCTCTCAAAATTTTCAAAATTTCAATTATGACAAATGTTCTTTCCTCTAACAAAAAAACAAGTGTTCACACATTTTATCCAAATTTCATTTCATATATAATACTTCATCTCCTTCCTTCCTTCCTTCCTTCCTTCCTTCCTTCCTTGACCCGCCCTAAGCAGTGTTCTTTTTTATACAAAGTCATCTTATTACTCCCACAATCTGGGTCCTCATTTTACCTACCTCAGAAGGATGGAAGGCTGAGTCAACCTTGAGCCTTGAGCCTTGAGCCTGGTGAGATTTGAACTCGCAGTAATTGCAGGCAGCTGGCAGCTAAGTGCTAATTAACAGCACTTTAGTCCGCTGCACCACCAAGGCTCTTTATTGTCTATCCATTGATAAAATAGCTCCTATATCAAATAATACTGTTTATCTTCCTGTTCTCTTATTGTTGTGACTCCGACCTCCGAGCCTGTCTTATCAGATGGAGAGGACTCTGAAAGTGAAGGAGAGGATTTGGCAAGGCTTCCCTCTCCAGGACCCTCCTCTCTGGCAATACCTCAGGTGTCCTCCAAAGGCCAAAAGATATGCCAGGGGCAAGGCACTTTGGAGCAGCCACAGTTAGACAGTGACAGGGATGAGTATTGGCTAGATCCTCGACAATGTCAGAAGGATAAGTGCATGCAGCAGAGAAAGAGGCATGCTGGAGATTAAGCTGAGTCACTGGACCACACCCCACAAGGGATAAAAGGGGGTGTGGTGGCTATTCAGGCCTTGTGACGGACAAATTTGAAAAGCTTGGAAGTCATATCGTGTTTCTGGAACTCTGTTATACGCTTTTCTTGGATTTATTTCAGCACAGTCCAACATTTTCTTAATAATTTCTTCATCAGTAATTATCTTCTCTCATTTCCAATTTTTTGCAAATACAATTCTAGCTGCTGTTAAAATATTCACAATTAAATATTGCAATTAAATATTGAATGTCTCTGGTAAGATCCCTAATAAAAATATCTCTGGTTTAAGGTCAATATGTCTCTTTGTCATTTTTTCCAATCACGTGTGTATCTTAGTCCAAAATCTCCTTGCTTCTACGCATGTCCACCACGTATGGTAGTAAGAAGCTGGGGTCTGATGACACTTCCAGCACATCTCCGATTTGTTCTTGAACATTCTGGCTATCCTCATTGTGGGTAAATGCCACTTGTAAAACATCTTATACAAGACTTCCAGTTGGTGATTCGTGGCGATACGGTGAGAGGAGAGCGATCTCTGCTCTCTAACCCCGGATTTCTTCGTGTTCTGGGGACCCTTAGTGGCACAAGGGCCTGAAGAGTGTTGCGAACAAGAGAGGGAGTCCAGCAAGAGGTAAAATGCGGGGCAAGCGCTCACTGCCCAATCGTACGCCTCTGTTAATTCCAGCACGAATGCATCTGTCACTTTGAAATGGTGGATCCGAGACCGCAATAAGTTGACAAAAAGCCAGGGAGTGAAGAAGATCGGTGGAGGCAGTGCCAGGAGAGGAGATTTTTTCCCAGGACACTGTAAAAACACAGAAAATCGGAGAAATGAGATCAGTCTTGTCAGAGGAGAAGACTCACGGAAGGAGATAGAGTGGTGAATGGAAGGAAGGAGAATGATCTAACAGAATAAAGTTGAACTGACAGGATGGCATGGGAGAAGAACAAGATCCTTTGTTATAGTGAAGGCACGAGGAGAAGAATCGGTGGTTCTCGTGAGTAAGTAATTATTTATTTATTTATTTATTTGTTTATTTATTTTTATCATACTTATATGCTGCCCTTCTCCCAAAGGACTTGGGGTGGCTCACAACAATAAAACAACCAGACAATAAAATGAAAAACTAAAATAATACAATTAAAATCCCCGAATGGTTAAAACTAAAACTTCCAGCAGATAGGAGATTTGTTGAAAAAACCATGTCTTCAGGTCATCATGGAAAGAGAGGAGGTCAAGGGCTGTCCGGAGCCTGGTGGGTAACTCATTCCAGTGGGTCGGTGCAGCCACAGAGGATGCCCTCATCCTGGGTGCCAATAGGTGACATTGTCTGGCCGATGGCACCCAGAGGAGGGCAGTCCTATGTGAGCACACTGGATGGTGGGAGGCCAGTAGGAGGTGGTCCTGCAAATACCCCAGGCCCATGCCATGAAGGGCTTTATAGGTAAGAACCAGCACCTTGAAGTGGATCCAAAGGACCACTGGCAACCAGTGCAGCTCGCACAGGAGAGGTGTAACATGAGAGTAATGGGAAGCTCCCGTAAAAACCCACACAGCTGCATTCTGGACCAGTTGAAGCCTCCGGATGCACCACAAGGGCAGCCCCATGTAGAGGGCATTGCAATAGTCCAGACAAGAGATAACAAGACCGTACATGGAGGGCATCCCTATCTAGGAAAGGTCGCAACTGGCGCACCAGGTGAACCTGCGCAAAAGCCCCCCGGTCATGGCCATCAGATGATCAACTAAGGACAGCTGCGAATCCAGGAGGATGCCAAGATTGAGAGCCCTTTCAGAGGGAGTAAGCAACTCCCCTCCCATCAAGAGTGATGGAGTCTCCTAGATCAGGGGATGCCGACATCCACAGCCACTCCATCTTGGAGGGGTTGAGTTTGAGCCTGTTCCTACCCATCCAGACCTGTACCACCTCCAGGCACTTAGACATCACGGAAAGGGCATCCCTGGGTTCGTCCATGGTGGAGATGTAAAGCTGGGTATCATCAGCATATTGCTGATACCTTACCCCAAAACTATGAATGATCTCACCCAGCAGCTTCATATAGATGTTAAAGAGCAGGAGGGAGAGGACCAATCCCTGAGGCACCCCACAAATGAGGGGCCTTGGGGAGGATCCCTGCTCAGACAAATTGCATGTGACCTGAGAGGTAGGAGGAGAACCATTGTAAAACAGTGTTCCCCCACCCCCTGAGTCGTCACAGTAGGATACCATGGTCGATGATATCAAAAGTCGCTGAGAGGTCAAGTAGGACCAAGATAAAGGAATAACCCCTATCCCTGACCTGCCAGAGATCGTTCACCAGAGCGACCAATGCCGTTTCCGTGCTGTGTCTGCTCCTGAAACCCAATTGGTACAGGCCTAGATAATCTCTTTCCTCCAGGAATTGTGGAAGTTGGTATGCCACCATGGATTCAACAACCTTCACTATAAAGCAAAGGTTGGAGACGGGACAAAAATTGTTCAAGGAGGCCAGATCCAGGGCAGGCTTCTTGAGAAGGGGTCGAACCACCAATAAAATGGAAGAAGCATTGATATCACGGAGGGACAGATAGAGATCTAGGCGGGGACAGAAAAGGGAAGAAGCAGGATACGCAGCCATTGCAAAAAGCAAACAGAGGAAGGGGAGTGTCTAACAGAACTGAGAAAGGCACATTAAGCTTATATTTGGACTAATTGGATTAAGTGGATTAACTGTTGATACAAAACTGAAAAGGCAAAGCGAGGATAGAAGGAGCTGGAGAGCACCCGAATTTTAAAGGGCTATAGGAACTAACCAGAACAATAATTGGGAACTGTGTTAAAAAGCCACAAAAGAACATCGGAAAATGAAAATAACAACAAACTCTAACCTAACTAAGTGAAATAACTCTGATTTGTTCCTTGGAATATATCTATTAAGATAAAGTGTTCCTCCCTTATCTCTCTATTACCTTGAGATTCTTCCCTCCCTTTATGTTACTTGTTACTTGTTGAAGGATTAATTAATTAAGCAAGTCGTTTATATTTGAGATATAAGTAAACGATTAATTATTAATAAACAGATAATGATTATATATCTTAGTAGGTGAATAATTAATAATAACTGAAGTACAGATTTAATAACTGATTAAGTTATCTTTTACATATTTATATATATATATTTCATTGTATAGAAACTTAAGATTTTGGGTAAGACTATTTGAACTAATTAATTATAAATTAAATAGATTAATTGAAACTTAGATCTAAATACTGTTTAATTTGCTTTTCATATATTTGAATCATAGATATCACTGTATAGAAACTGGAAATTATTTGTTAAGATCATAAGCTGACTCTTAATTGTGAGCATATCTCTCTGTAGAAAAAACAAAATATAAGAAGTATAAGAAATACAAGAGATAAGGAAACATAGAGCATAGAATTAACAAATACAAGTTTCCTCTGGGTACAACTTTGGAAGATTTCTCTTAGTGATACCATAGACAAACACAGCAGTAGATAAGGAGAACAAGAAAAATTAAAATAGATAACATCAGTGGATGATACTTTGGAGGAATATAGAAAGGATAGTGAGAGCTCAAACGAGGATATTGAAAGAAATGACAAGTCTCTCCACAACAGTGCTAAGAACAGGAAAAAAAACCACCTCAAACCCTACAATCACTATCACTTTGTGTTGCATCATCTGCAACACAAAGGTCAACAGAAGGGAGCCTGAGTGGTGTAGGAGGCTAATGCCTCCTACTAAGGCAATAGTTAACATCCAGCTGCCTGCAATTACTGCGAGTTCAATCCTAGCCAGGCTCAAGGTTGACTCAGCCTTCCATCCTTTCTAAGGTGGGTAAATTGAGGACCCAGTTTGTGGGGGCAATAAGCTGACTTTGTATAAATATACAAAAGTATGAAGGCTATTGCTTAGCACATTGTAAGCCGTCCTGAGTCTCCGGAGAAGGGCGGCATATAAATCAAATTTTTTAAAAAAAAATTAAAAAGAAGGACTATCAAATACTGAAAAATCTGTGGTAATCCCAACGATGCAGGCTATGCAATCCACTTTAATATTGATCCAAGAAACGATGAAAATGCAGGAGAAAATGTCCAGCAATCATGATGAACTTAAAACAGACATTCAACCTCTGGACTGTAAAATGAATGCTATAAAAGAGTCAATTTATAAAAATGAACAAAAAATAAAGAATGTAGAAACCAAAGTGGAACAGAATGAAAAGAAGCTTGAACTGATAGATCAAAAATCGATGGCCCAAAATAGAGAACTTGAGGACTCCATTATTCAGTTGGAGATGGACCGGGCAGCCTTTTACCTGCGATTCCAGAATGTAACAGAAGGCAAGGAGGAAGATTTGGGACAATTGATGGCAGAGATGATTGCTGAGGCCCTTCAAAGAGATAAGCAGGAAATATTAAAAGAGTTAGACGAGGTATATCGGGTACAGACCAACTATGCCAGAGGACATAATCTGCCAAGAGAGGTCCATATTAGGTTTGCCAGAAAAAAAGTTCGGGAGATACTATATAACATAACAAGGGAAGAACCAATGATTTTCAAGGGGAAGGAGGTGATAACATTAAAACAAGTCCCCAGGAGAGTAAGGGAGTCACGAAGAGACTATTGTTTCCTTGCCCTGCAACTAAATAAAAGAAGCATTTTGTTCAGATGGATTCTGCCAGAGGATTCTGCCATGTTAATTACGTGGCAAGAGAAAAAAATAAAGATCGACACTCTAGTAACTGCACTAGATTTCCTAGACCAACTACTAGGGACGGAAGATGAAGAGAGCGGTAAGGAGGAAACTGAAACGCCAACTCAAGAAGAGGAAACTGCCCATCAATGAGATCCCAAAGAAGGGATTTTGGACAAGAAGGACACAGAAAAAAAAAGAGGACAAAGTTGCAAAAGGAAGAAATCAAGAACCCAAAGAGTCACAAGGGCAAATAAATACTAACCCCACTTAAGGAAGTCAGAAATGGAAAATAGGAAATTAATATCGATAAATGTTAATGGACTGAATGAGAGTAGGAAGAGGAGACAGATATTTTCAAAACTAACCAAACAAAAGATTGACATTATATGCCTTCAGGAAGTTCATGTTTGGAAACAAGACCAAAAATATCTAGAATATAACAAATTAGGGAAATTATTTACAGTGTTAGTGGGGAAAAAGAAGAGGGGGTAGCAATATATATAAAGGGAGGGATTGTCGTGGAACAAAAATATGCCGATCCCAAAGGAAGAAGTCTAATGATAGAAATAAAGAGAGGAAACTCACCAATATTACTGGTAGCAATCTATGCCCCAAAATAAAAATCAGGGAGAATACTACAAAAAATTGCATGAACGACTAGGTAAAATGGAATATAGTAATATTTGCATTGTAGGTGATTTCAATGGGATAATAGACATAGAAAAAGATTACAAGAGCGGCAAAGATAATAATAAAAAAAGAGAGACAAGCTACCCAAAATCTTTTTTGACCTGATAGAGGAATTTAACTTAATAGATATCTGGAGGACCTTTCATCCAAATGAGAGAAAATATACCTTCTATTCAAACTCCCAAACATCATGGTCTAGAATAGATATGTTGTGGGTTAGTAAAAAATTAGGACTGGAAATTGAAAAATTAACCCCAATATATGGGCAGACCATAACCCCTTATAAGTAAAATGGAAGATCTCACAAAGAAAAAAGTTTAGGAGATGGAGATTAAATACACAAATTCTAAGAGAGAAGGAATACATAGAAAAAACAATGGGAGAATTGTAATTATTTGTTAAAGAAAATGAAAATCAAGATACATCCCGAACAAATTTATGGGATAAATGAAAGTATACCTAAGAGGGTTAACAATAACTTATAATGCATATAAGAATAAGGAAAAATAGAAGGCACAAAATACCCTTCAGAAAGAAATTGGGGATATGGAGAAGAAACTACAACAAAGTCCAGGAGATATAGCAGCTAAAGAGAACTTGACAGTGTTGAGGCATAAAATGAATATAATAGACCAGGAGGAATTGGCAAATAAAATTAGACAATCTAAGCAATATTACTTTGAAAATGCCAATAAGCCGAGTAGGTGGCTGGCCTACAAGTTAAAGAAAGAAAATGAAAAGTGGATTATTCAACAATTGGAGGATATGAAAGGGATTCTACAGAATAAACAAGAAGATAAGCTTAAAATTGCCCAAGAATATTATACAGAACTCTATAAAGAGGAAGAGGTTCCAAGAGAAAGGATTGAAGAATATTTATCAGAGGAAAAACTCCCATTGGTAGGAGAGGAGGAGAGGGAAGGGCTGAACAAAGAAATCACAATAGAAGAACTAAGGGTAGCAATCTCAAAAATAAAAAACAACAAATCACCAGGCCCGGATGGTCTCCCAAGAGAAATATATAAAAAATTAGGTGAAATATTATTACCAAAATTATGGAGATATGCAGCGAGGCTCTATTGGAGGCCAAAATACCAGATTCATGGAGGGAAGCCTACATTACATTACTGCCAAAAGAAGGTACCAACCCAAAACAAATAAAAAATTACAGACCAATCTCCCTTTTAAATTCGGACTATAAAATTTTTATGAATATAATGGCTGAAAGATTGGAAATAATATTAAATTTCATGAAACATTCAGACCAAAATGGCTTTCTACCCGACAGACAAATTAGGAATAATATAAGAATAATTGTAGATATTTTAGAATATTATGAAGCCCACCCAGAAAAGCAAATGACCCTAGTATTTTTGGATGCCCAAAAAGCATTCGACAATCTTAACTGAAAGTTTATGATCGAACAAATCAAAACAATGAAATTTGGAAAGAACTTTGAGAGAATGATAGAAACAATTTATAACCAACAAAGGGCAAAAATAACAATAAATGGGGATATGACTAAAACGTTCCAAATCAAGAAAGGAGTAAAACAAGGGTGTCCATTATCACCATTATTATTCATTCTGACACTAGAAACCTTGTTAAATAGGATTAGGAACAATAGTGAAATAAAAGGTCTAAAGTTCAGGAAAGAGGAATATAAGACACAGGCCTTCGCTGATGATGTAGTGCTCATTATTGAGGAACCATTAGAAATGGGCCAAAGAACCCTTGAGGAATTAGGAAGATATAGCAAGGTTTCCGGGTTTAAATTAAATAAAGGAAAAACTAAGATGTTGGTTAAAAACTTGACAGAAAGGAAGAATTAGAAAAGAAATTGGACTTACAAATTGTTAAAAAAAATAATTTTTTTAAGGAATTTGGATAGCATTAAGATGCTCGGCCCTGAAAGAAGACAACTATATACCACTGATTAAAAAAATTAAACAGGATCTGGAAAAATGGGGGAAACTATCACTTCTGGGCAGGATAGCAATGATAAAGATGAATATCCTGCCCAAGTTATTATATCTATTTCAAACCATACCAGTCACCCTAGATATATATATATATATATATTTTATAGAACTTAACAAAATTACAGGAAATTTGTTTGGGGAGGGAAAAAAACAAGAATTGCACTTCGATCATTACAAGATAATAGAAGAAAGGGAGGCTTTGGACTCCCCACGTGGGAGATCTACAAAAAGCCGCTAACTTAGTCTGGATAAGGGAATGGAAAATAAAAGAATCTTAACTCTGGAAGGGCATGACCTACAAAAAGGATGGTATGCCTATCTATGGGATAAGAAAAAAAAGAAAAAAACATACTTCCACAGACATAAGATAAGAGATATGCTAATACAAACATGGGAGGAAATTAGATATAAACAATATATGAAGGTTCCGAACTGGCTTTCAACAATGGAAGCCATGATATGCCCTAACACACTAGAAACCAACAAAATGTTTAGGTCTAAAGAGCTTTTAGATAGCCAAGGAAATCTCAAAACCAATCAAACACCAGCAGAACAGGGCATCCAAATTGATTGGTGGCCATACCTGCAGATTAAATCCAGGCACCAAAAAGACAAGGAAGAATTTGGAATTGAGTAGAAGCAAATACATTTGATAAGTTATTGATAGGCCCAGAAACAAAAATATTAGCCAAATTATCTACTAGAGTTTGACAGGGCAGAAGAGGAAGAACAAATGATAGTGTGGGCAAAAAATACTGGACACAACATAAATTTGGATGAGTGGGAGACAATTTGGAATAGATATTACAAATTAACAAAAGCAGCATCATTTAAGGAAAATCAATACAAAATGCTATATAGATGGCACTTAGCCCCTGCAAGACTGGCCAAAATATACCCAAACATAAGTCCCAAATGCGGGAAATGTGGATACCTCTGGGGTACCTTCTTTCATATGTGGTGGTCATGTCCCGAAGTGATGAGGTACTGGAAAAAAATCCAAAATTGGCTACAAGACGTAATTAAAGAAAAAATTGAATTGGTGCCTGAAACTTTCCTCCTGGGAGTACTAAAGAGGAAATATGAAAAGAAAAAAAAAGAGGTATTTAATTGTACACATTATCACAGCAGCAAGAATAGTTTACGCACAATACTGCAAAGGAAAGGAGACGCCACCGGAGGAACACATAATCCAGAAAGTTTTAGAGAAAGAGGATTCGGAATACTTTACAGTGTGGGAACTTTGGTATAGAACTTGGGCCATTTCCTGAGACACTGACACGCGACTCGGCCGAGGACCTGGTGGCTGCCTGGGATAGGGCGGCCAGTGGGGCCTTGGACCGTGTCGTGCCTTTGCAGCCTCTGACCCGGCGCCGAACCCACTTAGCCCCTTGGTTTACCGAGGAGCTGAGGGAGATGAAGCGCCGGAAAAGACGCCTAGAGAGTGGTTGGAGGGCCAGCCGCTCCGAATCTGACTTGACACTAGTAAGAGCTCATATTAAGACTTACATAGTGGCGATAAAAGCAGCTAAGTCTAATTACTTTGCCGCTCTTATCGCGTCATCAGATAATCGCCCAGCTGCCCTGTTTAGGGTGACCCGCTCCCTCCTTCATTCGGGAGCGTGGGAGGATCCCTTACAGGGACGTGCTGAGGATTTTGTTCAATATCTGGATGATAAAATAACTCAGATTCGGGACGACCTGGCCGCTGACTGGGTTGGTTCAGGCGGGGTGACCGAGCCTGGTCTTGAGAGTGTTATCTGGGCTGAGTTCGATCCTGTGGCTCCCGAGGACGTGGACAGGATTCTGGGAAGACTGAACGCAACCACATGTTTACTGGACCCGTGTCCCTCCTGGTTGGTGCTGGCCTCCCGGGAGGTTACACGAGGCTGGCTCCAGGAGATTATAAACGCTTCTTTGAGCGAGGGTGTCCTTCCGCCTGCCTTGAAGGAGGCGGTGGTGAGGCCCCTCCTCAAGAAGCCCTCCCTGGACCCAGCTGTTTTAGCTAATTACCGTCCTGTCTCCAACCTTCCCTTCCTGGCGAAGGTTGTTGAGAGTGTGGTTGCGGGGCAGCTCCCCCGGTACCTGGATGAAGCTGTCTATTTAGACCCGCTCCAGTCCGGCTTCAGGTCTGGGTACAGCACCGAAACGGCACTATTCGTGTTGGTGGATGATCTCTGGAGGGCCCGGGGTAGGGGGTACTCCTCTATCCTGGTGCTGTTAGACCTCTCAGCGGCTTTTGATACCATCGACCATGGTATCATATTGCGCCGGTTGGAGGGACTGGGGGTGGGGGGCACCGTCTTATGGTGGTTCTCCTCCTACCTCTCCGATCGGTCGCAATCTGTGTTGACAGGGGGGCAGCGGTCGACCCCGAGGCGCCTGGTATGTGGGGTGCCACAAGGGTCGGTCCTCTCGCCCCTCCTGTTCAACATTTATGTAAGCCGCTGGGTGAGATCATCCATGGTTTTGGGGTGGAGTTCCATCAGTACGCTGATGATACCCAGCTGTACATCTCCACCCCAGACCACCCCAACGATGCCGTGGAAGTGATGTCCCAGTGCCTTGAAGCTGTGCGGGTCTGGATGGGGAGAAACAGGCTTCGACTCAACCCCTCCAAGACCGAGTGGCTGTGGCTGCCGGCGTCCCGATATAGCCAGCTGACTCCATCGCTGGTTATTGGGGGCGAGTCATTGGCCCCCACGGAAAGGGTCCGCAACTTGGGCGTCCTCCTGGACTCACGACTGTCTTTAGAGGATCATACGACGGCCGTGGCCAGGGGGGCTTTTTATCAGGTCCGCCTGATTTGCCAGCTGCGACCCTTTCTAGATCGGGACTCCCTACGCACGGTCACTCACGCTCTTGTCACTTCCCGTCTGGACTACTGTAATGCTCTCTACATGGGGCTCCCCTTGGGATGCACCCGGAGGCTCCAACTGGTGCAGAATGCGGCCGCGCGGGGGATTATGGGAGCGACGGGACGCTCCCACGTGACACCTCTCCTGCGCGAGCTGCATTGGCTGCCGGTGGACTTTCGGGTGCGTTTCAAGGTGTTGGTAATCACCTTTAAAGCGCTCCATGGCTTAGGGCCAGGGTACTTACGGGACCGCCTTCTGCCGCCAATTGCCTCCCACCGGCCGGTTCGCTCCCAAGAGAGGGCCTCCTCAGGGTGCCGTCAGCCAGACAATGCCGGCTGGCGACCCCCAGGGGGAGAGCCTTCTCTGTGGCAGCACCCACCCTCTGGAATGATCTGCCTCCAGAGTTAAGAACAATCTCTGACCTCCCAACCTTCCGGCGGGCTTTAAAAACCCATCTTTTTCAGCTCGCCGGCTTAGCCTGATTCCTATAGTATTTTATCATTTTAGAGTTTTATTTTAATATGAAGTTAGTTTTAATTCTATGGCCTTTTGTATTGTTATTTTATGAAATTTTAACTTTTGTATGTTTGTTTTTTAATTGGCTGTGCACCGCCCTGAGTCCGTAAGGAGAAGGGCGGTATATAAATCCAAATAAAGTAAAGTAAAGTAAAGTAAAGATGGATTGTTAAGAAATTTAGGAGGTTCTTTCTGGATCGTGACCTTTACTCACTTGCAAACACATCAAACAAACAAACAAGCCAAAGAGGAGTTTTAGAAAACTAAAACTAGTTTAATAGAAACGAACAAACAAATAAAACAAAGCCTATAAAAATACCAGTAGTCATCTCTCTTCTTAGCAAAGGTCCATTCCACTCTCTTGGAGTCTCTGCATACGGTTTGAGCCCAGCTCTTCCTTCCTTCCTCAGAAGTAGTCCAGAATGACTTCAGCTCAAGCATGTGTGTGTGCTCAGCTCAGCTTGCATCTCAGTAAGGTCAGAGGCCTGCTCTGCTCTGCTCTGCTCTGCTCTGCTCTGCTCTGCTCTGCTCTGCTCTGCTCTGCTCTGAATGGCCGTGTGTGCTGTTAATGAGCAGCTGCTTAAATGCTGAGTCATGGTCAGATAGAAAAGGTCCGGGAAAACTCTTTGGCTCTAAGACTGCAGTCTGATTGGCTCATTCAAATGTTCAAGCCAGAATCCAATCAATAGATCACAGCAAAAGGAACTTACTCTCACATGGATGGATAATCAAATAAGGGAAAGATAAAAGATAATGTGTAAATGTGTAGGGTAGTGTAAATATCAGAATGAATAAGTGAATAAGGAGGCACTATAACAAAAGAATGAATTTGTACTGTAATGTAATATAATAAAATTTATTAAAAAAAACTTATACAATTCTCCTTATATGCTGTAGACATTGTCATTTTATATTATGTGACCACAATTTTTGCCCTTTCTCTAAATCAATACCATAACCAAAATTTTCCCCCATGCAATCATTGATTTTTTAACTGGTTCTTCTTCCAATTTTACCTTTAACAAATATCCATTGTCAACCTCGCTAGTTTTGCTTTGCCGCTTCGGTTGCCATAGAATCGGGGGGAGGCAGGTTTATGCTCACACGGGCTTTCTAGAAACTTTCTGAGAAACGAAACCTTCCCTTAAGCTGTTATCAGTCCAACGGACACTGCATTCCTGGATGCTGACATGGCCAGACGTCTGCTCCCACCTGACCTCTGGAAGACCTGTGGATTGGGTGATTTATGGTGCACAAGGGAGAGGGATGCTTTCTAATTGTAACTTTCGCGCGTTTTGCTTCAGAATCCTGCTTTCTATGGTTGCGTTCAATTCATATCTAGTAAAAGTACCAGTTACCTATCAAATGGAATCTGGGTCCTCCTTTCCTGGATACTGAAGGAAGCATACCTGACAATAAGCAGGATTCTCATCACAGCCATCCCGGATCACACCGAGGGGGCTGAAAACTTTACAGAATGTCTGATCAGGGAAGTGATACAGAACAGATGGGAGCATATGGCTCGGAAATGTCTTCATACCAGCCAGACCACGAGTGGCCGCACCAGTTTTATTCAGAGAAAAGAAAGATGGTTCCTTTCGTCTGGTGGTTGACTATAGGAACCTAAACGCGATTTGCGTGGAAAACGTCTACCCCTTACCCCTCATGAAGGACATGTTGGCTCACCTAGGGAAGGGGAAGATTTTTACCAAGTTGGATTTACGGGAGGCTTATTACAGGGTGCGCATCAAGGAAGGGGATGAATGGAAAACTGCATTTAACTGTCCGCTGGGGTGTTTCCAGTTCCGAGTACTCCCGTTTGGACTACAAGGGGCTCCTGCGGTATTCATGCAATTAATCAATGAAATTTTGCATGAGCATTTGTATAAGGGGGTGCTCGTTTATTTGGATGACATTCTTATCTACTCTGACAACATGGCCGACCATGTGAGATTAGTACGCACCGTCCTGAAAAAACTTAGGGCTGCTGAACTGTATGCAAAGCTTTCTAAATGTGAGTTCCACCAAACCAAAATTGACTATCTTGGCTATCGCATCTCCCCGGAGGGAATAGAAATGGACCCTGCGAAGGTTCAGGCGGTGTTAGAATGGGCAGCGCCACGCACCCGCAAGCAGTTACAGAGTTTTTTGGGATTTGCTAACTTTTACCGACAATTCATCCCCTCGTTTGCCAAAATCGCATTGCCAATAACTAATCTCCTGAAAACCAAGGGTGAAGGAAAACCAAAACCCTCCAAACCTCTTGAATGGACTATGGACTGTCAGGCAGCATTCGAAAAACTGAAACGGCTATTTGCTGCTGAACCAGTTCTTAAACACCCAGATATGGACGAACCTTTTGTGGTACAGGCAGATGCCAGTGATGTTGCAGTAGGGGCCGTACTTCTGCAGAAGAATGCGGATGGAAAATTACAGCCCTGCGCCTACACATCCCGGAAACTATCCGAAACCGAAAGGAGATGGGCCATATGGGAAAAGGAGGCTTTCGCCGTACGTTGGGCACTCCTAACCTGGAGACACTTTCTCGAAGGAGCTAAACATCCTTTTGAAGTTTGGACTGATCATAAAAATCTCGAGGCTTTGAAAACCCCACGTAAGCTGTCGCCTAAACAAGTGCGCTGGGCCCAACATTTCAACCGTTTTAACTTCACTTTGCGATACCTCCCTGGCGGGAAGAATTTCATGGCAGATGCTTTGTCCAGATTGCCTCAGTACAACAGCACCAGGGAGGAAGTTGTCCGTCCAATTGTCCCGTCAGCCCAACTGGCGGCACCAGTGACTACCCGAGCACAATCGAAACGTGACCCAAGTCTGTCGGGTGAGTTGCTCCAGCAACTAAAAGAGACTTTAAAAACCGATGAGTGGTTCCAAGCCCACTCAAATGAATGTACACTTCGTGATGGACTAGCTTGGGTTGGAGCCAAATTGTATGTCCCAGCTAATTTACGAGCAACTGTTTTGCAACACGCCCATGACTCCAAGGTGGCGGGACACTTTGGATTTGTCAAGTCCTTACACCTCGTCAAAAGACAGTTTTGGTGGCCCGCGCTCAAAAAGGACACAGAGGCATATGTAGCGAGCTGTCCAGTGTGTGCCTCGGCTAAGAGACCTCCCGGGAAGGCACCTGGTCTTCTCCAAAGTGTGGCCAGGCCCACTGCTCCTTGGAAAGAAATATCCATGGACTTCATTGTAGACCTTCCCGAGAGTGGGGGTTGCACCGTTATATGGGTAGTAACTGATCTATTTTCCAAACAGGTGCATTTTATCCCATGCACTAAGATCCCATCAGCAAAAACCCTTGCTAAGATGTTCATTCAACATGTATATAGGCTACATGGAGCGCCAAAACGTATAATTTCAGACAGGGGAGTACAGTTCACCTCCAGCTTTTGGAAAGAGTTCCTAATGTTGATAGGCTCCGCCCAAGGACTAAGCTCCGCCCACCACCCCCAGACCAATGGGGCCTGTGAAAGAACCAATGGCGTGTTAGAACAATATTTAAGATGTTATATAAACTACCAACAGGACAACTGGGTGGAATTACTGCCATTCGCAGAAGTGGCATATAACAATTCCGTACATAGCAGCACAGGTTTCACTCCTTTCAAGGTGGCTTCTGGACAAGAGTTTGTGCCAATCCCAGAGTTACCTCATGATGACCCACAAAACCCTTCTCTGATTGAGTGGATCGATCAACTACGAGCGACTTGGGCAGTGACTCGTAAAGCGTTAGATGATGCCCACCAAGCCCATAAAACCCAAGCCGACAAAAGGAGATGCCCTGCACATACCTATCAAGTGGGGGACATGGTGTATCTGTCTACCAAGTATTTACAAACTCCGCAGAAATCAAAAAAGCTTGGTCCTAAGTATGTGGGCCCTTTCCCTGTTACACGGATCATTAACCCAGTCACGGTTGAATTAGATTTACCCAAGAACTTGCGACGAATTCATCCAGTGTTTCATGTTAGTTTACTGAAACTGGAACAATCATCCTCTCTACGTCCGTCCAAGGAATCTCCTCCTGTTCCCATCCTCATTGAAGGGGAACAACACTTTGAAGTAAAAGAGATTTTGGACTCTAGAAAACATCATGGGAAAGTACAGTATCTCGTAGCCTGGAAGCACTTCCCATTATCACAAGCTGAGTGGGTGAATAAACGTGATGTTAGGGCACCTAGAAAAGTGCAGCTGTTCCACACCAAATACCCTGATAAACCTTGAATCATGATGAGTGTTAATTGTTGTGATATTGCCTTTTCTTTTCTCTGTTTCAGGATTAGAAGCTGTCTCTTCTGAAGGGGGGCCGAATGTCAACCTCGCTAGTTTTGCTTTGCCGCTTCGGTTGCCATAGAATCGGGGGGAGGCAGGTTTATGCTCACACGGGCTTTCTAGAAACTTTCTGAGAAACGAAACCTTCCCTTAAGCTGTTATCAGTCCAACGGACACTGCATTCCTGGATGCTGACATGGCCAGACGTCTGCTCCCACCTGACCTCTGGAAGACCTGTGGATTGGGTGATTTATGGTGCACAAGGGAGGGGGATGCTTTCTAATTGTAACTTTCGCGCGTTTTGCTTCAGAATCCTGCTTTCTATGGTTGCGTTCAATTCATATCTAGTAAAAGTACCAGTTACCTATCAAATGGAATCTGGGTCCTCCTTTCCTGGATACTGAAGGAAGCATACCTGACATCCATATAACTTTTTAATTACATGGTCATCAGAACCCATTAATATCTTATCTAAAATAGTCAAAACTTTATAAATACCTTCTTGTTTGAGATCTTCTCGATATCTAGAAAATATTTGCATATATGAAAACCAATCCATCTTAAATCCCTGATCTTCTAGATCTTGTTTTAACTTAAATTCACCCTTTTCATCCAATAATTCACTGTATCTAACAATTTGTTCCCCTTTAAATATCACTGGATATGAAAAATTGTCAATTGTCAATACCCAGACTGGAATCTTCAAGTAATGATATTTTTTAATCCACTCCCAATTCAAAAATAAAGCTTCATGTATCTGATGTCTTCTAAAATACCCCTGTATTTTAGTTCCTTTATACCATAAAAAGGCATGCCACCCCATCAACAAATCATGTCCCTCCAAATTCAATAATCTAGTGTTTTTCAATGTTATCCATTCTTTAATACACATTAAACTAGCTGCTTGAAAATATAGTTCAAAATTAGGTAAACCAAAACCACCCCTCATTTTGGCATCTTATAACATCTTAAATTTTATTCTTGCCTTCTTTTCCTGTCAAATGTATTTCAGCACCATTTTATTCAAATCTACAAAAAATTCCTTACCCAACTTTATTGGAATTGTCTGAAAAAGATACAAAATTCTAGGTAAAATGTTCATCTTAATAGTTGCAATCCTACCAATCAAGGATAGCTACAAATTTCTTCATTTCAGCAAATCTTCTCCTATCTGTTGCTTAAGCTTATTATAATTATTTTCTTTAAGTGAACTACACCTCGTTGTCAATTGTATCCCCAAATATTTTACCTTGTTTGTGACCTGCATCTTGGAAATCTCCATCAATTCTTCTTTTTGTTTTTTTAACATATTTTTGGTCATTATCTTTGTCTTTTCTTTATTAATTTTCAAACCAGCAACTTCCCCAAACTCTCCAATATTTTCTATCAGTTTATTTATTGATGCTAGTGGTTCTTCAACAATAAAGTCCAGGTCATCTGCAAAAGTTTGTAGTTTGTATTCTTCTTTTCGAATTTTCATATCTTTTATCTCTTTTTCTTCTCTAATATTTCTATTTAAAATTTCCAGCATCAATATAAACAACAATGGGGACAATGGGCATCCTTGACGAGTACCTTTTTCTATCTCAATAAAATCAGTCAATTCTCCATTGATCATAACTTTCGCCATCTGTTTAGAATATATAGCTTCAATTGCCTGAATAAATTTCCTACCAAAGCCCATCTCTTCCATATGTAGCATCATAAATCACCAGTTCACATTGTCGAATGCTATTTGTGCATCTAAAAATATAAAAGCTATCTGCTTTTCAGGATGCGCTTCATAATATTCTAAAATATCTAAAATTAATCTTATAATATCTCTAATTTGTCTTTTGGGAAGGAATCCATTTTGATCTGAGTGTATAAAATTATTCAAATATCTCTTAAGTCTTTCTGCCAATATTAAAGAAAAAATTTTATAATCTGAATTTAGCAAGGATATAGTTTTTGATTTGTTGTGGGTCTGTGTCTTCTTTATGAATCAATGTAATATAAGCCTCAGTCCATGATTTTAGGTATTTCCTTTTTTGTCATTACTTCATTCATAACTTCCAATAATGGGAGACTTAAAGATTCTTGTAGCATCCTATAGTACTCAATTGGCAGACCATCTGGTCTTGGTGCCTTTCCATTCTTCTGCTTCTTTTGCCTCTGTTAATCCCATCAACGTTATGGTCCTTTCCAACATCTCCTCAACATCTTTAGAAATCTGTGGTAAATTTGCTTTTTGTAAATACCTTGCCACTTTTTCCTCCTCTATTGCCTCTCTTTTGTAAAGTTGTCTATATTCTTGTATTATTTTCCCCATCTCTTTATTGCCTAATTTACATTGTCCTTGGTCATCAAGTAATTGTATTATTTTCCTTGATTCTCTATCCTTTTTCAATTTATATGCTAGCCATCTTCCAAGTTTGTTCACATTTTCAAAATAGTTCTGTTTGGTGATTCTTATTATTTGAGCTAGTTCTTTCTTTTCCAACAAGTCTATTTTGTGTTTTATTATGTCCATTTTAATTTTAACATCTTTCTTATATGGATCTTTCTGGAATTTCTTTTCACATCTTTTATAATCGTCAGTCAATTTTTTAAAGGTTTGTTTTTTCTTCCCATTTCTTTTCCCAGTATAATCTATAATTAATCCTCTACCATAGGCCTTCATTGTGTCCCAATGATTTTGTATCAATGTTTCTTCTTTCTTATTTTCCTTGAAAAAGAAATCCAACTCTCTTTCCATTTTCTGTACAAAGTCTTTATCTTTTAACCTTGCAAACCATGTCTGAATGAAGCAGGGAGCTGGGAGAAACCGATTGCTGGGGAGGGACAGTAACCACTACCCAGTCGGATGCCTGCCTTGTGCACCCCATTGGAGAGGATGAGATAACCCTGGGGAATCTGGAAAAGCCCCGTTGGTCGATTGGCATCGGGAAGAAAGATGGCTGGGATGAGAGAACCAGAGGAGTCACCCTCAATTGTGGCAACCGAAAACCGGGGTGGAAACTGGAACTAGAAGCCCTTTCTGACCAGGGGGGACTGACCAAAGCACCCCTGAGGGAGGATAATCTGAAGAGGTATATAACCCAATTGGTGATGGAAACTTTGGAAAATTTCAACATCCGAAGGGAGCCAGGACAACAACCAAAGGGCGCAGAAAGGGCAGTAGTCGCGGATGATGCCACGAGAGGCACCCTCCCTCTGGATCCTGCCTATCAAGCAGAGGGTGCAGCAGTAGGGGGAGAAGACCCAGCAAACCCTCCCCCCCCAGGCAGCACGCATACTGGCACCCATTCCCAACCAACCCCAGCACCTCAACTGGAAACCTTGGGGTGAAGTTTGATGGGAATCCGCAACAATTAGGATTCTTTGTGGCACATGTGCTAACCTACATGCAAGAGTATGGGCATGATTTCCAAACCCAAGGCTCTCAAGTGTGAGTGGTGACCCTAGCCCTCGAGGGTGCCGCCGCCAGTCGCATGGTAACCCTGCATGACGCTAATGCACCAGAACTGCGGGATTTTGACCGCTTCATGATGGCCCTATGACGTCGATTTGAGGACCCACTGGCAGACCGCAAAGCACGGGACCGCATTAAGGTGGTGAAGCAGGGGCGACAGCCAGTAGCAGAGTATACTGAAGAATTCCGGGACCTCGCGTGCCATGTGCACTGGCCAGAAGATATTTTGGTGAGCTGTTTCAAGGACGGGCTGAGTGATGATCTATACAATGCCTGCGTGGGCCGAGGGGCACCAAATGACCTACATGAATGGTATATCACCGCTGAAGAAGCTGAGATCGATATGACCAGAAACCAGTATCGAGCGGGGCGAGCATGGAATAAATCCTCACCCCAATGGAAGCAAGAGCCCCTCAAACCACAAACCGCATTCTCTCTGAGATCTTCAGCCTGATTCAAGTACGGAAATGAAGGGCACTGAGCTGCAGAGTGTCATTCGCAAACAGCCGCCCAGAACCACCCGGGGAGGGGAGGATCCTGCAAAACCGGGTCGGTGTGGGAAGGAGTCCACTCTGTGGAGCAGGGAGACCATAGAAATTCCATCCCCTCCCCTCATTGGGGAGGAAATCCTGGCATCTGAACAGGAGGAATCACACTCATTCGGAAGTGATACAGATGATGAACCACTGGTAAGCAAACTGATTAAACCGCTTACCCTCCCCTTAAGACTATTCATCCCAATCCAAGACAGGGAGATAAGCATCTCCACTTTAGTGGATTCAGGGTGCACCCGTTGTTTGATCAGCTCAACCTTAGTAGGGAAGTTAGGGATTTATGTAAGGAAGCTGAAAACCCCCATTGCTTTCTGCCAACTAGATGGGTCAATAGCAGGAGGGGAGCCAGTCTCTCTAGCCACTGAGCCTCTACATATAGGCATCAGAAGCCATGAGGAAAAGCTTACCTTTATAGTGGCACCTGGCATGGAATGGCCGTTGGTTCTGGGCCTTGCATGGCAAAAGAATGGAACCCACAAATCAATTGGAAACAAGGCATCATAAAATTTCAAAAGAAGGTGACTCTTGCTGAGTATCCACACAAAGGAATTGATGGGGCAGAGAATCAAGAAACAGCCATGCCTGGTCACGCCACACCAATTGAGAGCATACCCATAGAATACAAGGATTTAGCTGAGGTTTTTAGTGAAAAAGCCTCAGATGAGCTCCCCTCCCCCACCGCACCACTGACTGTGCAATAGAAATCTTACCAGGCATGAAACTCCCTAAACCCAAGATGTACAGCATGTCACCGAGGGAGTTGGAAGAACTGAGAACATTCATTGAGAAAAACCTAGCAAGGGGTTTCATTGAGCCAGCCTGACCAAAAATTGCAGCTCCCGTACTCTTTAGAGAGAAAAAAGATGGTTCAAAACATTTTTGTGTTGATTTTCGGACTATTAATGTGATCAGTGTGCACAACATGTATCCTCCCCCCCTTATGAAAGATATGTTAGCACGCCTCGCTAAAGGGAAAATTTTTTCAAAGCTGGATTTAAGGGAGGCTTACTACTGTGTCATAATTAAGGAAGGGGATGAGTGGAAAACAGCATTTAATATCCCCACTCGGCTGCTACCAATTCAAGGTGCTCCCCTTTGCATTGCAAGGAGCTCCTGCAGTGTTTATGCAGTTAATAAATGAAGTGCTGCATCAGCATTTATATAAGGGGGTCTATTTGGACGACATTTTAATCTATACCGAGACCAAAACAGAACATGTGGAACTAGTCGGGCAGTGTTAAACAAACTCCACGCTGCCAAACTTTATGCCAAACTTTCCAAATGTGAATTCCATCAAGAGAAGATTGACTATTTGGGATACCGCATTTCCCACCAGGGGGTTGAGATGGATCTTGGATGAGAAGTGAAACATCTTTAAGGCAAAACCAAGAAAGTTTTTCTTGAAAAAGAACCTTTGGGATAACTATGACCTGGATGACTTGACAATCTCCATAGACATTTAACCATGGGCTGGTTTTGCCAAAAACTCAAAGCAAATTCTGGTTTTCAGGAAAACTATCATAAACAAACAAACAAACAAACAAACAACTTCCTCCCTCCCTCCCTCCCTCCCTCCCTTCCTTCCTTTCTTAACTCCCAGAACTATATATAGCTGTCAATGGGGCCTACTTGCTGACCGCAGGAAGAGATCAACCATTGGAAATTCAGAACCAGGTTCTGACCTAGGCTTCCTGATATAGTAAAAAGCACACAATTAGTCCTAAAACCGCTTTTTATAATTTTAATGGCTGTGAATTCCTTTCATTCACAGCACATGCTGAATCACCAAGAGTTTATAAATAGTCTAACAGAAGTCTGCCACAGTCCTTCAGTTAAGACTGGTAAACACCCACCTTTATCTTCTTTGGCATACTGCCAAAGACCTAATTGGCAATTATCTTGGCAAGACCACACAGAAACACAGAGTCAAAAACAGAGCTTCAAAGTACAAACTGACATCATCCACAATGTTGCTTCCTGCAAAGGCCCACGTACTCTTTCTTTATGTCTTATGGGAGTGGCCAATCATCTCCAAGCCTTCCTTCTGAGTCGTCCCTTTTGTTTTAACTGCTCTTGCCTTCTGACAGCTCTGCACATGCGCACACTGGGAACAGGCTCCCCCTGTTCCTCTGCCTCTTTGATGTCCGACTCTGGAGGCTCCTGGGTCCATCACTCCCAGATGGCCTTGGCCCCATCTCTGCTTCCAATGCAGAGCCCTCATCCAGGCCTTCCCCAAACTCCAAGACTGGCCCAGGTTCCTCCCCAGCCCCCTCTGCTGCCAGCTCTGCAGGCTGCTGGTGTCCAGAGCCTGCAGGGCCTGCTGTGGTAACTTTGTGCAGTCACTCGATTAGTTGTAAATCAAGGAGTAGTTGTATTGGAGAAAGGTATTGATGCCCTAATGGGAACTGGATACTCTTATTTTATTTTAAAAGATTTTTTTGATTAGCAAACCTATTTCCATTTCATTGCCTATGTAAACTGTCAGGTTTTGCAACACTTAATAGTTACTGTTGCACAGTTAAATATTTTGATAGCTTTCGCCAGGAGTAAAAGTTGAGAAATCTGTCCAAATATTAAAAAAAAAAAAAAAAACTGAAAAAATTTCAGATCTGGATCTTAATGGGAGAAAAAAATGAGTCACCTCACTCAATGCTGCATATTTATGAATAATCATTTCAGACCTGAGAAATGATGTGAGGATAAAGTCTGAAACATGTGCTAGGTCACATGTTTCTATGGAAACATGTGACCTAGCACATGTTTCCATAGAAATGTTGCCCTCTCTGCTGGATTGTCAGAATTATGTTGCATGCGGCACAATGGGTGTTTCTTCCAGTTACACTCTGAGCAATAGTCTTTAATCTTTATTCAGTGCAATAGCATTTCAGGAAAAAAAACTGATGCATCTGTATTTCAGTGAAGAATGGCTTTCTGTTAGCAAAGAACTTTAGCTGATGACTCCTTGATATATAGTGACATGCTCCTCAAACACACATTCATCAAGGTTTTTACAATTCACTTTTCGACTTTCCTCAAATTCCCAATGCCACCTAAACTATTCAGCAAGTTTTCTTCATCCCCTCTTCCTTTCAGAAGAAAAAGATTGCATCTACTAAATTCTGGAAGGTACAATTGCATGTACTTCGGTCGACATGCAATCTCCTAATGCTGAACGATTTACATTACTAAAATCATTTCACTTTTTTGCAAGCTGATTAGCAAAGAACTCAATCAGATCCATAAGTATAGATCTCAAAAGAAACAACAAAAGAAATATAGTGACTTGTATAAATATAACCTATTTATCTATGGATATTTTCAATCATCCAGGTGATGTTTGTGGCAAAGGTGCTTTTTCCAAAGGCAAATGGACTTGCTTTGTTTTGGCTTGAAGACGTTTTGCTTCTGATCCAAGCATCTTCTTCAGTTCTGACTCAGAATTGAAGCATCCATTCTTCTTGTTCAAAATAGCTCTCTTCTGTTTATGCTTTCAAATATAGTGTTTTGTTCCATCAACAAAGATTGGAAGGCAGTTTACAAAAAACATCCACATTTAACAATTGAAAACATGCTTTCAAAGCAGTGCATAATGCTAGCTTTGTTCCCAGGCACAGATTAATATATTGGAAAAACTAATGAATTTCAGGCTGCAACTGATTATTTAGAAGAAGCCGATTTTCTCCCATTTCAGACAATGTACATTTTTTTTTGATTTAGCCTTTGCAAACCTTTTTTAACAATTGAGAGAGCATCCATAGCAGGAAGCAAGGTTGAACTAAAATTGTAACCACTACTGACCAGAGGAGTCTGTACTTTTGAGGAAAGATAGAAGAAAAAGAATTTAAAATCAGAAGCATAAAAAGAGAGTGGGCTTCAGGAGAGAGCCTAAAGCAAGAAAGAGGCAAGGAAGAAGAGACAGAGAAGGTTCAGGAATAAACCAACCAAACAGTCAGAGGATGGCAGGAGCATCTGACAACAAAGAAGAGGATAGCAACTGAGATTCAAAGTGATCAGTTGTGGAAGGGGGAAAAAGAATCTAAGCTATCCCACTGGTTCCTTAATTAAAATTCAGCTCCACATTTATTTTGCAATACTTTTTGTTTTTTGCCAGAACTGCCAGAGACAAGAAGACATTAATTATCTTTTATTGGCATGTTTATTTCTTTGCTTTGAGCTCTGATTTTCTTTGCTTTGAACTCTATAATCCTTTAAACAATGATTTGCATAACGTGGTTTCTTTGCAGCTATAACAAGTCAATTGACCTGATAAAACCTATGGTAAAAACTGACTGGTTAAATCAATGTTTTCTACTGATAATGTGTTTCTAAGTGGAGAATGTAACTATGTTGTCTGGACCTCATTTTCCTTTATATATTTTACTCCTTGAAGTATTTTCTTTTATATATATAAAAATTACATCTATTATTTTATTGAAATTATTTTTTTTAAGAAGATGGATTAAAAACAAAATACAAACTAATATAAAGTAAGAAAAAGAAAAAAATCAAAGTGAAAACTAAAAGTGCAAGACAGGAAAAAGAAGTAAAAGAAAAACAGGGAAAAAAAAGAAAAAAAATACAATGCTTCCAATCTTCTTTTCAGAGGTTACAAGCGTTATTAGAAATCTACCTCTAACTCTCTTTATGTTTAAAGTTAGATTTATTTGACATTTGAGTCCTCCCCCCCTTTTTTTTTCTGTACACACATTTTTTGCTGTTAGCGTTGGATGCATGTTTTTCTATTTTTCATTTTGTATTTTCCTCTTGTTTATAAAACAAAATAAATATTGAAAAAGAGGTAGGATCCATCAGTTGTTTTTATTTATTTATTTATTTTCTTTTCGTCATCCAGCTGGGGTGGATTCTGTATGTTTAACATTAATTTGACACATTTTTCAATGCCATTGTAATTTTGAATGGTCACTAAATGAACTGTCATTAGACTGCCATGGCCTAGAGGTGGAGCTCTCACCTAACAATCAGGAGGCTGTGAGTTCGATCCTAGGTAGAGGCAGATATTTCTCTCTCTGGGCACCACTGAGAATCTATCTGCTGAACAAAACTCCACATTGGCAACAGAAGGGTATCTGGCCATTAAAACACTCTGCTAGCTCCATTCAGTTGCCCAGGCTCCACCCCACAAGGGATTATGAGGTCGTTAAAAGAAGATGCCCCTTCATTGATCACTGGCTTGTTGTGGTGAAGGGGCTTGTGTAGCTCAATAAAGCTATGAGCTATGCTGTGCAGGGCCACCTAAGACTGAAAGGTCATAACAGAGAGTTCTGACAAAATGCGGTCCACTGGAGAAGGAAACGGGAATCTACTCCAGTATCTTTGCCATGAAAACCCCATGGATAGTACCAAAAGGCAAAAAGATGACACTGGAAGATGAGCCCCTCAGGTTGGAAGGTGTCCAATGTCAGCTTTGGAAGCCATATTAACACCAGAAGCTTCCACATTGCCACCTTCTTGCGTTGGGAAAGTAGGAGGGGGGATTTAGTAGAGGGATTGTAGTTGGACATAATAGCATTCTTTTTTTTGGTCAAGGTCATGGTGTTCCTATATCTGGAGGAGGAGTGGGTGAAGTGGTGGCTCAAGTTGGGACGGATAGTGATTGGGCCATGTGATGGTCTGAGGGGTACGGCGGCTGGATTTGGCATTTTGATTTTCTGAGTGAAAACCCAGAACTCTCAGATTTGGGTTTTCCAAGATGTGCCAGTATATCTACTCTAATAAATGTGAACTTTGAGAAGATGCCTGTCTTAGAGTTTTTAATTGGAGTTGGGGTTTTCTGGAATGCAACAAATCCCCCCCAAAATTGGGATACTCTGAAAGGGGGCTATCCGAGGTGCTGAGCCCCAGCGCTGACCGAAACCTTGGGTGGCACAAAGACTCAATGAAGATGGAAGAGAGAAAAGAGATGGTTGAGGGAGCCATGGGGATCGATACCGAAGGACTCATCGAGACTCGGTATTCTCCTTCTGAGGAAGTGATGCAAGCCCTTGAAGCTGCAAAGATGACACAAAGGCTAGGTGCACAGCCCAAGAAGTTGGATTCCAGGAAAAGTTGCCAGTCTGATCCAACTCCAGATATGTGACAGGAAGAAAGACCGGCTGAATATCGTGCCACTTCCAGCCCACTGAAGACTCCTCATGAGCCAGAATGGAGGGCTGTGCCAGCTTTGGGGTCTGGAAACTCCTGAGACTGGAACCTGTTGCCTCTGTCTCAAATCCAATTGTTGACTGGTCTCCTGGAGCACTTTGAGCAGCTTGAAGTGGGAAGTTATGCTCTGTGGTCCCAACCTTCCCAAGTGAGATGGAGCTTAACACAACCCACAATCACTTTTCCTGATCAAGGACCTGGCAGTGGAACTAGGGTGGCAACTGGCAACTTTCCACGCCACCGGGGATGATGGGGGGATCGGATTAGCACAACCAGCGCAAGCATCAGGGAGAAGTTAGCAGACGCAACTGGCATGGGAACCGCTACCCCCGCCAGCTGCCTCCCTCACCAACCAACTTTCATGCTACCCTCTGCAGAATATATTTCCCCAGGCTGGGGATTCTATCCTGGTCAGGGGTGGGTCCAGGGCCAGTGGGCGCCAGCACCTTCTGCTCCATTTTTCCAGGATCCTCATGGGCCCAATATGCCCCAACATTTCCAGCACAGCAGTGGGGTCTGATCCAACAGCCAGCTGGGGCTCCCCCTCTTCTGCAGCTCAACAACCAGCACAGCAGCCGGCCCCTGTCCTGCCACCAGCCACAATTCCACAGCCCACAGCAGCGCCGCTGCAGGTTCCAGCTCAGTCACCAGAGTACACCCCACCACCCACTGCAGCACACCAGCAGGTCCCTGTCCAGCTGCCCATCACCATGGCCGTTCCACCAGCAAGGCCACCGCCACTCCATTTTAGAGCCATTTTTGATGGTAAGCCTACCAAATTGGCTTATTTCCTCAGCCAAAGCTGGGCCCATAAAGATCAGTACAGAGAACAATATGACACCAATCGTGACTTAGTATTGGTGATTACCGATGGCATGAATGAAGGGGATGCTTCAGACTGGTTAGCCCAGCTACACAATGAGAAAGCGGCTGAACTAAATGATGCTGAAGATTTTGTTGCACTGTTCTGGACCAGATTCAATGAGAACAAAGCCACAAAAAAAGTGATGAAACAAGGTAGCTGACCTATAAAGACCCATTTTGGGACTTTAGACAAGTTTCAGGGAACCTGGCCCATTGGCTGGACCGCATCCTCCTGCACTACTTTAAAGAATCCATTGATCAGGAAGTCAGAAAAGCATGTGGCATTTGAGGGGTGCCAGAGTAACTGTAGGACTGGTATACCATGTCCATAGCTCTGGATAGAGAAATTTACCTACATCGCAAACCCTTAGTGGAGGAGCCACCCTGGAGGACATTGGCTAGTCATCCTTTCTAAACCCTTATTCTCAACTTAGGGGGTACTACCATTGTGGACAGATGGGTCAGCAGGCTTCTGAGTGTCTGGCCCCTGTACCAGTTCCACAACCATGTCCTCCCATGGCCACCAGAAACAGAAGGGCACCAAGAAAGTTCTCAGCCACCAGCTGCTTTGCCTAACAAGTGGTAGATGTTCCCCTCTCCATCAAAGAGAGCAAGGAACCTCCAGCCAAAGGAGCACCTTTTGGCAAGGCTACCGATGAAGATGACCCAATGGTGAGTGCAGCTGTCCCCCCTTTTCAGTTGAAGTGAAACTGGTGGTGCCTAAGACAGGAGAGCAAGGAGAACTGTCAGCAGTAATAGATACAGGTTGTACCAGATGCTTAATTGGACATTGAACAATTAGGGGTAAAAACAAGAGCCTAGAAAAGCCCAATTAAGTTCGAACAGGTGGATGGAACATTAATTGGAGGGGTTCCAGCCACCCAAATAAACTGGTTAAATTAGAAATGGGGATGCATTGTGAACTTATACAATTTATAGTGGTGCCAAATCTGTCATATTAGGCCTTGCGTGGCTTGACAAATGGGCTCCTACCATCAAATGGGAAGAGGGATACCAGAAGATCATAATTGGCATTGGCCCACTGCCCCCTTCCCTCCTCCCAAGAAACTGTCAACCTATAGGGACCAACTGCCAGAAACGGCAGCCACCATTTCAGACTTACCTCCAGGCAAACCCCAGATTCCTAAGGAGTATAGGAACCTAGCTGAGGCATTTACTGAGGAGGAATGTAACATCCTCCCCCTTCATTGAGCCACTGATTGTTCCATCAAATTAGAACCTGGGGCCAAGTTACCAAAACCAAGAATGTACTCCTGCAGAAATGACCAAGTTGAGGAGGTACATAGATACCAGCTTAACCAGAGGCTTCATTGAGACCGCAAAATCTAGAGTGACAGTCCCCATATTGTTTAAAGAGAAGAAAGATGTGGGGCTCAGATTATGCATTGACTTTAGGAGTGTGAATGCTATTTGCATACAAAATACCTAACCTCTGCCCCTAATGAAGGACTTGCTGAACAGCTTGTCCAAAGGCAAGGTCTTCACCAAGCTAGGTCTAAGAGAAGCCTATTACTAAGTCCACATAAAAGAGGGAGATGAATGGAAAACAGTTTTTAACTGCCCACTGGGCAGTTTCCAATTCCGGGTCATACCTTTTGGACTTCAGGGAGCCCCCACAGTATTCACGCAAGTGAGATGCTACGTGGACACTTGTATAAGGGGTTCCTGTTATGGTCCTCCAGCAGCCTGCGGAGCTGGCAGTAGAGTCGGACAGTGAGGAGGCTGGGGAGAACAATGGGCCAGTCCTGAAGTCAGGAGAAGGCCCAGATGAGGGCTCTGCGTTGGAGGCAGAGATGGGGCCAGGGCCATCTGGGCGATGCGCAGACACTGGAGACTGTAGAGGTGGATAGCAGAGAGGCAGAGGAACAGGAAGAGCCTGGTCCTAGTGAGCACATGCTAAGAGCTGCCAGAAGGCAAGAGCAGCTAAAGCAAAAAATGACGACTTGGGAGTAAGGCCAGGAGATGATTGGTCCCTCCCAGAAGGCTTAAAAGAGTGCTATGGATCTTGGAATCTTTGTAGGAAAGCAATGTTGCTACATTGTTTCTTGTCAGCGTCTCTTGCTTCTGAAATTTGTGGGGTTTTGCCAAGAAAAGCCTTTGGCAGGGTGCCAAAGAAGACACAGGTTGGTGATAAAGCCAAAGGACTGTTTATGAAGAATTTGTTTTGGAATTAATTTGGACTAAGCTGAGAATGAAGTAATTCTCAGCTGTTCTGATAAAATATGTTTGTTAGGACTGACTGTGTCTGGTAATAACTACTTGGGTCACAATAGGTCCTAGTTTACCTGTATGACATTCTTATATTCACAAAAATATGGAAGAGCACGTCAAACTAGTCAGGCAAGTGCTGAAAAACTCTTAGCAGCCAAACTTTATGCAAAGCTATCGAAATGCTAATTCCACAAGGAGTCTTTGGACTCCCTGGGCTACCGGGTGTCTAATCAAGAGATTGAAATGGACCAGGGAAAGGTGAGGGCTGTGCTAGATTGGCAGCCCCCACGAACACATAAGGAACTTCAAAGCTTCCTGGGGTTTGTGAATTTTTTTAATTGAATTGTTTATTTATTATATTGACTTCGCTGTTCTGTCTTTCTTCTTTTTCTGGATTAATTCTGATTTTTTTCACCTGCCTTGTGAGTGGGAAAGATAAGATGACCGACTATTCTAGTGGAAACAAATCTGCCTGCAACAATTGTAATTCAGATACTGCTCTTCCTAAAGTGACTTTTCTCTTCTGTTTATTTCCGTTTAATCAAAATTGATCATTAAGCAGATGATAAGCCATATATTCTAATTACATTCGCATAACCATTCTTTCCCAGATGCATATAAAAGGATGATTTTCCAATCCATTAAGGAAGGAAAGGTGAACTACACATAGACCAGATACAAAGCTCAGCCATGTAATTTGAAGTATAAAAAGAAGAGGAAATATCCAGAAAGTCACCCACCCAACTACAGAGAGTGGCAGCTGGTAAAAGATTATAAAGGCAATTTTCATGAGATTTACTGTAAGCCGGTAAAGTCTAAAATGACAGAGGCTGAAAATGAAATTAAACCCGGCTGTACATCAATGGTAATTTTGTTTTCAGAAGCTGTGAACTTTAAAATGAATTAAGCAGAGAACAAGCTGAGATAGCAAGGGGACATTAGGACAAACCAAGGAATAAACTCGGGGGAAGAATTAAGCAAAGATGGAAGAAGGCAGCTGCAGAGAAGCGATTTGGGGAGAATGTGACAGAGGGTCCAGTGTTCATTTATAATTGCTGGTTAACACAAAGAGAAGACATTATCATACAGACAGAAGGCATTTCCGGGTATATTAAGGCTATGTTGCTGTATCTTTCTTCTAGGTATCTGCAAAATGCAAATGCTTAAGAAGACCAATTTAAGAAGTGTCACTGTTTAACAATATAATGAACATCTGAATTTAATGAAAGGCAAGACAAGAAACAATGGATGGAAACTAATCAAAGAAAGAAGCAACCTGGAATTAAGGAAACTCTGCCTAAGAGTGAGGACAATTAATCAGTGCAATGACTTCCCTCCAGAAGTTGTGGGTGCTCCATCACTGGAGGTTTTTAAGAAGAGGTTGGGCAACGATTTGTCTGAAATGGTCTAGGCTTGAGCAGGGGGCTGGAAGACTTCCAAGATCCCTTCTAACTCTTTTTTTTATTATTGAAAAAGTTTTACATTACAGTTTATTTTTAAAACCCCTTTCCCATCCCACCCCCCCTACCACCCCCACCCTATCCCCCCTATCCCTCCCCAATCCCCCCCTTGACTTCCGCTATTAAACAAACATTAACATTCAATATTTAACAATTTTTTAGGTGAGATCCAACTAAGAAAAAGCTATAACCTTATTTTATAACCAATTTTAACCTTTGGTAATAAAAAAAAAATTTTTTTTCTTTTAAACCAATGTATAACAATATAAATCAAATATAAAAAACTCTTAACTCTTAACAATCTATTAAAAAAAATCTAGTAAAATAATTTTGAGCATCATAAGATTTAAATTGAAGTGTCATTTAAGTAATATAAATATATAACGTTAACTATAATTCCCAATATTACATATGTCAAAATCAAAATCAAACAGTACATAATACATTTCTCTTTAAAATTAAATCTGAATATTAAAAATATAAGTTCAATTACATAAAATATGAAATTCAATACATTTCTCTTTTAGATTAATTCTAAATATGAAAAATATAAATTCAGTTAAGTGCTAATTGAAACTTCTTACTTTGGTATTTATTCTTCATGTATTCTACCCATTTCTTCCACTCCCTAGCAAAAACTTCATGGGTCCTTTCTTTTAGGTATGCAGAAATTTTAGCCATCTCTACAAAATTAGACATCTTCAGTATCCATTCCTCTATAGTAGGTACGTTATCCTTCTTCCAATATTGACCAATCAATAATCTAGCTGCGGTAATCATGTGTAAAATTAATCTAGTGTCAGTTGCAGAACAACCCTTAACTATTCCCAACAAAAAAAACTGAGGAGAAAACTCAAGCTTCTTCTTCAAAATGTTCTGCATTACCCACCAAAGTTTAATCCAAAATGCTTTCAATTTTCTGCACGTCCACCAAATATGAAAATATGTTGCATCCAAACAATCACACCTCCAACATTTAGGTTGAACATTTGGATACATACATGATAACTTCTTAGGATCTAAATGCCATCTGTAAAACATCTTATAAAAATTTTCTTCCGGTTGGCGTTCTCTTCGTCGCAGGGCGGCTTGTTTGATCGGTCGCCGCCCCCGCCGCCTGTAGAGCCGCTTTTTAGACTGAAAAGCGGCTCGGAAAGCTCCCCCTTTGGAATTAAGGGGGGGCTAGAGTGGGCAGCTCTAGGTTGAGCCCCAGAACCGCTACCAGGGTGGGTTTTTTGTGCCCTGGCAAGCGTTCTGTGTCTGGGCTCCCTCTTCAAGCTGCTGAATCTCCAAGCGGCGTGGGACCTCTGCAAGACAGAGCGAGACGGAGAGGGCAACTCCAACTATTATAACATACTTCTGAATGAACTACAACGAATTTGGTGAGACCTGGAATTTTTTATGAGAATTATAACTATTTTAAATGGACTTTTTTTTAACTTTGGAAAGTAAGCTGTCTCTGTGTAAAAGTGCTGAAAATGGCGGCTGCTTAAAGCTGAGCTAGTGAAAGCAGAAAGCGCAGCAAGAAAGTGAAAGTGTGCCTGCCTGAAATTGTACTGAGTTTATTTACAAGTTTTATAAGTTCCTTCTAATTGCAAAATACAACGGATTTGACTCCTTTTCTGTAAAACTGGGGAGGACAGGAAAAGGAGGAAGATTTCTTTCTGTTTTTCAAAGATTTAAATCCTGCTCAGGCATGGCTTCAAAGATCCCTTCTAACTCTGTTGAACAAATCGAATGGGGAAGCCAGATTCACTAAACAACTGTGTTACTAATTTAACAATTGCAGTGATTCACATAATAACTGTGACAAGAAAGGTTGCAAAATGGGATAAAATGCACTTAACCAATGTCTCGCTTAACAACATAAATTTTGGGCTCAATTGTGATCGTAAGACGAGGATTACCTGTATGCAGTACAAATATATACATACAGTAAATCATACACTGAACTATCCGTGTATTTGTTGTTTTTGAATATATTGCTACAATATAGCAACAGCTAAAAAAAAGTGAAAAATGCAAACCCTGCGTAAAAGATACCTCAAAATAAAGAAAAATGCAAGTTTACATAAAAAGAAACAATCATGGAACAGATGAAAAGACCAATCCTGTTTTGAAACACCAAATTAAACTTTGCCCTTTCAAAAATATATTGATTAATTGGTCCATTAGGTCAGTAGGAAGCCAGTTCAAAGGTTAGAACTGAGCACAGAACTTTTAATTCAGGATTTTAAATCCTGGTGTTTCAAAAATAATGATTTCCAATCTCTTTATAACCAATAAATTCCAAGCTGTGGTAATGCAGAATCAAAACAATATTTCATGTCTTTAAAATTTGCTTCCCTTTGCAAATTTCATCTGTACCCTGCTTTAAATAGCATTTATTCCATCGAAACTCCCTGGCAGAGGGGGACTTGGACTAGGACAGTACTATGTGGACCCTTAGGGAGTCGGCTGTTATGAACCATCTATCACCAGAGGAGATTAAATCATCAAATTCTTGCTCTTGGACATCTGGTTGGCTGCTGTGAGAGGGTGGCCAGAAAATTTTCCCTCTGAGTGACTGTATAAATGGAGGGCGGCTACCTATATGGAGACTTTTCTGTCCTAAGACTTTGTTGGACCCTCCCATCCTGGTCTTACTGGATGTACTCGGCGGCAGAGCTATGTGCACTGCGAGATTCCCCCCTCTCACAAGTTTGAGGGCCTCTATAGAGGGCCTACCTTGATGATGGGTTTTGGAACCCCAAAAGGTGGCATGGTGCAAGAAGGGGGTTGAGGGGCTTTTTAACCAAGATTTTAGATAAAATTTTAAGGGGTTCTGGGAGGGATACTCTACGGGGGTGGGGGGGTGGGACTAGCCTGGCAAGGGGCAGCACTATGGGGGGTGCGATGTTGGGGGTTAAGGCGGGGGGCAGTGTCCATATTGTGGAGGGTTGTTCCATCAGTACTGTGTTTGGGAGGGGTAGATATGGCAGGAGCAGAGGGCCACATCATGTTTGGGGAGTGTGCACTCGCTATCTCCTTGCGATTGTATGCTCCAGCCCCCAAGGCTCCTCTTGTTCCCTGGGTAGCCCAAACCCTCAGGGCCTGGGTTTTCAGTTGATGTTATGCAATGCCAAGTCCATGGTAAATAAAGCACCCCCCTCATTTGCGATCTTATGCAGGAAGGGGGTGCAGACCTGGCAGGTGTTACAGAGACCTGGTTGGGGCAGAAGGGGGGAGTCCCCCTCACTGAACTGTGTCCACCGGGTCTCTGTGCGTTCCATCAGCTGAGGGCTCAGGGTAGGGGCAGTGGGGTGGGTGTTATTATTAAAGAAGATCTGAGTCTGAGAGAGGCCACTGTTCCTCAGATAGCTGGATGTGAGTCCCTCCTTGTGAAGTGGGGTCGTGGGGTTCAGATGGGTCTGCTGACTGTGTACCTGGCTCCCTGCCATGTAGCAGAGGCCCTGCCTGAGCAGTTTGATGTGATAGCCCGGGTGGTGGTGGATACCCCCAGACTTATGGTTATGGGGGATTTCAATCTGCCATCTGTCGGCGAGACATCGGAAGCGGCTTGGGAGTTCATGGCTTCCAGGACGGCTTTGGACCTGACCTAGGTAGTTGATGGCCCAAAGCACACCGGGGGACACACTCTGGACTTGATTTTTGTCTCAGGTCAGTGGTTGAATGATCTAGATATAGGGGATGTAGTCATCAAACCCTTGTCATGGTCTGATCATTTGCTCCTCCGACTGGACTTCTGTACCACTCCCCACCCCTCACCCCAACCACCAGTTAGGTGGTTCCACCCCAGGTGCCTGATGGATCCTGAGGGATTCTAGAGGGAGCCTGGGCCATTCCCTGAGGTTCTGGCTCACGATTTGACTGAGGACCTGGTAGTTGCCTGGGATAGGGCGGCCGCCAGAGCCTTGGATCGCGTCATGCCTTTGTGGCCTCTGACCCGGTGCCGATCCCATGTGGCTCCCTGGTTTTGCGAGGAGCTTAGGGAAATGAAATGCCAGAAAAGACTCTTAGAGAACAGCTGGAGGGCCAGCCGATCCGAATCCGACCGGACACTGGTGAGGTCTCATATTAAGACCTACCTAGTGGCGATAAAAGTGGCAAAATCTGAGTATTTTCCCACTCTTATCACATCATCAGATAATCGCCTAGCCACTCTGTTTAGAGTGACCCATTCCCTACTCCATCAGGGAGTGAGGAAAGATCCCTTGCAGGGGAGAGCTGAGGACTTTGTGTAATATCAGTATGACAAAATTGCTCAGATTTGGGAAGGATTGGACTCTGACTGGGTAGTTTCAGGCGGGGTGATGGAGGCGGGTCTTGAGAATGTCATTTAGGGGGAGTTTGACCCTGTGGCTCCTGAGGACATGGACAGGATTCTGGGCAGGCTTAGCGTGGCCACATATTTACTGGACCTGTGTCCCTTCTGGTTGGTACTGGCCTCCCGGGTGGTTACACGAGGCTGGCTCCAGGGGATTATCAATGCTTCTTTGAGTGAGGGTAACTTCTCCACCACCTTGAAGGAGGCGGTGGTGAGGCCCCTGCTTAAGAAGCCTTCCCTGGATCCAGCTGTATTAGGTAATTATTGTCCTGTCTCCAACCTTCACTTTGTGGCAAAGGTTGTTGAAAGTGTGGTTGCGCAACGGTTTCCCAGGTACCTGGAGGAAACGGTTTATCTAGATCTGTTCCAGTTGGGTTTCAGGCCTGGGCATGGCATGGAAATAGCATTGGTCACATTGGTGAATGATCTCTGGAGGACTCGGGACAGGGGCTGTTCCTCTGTCCTGGTTCTATTAGATCTCTTGGTGGCTTTTGATACCATCAACCATGGTATCATGCTGCGCCAATTGGAGGGGTTGGGGATAAGGGGCACCGTGCTATGGTGGTTCTCCTCCTTCCTCTCCAACCGGTCGCAGTTCGTGTCGACGGGGGGATAGAGATCAACCTCGAGGTGCCTTGTGTGGGGTGTGCTGCAAGGGTTGGTTCTCTCTCCCCTCTTATTCAACATTTATGTGAAGCTGCTGGGTGAGATCATCCATGGTTTCAGGGTGAAGTGTCATCTGTATGCTGATGATACTCAGTTGTACATTTCCACCCCAGACCACCCCAGTGATGCCCTTGATGTGATGTCCCGGTGCCTGGAGGCCATGCGGATCTGGATGGGGAGAAACAGACTCAGGCTCAACCCATCCAAGACCGAGTGGCTGTGGCTTCCGGCATCCTGATATATTTAGTTGGTACCATTGCTGACTTTTGGGGGTGAGTCATTGGCCCTCAGAGAGGGCTCACAACTTGGGCATAGTCCTGGATACACGGTTGTCTTTGGAAGAACATATGATGGCTGTGGCCAGGGGGGCTTTCTATCAGGTTCGCCTGATCCACCAGTTGCGTCCGTTTCTGGATCGGGATGCCTTATGCACAGTCACTCATGCCCTCATCATGTCCCGCCTGGACTACTGCAATGGTGTCTACATGGCGCTCCCCTCGAGGAGCACCCGGAGGCTCCAACTGGTCCAACTGGTGGTTATGGGGGTGAAATGGCGCTCCCATGTAACACCTCTCCTGCACAAGCTGCACTGGCTCCCAGTGGTCTTCCGGGTGCACTTCAAACTATTGGTTACCACCTTTTGAGTGCTCCATGGCTTAGGACCTGGGTATTTATGAAACCGCCTTCTGCCACTGGTAGCCTCCCACCGACCAGTATGCTCCCACAGACAAGGCCTCTGCAGGGTGTCATCGGCCAAACAATGCTGGCTGGCAGCCCCCAGGGGGAGAGCTTTCTCTGTGGGGACACCTACCCTCTGGAACAAGTTGCCCCCAGAGATACGATGGATCTCAGATCTGTGCGCTTTCTGAACTGCCCTAAAGACATTTTTGTTTCATCAAACTGGGCTGGCCTGACCTACTCTTTTAAATTGTTTTTAACTTAAATTGCTAAAATTATGGGTTTTAATTTAGGGGTTTTAACTACGGGCCAAATTAATTTAATTGGATTTTAATACTGTTTTAAATTTTGTATTTTCTGTATTTTATTTGCTGGCTGTTCACCGCCCTGAGTCCTTTGGGAGAAGGGCGGTATATAAATATAATAAACCATAAACCATAAATTATGTTAATAATGAATATCACTCCAAAGCAAGGGGAAGGAAGTTCAAATCACCTCAGTTACATCATATTTCCAATATAAAATGGTGGATACTCAAAACTTCTTAAACATTTGAAAAAGTGTATTCTCATAAATTGCAGGTAGTCCTCAATTTATGTCCAAAATTGAGCCCAAAATGTTGCTAAGTGAGACATCTGTTAAGTAAGCTATGCCATATTTTACAGCCTCTTGCCATAGTTGTTAAGTGAATCACTAAAATTTTTAAGTTAATAATATGATTGTTAAGTGAATCTGGCTTCCCCATTGACTTTGCTTGTCAGAAGGTCACAAAAGAGGATCATATGACCCTCGGATACTGCAACTATCAAAAATATGAGTCAGTTGCCAAGCACTGAATTTTGATCATATGACCACAAGGATTCTATAAATGTGAAAAACGGACATAAGTCACTTTTTTCAGTGCCACTGTAAACTTCAAACTTTCACTAAACAAACGTTTGATTGTCGAGAGCTGCCTGTAATTGAACTTTAGGACTATAAGAGATTTAATAAACAGATACATGTATTTAGATAGCATATTTCAGCTCTTTTTTTAATATCCATCATAGTAATATTATTTAGCTCTCAGGGTTGTTTTTTTTTTTAAAGGAGTAATGTCTTGCCTCCCCAAATCTTCGCAAGAAAGAAGGACTCTTGAAACTGAAAATGTTCCAAGCCTTTTATTGAAAGGCTTGCGATGGCAAGAGCTCTAGGCAGGAACTGTCTAAGCAGTGCAAACAAAACCCCTCCCACAGCACAGCAATACAGGAAACAGAAACAGAAACTTCATATAGAGATTCCTCCAATCCTCCCCCCTCCCACCAGAATGCCAGCATCCCAACAGAAATATATGGGACCTGACAAGGAGCTTTAGAGTCTTTCAAAACATTACGCTAATAAATCAAATAATTTGGGAGTTTCAAAAGTTCCAAACTTTGCAATCTTTAAACTGGAAATATCCCAAAGGGACAATTTTTCATGCGAGACTGAAAGTAAGCTTCTATCCCAAACTTTCAATACAGAAAAATCTGTGAAACAAGTTCCTGTCATGATATCAAAGGGTGGGAAATGGTATCTTGTAGCCTCCATGGTTTTTGAAATAGCTGAATCCAAAATTTGACCAAGAAGTGGTCAAAATATAAATTAGAGAGAGGTAATTAGAAAATCCTTCTTCACTTGGAAAATGCAATGAAAGAAAACTAGGGTATAACCGAGGTAGTATGTCTACCTGTGAAGAAGACCACATGTTAAGTTGAAGCCCAGGAGATTTATTGCTTAAGCCTATACACAAGAAAGTTGTCTATTAAAGTTAAACACTAAATTGGTGCCATATAAGGGTAAATGGAATTCAAGAGGGCTTGAATGTAGACTATTTATGGGAACGTAATGATTCTAGGCTCATGACTTGCTTAACTCCACCCTTCCAGCTCTGCCTGCTCTTCTCCTACATCACCTCCTACAAAATTTCTTACAATATTACTCTTTTGCTTATGATACCTAGGAAGAATTAACACTGGGATTCCTAATTCTCAGGAATTTTCATCTATTCATATACAATATACACATATCAATTTAAGTTAAAGTATTAATGGTGTATACATCAACAAACAAGGTGGTTCTTCTAGCAATAATTATTCCATGGTATTGAATGGAGTATGTAGGGTAACAACAAGACCTTCTTACCAGGGGTGAAATGTAAAGTTTGTTACTACCGGTTCTTGGGGGGTAATGTGACTGGGGTGGGAATGGCCAACTTTAAAAAAAAAAAAACTTTTCAAAGCATTTTTTCTAATGCTTTGAAAAGCCTCTGCCGATCAGGCAACTCAGCTGGGATTGTCAGAGACTTTTTAAAGCATTTTTTTTTGCCACCTCTTCGGCCAAGAGGTTGCAGAAAAAATGCTTTGAAAAGCCTCTGACAATCCCAGCTGAGCCACGCGATCATCAGAGGCTTTTTTTTTACTTTTCATCGGAAGAGGTTGTAGAAAAAAATGCTTTTAAAAGTTTAAAAAAAAGCCTCTGATGATCTTGCGGCTCAGCTGGGCATGGGGGAGGACATGGGGGGGCACAGGGATTTTTGCTACCGGTTCTCCAAACCACCCGCTGCCATCGCTACCGGATCAGGCGATCCGGTCCAAATTGGGAGCGTTTCACCCCTGCTTCTTACATGTATTGTAGGACTGGAATTATGTTAGATTTAACAGATAACAGATTAACAGAGTTGGAAGGGACCTTGCAGGTCATCTAGTCCAACTTCCTGCCCAATCAGGAGACCCTACATCTGCCTCTACCTAGGATTGAACTCACAACCTCCTGATTATGAGGCAAGAGCTCTACCTCTAGGCCACAGCAGCTGGGTCAATTTATTTCAGTTGAGTGGATTAATTTATTCAATAACAGACAAAAAAATAGGTATTATATTCTTATATGACAATTAAAGTAAGAACCAGAATGTCACCAGTGTAAAATAGCAATTTTCTTTTCATACCAGCCATATTTGAGTACAAAGTGTCCTTCAATTGTATGAAAGAGCAGACCAAGGGTTTCATAAGGAAATAAAGATGAGGAACAATCAAGGGCATCCTTGCTGAGTTCCAAGAGGCATCTAAATAAGCAAGGAAATAATTTAATTTGTAATTACTCCAGTTGATGGGTTAAGAAAACACATTATAAAAACAGGAGGAAATCTTTTCCTCACCAAAGCATGTTCCAATAAATTAATTTGCATCATATAAGGGTAAATGGTGTAGCTCATTCAATCGTCTGATCTTGGAAAATCCTAAGAAGGTTTTTTTTAAAAAAAAATCTTCCTCAAAAGCTGGTAAATTAGTGCTTTGTAACAGTATTAAAATGGAAAAAAAGTTAATTTGTGAAGTCAATCCTTCATTATTCAAGTACTATGCTATCCCTTCATTACAATCTAGAAACCAAGATTTTACCTAAATGTCTATGGAGATTGTCAGTCATCCAGGTCACAGTTGTCCCAAAGGTGCTTTCTCAAGAGGCAATTGGACTTTCTGGTTTTTCTTTGAAGATGTTTCGCTTTTCATCCAAGAAGCTTCTTCTTCAAAAGAAGCTTCTTCAGAGCTGAAGAAGCTTCTTGGATGAGAAGCAAAACGTCTTCAAAGAAAAACCAGAAAGTCCAGTTGCCTCTTGAAAAAAACACTTTTGGGACAACACTTTACCTAGTTCCTCATCCTATACTCAGTAATTCTGCTTCATACAATATATGAAAAGATCACTTCAACAACATATACATCAGTCAATTCTATTTTAGCAGAAACAAAGAGGTTGCATTGATATTCAACATTTCCTTGGCTTTCTTCTCTATGTTCAGGTACTCCCCAATTTGCAATCATTCATTTACTGACCAAAGTTATGATGACACTGAAAAAAGTGACTTACAATCAGTCCTCGCATTTATGACAGTTGCAGTCTCCCTGCAGTCACATGATCAAAATTCTGGGGCTTGGCAACCGGCATGTATTCCTAGGATTGCTCTTTGCAATCTTCCTAGCTGGCTTTTGACAAGCAAAGTTAAAAGGAAAATGCATTCACATAACAACTACATAATTCATGCAACAATAGCAGCAATTCACTTAACTATGGCAAAAGAAGTCACAAAATTGGGTGCAACTCCACAACTGCCTAGGTTAGCAATGGAAATCAATGGCACCAATTGTGATTGTAAGTCCAGGACTACATGTACAGTGAAAGGAGCCTGGATAGCTCAACAGACTAAATAGCCTATTATTAACATTCAGCTGTCTGCAAATGTTGCAGCCTGAATGGTGTAGGAGGCTAATGCCTCCTACTAAGGCAGCATTTAACATCCAGCTGCCTGCAATTACTGTGAGTTCAATTCTCACCAGGCCCAAGGTCGACTCAGCCTTCCATTCTTTCTAAGGTGGGTAAATCAGGGACCCAGTTTGTGGAGGCAATAAGCTGACTTTGTATAAATATACAAACGTATGAAGGCTATTGCTTAACGCATTCTAAGCCGCCCTGAGTCTCCGGAGAACTCTGCTAGTTGTTACACAACAACAATATCCTTAACAGGCGGCATATGAATCTAATTTATAAAAAAAAAAAACCTCCTTTTTATTCTTCCATGGGCCATGTCCAACCTTGAATTAAAGCATCACAAAGGTTGTCCAATCTTTTTATGAAGACCTCCGATAATGAAGCATCCACAATTCCAGAAGGCAAACTGCCATTGATTCATTGTTATCACTGTCAGGGAATTCCTCCTAATTTCCAGGTTGGATCTCCCTCTGAATGTGCTTCCAATCATTAAGCATTGAGCATTTATAGATGCTTGTGCTGAGTAATGTTCATTTGACATGTTTCACCATGTTGATATTTTATCCATGTTTGATTGTTTTGCCTTTAGTAATATTGTTGTTGTTTATCATAAGGGTGATTTTACATTAACGGGAAAAAAGTGGCATGGAAGCTGCCATGGAGAAGAAGGGCTTGACTTATTCTTCAAAGCACCTGAGGCCACAATAAGGAATAATGGGTGGAAGCTCACGAGAGGGAGGTCTAACCTGGAAAAAAGGAGGAATTTCTTGACAGTGAGAAGAATTAATTAACAGCACAGCTTGCCTGCCAGAGATGTGAGTGCTTCATCACTGTAGGTCTTCAAGAACATATTAGACAACCATTTTTCTGGGATGGTATAAGGTCTCCTGGAGAGGGTTGAACTAGAAGACATGCAAGGTCCCTTCCAATCCTATGATTCTTTGAACAGCATTTATCTTCTTTCTAAAGTCTTTGATGAGCCCTGAATGTGATTATTATTGTACAGTCCTTGGAGAATTTTTTTAAAAAATATACTGTATTATAAAATAAATAGCTGAGATTTTTAAGATCATCACAGGGAACTCTTGTGGCCCAATTTCCATTATCTGCAATTCTTTTTGGTATTTATTTTTTTATAATAATAATCTGAAAACTCAACAGTATCAGTTTACATAAAGACAAAAGCAAAAGATAAACAAAAATCTTCAACACTGCTCCGTTCCTAATTCAAAAGAGACACAAATATACATATATTTAGAGCTAGCAAACATTCCTTGTGTCAAAGGGTCATCAGTAGCAAAATGACTGCACAATTGATCAGCCACCGATTAGTTGTAATTGCCATTTGGAAAAGAAAAAAATAATAATCTTGCTATTCAGTATGTTTCCAAAGATCAGGTTGGCTGCTATTAAAAAGGTTTAAACAAACAAACAATATTTTCACTAGGCTTTAACTTTATAAGAAAAAGATCTTCCAATCATTTGTTCAATTCTATCTCTTAGGATGAGAGAGCCATTTTGATGCTACACATCAGAGTAAATGCCATCTCCCCATGAAAATAATCAAGGAACCAAAGACAAGATCAGACTAAAACAAAGTTGATCATACGAAGTTCATATATCTTCAAGGAGGATTGGAATGTTCATAGAACATAGCATTGAAAGAACAGGGAATAATAGAGTTGCTTGGGAGCTTGAAAGTCTTCTAGACCAAACTCCTGATCGAGCAGAAGACCTTATACCATTCCAGACAAATGGCTCTCTATTCTCTTCTTAAAAGTCTCCAGTGATGGGGCACCCACAACTTCTGGAGGCAAGCTGTTCCACTGGTCAATTTTTCTCAACCTCAGGACATTTTTCCTTATTTCTAGGTTAGATCTCTCTTTGATAAGTTTTCATCCATTATTTCTTGTCTTGCCTTCAAGTGTTTTGGAGAATAAGTTTACCCTCTCTTCTCTGTGAGAACCCCTCAAGTACCTTTCCATCCCATTTCCAATTATTATTCATTTCCAAACATTTCCCATGATCCTTGGTCCATTTACCCACAATGCCTGTCTATTTTTCATTGTTTACTAAAGTGGGATAATCCTTCACTCCTTAAATTCCTTCTTAAAGCAGACTGATTAATTTCAGAGACACCATGCAAGTGAAATTGGTGTGAGTTACAGAAAGCTTCAATCCTAGTTTTTCCCAATCTGGTGTTCTTCACATATCTTGCGACCACAAATTCTACAATTCTGAATCAAATTTTTTAAAAAGTAACATTTATAAATAAACTTTATTGTCATTGTATGTGTATGCACAGTATACACATATAACAAAATTTATTTGACACCCAAAGACCAAGTCCCACACACATAATACCCAGCACACTCCCACCCACCACAATTCTCCACCCTTAAAGCACCCAAACATCCACACAACAGACCAAGTAATACTGTCCAACAGTTCACTGATAGTTCATTGTTGAGTGCAATTATAGCTCTGGGATAAAAACTATTCAGAAAACATGTGGTCCAAGTTTTAATTGTTCTGTATCTTCTGCCAGAAGGCAACAGTCCAAAAAGATTGTAAGCAGGATGGGAAGAATCTCTGAGAATGTTATGCAACTTCCTCAAACAGCGAGATTCGAAGATATTGTCCAGGGCTGGTAGCTGGAGTCCGATAATATTCTGGGCAGTTTTAATGATTCTCTGTAGAGCATTTTTGTCCGCTACAAAGCTGCTCCGATACCATGCAAGAATGCTATATGTCATGGCACTCTCAGTGGTGCTGCAATAGTAGGACAGAAGTAGATGCTGAGATAGATTTATCTTCCTGAGCATTCTCAGGAAGTACAGCCTTTTCTGTGCCTTCTTCACAAGCATGTTAGCATTCATAGTCCATGAGAGGTCCTCCGAGATATAAGTGCCCAGAAATTTAAAACTACCCTCCCTCTCCACCTCCTCACCATTTATGTACAGTGATAGATGTACATCTCTCTTCCTCCTGAAGTCAATTATAAGTTCTTTAGTTTTTGTGGTGTCAAGTGTGAGATTTTTTTCATTACACCACAATGTCAGCCCTTGTACCTCCTTCCTGTAAGCAGACTCATTGTTCTTATTAATGAGCCCCACCACTGTTGTGTCATCCGCAAATTTAATAATTGTTATACAGTGGAGTGCAGTCATGCATGTACAAGGAATAAAGGGCTTAGCACACAACCCTGGGGGGCTCCTGTGCTTGAGAGAGGAATGGTGAGATCCCATCCTTACTGACTGTGGCCTACCTGTCAGAAAATCCCTTATCCACAAGCAAATCCTCTGATTTATACCCAAACTGGACATTTTAAAAAACAACCTGTTGGATAAAATGGTTTTAAAGGCAGAGCTATAATCCACAAATAACAGCTGGTCGATAATCATTAAGGGATACCACTCCTGTCTGCTTAGGAACTGGCACTATAATAGATGTCTTCAGGCAGGTAGGAATAGAGCTCTGCAACAGGGATAGATTGAAAATATCCATGAACACTTCAGCTAGCTCTGCAGGGCAGTCCCTGACAACTCGTCCCAGAATTCCATCAGGCCCAGCTGCCTTCCGGATATTAACATTCTGGAAAGTGCGTCTCACATCAGAGATCTGCAGTAGAAGTGGTTGTCTATCGATGGTAGATGTTAATGGTGCACTATCAGTGGTAAATGCTGGAATGAAGGTCGTTCCTGTGTCCACCTCAAAATGGCTGAAGAATTGATTTAGCTGCTCAGTCAAAGAGTCACTACTCCCAGGCAAACTATTTTTATTGTTTTGTGCTGTGATTTGTCGCAGACCATGCCATACACAACCAGAGTCTGAGTTCTCAAAAAGATGTTCAGTCCTCTGTCTGTATGTAGCTTTAGCGTCTTGATACCCCTTTTCAATTTAGCTCTTGCCTCGCTATACTGTAGTGCATCACCAGAATGGAAAGCAGCATTTCTTGCTTTTAATAATTTTATCTCTTTAGCTCCCTTTCTATTTAGATCGCATAACAAGCCTGAAACTTATGTAACTGTACCTTCATGTCAACATAAGTTTCATAAAAACATAAGGAGCATTTCATAATGCTCCCCTCTGGGGTGAGGTTTCGAAGTATTTCTAGCAGGACTACCATTTCTGCAGCAGCTTTGTTCCCTATGCCATCTGCCTGGCAAACTCACAGGATTCGTTTTTCTCGCCATGTACATCCCAACTAGACTGTGTTGTTTCTCCATGTCATATAATATATGTGGCTATATGCATAATTTTGTATTTATTTATTTTGTCATGTTTATGTAGTGTATATTGGAGGTGATGACCCTTTGAGAGCTGAATGTAATGAAATTTCATTTTAATATATGCCAATTAGTCTACATTCAAAGTGACAATAAAGTTAGTTATTCTATTCTTCATTCTTATTCATAATAAAAACAGGTCTATCCAAGTCACTAAAAAGGAGTGATAAATAGTAAAATCAAGATTTTAAAAAATACAAATGCAAAGTACCACAACTACTAACTGAAAACACAATTTTACTATGTGTATAATAGATTTTATTAAGATAAATTATTGTCAGATTCTGTCTAATCAATCCATGCATTATATCTCAACTCTTGTTATTTGGGAAATGAAAAAAATAAGAAATTCTAATATTTTCAACACATCTAAAAAATAGCAATCTAAACCAAAACAGAATAGACACAAATAAACTTTGGACAAAATTCAATGAACTCTTGCAAATTCCTGTAAGTTTTTTTCTTTCTTTCGGTGCGAATACCACAAGGCTCATGAGATGATGCTTTCCATTTCAAGGAAAGATACAAAAATAACACAGAAGAGTTAATTATCCTGCAAGATACAGAGATGCTTATCCTCAGTCTAAGAAGTTGTATAATGCTGAATAATAAAGGCATCCCACATAGGCTTAAACAAAAACAAAACTAAAGGAATTTCCCTATATGCTTCCTCTTCCAAAAAGTTAACTTAAAATTTCCATCCAAAGAGTCGCATTGAAGAGAAGTTCCTCTAAGGGACACAAGTTTCATCAATGTGCAATTGAAACGTCTAATTGAACCCTGGAGAATGCCCCCTGCCCAGCTCCTCAAATGCCAATTTTATTAGTCAAGGACATGCACTTTTCAAAAAGGCAAATCAATTGTCAACACAGAAATGTTTGAACTGGAAAGTTGGTAGTTTCTGAGATGATAAACAAGAAGGCAAAGCGGTCGCACACACAGGGCTCAGTTTAGATTCGGAATGGCAAGTGGGAAGCTTAGGGATTTAGAACAGCCTCCTAATATTCCTTTAATTTATATTTTTCTGCTGCTTCTTGTCCAGATTAGGGACTGGGCTTTTTAGCAATGTCTGCTACAGAATGCAAAGAAAAAGAAGTAGAACAATATCTATGGAGATTCTCAGTCATCCAGGTCACAGTTGTGCCAAAGGTGCTTTTTCAAGAGGCCGCTGGACTTTCTGGTTTTTCTTTGAAGATGTTTCGCTTCTCATCGAAGAAGCTTCTTGGATGAGAAGTGAAATATCTTCAAAGAAAAACCAGAAAATCTAGTTGCCTCTTGAAAAAGCACCTTTGGAACAAGTAGAAAAATATTTTTTTAAATCTGTACCTCCTCCAACTCCTTGTGACCCATAGGGAATTAAGCCTTGTCTTCTTTTGGAACTTAAGGTGGTCACTTCTACAAGCAGTCCAAGGCACCAGGAAACTTAAGTAAGCAATAGGAATGGAGGGGTTCCACTCCTCTTTAGGAGTCTGCTGGCATTCCTAATAAAGGAATAGTTGATTTAACTATAGAGGGTTTGATGTCTTTGGGAGCCGGGTCAAAACAATTATCTCCCTGATTTGCTTCAACAGAATTCCAGTTCACCCTTTGGATTGAGGAAAGAGAGCTGAAAACCACAATGTCCAGCTCCAAGAGCTTAAAAAAGCTCTTTTTAAGCTTATTTCACGGTTCTCTAGTTTTTTCTTAGTCATTACTTCAAAGCTAAGAACAGGAAATAATTTGAAAGGTTTACCATATTGTCTGTGTGCACACACAATAAGCTCCCTCCTTTTGAAGATGAATATTTTAAAACAGCCTTTGGCCACTCTATGGATCATGTCCAATCCTTGGCCACTCTACAGATCAGAACTCTCCATGCCCTCTATTTTGCACTGCCTCTTTTAAATCAGACATATTCATCCCAGTGTCATTCTTTATAGTGTCCAGCCAGCAGGTGCTAGGGTGACCCCTTCTCCTTTTTCCAGTGGTCACCCCCAGCATGATTGACTTTTCGAATGAGTCAGCTCTTGTGACATGATCAAAGTGTGATAGCCCCTATTTGGCACTCTTGGCTTCAAGTGATATTTTTAGTGAAGTTTGGTCTAGGATGTTCTTTGTTTGTTATTGTCAGCCTCCGCTCTTTCGATGCTTACTTGCTTTGCTGCCATGGAAACGGGGTAGGGGGAGCTAGGGGGATCTTGTGGGGGAAGCGTGCTGGAGGAAACAAAAGTGAATCTTTGCTGCAGTTCTTTCTTTGAAGTAGATATGTTTCAAGGTCAACATTCATGGCATACCAGGAGGATGACAGTGCACGACGTGTGCTCCCACATGACCCCTGGAGGACCTGTGGATTGGATGATTTATGCTGGACAGTGGGGAGGGGATGCTTTCTATATGTGATTTTCACGCCTATGCTTCAGATCTTGCTTTTCTATGGTTGCATTCAGTTCATACTCAGTAAAAGTACCTTTCTCAATGAAAATGGAGTTGGGGTTTTTCTTTCTTGAATATTGAAAGGAGGCACACCTGACAGCTATTTTGGCAGTCCATGGAATGTATAATAGCTTTGGCACACGTGCCATGCCATGAACATAATCATGTCATTGCTTTTTCTTCAGCAATTTGCCCTTCTCCTGTATCCTCATTAAGATAAGGCAACCAGGAGTGTATGTTGAGTTGAGCTGAGCACATGAATAATTGCATTAAAGGTTGAGCAGAATTACATTCAGATCAAAAATATGAACCCATCAAACTCAGATATTTAAGGTAGAATGAGTAAGTTTCCAAACTTCAGAACCTACTTTTAATATTGGAGGTGTTCTCTTGGCTATGGATGTTTGTGTTCTTCTTTCTCTATCTTGTTACCTTTAGAGAAACGCAATTAAAAGTGTTCCATTTTTCTACTCTCCACCTCAAAAATCTGAATTTCAAAAGGAAAATAAATAGACAGCACCCAAATATTAGCTGTCTTAAATCTTGAGTAAGCTGTAACAAGTTCAGGTAAATCTGGAAACAAAAGTGCATTTAATTCCTGAATTTCTTTTATCTCTTAGCTGCCTTTCTTCACAGAAGCTCAAAGGACTTGTACATAGAACACAGAACATCATCAGAGTTGGAAGGGACCTTGCAGGTCTTCTAATCCAATCCTGTCCTCTAGCATGACATCTTTACATATCTGAATATTCCTTGCTACATTTTCAATTTAGATTGGTTCTAACTACCAACATAGTCAATATGGAAGTTCTGATCTAATAGTAAAGATTTGCTCCTTGGGAGTATTTTCATACCATTCTCCTCCTCCCCGTGTGTATGTCTGTGTGGACTTGTCCTATCTTGCCTCAGCCCATCTTCATTCACATGCCTGTCTGCAGTCTGAAAGTGGTTCTGATTATTTACGTCAAGATGAACATGAGATTGACCAAAGTATACTTAGATATGGTGAGTGGGGCAGTAACCTATGTGTTTGCTAGCATGTTGCCATATGGTGACCCATACTTTCATATGATTCATGAGAAGAACATAGAATAATAGGGCTGCAGGATAAGAAGCAAAATTTCCTGAGAGTTAGAAGAATTAATCAGTGGAATGGTTTGCCTTCAGAAGCTGTGGATCCTCCAACATTGGAAGTTTTTCAGAAGAGATTGGACAACCATTTGTCTAAAATGGTGTAGGGTTTCCAGCCTGAGCAAGACCAGAAGACCTCCAAGGTCCCTTCCAACTCTGTTGTTGTTATTGTTGTTGTTGATATAGTGATGATAAATTGTGCACCCAGTATCATATGTTGGGTTTTTCTTTCTTTCTTTCTATAATTAAAGAAAACTCACAGGCCAAGAATATGCAAAAAAGAAAAGTGAATCTCTAATTATAAATGGAATGAGAGATGTGGGGGAGAGGAAGAGATATATTTCATTTCTTTCATACTTTGGATGTGTGCAGTTTACATCATTATTTTCATTTAGCCTTCTCACTATCATTATCTATGTGTGGTGTAAAGAGAGGTTATTTTTAGTTTAGCAGTTTTGTCTTTCATAGAGTAAGTCATTTAGATGGCTCATATGAATTGCAGGGGGCTACTTATCTGTAAGCTTCTTCACGTATCCCATCTGTTCTCTGCAGTAAGACTGCATGGATGAATCATTCTGCTTTTTCATCTGGGAGACATCCCATAGACATTTCTTTTTTTTTTCAAATCAACTTTATTGAATTTATTTATTTATTTATTTATTTATTCAATTTCTATACCGCCCTTCTCCCAAAGGACTCAGGGTGGTGAACAGATTAAGATTTCATATACATATAAATATATTTTATAAACAGTAAATAATAAATTGAGTCAACTTGGTGTATCTACTAAGACCTTGGCATAGAATTTTGATGTTTATGCTAGCCCTGCTTGTTGAAATAGAAAGGTCTTCAGGGCATGTCGGAAGGTGCGAAGATCTGGGATTATTCGTATTCCAGGTGGTATTTTGTTCTAAAGCGTAGGTGCCCCCACAGAGAAGGCCCTCTCCCTTGGAACCACCAGACGACATTGTTTTAATGATGGTACCATGAGTAGGCCTACTCTGTGAGAGCGTATTGGTTGGTGGGAGGTTATCGGTTGCAGCAGGTGGTCTCGTAAGTACTCAGGTCCTAAGCCATGGAGCACTTTAAAGTAAGAACCAACACCTTGAAGCGCACTCAGAAGGCCACCGGAAGCCAGTGCAGCTCACGTAGAAGAGGTGTTACATGCGAGCACCATGTTGCTCCCATAATTACTCGCGCAGCCGCATTCTGGACCAGTTGGAGCTTCCGGGTGCACTTCAAGGGGAGCCCCATGTAGAGAGCATTGCAGTAGTTAAGTCGGGAAATGACGAGGGCTTGAGTGACTGTGCGTAATGAGTCCCGGTCTAGAAAGGGACGCAATTGGTGAATCAGGCGAACCTGATAGAAAGCTCCTCTGGCCACGGCTGTTATATGATCTTCTAAAGACAGTCGTGCATCCAGGAGGATGCCTAAATTGCGAGCTTTCTCTGTGGGGGTCAATGACTCATCCCCAATAGTTAGTGATGGGACTAACTGGCTGTACCGGGACGCCGGTAGCCACAGCCACTCAGTCTTGGAAGGGTTGAGTCGAAGCCTGTTTCTCCCCATCCTCAAGGCACTGGGACATCACTTCAAGGGCATCATTGGGGTGGTTTGTGGTGGAGATGTACAGCTGAGTGTCGTCAGCGTACAGATGACATCGCACCCCAAAACCACGGATGATCTCCCCCAACGGCTTCACATAAATGTTGAACAGGAGAGGCGAGAGGACCAACCCTTGTGGCACCCCACAAGTAAGGGGCCTCGAGGTCGATCTCTATCCACCTGTCAACACTGACTGCGACCTGTCAGAGAGGTAGGACGAGAACCATCGTAATACGGTGCCTCCCATTCCCAGCCCCTCCAACCGGTGCAGCATGATACCATGATCAATGGTATCAAAAGCCACTGAGAGATCTAATAGGACCAGGATAGAGAAACATCCCTTATCCCGAGCCCTCCAGAGATCATCAACCAATGCGACCAATGCTGTTTCTGTGCTGTATCCAGGCCTGAAGCCGGACTGGAACGAGTCTAGATAGACAGTTTCATCCAGGTACTGTGGGAGTTGTCGTGCCACCACACTTTCGACAACCTTTGCTAAAAAGCGAAGGTTGGAGACTGGACGGTAGTTTGCTAAAACAGCCAGATCCAGATTTATTTTATAAATAAAATTTATTTATAAAATTTATTTATAAAAATTTATTTATAAAATAATAATTTATACAAAATATATAAAATATCATTGCTATTTACATCAAAGGTGCAGTGTTTTTACCTATATACAATTATCAAATTGGTGTCTCTTTGATTACTAATTTCTTATAGTACAACCACCTTTAAACTCCTTTTTTCATTTTTCATTCATCCATTTATACCACCTTTCCCAGACAGAATAATAAGCTGAATTTTCATCCTCATTAATTTTGTGTGTTAATTTGCTCATTTCTGCGCAATCCAATATTTTCTTAATTATATGTTCTTCTGGTGGCAGGGCTTTCTCTTTCCAATATTGTGCAAATGCCAACTTAGCAGCTGTTGTAATGTGTGTTAGTAAATAGCTCTTTTTCTTTCCAAGCGCCCTCTTTCCTATTCCCAGGAGAAATATTTCTGGTATCAATTCTATATCTTCTTCTATTATTTCCTGTACCTAATTCCGAATTTTATTCCAGTATTTCTTCGCTTCGGGGCATGTCCACCACATATGAAAGAAGGTGCCTTGGCAGTGGCCACATTTCCAACAATTAGGGTGTATATTTGGGTATATCTTTGCTAATCTAGCAGGGGCTAAATGCCACCTGTGTAACATTTTATACTGGTTTTCTTTATAGGTCACTGCTCTTGTCAATTTGTAATTCTTATTCCATGCCTCTTCCCACTCATTTAAATTTATATTGTGTCCAAAATTCTTTTCCCAAGTGCTCATTTGTTTTTTAATTGTACCTTCTGCTCTATCATCCTCCAATAAGTAATTATATAATTTAGCCAAAATCTTCTTTACTGTTCCCATCAGAACCTTATCAAACCCATTTAATCCTAAATCTATGCCATATTTTTCCTTGTCTTTCTGATATCTAGACTTTATTGTACATAGATCCACCAATCTTTATTTATTCCTAGGTCTTTCAGAGCATCATTTGATTTAAGATTTCCTTCTCCATCTAGAACATCTTTGTATCTACATATCTTCTCCAATCCCCGCCTGTTGGGGTGGATCAGGGCCTCCATTGTGGACAGCCAATTTGGGACTTTTGAATAGTACTTCTGTCTAATTTGAGACCATGTTTGTATCAGGGAGTCTCTAATTTTAGGTCTGTGAAAATATGTCCTTTTATTCTTCTCTATATCCCATAGGTATGAGTGCCACCCTCTCTGCAGATCATGTCCCTCCAAAGTTAAGATCCTTTTATTTTCAAGAGTGGCCCACTCCCTTATCCATACCAGCTTTGCTGCCCTATATTTCCCAATCTGGGAGGCCGAATCCTCCTACATTCCTTTTCCCCTGTAAAATTTTTAGGGAGATCCTTGGCTTTTTTCCCCTCCACACATACTTCCTGATACTTTTGTTTAATTTTAAGAAAAAAAATATCTAAATTTATAAGTATAGTCTGAAACAGGTATAATAATTTAGGAAGAACACTCATCTTGATTGAGGCAATCTTACCTAACAGGGATAGTTGTATTTTCTCCCATCTGTCTAAGTCTTGTTTTATTTTATTAAGTAAGGGTATATAATTGTCTTCCGAGCATCTTGAAGTTATCCAAATTCCAAGATACTTTATTTATTTGACAACCTGTAAGCCCAATGTTTCTTCTATCTCTCTCTTCTGTGCTTCAGTTATATTTTTAGTTAATATTTTAGTTTTAGTCTTGTTCAATGTAAAGCCCACTACCTCTCCATACTTACCCAATTCCTCTAACATTTTTGGTCCAGATTCCAGTGAGTCCTCTAAGATCAAGGCCACATCATCCGCAAAAGCTTGTGTTTTATATATTTCTTACGTGATCTTTAAACCTTTAATTTCTTAATTGTTTCTAATTTTCAATAGCAGAATTTTTAAAGCCAAAATGAATAATAATGGTGATAGGGGGCATCCTTGATGCACCCCCTTCCTAATCTGAAATGTTTTAGTCCTATCTCCATTTAATAGAATGCTCGCTCTTTGGTTGTCATAAATAGTTTCAATCATTTTTTCAAAATTTAATTCAAATCCCATTGTCTTAATTTGTATAAACATAAACTTCCAATTTAAATTATTGAATGCCTTTTGGGCATCCAAAAATACTAAGGCCATCTGCTTGCAGGGGTGCTCTTCATAATATTCTAAGGTATCTAGCACAATTCTCAAGTTATCCCTAATTTGTCTCCCCGGGAGAAATCCATTCTGATCCTTATGTATCCAAGAATTTAATATTTTTTTAGTTCTTTCCGCTATTACACTCATAAACAGTTTATAATCAGTATTTATTTATTTATTTATTTATTTATTTATTTATTTATTTATTTATTTATTTATTTATTTATTTAGATTTATATACTGCCCTTCTCCTTGCGGACTTAGGGCGGTGAACAGCCAGAAATAAAAAACAAATTTTACAAAAGTTAAAAGAATTTTAAAAACAACTAATATAAATTTGGCCCATAATTTAAAACAATTCAATTAATAATTAATATCAAACTCTAAAAATTTACCATGGGATCAGGCCAGTCCGGCTAACTGGAAAAAGTACGTTTTTAAGGCCCAATGAAAAGTCTGGAGGTCGGAGATCGTTCGCAACTCTGGAGGAAGGTCATTCCAGGGGGTAGGAGCTACCACAGAGAAGACTCTCCCCCTGGAGGTCGCTAGCCAGCATTGTCTGGCTGACGGCACCCTAAGGAGGCCCTCTCTGTGGGAGCGAACCGGCCCTGTGGGAGGCAATTGGTGGCAGAAGGCGGTCCTGTAAGTACCCGGGTCCTAAGCCATGGAGCGCTTTAAAGGTGATCACCAACACCTTCAAGCGCACCTGAAAGTCCACCGGCAACCAATGCAGCTCACACAGGAGAGGTGTCACATGGGAGCACCCTGTCGCTCCCATAATCCCTCACGCGGCCTCATTCTGCACCAGTTGGAGCCTCTGGGTGCACCCCAAGGGGAGCCCCATGTAGAGAACATTACAATAGTCCAGGCGAGAAGTGGCAACTGCTTGAGTGACTGTGCGTAAGGAGTCCCGATCTAGAAAGGGTCGCAACTGGTGTATCAGGTGAACCTGATAAAAAGCCCCCCTGGCCACGGCCGTCGTATGCTCCTCTAAAAACAGCCGTGGGTCCAGGAGGACGCCCAAGTTGCGTACCCTTTCCATGGGGGCTAATGATTCACCCTCAATAACCAGCGATGGCGTCAGCTGGCTATATCGGGATGCTGGCAGCCACAGCCACAACCACTAGAAGGGAAATTGGTTTATAATTTTGAATTTGTTTTCAATCGGCACCTTCTTTCAGAAGTAGTGTGACATAAGCCTCCCTCCACGAATCTGGAATTTTAGACACACCCCCCCCCCGTGCCTCATTATAAATTTCCACCAACTTTGATAATAAAATTTCTTCTAGGTTTTGTATATTTCCCCTGGGAATCCATCTGGGCCTGGCGATTCGTTATTTTTAAGCTTAGAGAGAGCCACTTTTAATTCTTTAATTGTTATCTTTCTATTGAGCATCTCCCTTTCTTCTTCTGTTATCTGCGGAAGGCCTTCGCTTACTAAATATTACTCTATTTTATCTTCTGCGATCTCCTCCTCTTTATATAGCTTTTCATAGTATTTCCTAACTATTTCTAATTTAACTTTTTCTTTATTTACCAAATTCCCATTGGAATCTTCTAATAAGTCGATTGTCCCTTTTTCATTGTCCTTTTTTAGTTTATAGGATAGCCATCTATCCAGCTTATTGGCATTCTCGAAATAATATTGTTTTGTTCTTTTTACTTTATATAACAAATTTTCTTGATCAATAATATTCAATTTATGCCTCCACATTTGCCAATTTTCTTTTGCTACTTTATCCCCTGGATTTTCTTGGAGTTTCCTTTCAGCTTCTCCTAACTGTTTTCAGTGCTCTTCCAAAGTCTTTTTTTCTTTCTTTATTTTTATGAGCGCTATATGATATCACTACCCCTCTTAGGTAGGCCTTCATTGCATCTCAGATTACTACTCGAAGGGTTTCTTGATTTTCATTTTCTCAAAAGAAGAACTTTAGAAGAACTTTAAGTTTTTCCACACATTTTGTATCCCTCAGTAATTTCGTATTAAGCCTTCATCTCTGATATTTCTTTCTCTGTACACCCTTCCACTTCACTTCTAGGGGATTATGGTCTGCCCAGATATTTGGGTTAATTTCTGCTGTTTCAATTTCTAGCCCAAGATTTCTATTAGCCCATGCCATGTCAATTCTTGACCATGACAACTGCGGGTTGGAGTAAAATATATACTGTCTGTCATTTGGGTGTAAAGCCCGCCATACGTCAATTAAATTTAATTCCTCCACTAAGTCAAAAAACAATGAGATCTCAACTACACATAAGTAAGACTGCATGGATGAATCATTCTGCTTTTTCATCTGGGAGACATCCTATAGACATTTCTGTCTTGGTTAGCTTCTTGAGATTAACATCTGGAAATGGAAAATACAAAACTGTTCCCTAGTTCTTACTTTTGTTGCTGAATTTAGAATAGAATAGAGTAGAGTAGAGTAGAGTAGAGTAGAGTAGAGTAGAGTAGAGTAGAGTAGAATAGAATAGAATAGAATAGAATAGAATAGAATAGAATAGAATAGAATAGAATAGAATAGAATAGAATTCTTTATTGGACAAGTATGATTGGACACACAAGAAATTTGTCTTTGATGTATATGCTTTCAGTGTATATAAGGAGAATAAAATACATTCATCAAGAATAAAAAGATACAACACTTAGTGATAGTTAAGGTTACTAATAAGATATCAAATCGTATTATGAAACAAATAAAAACAATATAAATTGAAAGATACAAGCAACATGATTATAGTAAAAAGTGGGAAGAGATAGATACTAGTAGAGAAGAATATTAGTAATACAGTCTTAGCAAATTATTTGACAGTGTTGTGGGAATTAGTTGTTAAGCAGAGTGATGGCATTCAGGACAAAACTGTCTTTCTGTCTAGTTGTTCTGGTGTGCAGTGCCCTATAACATCATTTTGAGGGTAGAAATTTATGTCCAGGATGCGAGGGGTCTGTAGATATTTTCACAGAACTCTTTTTGACTTGTGCAGGATACAGGTCCTCAGTGGAAGGCAGGTTGGTAGCAATTGTTTTTTCTGCAGTTCTAATTATCCGTTGAAGTCTATGTTTGTCTTGTGTAAGGATTGCCTCTCCTTCCAACTTAAGAAAGTAAAAACTCTTGAAACATGATAGTTCAAAAGGATTTCTTTTATTAAGCAGAAGTGACAGCCACCCAGTTAAAGCAAGATCTGAATACCCTTAGGCAAGACAAGTAGGATTAAAGCAGTAGAGACCTGGAAGCTCCAACTGGTCCAGAATGCGGCCACACAAGTGATAATGGGGGCGACTCATCACTCCCATGTAACTCCCCTCTTGCACGAGCTGCACTGGCTCCCGGTGGTCTTCCGGGTGCGTTTCAAGGTGCTGGTCACCACCTTCAAAGCGCTCCATGGTTTAGGACCTGGATATCTGGAGGACCACCTTCTGCCACCGATTGACTCCCACCGACTGATTCACTCCCACAGAGAGGGCCTTCTCAGAGTGCCGTCAGCCAAACAATGTCGACTGGCGACCCACAGGGGGAGAGCCTTCTTTGTGGAGGCCCCTGCCCTATGGAACAAATTGCCCCCAGATATACGAAGGATCCCCAACCTCCACGCCTTCCATTGTGCTCTGAAGACCCTAATATTTCATCAAGACGGTCTGATGGAACAATTATTTTAATTGGGTTTTTTAAATGGTTTTAAAATGGTTTTTAATTGGGGTTTTTAATTACGTCCAAAGAATTGAATTCTTTTAATGATTTTTTTAATTTTTGTGTTCTTATTGTTTTATTATGGCTGTACACCACCCTAAGTCCTTCGGGAGAAGGGCAGTATAAAAATACAATACAATACAATACAATACAATACAATACAATACGATACGATACGATACAATACAATACAATACAATACAATACAATACAATACAATACAATAAATAAGTCTCACCCTTCTTCCAATTGAATGTCAGTATCACTTTTAGGGATCTGACATGCTACCCTCCTTAGAAAACAAAAGGGCCCACCTGTAAAAAAAACAACAACAAATATACACAAGATTTCATGATAGCATATCAACAAGGTTTGTTCGGGAGTTGGGAGTGAAATTTACTCAGTAAGATTGGAGCCCTAACGTGGTGTTTAGCGACCCACTCATTGTGTGCTGATGGTAAATGTTTCCAAGCAACTAAGTATTAGACTTTCCCTCTGTCTGTCCTAGAGTCAAGGATTTCCTTGATTTCAAAGTGTTGTTCCCCTTCAATCATGATGGGAAGAGGTGGTGTAGATGCAGGTGGTCTGAGGGATGAGGTTACTTCTGGTTTGAGTAAACTGATATGGAATACTGGGTGGATCTGCCTGAGTGTCTTTGGAAGGAGTAGTTCAACTGCTACTGGATTGATGATTCTAGTGATGGGGAAAGGTCCAATGAACTTTGGCCCTTGTTTCTTCAATGGTTGTAATGATTTCAAGAATTTTGTAGATAAGTATACTCTGTCTCCAACATGAAAAAGTTTGGGTTCCATCCTTTTCTTGTCAGCTTGAATCTTTTTTTTTTATTGAAAAAGTTTTACATTACATTTTATTGTAAATCCCCCTTCCCCCTCCCCCTCCCAACCCCCTGCTTAACCCCCCCTACCCCCCCTACCCCTCCCTACCCCCCTTGACTTCCGCTATTTAACCAACATCAACCTTAACATATTTAACAATTTTTAAAGGTGAGATCCCTCTCAGAAAAAAAAAAAACTCTATAACCTTATTTTAAGACATTTTTAACCTTAAATAAAAAAAACACTTAACCCTAAACAATCTATTTAAGAAATCTAGTAAAATGTTTTGAGCATCGTACAGATACTAAAAATATATAACATTAACTATAATTCCCAACATTGAGCTTGTAAATTCCATTACATAAAATATAATTAAAAATCAAATTCAATACATTCCATTCTTAATAATACGTTTCTCTTTAAAAATAGAAATTTATCAAATTCAATAACTTTCTTTTAAATTACTTAAATATATAAAGTTTAAATTCAACTGAGCACTACTTGAAACTTCTTACTTTGATATTTATTCTTCATATATTCTACCCATTTCCTCCACTCCTTAACAAAAACTTCATGGGTCCTATCCTTCAGGTATGCAGAAATTTTGGCCATCTCTACCAAATTAGACATCTTCAATATCCATTCCTCTATAGTAGGCACATTATCTTTCTTCCAGTATTGACCTATCAATAATCTAGCTGCAGTAATCATGTGTAAAATTAATCTAGTATCAATTGCTGAACAGCCCTTAACTATTCCCAACAAAAAAAAACTGAGGAGAAAACTCCAGCTTCTTCTTCAAGATGTTCTGCATTACCCACCAAAGTTTAATCCAAAATGATTTCAATTTTCTGCATGTCCACCAAATATGGAAATATGTTGCATCCAAACAATCACACCTCCAACATTTAGGTTGAACATTTGGATACATACATGATAGCTTTTTGGGATCTAAATGCCATCTATAAAACATCTTATAAAAATTTTCCCTCAAGTTCTGTGCTTGTGTAAATTTAACATTCTGGACCCAAATCTTTTCCCATGTTTCCAACATTACTGGTTCTGCAAAATTCTGTGCACATTTTATCATACAGTCTTTAACTAATTCACCCTCTGAATCTCTTTCTAACAATAAATTATACACTCGTTTAATATGCATCGGCCCTTTACATTTTATCTGAGTCACCAAATCTTCTTCGTGTAGCATCAATCCAATTTTCTGATCTTCTCTCCATCTTGCTTGAAGTTGAAAATACTGCAACCAGGTTAGATTGACTCCTTCTTCCAACAGGGTGTTCAAAGATTTCAAATACCATCTGCCCCCATCATTAAAAAGTATCTCTTTGTACAACAACCCCCCGAGTGACTTTATATTTGGCATAATATGCCCAAGATCCAACCACAAAGGTATTTTGTAATCCAATTGAAGCTGGTGCTTCTTCCAAACTCTCAGCCAGGCGTGTCTTAAGATATGCCTATTAAATACACTGTCTCTCTTATCTTCATAAAGTAAGTATGCATGCCATCCAAATTGCAAATCATGGCCTTCTATATTCAAAATTTCTCTTTTAGTTGTTCCAATCCAATCTCCAACTTGTGTCAACACTGCAGCTTCATAATATAAACGTAGATTTGGAACTTTAAGGCCACCTCTTTCTCGAGCATCTTGCATAATCTTAAGTTTAACTCTTGGTTTTTTCCCATTCCAAATGAATTTATTTAAACCTGCTTGCCATTCCATCAAGAACTTATCATTTTTAAGCACCAGAATCATTTGAAACAAAAACAGAAATCTAGGTAGAACGTTCATCTTAACCGCTGCTATTCTACCAAGCAAAGATAGTTGCAGCTTCTTCCATATATCAAGATCCTTTTGAATCTTATGCCAAAGTTCCTCATAATTATTTTGAAAAAGTTTTATATTAGATGCTGCAACTTGTACCCCTAGATATTTCACCTTTGTAGCTATTTCAAAGCCTGCCACCCTTTCAAGCTCATTCCTTTGTGGTTCCAACATATTTTTAACTATCATCTTAGTCTTTTTCTGGTTCAGGCTAAAACCTGAAACCAGACCATATTCCTCTATAATGGTTTTCATCTGGATGATTGATTCCAAAGGTCGTGTTAGGGTAACAATCAGATCATCTGCGAATGCCTTTGTTCTGTAGTCTCTTTGCCTTATAACTATTCCCTTCAGTTTGTCCGAGTCCCGTAGAGCATTCAACAGCACTTCCAAAGTCAAAATAAACAGTAATGGAGATAATGGACAGCCTTGTCTTGTTCCTTTCTGTATGTTGAAGTTGGTAGTCAAGCTGCCATTAATAATAATTTGTGCTGTCTGTTCTTGATAAATTGCTGAAATCGCTTGTATAAACTGTACCCCAAAGTCCATTTTATGCAATATCTTTTTTAGAAAGTCCCAGTTGACTCGATCAAAGGCTTTCTCCGCATCCAAAAAGACCAGCACCGCAGAGATCTGTTTCTTTTCCTCAAGATATTCCAACAAATCTATAAGTTGCCTGAAGTTGTCCTTCATATGTCTACCTTCTATAAAACCTGCTTGGTCTTCATGAATCACATCTTGTATAACTGGCATCAGTCTGTTGGCTAATACTTTAGCGTAAATTTTATTGTCAGCTTGAATCTTAAAAGCTTCTCTAACTTCCTGTATGGCTAATCTAACCACTGGCCACATGTTTTGCAAATTATTCAAGCATGGGACTGAAATCCTGGCCTGTTGTTACTCTAAAAGGGGTAAAACCAGTGCTTGAATGTACAGCATTATTAAACGCAACTTCAGCAAAAGGCAAAAGTTCAGGCCAGTTATCCTGTTGAAAATTAATGAAACATCTTAAATATTGTTCTAGCACCGAGTTCAAAATTTCAGAATTAACATTAGTACAAGAATGAAAGGATGTGCTCAACCCCTGTCCAGTACCAAGTAAGTCCAAAAACGCCCTCCAAAAGTTGGAGGTGAATTGAGCCCCTCTGTCGGAGATGATCCTTTGTGGAGCACCATGAAGTCGATAAATGTGTATTAGGAATAATTTGGCTAAACTTTTAGCAGCTGGGATCTTTTGGCAGGGTATAAAATGTGCCTGTTTTGAAAACAGGTCTGTCACAACCCAAATAACACTATTTCCCTCAGTGGTTGGCAATTCCACAATGAAATCCATTGCGATCTCTCTCCAAGGCGCTGAAGGTTCAGCTACCTTCTGCAATAGACCTGGGGTCTATTTCCCTGGCGTCTTTTTGCTGCTACGCAAAGGGGGCAGACATAGCTTTCTATGTCCTTTTTTAGTGATGGCCACCAAAATTGTCTTTTAATCAGGTGTAAAGTTTTCACAAACCCAAAATGTCCAGCTAATTTGGAGTCATGGCACCGTTCCATTAACCATAGTCTTTGGCTTGAAGGGACATACAACTTCCCTCCTGTCCTGGTTTGGGATAAATAATCTTAAGGGGAGAGTAAGCGGTTTAATTGGTTTTCTTACCAGTGGTTCATCATCTGGATCTCTTCTGAATGAGTGTGATTCCTCCTGTTCAGATGCCAGGATTTCCTCCCCAAAGAGGGGAGGGGATGGAACTTCTATGGTTACCCTGCTCCTCAGGGAAGTCTCTTCCCACACCGACATGATTTAGCAGGGTTCTCCCCCACTGGGTTGTTCCGGGTGGGTGTTTGCAAATGACACACTGCAGCTCTGTGCCCCTCTTTTCCACACTTGAAACAGGCTGAAGATCTCAGAGAGAATGTGGTTTGTAGTTTGATGGGCTCTTGCTTCCATTGGGGTGGGGATTTCTTCCATGCTCACCCTGCTCGATACTGGTTTCTGGCCATATCGATTTCAACTTCTTCAGCGGTGATGTACCATTCATGTAGGTGATTTGGTGAACCTCGGGCCATGCAAGCATTGTATAGATTATCACTCAGCCAGTCCTTGAAACAACTCACCAAAATATCTTCCAGCTAGTTCACACAAAATGTGAGGTCCCAGAATTCTTCAGTATACTCTGCTACTACTCTGCCATCGCCCCTGCCTCACCACCTTAATGCGGTTGTGTGCTTTGTGATCCACTAGTGGGTCCTCAAACTGTCATTGCAGGGCCATAATGAAATGGTTGAAATCCCGCAGTTCTGGTGCGTAGGTATTATTCAGTGTCACCATCCATCTGGCAGCAGCACCCTCTAGGGTCACAACTTGCAGTCGGGATACTTGGGTTTGGAAATCACGCCCATACTCTTGCATGTAGGTTAGCACATGTGCCACAAAGAACCCTAATTGCCGCAGATTCCCATCAAACTTCACCCCAAGAGGGGGGGGAGTTTCTCTTTCCAATTGTGGGATTCAGGGCTGATTGGGAATGGGCGCCGGAGTGCATGCAGCCTGGGGGGGGGAGGGTTTGTTGGATCTTCTCCCACTGCTGCTGCACCATCTGCTCAATAGGCAGGCTGCAGAGGGAGGGTGCCTCCCGTGGCATCATCCACGACTGCTGCCCTTTCTACGCCCTTTGGTTGTTGTCCTGGCTCCCCTCAGATGTTGAGATTTTCGAAAGTTTCCATCACCAATTGGGTTATATGCCTCTTCAGATGGTCCTCCCTCAGGGGTGCTTCAGTCAGTCCTCCCTGGTCAGCAAGGGCTTCTAGTTCCAGTTTCCACCCCGGTTTTCAGTTGCCACGGCTGAGAATGACTCCTCTGGTTCTCTCATCCCAGCTATCTTTCTTCCCAATGCCAATTGAACAGCAGGGCTTTTCAGGATTCTCCAGGGTTACCTCATCCTCTCCGATCGGGTGTATGAAACAGGCACCTGACTGGGTGGTGGTTGCTGTCTCCCCCAAGCAATCTGCTTCTCCCAGTTCTCTGCTTCATTCAGACATGGTTTGCAAGGTCCCCTCAGTAAAGTGAAGATTGCTTCTCTGGGTTGACGATTGTGCAGATCTTGCTTTTTGTAAAGATTGCCTCTCCTTCCAACTTAAGAAAGTAAAAACTTTTGAAATGTGGAAGTTCAAAAGGATCCTTTTATTAAGCAGAAGTGATAGCCACCCAGTTAAAGCAAGATCTGAATATCCTTAGGCAAGACAAGTAGGATTAAAGCAGTAAAGGCCCCTCAGAATGCAGATTTTAACCAATATACAAGTGTGAAGATGCTTTCTTTATTAGTTTCCCGGAGAACCCAAACAACCATGCATTCACACCATTATCCTTTAAAGTGAAATAACCCACTGATGCTTTTTTAGGAAATACAGATCTAGAATTTGTTGGAGTCTGATCATTGAGTAGCTCCCAAACTATCATATCAGTCATGAAAAATAAGGTGAGGCACCTGAAATACAATGATTTGGTCCAGATGACATGAATTGGTCCCCTGTAAATCAGGCAACATCTGGTTTGATTTACTGATATGATTCAGAAAGTCAATCCAATTTGATAATACAACCTGATTTGGAAAACCAGTCAAATTTGATTATTCAAACTGATTTAGAATATTGATCCAGTTTGATGTAGTCATTTGAACTAAACTATCAAATCAGATCTATTTGATTCAGGTTTCCAGATAAATTTGGGGAAATCTATTTGACAAGAGTGTTCAAATCCTGGCAATCAAATTTGAAAATCCAAATTTGATCCGAAAGCTCAAATCAATTTTCCAATTAAGTTTCTGATCACCTTCCAATTGAAACTCTGCACCAAATGTTCACAAAAATTAACATGGTTTGACCTGTATGTTTCCTCTATAACTAGCTCTTCTATTTTCTTTTACCATTTGCTTCTATGAAATCAAAATAGCTGCTTTCTCATAATCAAAATAGCTGCTTTCTCTCTGGCCACCATTATTTGAAGACATATATTTTAGGAATGCAGCTCCTTATCATATTGCCATGTGCTTTCTTAAGGCATTGTGTCTGTCAACTTGCGAAGCTTTCCTGACCTGCTCCCAAGTTGCCATAGGCAGGGGGATGGGAAATAGCACCACACAGCTGCACCGAGGAATTCACACCTCAGTCAAAACAAAACACATCCTAGCTGCCCAAAGTCAAGACCATCTCCATGGACACCTGCAATGGCCAGAGGGAGTGACTTCTATGACCCCCAAAATTGCTTTGTTGTGAAATGTGACTGATGACACACCTTGGGGGAGGGGAACAGGGTCAGAGGCAAGGTGTGAACTAAGTGAAGTTAGAGCTGGCTTCACTTAGGTCATGCTGACATGGCGCTCCTAATAAACAACTGGATTTTTTCTTGCACAATGGCTTGAGGCTCCTGATTTTATTAGGGCATTGATCAGAACCCTGACAGTGTCCTTTATGCTTAATATGAAGTTGGTATTATCGTTAAATAAATAATTTTTAAGGAAAATAATATCTTGGATAGGAAGAATGAATATTTATATAAGGCTAAAGTGATTTTGATTAGTAACATTGTCAATTTTTATATTTCTCTCTATGAGAAATATAATGAGATGAGAGAGGGAATAGAGTAGGGTAAGTAGAGTATGATAGGGTAGAGTGGAATGGAATGGACTGGACTGGACTGGACTAGACTAGACTAGACTAGACTAGACTAGACTAGACTAGACTAGACTAGACTAGACTAGACTAGACTAGACTAGACTAGACTAGACTAGAATAGAATAGAATAGAATAGAATAGAATAGAATAGAATAGAATAACAGAACAGAACAGAACAGAACAGAACAGAACAGAACAGAACAGAATAGAATAGAATAGAATAGAATAGAATAGAATAGAATTATCATCAGAGAAAAGTAGAGTAAAAATAAGACCTTTTTACTATTACTAATTATAAAAATGTTCCCACTGACAAACTCTCAAATAATATTATTTAACTCAGTTAAGATTTTATTTAAGAAAATCTCACTCAGCAGTTCTACTTTCAAGGCACATTAATGCTGGTTGGTCTCTTTTTCAAAAACTATCAATAAAATTTGATAGCTGGCCTGATGTTCCCAGGACTGCAATAGGTACCATTTGATCTTCAAGTTTGTGGAGGACTGGTAGTCTTTCCCAGCTGTTGATTATCCACTATGAAAGTTGGTTTTCTGTCTTGAAATATAGGCATCTGATTTACAGTATCGGCTACCCTGTAACTTCGAGGGGGGGGGGCATCCTTGCTTAATAAGTTTAGATATTCTCTGTCCCTTCTGATAGTTTCCCCTCTGAGTAAAATAAATTTCCTTTTGTATCACATTTATTGTTTGTCTCTTATCAAATTTGCACCCTGCCATGCTCCCATCACACTCTCAATAGCTACTGCTGGGCCTGTTTACATGGTCTTTGTTCACAATTATTAGTACTTTGAGTACTAATAAAGTTAGTGCAATGAGCACCTGCTGTTTTTGATGTTTTTGCTTATTCTTCTCTTGAGTTCAAATCCTAGACCATTTGAGCTAATTTTTCACTGAGTACAATTTTTTTAATTGCAACCAAAATGTATTTCAGAAGTAAATGATTTGAAATATAAAATTTCCTGCCTACCTGCAAACCAGAAAGTTTCTATATTTAAACACTAAACATTATTTGTCATAATTATTACCTTTTTTCCCCCAAGTTTAATTACCATTCTACAGACATCAGGTCTGGGTATCGGGTCACCTTTTTCAAAAAATAGTGCACCATCCAAAGCTACTAATTCTAATGTAAAACATTTTAAGTAGATTAGGATATTATAGTGCATGGGTCTTTTAATGAAGTGAAGGTTTAGTGATGGCATGATAGCCATCATTGTGCTAATAAAGACTCAGTCATGCAGGCCAAAAGTGTCTAAAGATTGAATCATGGCAACTGGACCAAACTTCGTTAATCTGAGACCTTTCGTTGCTCATCCAAGCAATTGTATCAGTCAGAGCAAAATTAGTTAGGCAGAGATAGCCATCTTCCGATACATGAAGGCCTGTCACAGGGAAGAGGGTGTTGATTTATTCTCCATAGCATCTGAGGGCAGGACAAGAAGCAAATGGGTGGAAGCTGGTCAGAAGGAGATCCAACCAAAAAAAATAAGGAGGACTTTCCTGATAGCGAGAACGATCAATCAATGCAACAGCTTGCCTCCTGGAGTTGTGGCTGCTCCATGACAGAGGTTTTCTGGAATAGATTGGACAACCATTTGTCTGGGATTATGTATGGACTTCTGCCTTGGACAGGGGGTAGAACTAGAAGATCTCCAAATTCCCTTCCAGCTCTATAATTCTATAATGTTCTTGACATTGTTTTTGCCATTTTTATATTGGTGGTCATCATGCTTTACTCATGAGATGAGTTAAATCCCCAGCTTGATCACATTGTAGTGTCACTTTTTAAAATAAATAATCATCAGTTATTGTTGAAGTATTAATACATTTTTGGGTAACATCTAGCATTGATTAAGGTATTTCAACATGGTTCAGTTGCTGAATCTGCATTGCAAACTGTTTTTTTCCTTTGAAGATGATTTACAAATAAATATATCCAATGTTTGCTTATCTTTTGAATCTAGAAAAGATTGGCCAGGTGCATCTGCCTGTTGAGATCTCCATTGCCTATATTTTGCTTTATTAGCTGAGTTTTGACATGGTATTTAAATGTTTACATCTGAGGCATGGGGGAATCTTTTTTTTTCTATTTCCAAAATTTGGCTCATTTTTGAAAGCTGGCCTTTCTTGAAAAAATTAGATCCAGTGCTCAAAATGTGATATGCCTGGCATGCAAATCTCAAAAAACAATACATTTGCTGTGTTAAAATTTTAAAGAGAGTAGAATCCTAATATATCACAAAATCACCAGACCAACTCCATAGGGTCTTTAAATGCTTGATTTTATTAGGTGAACCAGTTTGGCATTCAAATTGAATTGAAAGGCCAAGCCAATCAAATTACATTTAAGACAAATTTTCACACCAAATCTTCTTCTTTAAAACTCCAGCAATGAAGCACCCACAACTTCTGGTGGCAAACTGTTCCACTGGTTAATTGTCCTCACTGTTAGGAAGTTTCTCCTTAATTCCAGGTTGCTTCTCTCCTTGGTTAGGTTCCCTTCCGTTGCTTCTTGTCCTGCCTTCAGGTTGCTGCGGCAGCCCCTCAAATACCGGAAGACTGCTATCATTCCCTTCTTTTCGCTAAACTGGCCATACCTAAATCCTGCAATTGTTCTTCATACGTTTTAGTCTCCAGGGTTTTAATCATCTTAGTGGCTCTTCTCTGTACTTTTTCCAAAGTCTCAATTTTCTTTGTTTTTTGTAATGTGGTGAACAAAATTGGATGCATTATTCCAGGTGTGATCTATCAACAAAACTTAATTGAAATAAGTGGGTATGAAGAAAGTTAATTCTTTGTTATCCTAGACTTAGGCAAACTTAGAATTACAAAGATCATCACTAACAACTCTTACAGAAAATGACAGGATTGAGTTTCTGTATAATTATCATTGCTGCTGAATCAGCTGAGTTGGAGTAGAAGACCTCCAAACAGGGATGAAATGCTCCCGGTTCAGACCAGATCACCTGATCCGGTAGTGATGGTGGCAGGTGGTTTGGAGAACCGGTAGCAGAAGTCCCTGTGCCCACCCACCCCCAATGCCCAGCTGAGCCAAGCAATCATCAGAGAGGGTTTTTTTTACTTTAAAAAGCCTTTTTTTCTACAACCTCTTTGGCCAAAAAAATGCTTTTAAAAGAAAAAAAAAGCCTCTGACGATCAGGCAACTCAGCTGGGATCATCAAAGCCTTTTAAAGAGGCTGAAGAGGTTGTAGAAAAAAGGCTTTTAAAAGTAAAAAAAAATAAGTTGGCCATGCCCACCCAGTCACATTACCCCCCCCCCCACCAAGCCACACCCACAGAACTGGTAGAAACAAATTTTACATTTCACCACTGCCTCCAAGGTACCTTTCAATTTTGTTATTCTGTCATTCATATATTTTTCAGAAATAGCCATCAAAAGGTAACCCATCATAAGTGAAAGGGTATCAACGTGGGGTAGAATGGTAGAAAGTGCTTATATAGACTCTTCAGTTGATGTTCACGTAGTGTAATAAAAATATTATTATGTGTAATATGTCATATGTATCATGTCAACCAAAGACTATTTAGGCACAATTTCTGCAAATAAGATTCTGCGGTCAACAAAGCCTATATAAGAGGCCTAACAATGGTCTACAGAGTAAAAAGAAATAAAGATAAACAACAAACAAAAGATAATTTACTGATGCAACTCCAACAATATGAATTAGAACTACAGGAAGAGCCAAATAACAAAGAAATTAAACAGAGAATTAACTTGATAAAACACAAAATAAATTAAATCACAATAACGGAAATAGCAAAAAAAAAAAAAGGCCAAACAAAACCAATCTGAACATGCAAACAAAGCCAGCAAGTGGCTGGCCTACAAATTGAAAAAAGAAAAGGAGAAGAAAATGATATACCAATTAAAAGATGAAGATGGATAAATGTATCACAATAATGAGGATAAAAAAACGAATTGCAAGGGACTTCTTCCAAAACTTATACACAAAAGAAGAAATTCAAGAGGAAGACATTACAAAATATTTAAACAAAACAAATATCCAGGAATTAAAAGAAAATCACATCGAATCATTGAATAGACCGATTTTAATGTTAGAACTAATAGAAGTGAGAAAGAAACAAAAGAATAACAAAACACTGGGACCAGATGGCATATAATCTGAATTTTACAAGATATTTCAACAATCACTAGATGACACCCTAATACAGGTATTTAATGACGCACTCCTGGAAGTTAAAACCCCACAATCATGGAGTGAAACAATAATCACGTTAATACCAAAACAAGATTCGGATCTGACAGAAATTAAAAATTATAGACCAATATCTCTCTTTAATGTAGACTACAAACTATTTACATCTATCATAACACAGAGACTGAAAAATTTAATTACCCACTATATACATCCAGGCCAAAATGGCTTTATTCTCAGACAACAAATCAGAAATTATTGATACTCTTGAATACTATGAACAACGACCAGATAAGCAACTAGCACTAATTTTCCTGGAAGCACAAAAAGCGTTCGACAATCTTAATTGGACATTCTTAATAACACAATTGGAAATGATGAAATTCAGAGGAAGATTTTTAAACATGATCAAAAGGATATACAACACCCAAACAGCAAAAATACTGATTAATGAAGAGACCACAGAACAATTTGACATAAGGAAGGGAGTGAGGCAGGGATGTCCCCTATCCTCCATATTGTTTATATTAACATTGGAGGTTTTATTGAGAGAAATCAGGGAAGATAAAGAGATAATGGGACTAAAGATAAAGAATCAGGAGTATAAATTGCAAGCATTTGCGGATGATATAGTACTCATCCTAGATCAACCACTACAATCAGGACCCAAATTATTGACTAAAATAGAACAATACGGGGAAGTAGCAGGCCTGAAAATCAACGAACAAAAAATGAAAATGCTGATGAAGAACTTCACCAATAACTAAGGGGAAGAATTGGAAAACATATTAGGAATACAAATAGCAAAGAAAGTGAAATACCTAGGGATTTGGCTCACCAATAGAATATCAACACTCAAAGAAGACAATTACAATAAACTGGCCAAACAAATAGGAAAAGATTTGGAATTTTGGACTAAATTATAGCTCTCACCTTTAGGTAAAATCACCTCTATTAAAATGAATATTCTGCCAAGGATGCTTTACCTATTTCAGGTGATACCAATAAATCCAGGAAGAACTTACTTTAAAGATTTGGATAAAAATATATCAAAATATATCTGGCAGGGGGAAAAGGTGAGAATCAAATTGAAACATCTACAAGACAAATGAGAAAGAGGAGGAATGGGCCTTCCAGATTGGCAACTTTACTACAAAGCATCAGCATTAACATGGATTAAAGAATGGATAGAACTCGAAAAGAAATGCATATTAACAATAGAAGGCTTTGATTTGACAAAAGGATGGCACGCATATCTATGGGAAGAGAAACCTAAAAAACACAAATTTTGAAAACATATTGTAAGAGAGACATTGCTAAAGATATAGACTGAAATTAGGAAGAGCCACTATGATAGAATCCCACAGTGGATTTCAACCATGGAAGCACAAATATTTCCAAATACAATGGACACAAATAAAATGAAAACATATCAAGACCTCTTAAATGATGAAGGAAAATTAAAAACAAGAGAAGAATTAAAGGAACAAGGGGTGGAAATTGACTGGTAGACATACCTTCAACTAAAATCTAGATTCAAAATGGACATAGAGAATTACGGAATTCAAAAAGAACCAAATGAATTGGACAAGATATTATTGGGTCCAAATGAGAAATTAATAACTAAAATTTACAACTTCTTACTTTCATTCAAATTAGAAGAGGAAATAGTAAAAGAGAATATGATCACATGGGCAAAGAACTTTGGACATAGCATTGAACTAAGCAAATGGGAAAAACTATGGAAAGTTAACAGTAAATTGACTCTAGCAGTACCATACAAAGAAAATGCCTATAAGATGTTCTATAGATGGCATCTCCACCCAGCACAAATTTCAAAAATGTTCCCCAACACTTCTCCACTTTGCTGGAAATGCAAAACACAAAAAGGGACATATTACCACATGTGGTGGTTGTGCCCAAAAGCTAAACAATTTTGGAACAAAATCAAAATCCAACTGGAAGAAATAACAGCACAAAAAATACCTTTAAAACCAGAAACATATCTATTGGGTATACTCACAAACAACTATGAAAAAGAAACAATATATTTGATTACACATATCCTGACCGCAGCAAGAATCAGTTTTGCACAAAATTGAAAATTGAAAGAAATCCCAACTCAAGACAAAATAATATCAAAAGTAATGGAGTGTGCCGAGATGGACAAACCTGGTCTGGCAAAAATGGTATCAGTGGCTGAAGAAAAGGAAAACCAAATAAAAAAATGATCCTAAACAATTTGAACCAAATTGTGTACCAAATGAGATACAATAAAATTACAACCAAACTTTACAAAACATTGTTATATAAGGTTAGATGTGGGAAAATATATCTAGAAATGCAATTTACCAATGTACTGTCTTAAGAAACAAGATGCCATGCTTAAATGTTTCTATGTTGCGTACTGTTTTATTTATATTTATATATATATTGTCTGTATTCTTTTTTTTAAAATTCAATTTATATGCCGCCCTTCTCCGGAGACTCAGGGCGGCTTACAATGCATTAAGCAATAGCCTTCATACTTTTGTATATACCTGCTTAGTAGGGCTCCCCCCCCCCCCAGCAGTGTACTTTTTTATACAAAGTCAGCTTATTTCCCCCACAATCTGGGTCCTCATTTTACCTACCTTGAAAGGATGGAAGGCTGAGTCAACCTGAGCCTGGTGAGATTCAAACTTGTAGTAATTGCAGGCAGCTGGTGTCACTTTAGTATTACTTAAGCTGCTGCGCCACCCAGGCTCTTTTATGTGTGTATGTTTTTAATTTAATAAAAATTTTTTAAAAAGATTCTGCGGTCAAGAAAACAGAGGATTCTGCAAGACTAGTTTCCTAGAATAAAATCATAAGGCCTAATTTTCATTCTAGGAAATGGAATTGGCAAAATTGTAATTGAATGTTACTTTCTTAATTAAGGTCATCCAATGCATCCAAAGCTATGCAAAAGAAAATTAATGTTCTGCTATCACAAATCCCAAAAGGATTTAATGACTAGTTGTTCTGCCCCAGTTACACATCCCAAAGAATGCAGCACACACAAAGTCTGGACAAACCTTAGTTTACTAAAATAAAATCAGTTTTTTCTTCAAACAAAGGCTGTTAATTAACTTTCTTAACAGCCTACAAGAATCCAAAGAATAAATAATCTTAATCTTACTATGGTTGGCAGAAAGCCCAGAAGCAATTTGCAAGAACTAAGATCAAGGCACGAAGGTATGTGAAATAAGTTGTTCCCTGCAAATTTCTTCAGTCGGCGTTCTTCCTTAAATAGGCTAACGAAGTGGCCAATTAGCCCCAAGATTACTCTTGAGGAGACCTCCTCCTGAGGAGCTATTCCTGCTTTTTGGCAGCTCTGTGCACCCGTAGATTGAGAAGAGGCTCCTCCTCTTTACTTAAGGGAGCTTCTGGAGGTTCTGAAGATCGTGGCTGAATCCCCACCTCTGGCACCACATCTTCTTCACCTCCTTATTGTCCGACTCGAATGCCAGCTAAACAAGCTGCTAGCGCAGCACCACACCAGCCTCTCATTGTCTGAATCAGCTACTAGCTGCACAGTCCACGTATGGGCCACAACACTAATACTGCAGATTAGAGTGAAGCTTTCAGTTTCCCCCACATGACCGTCACTTTAAAAAAAATGAAGATTTCAGCAGTCCAAGCTGCTAAAGCCATTGGTTCAATTTTTCTTTTAATAAAGTGTTGTATTCTCTTATGACAATAGCAAGGATTAAAATCTTGTTCTGCCTTCAGAGGATATGGGAAACGAGTTTTGTTCCATCTAGCTTTGGTTTCTGTTATATACTGATTGGATTATGGAAATTCATTCTTTGAAGCTTTGCAATATGTTTACAGATTTCATAGAAGAACAACAAAATTGTAGCAATGAAGAATTAAATTTCCCATTGGTGGGGATGGAACCTCTTAACCTTGTCAGGAATTGCTGTTGTAATCCAAATGTTAAGGATACATGCATTCATCTGGATGCCCACCAAAAATCAGAATAGCGTGAATATCTGGGTGCTTAAGAAATTAGCTTAAATCTTTATAACCATTATCCAATTTTGCTAAATACCTTCAGGAATATCCTTTATAATCCTATAACTCAAGTGGATTTAGGCAAGTCCTCCTAACTTTTGATAGAGATTCTGCCCGAGCGGAGATATCATCATTTGTCATAAATAGGTAATTTATCAATCCCATAGAGATTTCTGTTTTGAGATTGTACAAAATTCTTTGAATTTCAGAGTTCAGGGTGGAACAGAAAGCACTGTGAACCCAGGAATGGAACTCACATTCAGTAGGTTAGAATTGAATTGGCAATCAGTGTGGCTCATTCTGTCATAATCCCAATTTGAGAATGGAGATAGAGGAGGAGGAAGGAGAAGGAGAAGGAGAAGGAGAAGGAGAAGGAGAAGGAGAAGGAGAAGGAGAAGGAGAAGGAGAAAAAAAATTTAAGACTGGAATTTTCAACTTTCACATCCAGTTGAAGGACAGTAATGTTTCTTTGAATTCACACTGCTCCAGGATTGGGTTTGCACCATAAATTGGCACATGCTTCCAAAAGAGAAGTGCAGCAAGATCTGTCATGTCTTAATCAGCAAGTACACCTGTGGCAATTCCTCGGCCAATTGCAAAGTGATCATAGGTTGTTGGGAAAAGAAAGACATTAATTAAAACTCAGATTAATTTAATCAGGTGCCTCCCAACTCACAGATCACCCAAGGAGTCATGCAGTAAAATGAGGATATTAGTAGCTAAGGAAAATGTACAACAGGAAAGCTAAGGGACTTTAGTAACCTTAGTCAATTCTGCCTTTATTTAAGAGAGTTAAATCCCAAATTTCTGCATTTTAGCATCAAGTTACATCAAGCATCATGGCCTCTTTCCATCTAGATAGAAGGAAGTATGAGATAGGAAATCTTTCCAGTGGGGTACCATCCAGCCTTGACAGTCCTTCCTTCCTGGCATTAATTTAATAGGATCCTATTAAATTCATTCAACTTGCTCAACAGTTTTTAAGGTCCACAATTTCTATTTTTAATACTTTGGAAGAAAATAGAAATCCATTGTGAACACAGAGCATTCAGTACTGAAGAGGTCCTGATTAGCAGCCTTTCTGTCAACTTAACTTGATTTTAGAAAACTCAATCCTAACTTCCCCCTCCCCATCTCCTCTCCCAAACTTCTTTTCCTTTAAGTGTCATGACTTTAAAATTGTAAGTCGGGGAGCTTCCGATCAGGATGTTAGTTAAATGAGACAAGGAACAATTTCAGCCATTTTTCTGCAACCTATTCCTCTTATTTGTAATGGTGCTGCAATCTTTAGCTGAAATGTGTGCAAACATTTTAAACAAAATCATATTAAACAAAATCAGATTACCCTTGTTCTGCCTCTTTCCCTCCACACCCAAATAGAGAAGAAAGGTTACAGGCTGCTCTCCCTCACTTTCCCACACTCAACTCTAAAGGAAGTGAAAGCTCTTTTGCAACTAAACAAGTTTCTACATCTTGCAAACATATATTAGCCTCTCATCACAAAGCGTTACCCTGCAAAGAGAAAAGATTCATGAGAAACGTCCACCTTTTCACATTTATGTTTTAATTTTCTTTAATGCATGCCCATATACGATGATGAACTCTGGTTGCACTTACATCGATCTTGAATTGATGCCCTGTCAATGATTCTCATAACATTAGAGCTCTTTGGCAAATCAGTTTATTACAGAATCTTACAGAATAACAGAGTTGGAAGATACCTTGTAGGTCATGTAGTCCAACCCCCTGCTTAAGCAGGAGACTCTCTCTCATTTCTGACAAGTAATTGCTCAGTCTCTTCTTGAAAGCCTTCACAACTTCTGAAGGCAAGCTGTTCAATTGGTTGATTGTACTCACTGTTAGGAAATTTTTGTAAAGATTAAAGTACTTTGCTTATTTTAAACCTTAATGCTTTTCAACTTGCCAATGAACTGGGGGAAGGGAAGGGGAAATGAAATGCCGATAATGTATGCAGAGATTCTGAGAGCATCAAAGCCATCAAGGTCACCACTGCAGGTGCTTAAGAAATAGATGGATTGTTCCCATAACAAAAGGATGTCTCATAATTGGACAATATGATCATTCAGGGGTGGGGAGAAAGGAAAGTTATTGTTTAACTAGGCAAGCATTTGCGCAGGAAAACCAGAGCTGGTTTTGTTTCTTCAGTATCAATGTGATATATCCAATACTTTGTCCTTGTCCTTGGTTAATGTATTTCAAGGCATTTACAATTCCAGAAGTTGTTGGCACTCCATCACCGAAGGTTTTTAAGAAGAAATTGGACAACCATTCATCTGAAATGGTCTAGGGTCTCCTGCTTGAGAGTTGAATTAGAAGACCTCCAAGGTCCCTTCCAACTCTGTTATTTTGTATTCTGTTATTCGGCTCTTCCAGCCCTCTGAAATCAAGGCCCTATGGCACCTGATTGTGTTTTTAAACTGTGTGACTTTTGGTTTATTGTTTTTTCTGTGTGATGCAAAGCAAGTTAGCAAAGCAATCAGGAGGATGAGTGGGAGAGGATTAGGTGAGTGATTATTTGTTGTGCTCTTCCATTGATTGAGAGAGAGTGATGGATGGCCCATGGAAAATACCAAGCATTGCAAGAAAGTGATGGAGAAAATATTTGGATGCTACCGTAGAAAAATAAAGAGAGAGAAAGAAAATGGGTGGCTTTTTTTGTTAGGTGGCTGCCCTGAGCATGAGTATGTAAGATAGTTCAAAGAGGTGATCAGAACATTAGAGCAAAGCATATTTTGTAATAATTGGCAGTAATGACCTGTCCATTTAATGTCCATAAATTTATTTTCTACAACCATTTGTGCTTAAAATAACAAACATTAGCTGGAGACTTGTTTCCCCAAAATAACACTGAAAGCCTGACCTGGTATGGGTAGAAAGCAGTGAAGTTTTTCAAGAAACCGTTGTAGAAAATTGGAATTTAGTGGCCATAATAAATATGCATTGGGAATATAAAGAGGGCTTTAAAGTCCTGAGAACACTGGACATATGAATCTATCTTCTGGTTGACCTAGGTTGGATTGTCTTGTGCACAATTAAGCCAAGAGTATTTCTTTCTTTCTTTTTTCTTTTTTTGTTAAAAAGTTTTTTAAAAATTTTACACATATTTTCCCCCTCCACCCCCCTCTTATCCCCCCCTGGACTTTCCAGAGCAAATACAGGGTATAGCATTTAACAAACACACACACAAAAACACCACACACTAACTATCTATAGATTTATCTCCCTCTTGCACTTTAACACCCCTTGTTCATATTTAAATATAACTGTTTAAACCAGTTCTTGCTTGAAAGTACTTAATCCCACTTCATTTTTGTCCATTCTTCAATAATAAGCAGGTCTTCTTTCTTCCAGTATTACATAATCAAAGCCTAATTACAATTAACCATCACATCTCCAACCCTTACATATGTTAATACATTAACAAAATATTTCAACTAGTCTCAAGTAAAATATTTTGTAAAAAACCTTATTTTACTTTTCATCCCATAAACTTATATTGAATGTAAACTTATTCATCTTATTCTCTACAAATCCACTACATAACATTAATGTGACTTAAAACAAAATGTAGAAGTTTAAGTAATCCTTCTTGTAACCCATGAATTTGTGTTGAGAGATCTACACTGACCTTAACTTTAACATCCACAATATTTTCCTTTTAACCCATCAACTTTTATAGATTTTTGAACAAAACATTGTTTAAAATATACTTCCAAACAAAAGTAAAAATTTAGTCAGTAGCCTATAACAATTCAAACATAACATTACTTAATATAACTTTCCAGAACAAATCATGTCCCTAAATATAAGTAAATCATTCATTTTCACTCTAATATCTTTTCAAAACAAAACAAATCATATCCCTAAGTACAGGTATAATAATTCTTTTTCACTATTACTATCCTCCCCAACAAGGAGGATTATAATTTTTCCATCTCCATTTTTTCCTGATTTTTTTGCAAGCCTTCTTCTTTAGTTTTGTTCCTCCGCCTTTTTTTATTTTTTCAAATTCTTGGGTTTTCAGCTGGAATTGTTGAACCTTACAGTCTTGTTCACTTCGCAAAGTAGTTCCTTTTAATAAGCACACCACTTTAACTAGAATTGAAAGTCCATTTTTATAAAGAAATTGTAATGTTCCATTTCGAATCCTTCTTCTTATATTAAAAATCCCAACGCCTCCTGACAATTTTCCATTTGACTGCATCAGAACCTCTGGAAATCTCTCTCTCAATATTTCCTGGTTAGACTCCTTCAAGCCTCTCAGCTTCCCCTTCTTAATTTGAAGAACATCCACTCCATTTTCCACAGGCGCTTTAAACTGGGTTGTTTCTCCTCTTCATTCAGCATCTCAATATTATTTGGCATCTGGGATACCAATACAGTATCTCCCCTTGTATCTTTGTTGCAAATTTGAGTAAAAACCTTCTCAAAACGCCCTTCCAGTCTTTCCATTAATGAGGAGGTAAATGATTCTAGCATTTCTTTAAAGAGATCCACAGTCAGTATTTGTGTATTTGCTGATGTGGGTAATGGTAAGCCTTCGTCCCTTTCAGAAAAATCAGCCCTTTTTTTTCTTCCAGTAAAGCTTTCACTTTATACTTTCCCAGCAACTAATTCAATTATTCCAGTCCTTAAGTGGTACAAGTCTTTTTTCTTTTTCTAAAAATAATTTTTAAGTCCTTCTCCTTTTAAAATATCCTCTTCTTTTAAGCAGGGGCTCTCAGCACAGCATAATACTTTGTATCTAAGTTTTGTTTCTTCATGCCCCATTAAGGCTAAACGCCATCTTACTTTCCCTTTCTTCCATAAGAATTCAGAGTGAAGTAATAAACTTTCTGGAGTTAAAGTTTAGTACTTGCAATTTAGTTTCTCCTGTGATTGCTCTGCCAGCTTTTAGATCCAGAATCCTTTTTTTTTAAGTTGAATTGCTGGGGTGGTCATGGCATCTAGTTCTGCTTAAAGCAGAAACATCCCGGGTCCGGAGCAATGACGGGCTTTCCGGGGAGCTCTCACCCTTTAAGCCCCAGATTTTTTTTAAAAAAACCTGGGGCTCTTGGGGAGCTCTACCCACACCCATTGGCTCTCTTTTCCCCCTTCACCCAGGGGGAAAGTTTTCAAGCTGCTAGACAGCTGATTTTCACTGTTCTAGCGGCTCTTACAGAGCCCGGGGCTGGCACTCACAAAGGAGCGTCCTTGAGTGCCAGCGGAGCCACAGGAAGTCCCAAGCCAGGAGTATTTCAAGTCAATGATATGACTTAATTTTGAGAGACTTCCCTTACAAAATAGAGAAAGGCAAATCAGAACAGTTGTTGAACTTCTTTGCAATTTCACTGGTTCAAAAGGAAGTATTCAGGATCACAATGATGATCTTTAATATAACCTCCTTGGTATATTTAATATAACCTCCTTGAATGAGAACAAAGTTTTCATATAATTTGAGTCCAAAAAATAACCATAGCAAAAATTGAGAACTCTTCCATCATCCCACATTGTGTTTTTATCAGTGAAGTTGATCTTCAAAGAGCACCCCAAATTTCTTCCAGTTTGACATTTAGGCTGGTGGAGGAAATTCTCAGCCAAATCAAGTTCATTATCAAAAGATTGTCTCCTCCATCTATCTTTGTCACAAACTGGCATTAAAGAAAAGAAAAATTCTTTGGGTGTACGTGCGAATTTCACATCAATCTCTAAATCAGGACTCACAATGAGTATCTGTGGACACTAATGTTCCATCTGATTTTTTTTTTTAAAAGATTGATTTCTATAGGTCTGTGTTGTCCGACAAAATGGAATGAAGGCACATTTGAAAATGTGCTTCTTTGGGGTCCCACGTTGGTCTCATAAGAATTCTTATGGAATTAATGTGACAGATGACTCAGTCCTGAGATTTGGCAATTTGGTCCAGTTGGGTGAAATTGGTCAAAAGATCACAGGAAGAATGGGTGCTGGAAAGCTTTCAAGATCTATTTAAAGATAGCCTGGATAGCTCAACAGGCTAAAAGCAGACTAAAGCCTGTTATTAACATCCACCTGTCTGCAATTACACCAGTTCGAATCTCACCAGGCTCAAGGTTGACTCAGCCTTCCATCCTTTCTAAGGTAGGTAAATTGAGGACCCGGTTTGTGGGGGCAATAAGCTGACATTGTATAAAATATACAAAAGTATGAAGGCTATTTCTTAATGCATTGTAAGCCACCCTGAGTCTTTGGAGAAGGGCAGCATATAAATCTAATTTTAAAAAAAAAGATAAAGTAATCCCCTGTCATGTCTGACTCTAGGGGGAAGTGCTCATCTCCATTTCCTAGCTAAGGGAGCCAGCATTGTCTGTAGATGCTTCTGTGGTCATGTGGCCATCATGATTGTATGTCAAGCTGCGGGGAACATTGTTACTGTCCTCTGTCCAATTAGTGAACCCAAAACAAGGAAACACTCTAAGGAGACTTGAATTCCCCAAAGTAAAACTTTATTGGATACACCACGTTGGTACTGAAGAAATGAAACCAGCTTTGGTATTCCCATGAAAATGCTTGTTCAGTTAACAATAACTTCTTCTCTCCACCCCTGAGTGATCACATTGTCCAAGTATGAAATTCTTTTGTTATGGGAACAGCTTTCAGAAGCACCTGCAGTTGTGACCTTGATGGCTTCCGTGCTCTCACAATCTTTGCATGCATTCTTCACATTCCGTTTCCCCCTTCTGTCCATTCAGTTCATTGGCAAATTGAAAAGCATTAATGATTGAAAGAAGCAAAGTGGTTCAATCTTGACAGTTACTTTCTCACTGAAGTAGTACATATTTATCTACTTGCATTTGCGTGCTTTCAGATTGCTAGGTTGACAGGAGCTGGGGCAAGTAAGAGGAGATCAGCTGATCATGGGGTTCTTGGATCTTGAACTGCCAGTCTTCCAGTTGACAAACCCAGTGTTTTAACCACTAAGATTTATTTACTTTTGGATATATGGCTGTGCTGACCTTAGCTAGACTGCGAAGTCATTAAGACAGAGGTTAAATCCAAAAATTTTCCCTACCAGTTCTGTGGGCATGGCTTTGTGGGCATGGCTTTGTGAGCATGGCTTTGTGGGCGTGGCTTGGGGGGGTTCATATGACCAGGTGGGCATGGTGAACTTGACATCACTCACGTCACTCACTGTTAGAGCCAGGAGATGTCATGGATTGAGTAAAATGTGGTAAAAATCATTTAACAATGCTCTTGCTTAGCAACCAAAATTTTTGCCTCAATTGTGGTCATAACATATGACCACAATTGAGGCAAAAATTTTGGTTGCTCTCTGCCTTTCTCTGCATGGCAGTCTTGTCCTAGTAAACTCCTCCTTTCTGGCAATTTTCCTCTCTGTTAGAGAACACCAAAATAATCCAAACGATGTAAGATTTCCTGCTGCAGCAGGGGGTTGGACTAGATGTCCTCTGAGATCCCTTCCAGCCCTAGATTGTGTCTTCTGAAGCCACGTCTAGTGCCAGGATTTGTGATGTTTCCTCCTCCTCCTCCTCCTCCTCCTCCTCCTCCTCCTCCTCCTCCTCCTCCTTCTCTCTCTCTCTCTCTATCTCTCTCTCTCTCTCTCTCTCTCTCTCTCTCCCTCCCTCCCTCCCTCCCTCCCTCCCTCCCTCCCTTTCTTCCTTCTTCCTTCTTTCTTTCTTTCTTTCTTCTTTCTTTCTTGTCTCTCTCTCCCTTCCTCTTTCTTTCTTTCTTTCTTTCTTTCTCTCTCTCTCTCTCTCTCTCTCTTTTTCTTTTCTCTCTCTCTCCCTTCCTTCCTTCTTCTTTTTCTTTTTTTCTTTTTCTCTTTCTTTCTTTTGACAGTGGGAGAAGGAAGAAAGTGCCCTGGGAGGGAGGGAGGGTGGCCTGGCCCAGAAGCTGCGCATCCCCATCATGGGCTAGATGCAGGCAGTGGGACCAAGGCGGAGGGGAAAGAAAATGGACAGCTGTCACCCAAAGGCCCCATGGAAGCCAAGCTCACCAGGCCCAAAAGGTGAGCGAGCCTCGACATGTTCCCCGAGGCGGCGCCTTGGCCATGTGTAGTGGGTCTCCCTTCCCCCACCACTGCCAGCATCAGCCTTACCTTTTAGATCCTCCGCTGGCATATGCAGCATGCCATCATCTCAATGGAGCCAGGGCATTGGTAAGGCTGATGGCAGGTGGCCCTTGGTGGAGACACAGCCACAGTGCTGGGGCTGAAAGAGGCAATGGCAGCTGTGCTCTGGGAGGGCAGGCCTAGTGCTGCACATTCTGAAGCACATTCTGCCCTTCTGAAGCCCCCAATGCTTTGAGTTTCCTTCCGTCATCTAGCTTGACTGCCCAAGCAAACCTCGGAGCCTTCTCTTGCCCCACTCTCCATCCCAGAGGGCTGAACATTCCCCCTGCCAATCATCCATACACACCACCTGCCCCATTTCTACAAAGGCAGAGCCATCCCCTGCAGGGTGATCCAAAGAGGGGAGGAGGATGCTGCATAAAAGGCTGCCTTCCACCTGGGCCTGCATGCCTCCCGTGTTGACTCTATGGGGCTTGGGACTCTGAAGCAGCCCACTGGGTTCCCACCCAACCATTTGCCTGCTCTCTTTGCAAATTGGCCTGGCTGACCACTGGCACCACTCTGGGAACTTGGCCTGCAGAGTCCACCACTCTGGGGGAAGGAGGCTCGTTCATGGTGGTGCTTCCCACTGGCGAAGAAGCAGAATGAGAGGTGCAGAAGCTGGCAGATGGCCAGGCAGCAGCCCGCTGCATGGGGAGAGGGCCAGGCCTGGCCACACCACTGTGGAGCCTGCGGCACTTTCCCTTTGGCCTGGATGGCAGTGCTTACCCGGGCATGCCAGTGCGGATAATCCTTCACCTTGGCAAAGACCAGTCACCACACTTGTAATTTTGCAGCCGGCCATAGTGGGACATGGTGCAAGCAGAGAGGTTGATGCAGCCCCTGCCAAGGCCGCCTTGGCCAAGTGATCGCCGCACCTCCCCTTGTCTGCTGCCTTGCCTGCCACGGCTGTGTGCTGCACTTGGAAGGGTCTGCCACCGCTACTCTCACCGCCCTCCCTCCCCACCTGGCTGCAGACTGCCCTCTCAAAGCACCACCACCGCCATTCACTTTCATTTTACTGTGGGAGAAGGAAGAAAGTGAACAGCGGTGGTTCAGTGGTGCTCTGGGAGGACAGGCAGACATCCCGGTGCTGCACATGTAGTGTGTATGTGCAGCAGCCCTAGGACATCCACCTGCCATCCCAGAGCACCACTGCTGCTGCCCCTCTCAACCCCAGTGCAGCATCTCCGTTTTCACCAAGGGTCGCCCACCCATCCATTGACCAGGCTGAACTGGACGCCAACCTCAGAAGGCAAGTGGGCATGGTGGACCACTGGTAAGGCTGTGTGGAAAGCAGGCAAGCATGGCAGGGCTGCAGGGAAGGGAGTAGGCTGCTAGTTCTTTTCCCCATGGTCTGTAGCCCGCAGCCCCAACATGCTTGCCTGCCTTCCATATGGCCTTCCCAGTGTCCCTGTGGCTAGATTGCAAAGGCAGGCAAGTGGGACCGGGGGGGGGGCAGGGGCAGCTAGCTAGGTTGCAATTTGCAGGCTTACCTGGCTGACAGATCAGGGCCACTCAGTTGGGGTGCAGCACTTCAGGCAGCCAAGCTGCAGAGCAGAGACTGGATGGGGCAGGACAAGTGAGCGAGAAGCAACTGGGGGACCCGTTTGGGGGCATCACCAGCCAGCGGTCTCTACCAGTTCAGTGACACAGGCCAAATGACTGCTACTGGTTCACCCGAACTGGTCAGATTTCACCCCTGCATAAATAGAGAGCCTCAAATAGCTCAACAGGCTAGATAGCCTATTATTAACATTCAGCTGTCTGCAATTATTGCAGTTTGAGGCTCAGGGTTGACTCTGTCTTCCATCCTTTCTAAGGTAGGTAAATTGAGGACCCAGTTTGTGGAGGCAATAAGCTGACTTTGTATAAAAATATACAAAAGTATGAAGGATATTGCTTAACGCATTGTAAGCCGCCCTAAGTCTTCAGAGAAGGGCAGCATATAAATCTAATTTTTTTAAAAAAATACCTGGCTCTTCCTTTAAGTGTTAGGGACCATTTAAATGGGAGATCCCTTTTGACTGTTTCATATTTGGCATTTATATATTAAATCATTTCTTGTGTTGTGAGTTTTTTCCTTCCTTGATTTATTGCTTTTGTGCAGAACGGCGAGAATGCCGAATCATTCTGGTTGAGTTGGAAAGTCTTTTAAACCTAATTAATAAATATGCATTTGGGAATGAGTCGGGGCCTTTTCAACAGCTACTTTTAAAAAACATTCACAACATTCTCCCAATGTCAGGGTTTCAAGTAACACCTCCAACAAAATAAGACCCTGGGTCCACACAATTCCCCCCTCCCAGTTTCCCACAGTAGTAAATGTGGCAGGTCTGAAGATCCAAGGAAAAAGATAGTTTCCAGGCCTGAAACCCAAAATGCCAAATGTTAAAACAAAATTTGCCTAGTCCTGCTTTAAGACATAATCTTCAACCTTTTTTGAATAAGAAACCTCAGCTGGCTATAAGCCCAGTGTCAGTAGTTTGTTGGAATTAAATATCTAGAGTGTATAAGTGTCACTTATTTTAGCCATGTCATGCTGGGGAAATTCACTGAAAAAAAAAAGCAATTATGTTAGGAAGAATTAGCGGTAAAAGGAAACCAGGCAGCCAAAGAATGTGGTGGCTGGACACCATCAAATCTGACACCAGCCAGAACATAGAACAACTCAAAGAAGCAGCGCAAGATCAGAAGAGATGGAAAGACCTGAAGAATTACCAAGAGTTGGACATGACTGAATGGATGACAAAGCAAAACCCATTGCAAGTATCATCATCTAAATGTAATGGTAGCTCCATGGACATCCCCTTTTTAAAAAGCTTCCTGATTGTTCTTTCTCTTCCTTCCTCTCCGACTGCTCGCAGTTTGTGTTGGCAGGGGGGCAGAGGTCGACCTCGAGGCGCCTCACATGGGGAGTGCTGCAGGGGTCGGTCCTCTCGCCCCTTCTGTTCAACATTTATGTGAAGCTGCTGGGTGAGATCATCCATGGTTTTGGGGTGAGAGTCCATCTGTATGCTGATGATATTCAGCTGTACATCTCCACCCCAAACCACCCCAATGATGCCTTTGATGTGATGTCTCGTTGCCTGGAGGCTGTGCAGGTCTGGATGGGGGGAAATAGGCTCAGACTCAACCCTTCCAAGACTGAGTGGCTGTGGTTCCCGGCGTCGTGATATAGTCATCTGGTGCCATCGCTGACTATTGGGGGTGAACTTTTGCCCCCTCAGAGAGGGCTCACAATCTGGGCATCCTCCTGGACTCACAGCTGTCTTTAGAAGAGCATATGACGGCCGTGGCCAGGGGGGCTTTTTATCAGGTCCACCTGATCCACCAGTTGTGGCCCTTTCTAGATTGCAACGCCCTACACACAGTCACTCACGCTCTTGTCTCCTCTCGATTGGACTACTGTAATGCTCTCTACATGGAGCTCCCCTTGAAAAGCACCCAGAGGCTCCAGCTGGTCCAGAATGCAGCTGCGCGGGTGGTTATGGGTGCAACCCATTATGCCCATGTGACCCCCCCTTCTATGTGAGCTGCACTGGCTCCCAGTGGTCTTCCGGGTGCGATTCATGGACCTTTAAAGCGTTCCATGGCATCGGACCGGGTTACCTTAAAGACCGTCTCCTGCCACCAGTAGCCTCCCACCGGCCAGTCCGCTCCCACAGAGAGGGTCTCCTCAGGGTGCCATCGGCCAAATTATGTCAGCTGGTGACACCCAGGGGGAGGGCCTTCTCTGTGGGAGCTCCTACTCTCTGGAAGAAACTGCCCCCAGAATTACATAAGATCACTGACCTCCGTGTATTCCGCTGTGCCCTCAAAAGCTTTTTGTTCCGCCAGGCTGGGCTATTGATGTGAAGATTTTTAAATTGGTTTTAATCTGGGATTTTAAAATTTGGGGTTTTATATTGAGCCAAATTATTTAATATTTTTAATTTTAAAATTGTTGTTTGTCTTGTGCTTTTAATTAGGCTATGCACCGCCCCGAGTCCTTTAGGAGAGGGGTGGAATAGAAATAAAATTATTATTATTAAATTATTATTATTATTTTGTCCTTCAAAAAGCACAAGGTCAAGATGGAAATCCACAGGGCGGACTGAGAATCAGGACGATAAACCAAATTAAGCCATTTCATGTCTATGTCGCCTCTGCCTCTGTGACTCCCTTTTAAATCATAAACCTTGTTTCCTCCATCTGCTAAGCAAGGAGTTCTCTCCGATAATGAAAAATACAAGAAGCACTCAAGAAGCAAAGAAAAGAGTGTGTGACAGTGCAATTCCCTCAACAACTTTATAGGAAGGAGATTATATGCCTTCTTCTGTGTACTTGCTTTCTCAAAAATCTGTTTTTCAGGCATGTTTCCACAAAGGTGAGAATTACATTTTTGGCAAGTGGACTTGGAGAAGCAGGAAGCTTTATGAGAATTTCAGCCCACATTCCTTTCTTTGTTCAACACTGAGGCTAAGCAGCCTGAACTTTGATGTTTCATTTACCACACCAAAGCAGAAGTTAATCTTATCACAAATTAATGTGGGCATCAACCTTCATGAGAGCAATATCTTTTCTGATCTTCCTAGAGGAAAAGAGAAGTGTAAGAAGGCTATATCATGTCCCAAAGGTGTTTTCTCCAAAAAGCAACTGGACTTTCTAAGTTAGACCAGAAGGAGCTTTTTGGATGAGAAGAGAAACGTTTTTAAAGAAAGTCCAGTTGCCTGATTTCTTTTAGAGAAAGCATCTTTGGGATAACCATTACCTGGCTGATGTAGAATCTCCATAGACATTGAGGCTACACCATTCATTGCAAATATATTGCACTCACTATCTCATAAAATGTTCCTTTGTTGGCTTTTGTGAAACCTGAAAATAATATAACTCTCAACATGGCTTCTTATCATGCAATTGACTTACTTGTTCAAGTCATGTTCAAAAGTGGAGTCACAAGCAAGCCGATAAACCACAATTTGTTTTAAAATAGATTTTTTTCAGCTCTGTATTGTAGGGATCTAATTTTGCCTCAATATGAGGATAAAAGAACTAAAAGAGATAGGCTTTAATTACTCAAGTCATAATGGACAACAGGAAATCAATATGCAGAAGATTCTACACAGTGATAATACGGCTAAATATTTCTCAGAATTGAGGCAAGACTTCAGAAGGGCTCAGAATCAAAATTTCATTGTTTAATGTGATTTCTTTGACTTTCTTTGTTCTTCCTTCCTAATTTGTTGTGTTGAAAGCACAATAATGCATAATCTATTGCATTTGAATTGCCATAATGATTCACTGATGTGACCTAGCTGAATAATGAAATATCTGCAAGCAAACAACCAAGCTCAGAGACCACCAAGGATTCCACAAACACGATAAAGTTTTGCAGATCTAACCTTTTCCCACACATTATTCACCTGTCAAACAATTCTCTTCCTTTCCAAAGAAATAGCTGTGTGCCCTATCAACTTTTCGATGAATTTCAAACCAAGCTAGCAACTATGAAAGATTCAGCATTTAATGAGAAAGAAACCTGCAGAAAGAAAAGAAACAGTTTACTGTATTCTGCTGTCATAGTTCTTCATTGATTTTTAATAAAGGAATAGAAAAGTTCAAAGGTAGCAGAGGATGAACTGTAGAAGGGGACAAGTGAGTACTCAGTCCAAAGAACTCTTCAAGTGCTTATTAATTTTTTCTGGTTTATTCTTTCAACCAGAATTCACTAAAGTTTCAAATGCTCCCAAAATCACAACATTTGGGGGGAGGCAAAGAAGAGGAGGGGTAGAAGAGTAAAGATGTTCTTAAACATCAAACAGTATCTTTTGTTGTTGGTTGCAAAGTCGTGTCCGACCTATCATGACCCTGTGGACAACTTTCTTCCAAGTCTTCCTTGTTAGGTGTTTTGTGCCAGCCATGGCAGTTTCTTAAAGGGCCACCAGATGGGAGCAAAGAGGCACCTCTGATCCCAAGGAGCTCCGGCCCCTGCAGCCCCATTGGGGAATGCTAATGGCCCTCCAGGCCCCCATACACATCAGTAAGGGAGGGGCCAGGGACCCCTATAAAAACCCCTGCACAAGAGCTGCTCTTCCCTGCTCTTGTCCTACTCTCCTATGGGTCTGACCCATAAGCTCAACCCAGGCATGCATGCCTCCATACCTGGGAATCCATTTTACTTTACTTTTACTTCCAAATAAATACTTAATTTGATTGCATCCTTGCGTGCTGCCTTTTCTTGAAAGCACCCTCAACGAACCATCGTTCTTTCGCGAGATCCCTCACAAAAGTGGTAGCCTGAGGATGGTTTGAGCCTAAGCTTCGAAGCCAGCAGAATCAAGATGCCAGGAGGTTCCAGCAAGAACCCCCAAGAGATGGATGGCAGGACTTCCCCGGTCATGACCAGGAGTCTCCAAGCAAGGTTGACAGCCCTGCATCCAGTGCCTGATGTGAACTTCGATCCAGAGGAGGGTACAGATGACCTCTATGCCCCCAGAAGACCCAGCGGAACACAAGGGACTCCTTCGCATGTTTCCTTGCAGCTGCAAGCCACAGAGGAAAGCGTGGAAGGCCAGCAGTCAACCCAGGACTGCCAGGACACTGGGGATGCGGCCTGGGACCAGGCCACCTCCAGCATGGACCAGCTCACTGGCAATGAATGCAGAGAGCTGCTAAGAACGCTCCTAGCAACCCGAGGGACGCCTGGAGCCAAGCCACGTGGGACACCAGCACAGGGGGCCTCTGGGCACTGGGTAAGTCCTTCCCCAGCGCCCAGGAGGCTCCCCAACATGGCACCGGCCACCCTGGGGGACCCCGGGGCCCCGGAGTTTTTGGCAGGAAAATTCCTGCCAAATCGCGACCTGCAGCTTCCAGGGCTAACTGGAAGCAACATGGTGGCCCCCCAGGTCACCTACTCCAGCGAGGCTTTGTAGGCCTCAACTAGGCCTCTAGGTCCAGCAACTGATGGCAGACAGCCGAAGCAGCATGCAAACTGCTCGGCTCCCCACCCCCCAACAGGCAAGCCGCGAAGTCTGCCCAGCCGCTCCTGCTGCAGCAGGCATCAGAGCTGCAATCCAAGTCCTGGTTGCAGCCCTGGAGGCCACAATGACCACGGCCTCAACCTCGGGAGCAGCCAGCTTCTATCCCCAGGAGGCCAACGAGGGGGGGCGTACAGTCTGGAGCCCCCCAGCCAGGACCCAGGCCTCCAGAGAGCCCCAGAAGAACCCCTGGGGGCTCCAGCCTTTCCAACACCCCCACCAAGGCAACGGAGGACTCACCTCAACGTGTTCAGAGGGCCTGCAGCTGAGCCGCCCACTGCCCAAAATGGATGCCTACTCCAGAGTCTTCAGGACCATCGGTGGGCCCCTCCAGGTGATCCTCAGCATTTTTGGGCTTTTCCAGCCCCATCCTGCAGCCTTTGCCCCTGGTAAGTGTTCCAGTACTGGGAGGGCTTCCAGAGGAACCTTCAGGGCCTCACAGGCTTGGGCCCAGGCCTAGCCCTGAAGCACAGAGGGAGAGGTCCACTCCTGTTGACTCTTGGGCTGGAATGAGCTCTGAGCATGCTCAGCAGTCTGGGCATGCTCAGTTTGATCCACCTGAAAAAGAAAAGAATAATCAGAAGAAAATACCAACACCGGCCAGCAGAGGGATCCCTCTCCCATTCACTTCAATGGGACATAGGCAAAGATACCATGGACAGCAAAATACAAATATACTTTCTGCTCCTGCTTATTCCTTTTCTTCAGCACTTCCGAATAACTTTGAAAAACTACATCTGGCAGGTGAAAATTATTACATCTGGAGTAAAGAGATACAAGTATGTCTCTTAAATAGGGGACCCAAAGATGGTTCTAGACCCGCCATCTTTCCCTTGGGGGCCTCAAGAAGAGTGGTACCACAGGAGAGCCTATACCACTCTACTGAGCTCATTAGATGCTAAATTGTACCCTAGCATTCCAGATGGGCTCGCAGCTAGTGAAATTTGGGGGTTGCTATATAGCCTATTTAACAGTGATAGCTTGGGCTTCAGCACAAGACTCACAACAGAGTTTTATAATACCAAGCTAAAATTTGGGGCTAACATGGCTGAGCACCTCGCTGTGATTCTGGCATCCCTGAACAAAAGTTGGGGCAATTTTATTGTCTCACTAGAGGGAACCAGAAAGGAAGTCATGACTCTGTCCTACCTCACAGGGAGTCTCAATGAGGAAGACAGGAGGCATAAAGATGCGGGAGAGTACACCAGGGCCACAACTCATCACATCAACAGAAGGCACCAGAGTTCAGAGCAGGTTAACATTACCAGCAAGGACCTAAGCATTGCTCCAATCAAGAAAGGGGCAGGGGACAGAGAAGGGGGACTGGTGGGGGCAAAGGTCGTGCTAAGGGCAATTTTGTGTATACTAGCTATTTCACCCCCACCACAAAGGCTGATGGCCCTACTGGCCTCTGGTTACTGGACTCTGGGGCTTCATCTCACATTGCTAACTTGAGACAAGGCTTTAAGAGATTAAGGAGATTAACTCCTCTGTTAAGGTTGCAAATGGTAACGATGTTTTGGTTGTTGGGGAGGGCACTGTCTCTGTACCAGGGCTGGGCAATGTTGAAGGTGTATTACATGCTCCCTCTATAGCCAATAACCTGTTAAGCATAACTAAGCTATGTAATGATGGCAGGGTGGAGGTATTATTTTGCAAAGGGGGAGGCCTCATCACTCGAGACAAGAGGGTCATTGGGAGTGTTACCATTATAAATGGTTTGCCATATTTCTCCCCCGAGTACCAAGCCACAGGAGACAGCTCACAGGGTGCCACCTCAGAAGGGGCCTGCGCACAGAAAGAGAGAAAGGCTCCACAGCCAGCTCCCAGGCTGTCAAAGATGCACAAGTCTGAGGCAGTTGCGCCCATGCCACCTCAACCAGCCCCATGGCCTTCCAAGGCCAATGCGGGCATGAAATCTGAGCCTCAGCAGGCACCTAAGGCAGATAAGCCCAAGAAAGGGCCTAAGGTGCCAGCACTGCCCAAGGCAATCAGAGTCAAGGGGGTGTCAGTGGGGAAGCCACTCCACACTAAATGTGCCCACCTCTTACATTGGAGGTTAGGCCATGCAAGCTTCCCCGTGGTTAAAAAGATGGGGGAATTCACTGAGGGGATTCACCTCCAGGATTGTGAGGTGTTTCTGGACTGTGCCATTTGTAAGAGGGCAAAGAGGAAGGCCGTCCCAATACCTAACGTGTCATAGTGTAAAACACAATACCCATATCAATTGATACATGTTGATTTGGTTGGGCCATTTACACCATCCCTGGGAAAGAGGCAGTATTTCCTCACTGCTGTCAATGACTTCTCAAGGTATGGCCACGTCTATACCCTCACAGAAAAGTCTGAAGCCTTTGATGCCATAAAGTCACTGTACAACTATGTGGAGACCCAGCACAAGACAAAGATTGCGCAGCTGCAGAGTGACCGTGGGGCTGAGTTCATGTCCCGAAAGTTCCAGGACTGGGTGAGGCATAAGGGCATACACCATTTTTGAACAGCACCTTTTTCCCCTGCACAGAACGGTGTGTCAGAAAAACGAAACGGCATTCTGCAGACCATGGTGCACAGCCTGATCGTGGATGCTGGGGTTGTGGAATCTTATTGGGCGGAGGCGGTACACTACACCAATTACACCCTGAACCGCACCTGGAGCAGCGTTGTGAACCCTGCTCTCCACAACCTCCATCACAAAGTGGAGGCTGGAGACCAGACAGAAGTTGCCTAAAATGTTTGGATCCAAGGCAGGTTTCTTGAGGAGGCGCCTGACCACCACCTCCTTCAAGGCAGAGGGAAAGCTCCCCTCATCCAAAGATGCAGTTATCACTGCCTGGATCCAGCCATGTGTCACCTCCCTGAACAGACCAGCCAGGAGGGGCAAGGGTCCAGCAAGCAAGTGGTTGCACTCAGCTTCCTCATGATCCTGTCCACTTCCTCAGGGGTAACAGGGTCGAACTCTTCCCAGACCACAAGATGAGATGCCTCCCCCCATCTGACCCTGCCTAGTCAGAGTTCAAGCCATCCCAAATCTGAGTGATCTTGTCTGACAGATGATGACTAAACTCCTTGGCTGACCCTCATAAAGGGTCCTCCCCTGCCCTCTGGTTCTGGAGGGAGCGGGAGACCCTAAATAGGGCAGCTGGGCGATTATCTGCAGACGCAATGAGGGCGGAGAAGTAACGACACTTCACCACCACCATCTCCAATAGGTAAGAATGCGTAAACATTCTTAGCTGTGCATGGTCAGATTTGGAACGACTGGCCTTCCAACAACTCTCTAGGCCTCTCCTCTGATGCTTCATCCCCCGGAGCTCCTCAGTAAACCAAGAAGCCAACCAAGATCTGTGTCGAGTGAGAGGCCACATAGGAACGACATGATCAAGAGCCCCGGCAGCTGCCTCATCCTAGGCTTCCACCAGGGTCTTGATCGAGGTGTGGGAGAGAGAGAGAGGAATTGTCCCAAGCTCTGTCTGGAATCTATCCAGGTCCATCAGGCGCCTGGGATGGAACCAGGTGGTAGGTTCCGCATCCCAGTGGGGAGAGGTGGCATACTGGAAGCCCAGCCACAGGAGATAGTGATTGGACCATGACAGGGGACAAACAGCAGGTAATCCCTCCCTGAACTCACCATGCCACTGTTCAGAGATGAAAACAAGATTGAGTGCGTGCCCTCCTTCATGAGTAGGGCCCTGAATAATCTGAGTCAGGTCCATGGCTGCCATGGAAGCCATAAACTCCCAAGCCACCCCCGACCCTCTGCCCAAGGATGGCAGATTAAAGTCCTCCAGCACAATAAGTCTGGGGAATTCCACCACCAGCCCTGACAGAGCATCAAGCAGGTGGGCAGGGCCGTTGCCATGCAGCTGGGAGACAGGTACCTGATCAATAGACCTAACTGTCCCTGAGGGCCCCATCTCATGAGGAGGGTTTCACATCCATCTATCTGAGGAACAGTGACCTCCCGCAGTCTTAGAGTCTCCCTAAAAACAACCGCCATCCTCCTTCCCTCCCTGAGCCCTTGGCCGATGCAGCACACAGAAACCTGGTGGGCAAAGTTCAGTCAGAGGGACCCCTCCCTCTGGGCCCAACCAGGTTTCCATAATGCAAGCCAGGTCAGTGTTTTCCTCCTTGATCAAATCCCGAAAGAGGGGAGCTTTGTTGACCACTGACCTGCGTTAAAATAGACCACTCAGAGACCAGAAGGCCTCCCTCTCAAATCCCCAGGAAGTTGGGTAAAACCAGGAGGGTCAGAGCACAGCACCGCTCGAAAGTGGAGACGAGCTCCTAAATGCCAATATAGCCCTCCATTCATCCACCTGCCTCCATTCCTAATCGTAACCGGAATCAAAGCTCTCACCCTATCCCCAAGGGTCCTCAGAGGACCCCATCCTTCTTCTCCACCGTCACTCCCAGTTCCTGGCCAGGACTGCAATTGATCTGGAGGAGCCCCCCCAGCAACCTTCTGGCAATCACAACCCACCCCCCTCCACAGACCTCTTAAAAATCTCCTTAAAAACAATATAGTGCCCCCTTACTATGTCCCCTAAAACTCTTAAAACCCTTGTGCCACCTCTTGAGGTCCCAGGACCCATCATTAAGGTAAATCTTCACAAGGCCCACTGGCCAGACCCAAGAATGGGGTGAGTTTCTCAGGGCAACCAAGTCCGCGATTGTATAAGTTTGTAAAGTCATCCTCAAACATAGAGACGGGAACGGGGCCTATCAAGATCACAGGTCAGTAGTTCAAGGTCCAAAGTCCAAAGTCCACCCCAGCAATAGGGGCCTGCATTCCCAAACACCCTCTCACAGCAGCAGGAAAATGACGGGTGATGGTAATCCTCACCACCTTCTCACCACAGCAAGGTTCCTAGGCCAGGTGGAAATTATCCAGGTGGGATCCACAGATCATTGATGCTCTCCCACCGCAACATAACTTGGTCATATAGCAAGTCCACAGCCACCCTCTCACGGCGGTGGGCAACCACACCCAAAGAGCTGACCATTATCAGGCTGGAGAAAAGAAGGGCAAGGGCTCTTGATACCATAACGAGTCCAGGCAGTTGCAGCAGAGACAGTCAGGGGGTTAAGGCAACAGAGATGGACCATCCAGGCAGAGCCTTCAACCACCTGTGACCCCCAGCCCAGCCCAACCAGCTCGGATGGTATAAACAGGTCTCCAGGATACCTTCCCTCCACAGGTGTGCCAGCAAACCCTGGTCTGTGACTCCACAGGCCCCAAGGTGCTACAGTCCCATGGCGAGGGGGGGGGAAGACTCCCCTATCTGCAGATAGGCGGAGCCTGACCTCAGTGCATAGCTCCCCTCATCTCCCTCGGCTTGGCCTCTCCTCCACCAAGCCGCATCTGGGATGGGGTTGCCCCATCGCCAACAGTCTTCCATACACATCAATGGCAGCCTCCTCACATTCAGCGGGCAACAACTGACTCTAGGCAGACTTTCGCCAAGTGGCTCCCCAGCCATACAGCCGGACCTCGCCGCCACACTGCCATGCCACCTGGTCTTTGCCACAGCGAAGAACACAGCAAAGAAAAAACCACCGTCCAAGTGGCCTCATGGAGCAGCAACTCTGGATCATTTGGTGTCTCCTGGGAGTCTCCGAAGGCAAACTTGGACCTGCCGAGCCCCAGGAGCCCCAGGTGCTCCCCTTACCAGCCCATACCGGGCGACATAACTGCAGTCCCCCTAAAGCCTCCGCATTCCATCAGGATGCCCCATCCCCAGTGGAGCTCAAAAAACCATGGCCATTTTAGGCACTCAACCTAATGGGCAATATAATTGAATCAATAAACAAACAAACAAATAAACAAATAAATAAATAAATATAGAGATAAAAGAGGCACTTGTGAGTGGAGACTGTTTGTTTTGGAAAGAGAATGGCTAACTCACCAGTTTGTTCCAGTTGATTCTGAAACACAGACGTGGGATTCTTATCTAATCCTTTTTGACTGTATATTGGAAGCTAAAGACTATACAAATATCACAAACAATTGTAAGCAAGCCCTTTTTTTGAGCATTTGTGGAAAAGGAGTGTTTGAGATGGCGAGGGCTCTCATTGCGCCCTAACCCCTGCAGACAGTTCCTTGGGACATATTATTAAGCAAATTGATGGAACATTATGCTCCTCGACCATCTTGCATTGCTAGAAGACATGCTTTTTATCATAGGGACCAGGCGGAGGGTGAGTCTATCAGTTGTTATATGGCAGCTCTCAGGAAAGCAGCTATCTATTGTGAATTTAGCAACTTAGATGAAGCCCTTCAAGACAGATTTGTCTGTAGGGTTCGGGATGTTTGGTTACAGAGACGATTATTGGAGAAACCAACGTTAACGCTACAGACAGCAGTAGAGGAGGCGCAAACCACCGAATCAACGAATAGATTGACAGAAGAGATACAGAAGTCAGGCAGCCCCCTGGCGGCTAGAAGGGGGGAAACCGTCCATTGGGGAGAGGTGGAATTACGGGAGGACACTGAAGATGAGGGAAATAATCATGATGATGTCCATCAGTTGAGAGCAGCGAGCAAGGAGCATAGATGGACAGAGGATCAAAAGTTGTTCTCCTCGTGTATAGGGTGTGGTGGAAACCATCCGAGAGCTATGTGTCACCATAAAAACACCATTTATAGATGGTGTGAGAAGAAGGGTCACCTAGCACAAGTTTGCCATGCCACATTGCCTGCCCCCCCCCCACGGAACAGACTTCAATTCGAAATGGGGGGCACCAAGGCTAAGAACCCCAGAGGACGAGTGTTTTACTATTAACATGGATGCTTGTCATTCAGAGATGGTGAGCAATCAAACCAGGATTCCGGGAAGTAGTAAAATTTACATTACTGTCCTTATTGCAGGATCTCCCTGCCAGATGGAAGTAGATACAGGGGCAGCAACAACAATTGTATCCTGGCAGACTCTACAGAAATTGATGCCACATGGAGCCAAGTGGAAGCTTATGTGTAGTTGATCATCAAAGAAATAACATCCCCATTAAGGGTAGCGGAATATTCCACATAGAATATAAAGACTTTTCCAGGCCACTTAAATTGGTTGTTGAAGGTGCACTGCTTAACCTCCTGGGACTGGATTGGTTTGCAGCATTGGGTTTAGAAATTACCAGGGTTCATAAAATCCAGGAAGAAACCATTGGAGAGTTGAGTAAAGAGTTCGTTGATGTGTTCGACGGAAAGTTGGGAGAATATAGGGGTATCGCGATATCCTTCAATTTGGACTTCAAGGTGGCACCAATAAGAATGAAACTGAAAAGGGAACCATTTGCACTAAAGCCCAAAGTTGACAAACAACTAGATAAATTGATTCAGTAAGACATACTGGAACTGGTGGGCCATGCCAAGAGGGAGACCCCTATCGTGACACCAGTGAAACCAGATGGGTCAGTCTGAATTTGCACAGATTATAAATGTACGTTCAATAGGGCTTTTCAACATAATGCTTATCCATTACCAGTGGTGCAGCATTTGTTTCATTCATTGGGGGGGGGGGGGGGGGTTGTAAAATCTTCGCAAAGTTAGATCTTGCCCAAGTATATCAGTAGCTCCCTGTAGATGATGCCACTGCCTTAGCCCAAACAATCATGATGCACTGGGGGGCATTATGTTGTCACCACCTACAGTTTGGGGTGAGTGTGGCCCCAGGGTTGTTCCAAAGCCTGATGGAATGTTTGTTATATGGCATCCCTGGAGTTGTGCCCTATTTTGATGATGTGCTTATCTCTGCTACCAATAAAACAGAATTATTTGAACAACTATGACTAGTGCTACAAAGATTTCAAGAGGCTGGACTAAAGGTAAAGGAAAAAAATGTAAAGTAGCAGTAAATCAAGTAGAGTTCCTCGGATACCTGGTTGATGCATCCGGATTGCACCCACCCAAGAGAAAATACAAGCAATACAGGCTGTGTCAACACCAAGGAATAAGATGGAACTCCAGACCTTTTTAGGGCTCCTGGATTTCTATAGTGTGGTGTTTTGTTTTTTTTTTTTTTTTGACAAAAGGCATCTGTCGCTGAACCACTACATTGACTATTGGGGAAAAAGGTGCCAGGGGTATTGGGGCACAGAGAAGCAGCTGCATTTATGGAGGTAAAATATTAATTTCCTCGGATAGCATCTTAGTTCAGTTTAATGAACGTCTGCCATTAGTCCTGATGTGTGATGCATCCCCGTTTGGAATCGGAGGAGTTTTGAGTCATCACCTTCCAGACAATCATGAGGCTTCAATAGCATTCTTTTCCAGGACATTATTATCTGCCAAGAGAAATTACAGCCAACTTGTTAAAGAGGCATTGGCTGTGGTGGCTGGAATTAAGAGATTTCACAAATATGTTTATGGAAGGAGATTTGATTTAGTGACAGATCATAAGCCACTTTGGGGACTAATTGCGGGGGACCAGCAAACACCACAGGTCTTGTGCCCAAGAATGATGCATTGGACAGAGTTCTTAGCAGCATATAGTTATTGACTTATATATCGACCCGGCACAGAACTGGGCCATGCTGACAGCCTAAGCCAATGTCCACTACCTAATCTAGTGGAGGATCCAGCTCCAGGAGCATCAGTACTGCTGATTGAGACAATACCATCCGTTCTTGTTATGGCTGCAGAAGTGGCAACCCAGTCGAGAAAAGATCGAACGATCATGCAAGTGTTAAACTGGGTGTGGAGGGGATGGCCTAAAGAGACAGGGAGTGTAGAGCTTAAGCCATTCCGGGCAAGGCAACAAGAATTTTCAGTGTAGAAGGGTTGCCTATTGTGCGGGAATCGGGTAGTGATACCTTCAAGGCTAAGGAAATCATTATTAGAGACTCTACACAAAGAATTATAAGGATGAACGCATTGGCCCATAGTTATCTGTGGTGGCCAAATATAGATAGAGATATTGCGGGGTGGGTGGCATTGTGTCAGGCATGCCAGGAATCAAAACCAGCACCTCCTGCAGCACAACAATGGGACTGGGAAACACCAAAAGGCCCCTGGTCTAGAATACATCTCAATTTTGCAGGGCTGATAAGACCTACATAAATACACTGGAGACTGGCCAAATGTGGGGTAGCACTCTAGCTATCTGTAATATTTTCTGTGCTATCAACAATGCAGTTGCCCCCAATGAATTCTTATCTGGATTAGAATTTAAATTTTGAGTTTATTTTTATCATTTAATGTATGGCAGCCCACCCAGATCAACCAGTTAGGAAACACAACTAGATGAACTAGTTCTACTTCTAAGGTTGCATTGACAGAATCTTGAAAATTTGAAAGTACCAACTTCCCACTGTCACTTTTAACCATCTAATCAATTAATCAGATGCCTTTTCTAAGACAGCATCTCTGATTGGTTAGCTCTGTAGCCAATCTCCTTAAGAGGAAGCTAGAAACATGATTTGTTTCTCTTTGCTGTTCTTGCTCTCTGATATCTCTGTATGCTACTGTTTGCAAATCCAGAAGAACTGTTTATTGTGACTGGTAAGAAGACTTTGTTATTGGATTATCCTTGGACTGTCATTTTGCCATCTCCTGCTTTATATGTGTATGACCTGGACTGTTTATTGGACTGTGCCTTACTATTTCCTGAAAGTAAACACAACTCAGTGTATCTGTGTGTTGGTTGTTTATTCGTACCTACTCTCAATCGCTTTCATATACATATCCTTGTTATTCAAGGGTTATTCTGCAAATTCTTTAACATTGGTTATGGGCCCAGGATACTGAAAGTTAGTGTGAATAACCAGACAGCTGTTTTTGTGATTTATTGTACAAGTGAAGATGGCACAAGAATAGTCAACCAGCATATCTCTGATAACCTGGTTGGATGGAACAAACTACGTTTCCTGGTCTATGAAGTGCAGTCTACTTCTGCGTAAGGAAGGGCTATGGGCTGTAGTTCATGATCCACCAGATGTAACTGTTTGGGATCCAGCAGACAATGAAGATGCAAAGAAAATAGCCAAATTTAACTGGGATAATGAAAGGGCTCTTTGTAAAATCGGACTGACCAGCAGCTAGTCCATATTCATGGTGAGAAGTCTGCTGCCAAGTGTTGGGACACTCTGAAGAGGATTTATGTTTGTGATAGTGTGGGTGCACACATACACCTTACACGTAAACTGTTTAGAGCTCATCTTCTGAATGGTGGAGATATGTTAGCTTATTTGGAGTTTATGAAGGGAACTTTACAAGAGCTACATGAAAAGGAGCTGATTTTTTCAGAGCTGCATCAGGTTTATATCATTCTTTCTTCTTTGGATGAAAGTTATGATGGTTATGTATCTTCACTGGAAGTCCTGACCAGAAATGAACTGACACTGACTGGCATAACCAGGAGATTGTTAGAAGAGTCCAGAAGAAGGCAAGATAAAGACCAACTGAGAAAGAGACAACCACAGGAAGAAAACCTGTCTTCAACTGCCTATACTGTTAGAAAGTGTTTTTCTTGTGGGGCTGAAGTTCATATAGCTAGATTCTGTAAAAAGGGCAAGAAACTGAATACTGGTAGTCAACAGAGAGTTAAAAAGGATGTTAGTTTAGCTGTATCCAGCTCAACTACAACTGTAAACTATGATTTGTGGGTAGTTGACAGTGGAGAATCGCAGTCTATAACTAGGCATAAAGAGAGGTTTCTTAAAATGATCAAGTGTAAACAACATGTATCATGAGCAAATGGATGGAAAATGAAAATATTTGGAGAAGGTACTGCATATTGTTCATGTATAAATGAGCATTTACCTATGTTGTAGGTACCTAAGCTAAAATTTAACCTGCTATCTGTGAAAGCATTATTAAAAGCTGGGTTTGTAGTAACATTTAGGGGAGTTAAATATCTGATAGAAAAATATGGTATGGTACAAGTGTTACTGCAAAGTTAGAGAATGATTTGTTTGTTCTGAATGATGATTCATCATGGCTAATGCTAACTCAGTTTATGATAACACGAAGCCACATGATGAATGCATTCACTTGCTTCATAGGCATTTGGGACATGTAAACTTTAAGATGTTAAAGAAAACTGTTGAATTATCTGATGGGATAAAACTAAAACCTTTAAAAAAATATTTAAATTGCAATGCTTGTAACCAAGAAAAGAGTAAGGTAACTCCTGCAAACAGAGTTAATGGGTTTAAAACTCATGAACCTTTAGAAGTAGTGTTTGCAGATATTATTAGTCCTAAAAAACCTAGTTTAGGAGGAGCCTGTTATATATTGAGCATAATAGACCATTTTTCCCGTTATGGTTTCTGTTACCTTATGAAAACCAAAGCAGAAACATTCCAGAATTTTTCAAACTGGCTGAGGTTTGCTGAGAGGAAAAAGAAATGCAAGGTTCTTTGCCTTGTAACTGACAATGATACTGAGTTTACCAATAACAGGTTTGAAACTATGTTATGGAAAGCTGGCATTGAACGCAAGTGTTCTGCCCCATATAGACCGCAACTTAATGCATATCTTGAACTCAGTGGGCAAACATTGCAAGCTATGGCTCGAACCATGATATCTGATTCTGGTTTACCTGAGGCACTTTGGGGTGAGGCAATAATGTGTGCTAACCATGTCTTGAATAACGTAGTCAGTACAACAACTGGTGAATTACCATTCACACATTTGCATGGAAGAAGACCAGAATCAAGTTATTTGCACACATTTGGAGCCCCAGCATGGGTTCATATTCCCTCACAATTGGGGCAACATAGAGCAAAGAAGCTGTTTTTTGTTGGTTATGAATCCAACCACAGGTCGTATAGATTTTGGGCGCCAGGTACCACTAGTGTCTACTGCAGTGCTAGTGCCAAGTTCCTGGAGCATGTTGGTTAGAATAAGCTTGAGCAAGGTAAGTGATAGTGCTGTTGTTGATACTCAAGTATTTACTGATACCCGTGATAATGAGACAGTTGAAAAAGAACCTATTACTGTAAAGGAGGAAGAGGTTATAGGGGAGGTAGAAGAGGAAATACCAATAACAAGTCCTGAGTTACCTAGATGTTCAACTCGAGATAAATGTCCACCTGATAGGTATCAAGCCAGAGTAGTATGTCAGGTGAACATAGAGCCTTCTAACTTCAATGAAATTAAACTGTATCCTGAAAAGGATCAGGTAGCTTGGAAGAAAGTGATGGACAAAGAGCTGACATCATTGAAGGAGTTAGGTGTTTATGAGAACATTAGGCTACCACCAGGTGAGCATGCAATTGGTTGCAAGTGGGTTTACAAACTGAAAACTGGTGTGGATGGGACTGTTACCCATAAGGCAAGATTAGTTGCTCAAGGATTTGCTCAGTCAAATAAGGACTATGATGAAGTGTTTGCACCGAGTCTGAGGGCGACTACGTAGCGAGCAGCATTAGTATGGGTTGCTAAGAATAGATACAGGATATAGATGTTGAAACTGCATATCTGCATGCACCATACGATCTATATGAAGAAGCCACCAGATTTGAAAACTGATGGGAAGACTGATTGCTGGAGACTGAAGAAAAGTCTTTATGGCTTAAAGCAGTAAGGTTACGAGTGGAATAAATGCATTGTCAATGAGTTAGTTGCTATGGGTTTTGTAGCTGGTATAGCTGATCCATGTTTGTTTAAGAAAGAGAAAGATGGTTTAAGTTCTTTATTATTGGTATTTAGTGACGATATAGCACTTATAACAAAATCTGAAAATGAAGCAACCGAAATTGTTTCTGTGTTGCAAAAGAAGTTCAGAATTAGGAATTTGGGAGAAATTAAGCATTATCTGGGTCTTGACATAGTTAAAACTAGTAAAGGTTACAAAATTTTCAAAGCCAAGAAAGTTAGCCAATTGCTGAAATGTTACAACATGGAACTCTGTAAGCCTGTTAAAACACCAATGAGTCAGGATTTTAAACATAGTAATATTCAAAGTCCTGTATTTGATAAGGAAATATATCAATCCTTAATAGGCAGTCTATCATATTTGAGTAATTGGTCTAGGTCAGATATATCTTACAGTGTAAACCAACTGGCTAGATATAATGCTGAACCTACTGAAAGGCACTGGAAGCTGCTAAGCGAATATTTAGGTATCTGAAGCAAACGATTTATTATTCGTTATATTTGGAATCTAGTAGTGACCTAGTTTTAATGGCATATGCTGATGCAAGTTTTGCAAATGATCTACCTACTCGTAAAGCAACATCAGGTATCATGGTAATGTTGGGTAATGTTATGATAGGATGGAAATCTATTAGGCAAAAGCACATTAGTTTGTCAACTATGCAAGCCGAGTTTTCATGTTTATCCTTGATGTGTACTGAATTAGTATGTTATAAACAATTGTTAATGGATATGGGATTAAATGTGAATGATCCATTTATAGTTTACAAAGACAATCAATCTGCAATCAATATGGCTACTAATGTAGCTGTAAAACTACGTTCTAAGCATACTGATTTGTGATATTTAAATGTTAGACAGTGTATATAAAGTAAATTGATTCCGTTGGAGTACTGCATGACTGAACATAATATTGCAGATCATTTCACAAATGGTCAGGTTGCAGTTAAGCACAAAACGTGTTGTGAGAACTATGGTTTAAGGATGTAAGGTGTTATGTATTGACCTACCCAAAGGGGAGAATGTTAGGAAATGAATATTACCTACCTTGTTGGGGTGGCAATATATAAACTATCAATATAGCTTTAAGGCTGCTGTATTCCATCATACTATGTCCTGATTGGTTAGCTCTGTAGCCAATCTCCTTAAGAGGAAGCTAGAAACATGATTTAGTATGTGTGTGGGGTGCCGCAGGGATCGGTCCTCTCGCCCCTCCTGTTCAACATTTATGTAAAGCCGCTGGGTGAGATCATCCGTAGTTTTGGGGTGGAGTTCCATCAGTACGCTGATGATACGCAGCTGTACATTTCCACCCCAGACCACCCTAACGATGCCGTGGAAGTGATGTCCCAGTGCCTTGAAGCCGTGCGGGTCTGGATGGAGAGAAACAGGCTTCGACTCAACCCCTCCAAGACCGAGTGGCTGTGGCTGCCGGCGTCCCGATATAGCCAGCTGACACCATCGCTGGTTATTGGGGGCGAATCATTGGCCCCCACGGAAAGGGTGCGCAACTTGGGTGTCCTCCTGGACCCACGGCTGTCTTTGGAGGATCACACGACAGCTGTGGCCAGGGGAGCTTTCTATCAGGTTCGCCTGATACGCCAGTTGCGGCCCTTTCTAGATCGGGACTCCCTACGCACAGTCACTCAGGCACTCGTCACCTCTCGCCTGGACTACTGCAATGCTCTCTACATGGGGCTCCCCTTGGGGTGCACCTGGAGGCTCCAACTAGTGCAGAATGCGGCCGCGCGGGGGATTATGGGAGCGACGGGACACTCCCATGTGACACCTCTCCTGCGCGAGCTGCATTGGCTACCGGTGGACTTCCGGGTGCGTTTCAAGATGTTGGTGACCACCTTTAAAGCGCTCCATGGCTTAGGACCAGGGTACTTACGGGACCGCCTTCTGCCGCCAATAGCCTCCCACCGGCCGGTGCGTTCCCACAGAGAGGGTCTCCTCAGGGTGCCGTCAGCCAGACAATGCCGGCTGGCGACCCCCAGGGGGAGGGCCTTCTCTGTGGCAGCCCCTACCCTCTGGAACGATCTTCCTCCAAAACTGAGAACAATTGCTGACCTCCGGACTTTTCGTTGGGCCCTGAAAACTCATCTCTTTCAGCTTGCTGGTCTAGCCTGACCCCGCTGAATTTTTAAGATCTGTATTATAGGGTTGGGTATTTTAAATATTAAATGGTTAATGGTTTTAATTTTTAGCCAAAGTTATATGCTTTTTAAAGAAATTGTTTAACTTTTGTGTACTATTTTTATTTGGCTGTTCACCGCCCTGAGTCCGCAAGGAGAAGGGCGGTATACAAATCTAAACAAATAAATAAATAAATAAATTTGTTTATCTTTGCTGTTCTTGCTCTCTGATATCTCTGTATGCTACTGTTTGCAAATCCAGAAGAACTGTTTATTGTGACTGGTAAGAAGACTTTGCTATTGGATTATCCCTGGACTGTCATTTTGCTATCTCCAGCTTTATATGTGTATGACCTAGACTGTTTATTGGACTGTGCCTTACTATTTCTTAAAAGTAAACACAACTCAGTGTATCTGTGTGTTGACTGTTTATTCATACCTACTCTCAATCGCTTTCATGTACATACCCTTGCTATTCAAAGGTTACTCTGTGAATTCCTTAACAATCTCCTGGACAGCATCTCTTCTCCCCATTCCCCAGAGTCATTCACACATCCCGCTACAATGTATTTCTTTGTTAAAATATTTCTGTTGTAAGAAAAGAAAGAGTTCCAAATTATTACACCTTATTACTGCATTAAGCTCCCATTTGTCATGGATGAGAATTCTCACTTGTCCGTATTGGAGGGGGCAGGAATTGGTTTCTAACATAAAGATGCGTCTCAACTTGTGACACCGCAAGACCAGTTCCAGATCAGATGTTCATGTTCTTGCAAGCCAGCCAGATGATGGACAAAATGATTGGTAGAGATTGCTAGGAATTTGAACATTAAAATAAGGCAATGAGTCAGCAAGTTGTTTCACTACTTCCTGAATATATAAATACAGAATGTATTTATTTCAGTTATCTAAAACATTTTTTCTTCCTTCTTTTATTTGGGAAGAATATCAGGATAGCATAAAATCATTTCCTGCTTCTTACCATGAATACTAACATTCCAGGTAAAGTGTTAGTAGCAGTTTGCTTACTTCCCTTGGCAAATCCTTAGCTACAGGAATAATTGCTTTGGATATGCTTACAGGTTTTGAAGCAGAGGGACAAAGAAACCAACACCAGAACTGAACATTTAAGAGACAGGAATTATATGTGTATTCACATATGTGTATATGCACAGGACACTCCAAAATTAGAGCAATGGCAGTAAAGAATATTGTCATTGTGAATGACTGAAATTAAAGTTGTTTTTTTCTTTAAAATAAGTGCACTTGGAGGTGATGTCCAAATGTCTAAGTTGACATCTTGTTTAAAAGATGTTTTAAAACATTTTAAAACATTGTTTATTAGATTATATAATAAAATACAAAAATATGAAAGCAAGTAATAGGACACAGTGGGGAGGGGAAGGGGGAAAAAGAAGAGAGGAAGGGGGGGAATTTCCCATGCCTCCAGGCTTGAAATTTTGGGCTTGGACAATCTGGAACTGCACCGCCTGCGGTCTGATCTAAGCATAGTACACAAAATTGTCTGCTACAACATCTTGCCTGTCAATGACTTCTTCAGCTTCAACCACAATAATACATGGGCAAACAATCGATACAAACTCAAGGTAAACCGCTTCAAATTTAATTGCACAGTGGCTTGACTTTGATGATTAAAAAAGGAAGATTACAATGCAGCTTTAAACTGGAATAATATTAACTCAGAAAGAATAAAATTATGGAATTGATGAAAATGATGCATCTATCACTGAAAACAGAAATAAGGGAAATAATCACAATGTTTCATGGAAAACCAAAATCTGATGATCCAAAAATTGTGTTAGAGCACTCAAGCTGACAAGGAAATAACGAATGTGTCAACTTGCAAGGCTTTCAAGTTGCCATGAGCAGGAGGGAGGGGGGAACTGATAGAGCTGATAGGACTAACTGAAGTTACATTCCATACATTTTTTCATGACCGCAATCAGAGGGAGGGGGTTGAATTTCACAGCCAGCCAAAGTGGTTAATTGGAGAATGTGATTTGTGACATGGCCAGGGAGGAGGGGAGAGAAAGGGTCATAGGGGAATGTAAATCTACGTGGGATCAGTTCTGTCTGAAATTCGAATATTGCCAGAATGTTGCTCCTAATAAATGGCTGTGTTGCTTTTGAAGGTTGGCTCATGGCTCATGAATTAATTAGGGCATCTTTCAGAAACTTCACAGACAGTCAGAACTATTTAAAAAAATCTGTAAAGATTACCAGGTTTCCTGAATCCTGGACTCTCCAATCGCTCCCCAATATCTGGGGTGCTGGGAAAGGAAATCAGGCAACCATGGCCGAAAACAGGTGATCTGAAGAGAGCCTAATTGCAGCCAGAGTGCAGCCTCCCTCAGACATCAAAGCTGAGATGCCTGCTTCAGAGGTGGAAGCAAGAAAAGATGAGTATTGGTGGGAGTTAATCTCTAAGGCAGCTGAAGTCGAGTTCCCCCACTCCAATGCCTGGAAAAAGGGGAAGCCCCTGAGCGAGCTGGGAAGAGTAGAGTAGAGGTTGGACTGGAAACAAGCCAGGCTCCCAAAGCCCCTGGGGAGTTCCAGAGAGCAGCCGAGGGAGGAATTTGACCAAGCCACCTTCCCGGTGTAGGGCCGTCATGCAGGCCAAAGGAGAGGGGAGGAGCAGTGGATCCCTTGGAAGTGAGGAGAAGCAGACAGGAGCACAGCCCCCCTTCTCCACCCATCAGAAGGAAGCCGCAACCAGTGTCTTTCCCATGCATCAGGCAGGCTGCCCAAGGCAGACAAACCCCTCTCTCCCTCCAAACTAGAGCTGAGGAAAAGGGTCAGTTACATCAAATGCAAGCATACAGAGGCCAAAAGGGGAGAGAGGAGCAGTGCTGAATGAACTGCCCAGTTCAGAGGAAAGTTTGATGGGGACTCAGACCAGCTAGCTCTATTCCTTGACTCAGCTGAGATCCACCTAGAATGTTATGGACACCTCTACCCATCCCCCAGAGCTATGGTGAAATCCATAACAGAGGGGCTAGAGGGGGAAGCAAGGGAATGGCTAGCAGCCCTCCACAAGAGGAGAGCCCCCCAACTGCAAGATGTAGATGATTTCCTATGACTGCTAGAGGCCAGATTCGAGGTGGCACAGGAGACAACTCCAATATTTAATCAAGTGGAAGGGTTACCCCTTATCAGTGGCATCTTGGGTAAAGAGCTGAAACATCCAGGCTGATTGCCTTATAGCCAAATTTCATGTAGAAAATCCAAAAAAGCCAGGTGGGGGGGGGGGGGGGTCATATCCCTAAACTCTGCATCTGTACTCAAATTGTTTTGTTTTGTGCAGGTCACCCTCGGGAAGTGAGGGGAGCCGAATGTCAACTTGCAAGGCTTTCAAGTTGCCATGAGCAGGAAGGAGGGGGGAATTGATAGAGCTGATGGACTAACTGAAGTTACATTCCATACATTTTTCATGACCGCAATCAGAGGCAGGGGGTTGAATTTCACAGCCAGCCAAAGTGGTTAATTGGAGAATGTGATTTATGACATGGCCAGGGAGGAGGGGAGAGAAAGGGTCATAGGGGAACGTAAATCTACGTGGGATCAGTTCTGACTGAAATTCGAATATTGCCAGAATGTTGCTCCTAATAAATGGCTGTGTTTCTTTTGAAGGTTGGCTCATGGCTCATGAATTAATTAGGGCATCTTTCAGAAATTTCATAGAATGAGAAGCAAGAAAGAGAGATTGAAAACAAAGAGGAAGGCAAAGACAGAGACAATGGAAAATTGAAGGATTATGTGGGTAGTAACAATAGAAAGGAGAATTTTAAAGATTACATTGAGATTAACAATGGAAAAAATAGAAAGGATGGAAAGAGACAAAGGGAAAAAAGGGTGGAACAGAAGGAATATAAAAAATTTAAATGATTATACTGGGATTAACAGTGGAAAAGCAAGAAAGAAGAAAAAGGATGGAAAACAACAGGAAATACAGAGCAAAATAGAAGGGTCCATGATTTTAAAATACAAAATGATTAACACTGGGATTAACAGTGGAAAAATAAGAAAAAAGGGAAAGAGATGGGAAATAATGGGAAATACAGGGCAAAACAGGAGAGTTCAGGATTTTAAAGCACAAAAGAAAAATAAAATAGAAATAGAAAGGGAGAATGGGAGAAAGAAATGAAAGAGGAATATGTTGTATACATTTAGAATTGAAATATGAATTGAAGTAAGATTTATAGACGTAATGAATGTTAGAAAAAATGAGAGACTGTGATATTAAGTAATATAAAATAATGGAAAACTATATGGATGTATTAATGAATTGAAATAAGTTTTAGAAATATGAATAAGTTTGACAAATGAGATGGTAACAGTTGGAATATTTTTAAATTTAATTAGGGAAATTGTAACAATTGGAATATTTTTAACTGCATATCAAGAACCTATTCAAAGAAAAAAGTTGAAATGATATAGTATTATGAACTAATTAGATTGTGGTGAAAGTAGAAATGATTAAGATGTTGTTTGAAGAGGTATAAATACATATGTTTGACAAAGTAATTGAAAATTAGAGATAAGGTTCAAAGAAATATATGGTATAAAGTAATTTGGTTTATTATTATTATTATATAAAGACAAAAGATTGCTATCTAATTAACTGATTTTTATTAAGATGTTGGATTGTATTATTTGGAATAAGATTTAAGGAAATGTATGGTATAAAACAATTTGGTTTATTATTTTTATAAGAAATGAATGAATACTACATAATTAATTGATTTTTATTAAGATGTTGGATATTGAAATAGCTGATAATGGAAAATACTAGTGATTATACTAAGCAAATATAAGGAAATTCTAGGAATTTTATTATGTGAGATTTTAAATTTAAGGGGTTTAATATAGAGTTGAAGGGAAAAATGAATTTAGTTAAGATTAGAGGTTAGGATGAAGGGTAATATTGGCCTATAAAAAATAGAAAGAATAAATACTATGGCAAAAAAAGGAATATATAAATTGTGTTGAAATGACTAAAAATTGTCTAAATCTGTGAACTTTTTTTTTAACTCTGTTAAAAAAAATACTTGTTTGTTTGTGTAAAAAATAAAAACAAACATTAAAAAAAACCCACACGATCGCGCACAAAGTGCATGGGCGAAAAGAACCAGTGGTAACACCGATTGGAATCTACCACTGTTCCCTTCCCTTTTTTTTCCCCTAGGAGTTCAGATTCAGTTCAACTTGTTCCTTAGAATAGCTCAAGGCAGCAAATGCCTTTCAATAGCCTAATTCTGGCAGCCTTCTGAATGTTCACAAACTCATATAGAAGAATGGAATGAGAAGATTCAATCAGTTTTTATGTGTTTTACTGTAATTTTATAGCTCCTTTAGTATAGCCAGCCCTGAGTCTCTATTTGGAGAGAAAGGTGGGGTGTAAGTTGAATGAATGAATAACAGAAACTATATTTCAGTAAATGCTCATTATCACTAAATGACTAATGTTGCACCAGAACTTGGTCCATGAAGAAAAATGAATAAAACATTATTATTTTAGATCTGATCTTATTAGAACTTCTAGCTTCGTTCTCACAGCTTTGTAACAAATGCTACTCTTGAGATCCCAGGTATTCAAAGTAGATGTGATTCTTGATTTATTTTTTCCCCTAATTTTTCACCATGCCTTACAAAACAAGGGAAGATTCCCAAACCACAAAATGTTAAATTGATTCAGGATCATCTGTAAAATTTGTTAAGCTTCTATCATGGCTTTTCTTAATTAATCCCAAAGCATGGAAATTTCATAGAGCTTTCTTGTGCCTGGCATCATTCAGATGTTTTAGAAGTATGCTTCCTGAAAGTCCAACCCTGTCAGTATATAAGGGTTCACGAATTGAAATAGATATGGTAACAGGTCAGACAATGGGGACTGTTTGGTGACCCAGACGGCTTGGAGCCTGGGCGTGGCTTTATATATTCCCTAGTTTCTGTGATTATTGATTCGATACTTCTGGATTCTGAGTTCTGGTTCTGGCTTCTGTATAGTATTGTATATAAAGAAGTTTCTTTTATAAATGAATCCTGCTGAATTCTTTACTTGTGTGCTTGATTGAATTGTTGAATTGCAAACTCTAAGGTTATGGGCCCAGAGCACACCAGACACAGTAAAATTGAACAGTAATCAAGCTGAGGGACCACCCCATTCTAACATGAATGAAAGAATGGATTGTATTGAGGAATACAAGGTTATTGACGTTGGAAGGGCATGATTTACAGTTGGGCTAGCATGCTTTCTTGTGGTACGGGAAAAATAAGATACATGGATATTTTCAAATACATTACATAAGGAATGCATTAATATTAGTATGGGAGAAAATTATAGAACATTTTTTGAGGATACCAGTTGGCTTTCAATGATAGAAGCATTGATTCACCCAAACGTTATTAGCATGGGATATATTGTTAGATACAAAGACATTTTGTCAGAAAAGGGGGAACTCAAAACCAAACAAGAAATGAGTGAGCAAGGGATCGATATATCATGGTATTCACAAGTGCAGATATATTCTAGATATGAGAAAGATGCTAAATTGCATGGTTTTTATAAAGAATGAACAGAATTAGATAAAATACTAACAGGAACAGAAGAAAGTTGGAAGAAGAACAAGTAAAGGAGACAATGTTAGCATGGGCAAAAAAATTTGGTTATACGATAGAATTAGATAAGTGGCAGAGACTGTGGGATAGGAATTATAAATAAATGATGTCGACTGCATATAAAGAGAACTTGTATAAGATGTTTTATAGATGGCATCTTGCAAGGTTGGCAAAGATGTTTAAAAATAAGTCAGCGAAACATTGGAAGTGCCACCAGATACCTGGATCGTACTATCGTATGTGGTGGACATGTGAAGAAGCACAAAAATATTGGACAAAAATAAGGGCATGGTTGGAAAAGATGACAAAACAGCATATTGAGCTAAAACCAGAAATATTTTATTGGAGATTTTACCTGAAAGTTATAATAAAAAGAATACTTATCTAATTATTCATGTCCTAACTACAGCTAGAATAGTATTTCCACAACATTGGAAAAGTGAAGATATTCCTATTGAGGAGAAGGTGATTAGGAAAATATTAAAATGTGCAAAAATGAACAGATTAACATTAGCAATCAAAGAGAAAGAACAAACTGAATATTATATGATATGGGAAGCATTTTATCAACAGTTAGAGAGTAAAAAGAAAAACTGAAAATAAAAGAAGATTAAAGAAGAAAACAAAATATGTTAAGATAGAGGTATACATAAGATGATAATTGTTAGTATTAGGATGAGGAGGATAATTATGTGTTGTTGTTGCTGCTGCTGCTGCTGCTGCTGTTGTTGTTGTTATTATTATTATTATTATTATTATTATTATTATTATTCTACACAAAAATGACAATATACACAGCAAACAAGATAACCATGCTGGATTTCGTATCACAAATTTATTTATTTATTTATTTATTGGTTCAATTTATACGCGGCCCTTCTCCAGAGACTCAGGGTGGCTTACAATGCATTAAGCAATAGCCTTCATACTTTTGTATATACCTGCTTAGTAGGGCTTTTGTCCCCCCCCGCCAAGCAGTGTTCTTTTTTATATAAAGTCAGCTTATTGCCGCCATAATCCAGGTCCTCATTTTACCTATCTCAAAGGATGGAAGGCTGAGTCACTAGTCAAACACTTCCCAAGCGTTTAGGACTGTGTGATGTATTGGCGGATTATGCAAGCAGATCCCAGTAAGGTGGTTTTCTGCAGCTGACCAATGGTGATCTTGTCAGCGCCAATTGTTTTTAAGTGCTTGCCTAGGTTTTTAGGCACAGCACCCAGTGTGCCAAGTACCACTGGGACCACCTACACTGGTTTATGCCACAGTCTCTGCAGCCTTCTTCTTTCTGCATTTATTGTAACATGTGCCAAGATTTTATCTTTCAGTTCTTGCTGCCTGGCATTAAGTACTCCTGGTGTTTCAATTATGACTTCAGGCCCTTGCTGATCCTGTTCTTGCAAAATATCTGCATTTTCTTCGAATTCAGGCTGTTCAGTTGCTCCAGATATTATAGGAGTATTTTCTGCTGCCACTTCAGCAGTCTGTTGTTCAGCAGTCTTGTGTTCCCATTTCGCAATTTTTCCATATTTCTTCAAATTCGACTTCACTGAGCACTTTGTTCCAAGTGATGAATCGTCGCTGATTGGCTAATCGTAATTCAGTTATCCTTGAGTCTCGGTATTCTTGTTTCCATAATTGGTACATCCTTTTTTGGTAGTCTTGTTTTTCTGGTTCTGCTTTGTAGTAGCATTTCATTACATTGCGGTTCTCTGGCATAGTGTATTTCTGCCGCTTCTGAGGTTGTTCATCTTCCAGTAGCTTTGCAGGCCCATGCCCTGGTTGCTCATCTATGGGACATAGCCCACTTGTCAACTATTTTTATTATTATTATTATTATTATTATTATTATTATTATTATTATTATTATTATTAATTATTATTATTTACACAAAATGACAGTATACACAGCAAACGAGATAACCATGCTGGATTTCGTATCACAAATCACTAGTCGAACACTTCTCAAGCATTTAGGACTGTGTGATGTATCGGCGGATTATGCGAGCAGATCCCAGTAAGGTGGCCTTCTGCAGCTGACCAATGGTGATCTTGTCAGTGCCAATTGTTTTTAAGTGTTGCCTAGGTCTTTAGGCACAGCACCCAGTGTGCCAAGTACCATTGGGACCACCTACACTGATTTATGCCAGAGTTTCTCACTGATTCTTCTGTCACCAGGTATGGCAATGTCAACGAGACACATTTTTTTCTTCTCCACAATATTTTTTTAAAAATTTGATTTATATGCCGCCCTTCTCTGGAGACTCAGGGAATCTTACAATGCATTAAGCAATAGCCTTCATACTTTTGTATATATTTATACAAAGTCAGCTTATTGCCCCCACAATAAGGCTTATTGTCCTCAATTTACCCACCTTAGAAAGGATGGAAGGCTGAGTCGACCTTGAGCCTGGAGAGATTCGAACTTACTAATTGCAGACAGCTGGATGTTAATTGCTGCCTTTAGTAGGAAGCATTAGCCCCCTACGCTACTCAGGCTCCTGTATTGTGATATCTGAGGTATTGTGTTCTAAAACTTTTTCAGTCTGTATTCAGAAGTCCCACAGCAGTTTTGCATGCTCATCTTCGACCACTTTTTCAGGCTTATAATCCCACCACTTCTTTGCTACAGGCAGATGGTAGATGTGACACAGGTTCCAGTGGACCATCTGAGCGACTGTGTTGTGATGTTGTTTGTAGTCAGTCTGAGCTATTGTCTTGCAACCACTCAGTATATGGTCAATGGTTTCATTCGCTTCTTTGCAGAGTCTGCATTTGGGGTCATCAGCAGATTTTTCTATTCTGGCTTTGATTACATTTGTTCTGATGGCTTGTTGCTGGGCTGCAAGAATCAAGCCTTCTGTTTCTTTCTTCAGTGTTCCGTTGGTCTGCCATAACCAGGTCTTTTCCTTATCTACTTTTCCTTGGATCTTTTCAAGGAACTGTCCATGCAGTGCTTTATAACACAAGCTATCAGACTGAGTTTGCATCACTGTTTTCCTATATTGATTCTTGGTTTTCTGCACTTTGAGCAGCTTCCTCTTGTTGACCTCCATCAAAGCTGGTTCAACACTGTCTTTCACATAATCTGCCGGAGCATGCTTCTCTTCTTCGACTGTCTGCTTCACTTGCAAAAGTCCTCTGCCTCCTGCTTTTCTGGGCAAATATAGCCTGTCAACATCACTACATGGGTGCAACGCATTGTCACGCTAGAGTTGTCTGAACGAAATTAGATGCCTCTCACATTTTGATAATAAAGAAAAAAAAACTTTTATTTGTTAGAACAATGTCTTCACAGACTCATATGCAGCCAGGAAATGACCTCTGCTCCATCATCCCTCCCTTTCCTGGCTTGCTTCCTTATCCTATTGGTCATTATCTAAATCACTCTACGGCACTCTCTCTTAATAATCTCACAGGAATTTAACCCCCTCTTTACTATGTCAGCACTGAGAAGCTGACATCCGGCCCCTCTCCATTCTTCAGCAAAACTTGCACAAGATAAAACAATAGGTCTAATACCATTACCCCATCTGGGACTGTGTCCCACCCCCTCCCGGCCTGTCTGGGTGATCTGCATGGAATTTAGCTATAAGGCAGTCAGCTTGAATGTTCATGCTCTTCACCCATGATGCTTCTGATGATGGGTAACCCTTCCACTTAATTAAGTATTGGAGGCGGCCTCTGTGCCACCTCGAATTGAGAATTCGCTGTACTTCATAATGAGTTTGGCCCCCAATGATCAAGGGCCCTGGGGGATCACGTGGCACCGGCCTTAAAGTTGACCCCACCACAGGCTTCAGAAGACTACTGTGAAAAACGGGGTGTATCTTTCCTAGTAACCGGGGCAACTGCAATTGTACCGTGACCGGGTTGATTATTTTTACTATAGGAAATGGTCCTATAAATTTCGGGCCCAATTTCCTAGTTGGGAGTTTGAGTCTCAAGTACTTGGTGGAGAGGTAGACCTTCTCTCCTACTCGGAACGGTCTTTGAGGGGCTCGGTGCTTATCTGCTTGCTTCTTATAAGCCTTGTTAACCCAGGCGACGACCAAGCTGGTATAGGCTTCGTTTGGTTGTGTTTCACCATGATTCATTTCATGGGTTGTTGAGTGCACTCAGTTCTGCTCCTCGGCTTAGACCTCTCTGACATGGTTGGACTTGCCGTCAGCACAGCTCTCAGCTTCATTGGAGTAGTTAAGCCCCCCGCCATGTCAAAGCGGCACCCTTGGGGTTGCCTGTTGAATGGCAGAATAAGGATTGGAGGGAAGGAAAGAGGCCTAACTGCCTGTTGGATGGCAAAATCAGGAAGGGGGGATTGTTGTTGTTGTTGTTGTTGTTGTTGTTGTTGTATTTTCACTAGAAGACACGTTAAGAGGAAAAATGAATAGGCTTACAATTTTTAACTGTTTAACATATTATAATTTCAAGATTAGAGAATTATATTAAGTGAATGATGTAAATGTTGAAGGTTGGCACATAGAGATATGTGAACCCAGTAGACACACTGTTTAAGGAAAGATGGAATGTTTGTATTTTGCAGCTCTGGGATATTGTTGTTAATCCACCCCAAACCCAACATCTCATTTTTCTTCCTGGGGTTTCTGGGATTTTAAGTTTGAACATATCTGAAGGAGGTCACCTTCCAAAAGGCAATCCTTTAGCATGGCAACAGATTGAAATAGCAGGAAGCTATTTCACTAAGCAGGAAGCAAGCCCAGAATAGGTGATGCCCCGGCTCAAGATAACTTCAAAGAGAGGTCTATCACATATAAGAAATTCCAAACTTTACTGAGGTCACTGGAGAAAGGATAGAAATGGAGAAGAAACAAAATCTATCTATCTATCCATCCATCCATCCATCCATCCACCCATCCATTGTTTCATACCTTGTGTCCATAAATTGATTCACAATTAAGCTTGGCCCCCTCCTCCTCCTCGTCTTCCACCATTATCACCACTGCCATCCTTGGAATACTGCATCCAGTTCTGGTTCACCACAATACAAAAAAGATGTTGAAACTATAGAAAGAGTACAGAGAAGAGGAACAAAGATGATAATGGGACTGGTGGCTAAAGCAAATGATGAATGGTTCCAGGAACTGAACATATTTTGTCTAAAAAAGAGAAGGATCAGTGGTAATATGATAGCAGTCTTCCAATGTTTGACGGGCTGCAAAAGAGAAGAGGGTGTTGACCTACTCTCCAATGCACTGAGGGCAGCACAGGAAGTAATAGATGGAAGCTTAGATGGAGAAATTTTCTAACAGTTAGAACAATTAATCAGTGGAACAACTTGCCTCCGGAAGTTGTGTGAATGCTTCAACACTGGAAGTTTTAAGAAGATATTGGATAACCATTTGTCTCAGGGGTGGGTTCTAAATTTTTTTATTACCGGTTCTGTGGGCATGGCTTATTTTGTGGGTGTGGCTTGATGGTCATGTGACAATTCTTTAGGATTTAGCAGAGGTACTGGTCTACTCATTTGTTTCTGGAGGCCCCGGTCTACTCATTTATTTTTCGAGCACCCTGGTCTACCACCACACTGCCTTTTAACACTTATCAGCTGTGGGGTGGCCCTTTGAAGCCCTGCAGTAAGAGTTTAAACTTTTTTTTCCTTCTAGCTGATCAGCTGAGGCAGTGAATAGATTGGGAGTGGGGCCAAATAAAAGGTAAGAATAATGAGGGAGACAGGAGGGCCCAACTCCTGAACAACGAGAACCAGTTCAATGATGTCATATCATCACCACTACCGGCTCAGCTGAATCAGGCTGAACTGGGAGGAACCCACCACTGATTTGTCTGACCTGATATAGGGTTTTCTGCCTAAGCAAGTGGTTGGACTAGAAGACCTTCCAACTCTGTTATTCTGCTTGTGAAGAAGGGATCTAACCTAGAATTAAGGAGAAATTTCCTGACAATGAGAACAATTAATCAGTGGAGCAGCTTGCCTACAAAAGTTGTGGATGCTCTATCACTGTAGGTTTTAAAGAAGATATTGGACAGTGATTTATCCAGAGTGATATAGGTTCTTCAGTGGGGGATTGGACTAGAAGACTTCCAAAGTCCATTCCAACTCTGTCATTATGTTATTCTTTATCCTCTTTATTTTTCAGGTATCAAAATTGGTTGTGTTATTGTAGTTTCTCCATCCTCATATATACAGGACAACTGAATATAACTTGGCATAGTCCACACCTTCAATTATTATCTACTTCCCACTTGGAAAGTCAGTTGTTTCTGAATAGTCAGCCTGATTTCATATAAAGGTGATAAAAAAAGAAAGTGATTGCCTACACCTCCTCTGCTCCAGCAGTCCTCAACAGAATTGCAACACATTAAGAATTCATTAATAGCAGGATTTGCTGAAATTAAGAGGCAAGATGCATTAAAGAAATATAATTGACTCTAAGAGCATTACAGCATCAAAGTTACCCGTAAGACTCTTGATCCTGTGCACACAAAGAAATGCATTGTTTTCTTAAAGATTTTCTTTAAAATCTATTGGATCCATAAATTAGTTGGAGTGCCTGCAAAATGTCAACCCACAACACAACTCACAGTAACGTCATTTATTGTTTCTTTGGTTATTAAGTGGTAAGGACCACCTGCATAGAAATAGCTCTATTAAGAGAACTTTTGGAAAAGGTATTGCAACAGAAAGGAGCAGTTGAAAAATCAGAATCCATCTTTCTGCAAATTGAAAGCTATTAAGCTATTCAATTCTGCAAATTGAATGAAAGCTGTCAAAAACAGGGCTGTGGAGTCGGAGCTGGAGTCAGAGTCGCAGTCGAGGAGTCGGAGTCGGAGGAAATTTTGGGTACCTGGAGTCGGAGTTGGAGTTGGAGTCGGCAAACAATGTACCGACTCCGACTCCTACTAAATTTAGATTGTAATTTTAAAAAAGCAAGTTTAAATGTCCCAATTCTCCTGACTCCACAGCCCTGGTCAAAACTATGAATTTTCTGGTAACTGAGACAGCAGGCCTCTGCTATGGCCTTTCTCTATCATTAAGCCTGGAAATCTCCTGAATCTACACAATATAATCACAATTTTTCAATCAAGATAATATCATTGGCATTCACTCTCGTTTAACTTTGCTTTTTATGTATGCCTTTATATATGGTTTTTATGTTTTTATCATAAGCCATCCAGAGTCACCCAGCTGAGATGGGCAGTGTAGATAAATATAATAAAACAAACAAATAAAAATAAAGACAGAGCAAACATTATCTAATTGCTTGGCTATTTGCTGCAGCTTTTTGGGGGGCATTTCCTTCCTCCTGTATAAAGAAATTGAAATTTTCTCAAAATATCATCATTAAAGAAAACTTTTGCAGAACCTCCTTTCTTCTGATTTTATTTTATTTTTTGGTTGCTCACCTCATTAATTCTGACAACAACTCGTCTTGGTTTCCAGATCTCTCCCTACCTTGGTTGCTCTCTGAACTTGTCACTGTCAATTTTGAACTGAGGTGCAGAAACCTTAATACAATACTCCAAATAGGGGCAAATTAGGATGAAACTCTTCCCATGATTTGGACACTCTATTCCTGTTAATGCAGCCGAATGTGGAATTTGCTTTTTTTAGCAGCTAATAAAAGTTGGGGGTTTTAGGTCAAGAGCTGAAGAAGCTTCTTGGATGAGAAGCAAAACATTTAAAAAAATAAAAGAAAAAGAAAAAAGTCCACCTGCTTTTGGAAAAAGCACCTTTGGGACAACCATGACCTGGATGATTGAGAATCTCCATAGACATTTAGCTCAAGAATTGCTATCCACTTTGACTGATGAACTTTACTGTTTTCTAAGTAAGCCCCAACACTTTGATTGATTATTGTGCAGAAGTGAGAACACACCTTCCCCTGGATCGATGGTTATCACCCAGGGTTCTGTAATGTTTATTGTCTGTATAACTACCAATGAAGTTGCAATAGCCTAGTGGTTATAAGGAGGCTTCATGGTACCCAAAGCAGAACATCCAGATTCAGTCACATCTTTGTTCCATATAGTATCAACCTTGTGAACTCTCAAGTTTCCTCTTTCCACTATGTATTCAAAATGGACAATGATTAATATATATGTGTGTGTGTGCATATGTATGTGTGTCTTGTCTTGTCTTGTCTTGTCTTGTCTTGTCTTGTCCTACCTACCCTACCCTACCCTACCTTACCTTACCTTATCATCTTATCTTGTCTCATCTCATCTTATTTTAGCGTCTTGTCTTGTCTTGTCTTGTCTTGTCTTGTCTTGTCTTGTCTTGTCTTGTCTTGTCTTGTCTTGTCTTGTCTTGTCTTGACTTGACTTGACTTGACTTGACTTGACTTGACTTGTCTTCTTATCTTATCTTCCTTGCATGGCATGCCCACAACACCTAAATCCAGTGATTTAGTAGCAGTGAACATTGAAATGCTTTGATGTGGTTTGCATACATTTAACTGTTCATCCACACAAGTAGAAATATAAGTGTTCTGTAAGGCCTAGCCACAGAAAAGAAAGAAAGTGCCAATTGTTCTTCTGGCATGAAGGGAAATTTTCTAGTGAGAGGCTGTTATGCTGGTTGTCTGGACCAAGCATCTCAACAGGTGCATCCCAATCTAACTACAGTTTTTAAAAGCCTTTTGAGAGTCCAGATGGCAACACAACAGGACAGGACTACCTAAAGGTGCAAGGCAAATATGTACTATAGTTGTGATTTTGTTTTCTAAAAATATTTCACGGTAATTGGTGTTAGGGTGCCAATAAGAAATCAAACTTCTCATATCTCCAACTATACATGATATCTGGCACCACCTGCATCAAACAGACAATTTTTTAAAGATTTCAATCTGTGCTCAATTTCTTTTCCTATTATGTAAACATCTCCTGAAAACTTCAGGTATTCTGAACATCAGAATTTGGAATCCTTTTCAATTTATATGTAATCTCGGGAAACAGAAATTAATGATCCCGCTGGAAAAGTATTCTTTTTAACAAAACATTGTCTAAAAACATTGCCAAGTAATACAAGCAGCACAATAATGCATAAATGAAGTTGTCCTCATTCATGGATTGGTTGTGATTTAATTTGCAGTAACAGAATGATTGTGTTGGGTGCCGGTTCAGAACAGGATGAGATGAATTTATATTTTAGCAAAGTGATTTCATATCAAAGACTATCAACCCTATCAGGAAAAAAAAATCACAAATAGGTAGACAAACATTGGACTAAGAAAGCTTATTTATAAACACATTTTCCAATTTTCTATTTATAAGGAGAGATTATAGTAAATTCCCCAGCTAGATGAATAAACGGTTCAGGTTTCCACCAATTTGAAAGTTCTAGCAATGAAAAAAAAAGTCCTTGGTTCTTGGAGGTGTCATTGATGCTGTAATTGTAGACGGTGAATATTTGATCCAGTTCCAAGCTCAAAAAAATCTATTTGAAGCCTAAAATAGTCAATCAGAATTACTGAATGAATTTGCCATTAGTGGAGGCTTCTGTTCTAGGTCCCACAAGCCAGGAAGATGGTATTGCAGGTGATTCACAACAAAGGACCCTTTGGACAATATCTTGCCAAATGTTCATTTTCAGGGAGGCTGTGCTGTCTTTTAGTTAATTAAGGTGATATGTTCCATTTAGCTTTGGGTGTTGTATTTTGAATTTTCTCCTTACTCTTACAGCTGGTATTTTGCTTACGTTGTGTTATAATATGATCTTTCTTTTAAAAAATCCTGGTTCTTGTATATCCTTCTAAATATTCACTGAACTCAGGAGCTATTCTTAAATGTGCTAAATAAAAGAGGAATAAAAATGATGGTCTTTTTCAACCTATATGACATTGAGCTATATTGAGGCTGCAGCTACTAGCAAGCAATTGGAGTACATCAGATTCTTCTTCTTCTTCTTCTTCTTCTTCTTCTTCTTCTTCTTCTTCTTCTTCTTCTTCTTCTTCTTCTTCTTCTTCTTCTTCTTCTTCTTCTTCTTCTGCTTCTGCTTCTGCTTCTGCTTCTGCTTCTGCTTCTACTGATTCTTCTGATTCTCCTCCTCCTCCTCCTCCTTGTTTCTAATATCACTCTTTCCCACTTTGCTTTCTATTTATTACTGAAAAAGAAGTCATGGAACCAGAAACAATATGCTTAGCATCAGACCTTTTTCAAAGACACTGCAGTATTTATTTCAATCCCTTCCATCTAGTCCACCTGCTGCCATCTTCTACTTTCTTCAACTGTACAATGCTTAATCTTGTTTTACCCCTCTGGTCCATTTTCTGGATTCTTCACATGCTCAAATCTAAGTAAATTTCTCTTTGCTAAAAAGGAACAATTAGCCTACATTTGGGCTAACCCTGACTGTTAGTTCTTGTATTACTTGGTAGTTTTAGTAAGTATCTCCCATTCCATCATTCAGAGATGTATATCAACCACCATAGAGAATCACCATAGAGAATAGAGCTGGAAGGGACCTTGGAGGTCTTCTAGTTCGGCCCCCTGCTCAAGCAGGAGAACCTATAGCATCTCAGATGGTTGTCCAATCTCTTCTTGAAAACTTCCAGTGATGAATTGCCCACAATTTCTGCAGGCAAATTGTTCTACTGGTTAATTGTCCTCACTGTTAGGAAGTTTTTGTCTTCATTCCAGGTTTCTTTTTTCCTTGATTATTTTCTGTCCATTGTTTCTTGTTTGATTTTCTAGTGCTTTGGAAAATAAATTGACAACCCCCCGTCTTCTTTGTGGCATCCCCTCAAATACTGGAATACTGCTATCACGTCATCCCTAATTTTTCTTTTCTTTAGACTATCACTTTCCTTCATTCTTTGTTAGCATCTTATTTTCTCTGTTTTCATTTCATACAGTGCCATTAAGGGACAATTCTTTGTATATACAAAAATTGATAGCCAGGCAAAAATCCGCATATAAAATAAATACATATACATAGAGTGAAAGAGGAGGTAATTAATACAGACAAATGTGTAGCTCTCTCCCTCCAAATGCACAGGGATATTTTTGGTTGCTCTAGAAGAACAACCAACGAGCAAGAAAAAAGCCTTTTGGATATCTTATAATGTTCTCTCTCATTATTAGCCCATCATTTCCCCCCCTTTTTTTCTTCCATTCAGTTCACAAATAGTTTTGATGCCCTTAAATGCAGCAGAACTCACTATGATTATTGCTCTGGGTCTTATTGGGCAGTTGAGCGGATGAGCAGCAATTCTGAAAATGCCTGTTGTTTTTTTTAACAGGCATGTTTCCCATCCCTTTTTAACTGCTCCGAAAATGTGAGGACATTATGCTTCCTCTGAGTTGCTAGGAATCCAGGAGCACACACAAACGAAAAGAGAAACTCTACCCACCCACCCCCCAAAGTAATTTGCTGAATGAATAGGTGAAATCTATAAAGACCAATTAAATGCTCAAATTAATGTTATGTTAATTCTACCTAGGAATTTTAGAATGAACGAGGTCCCATAAGTATATGAAAACACTATGAGGGGTGGAGGTGGAGAGCAGGGGGGCTGGAAGTTCATTCATTATCCAATTTTAGCAGTAAATACAGTTAGCTGAGAATACAATTTATTATTTATTCATATAGCCAGCCATATTTTAAAGACCTAATCCCTTTGCTCATAAAAGTTCAAGTCAATACGTCTTCATTTGCTGCTAGGATTTACATATTGTAATATATTGTAATATAGCAATAAATCCTGAAGAATGAAGGATTATTCTTTCCCCTCAAAATAAAGCCTGGGAAGTCTGATTTTGGATGGTATACAAGTAATTTTCAACTTACGACCACATTCGGGGCCAGAGTTTCTGTTGTTAAGAAAGGCGAGGGTAAGTGACTTGTGCCCAATTTTACAACCATTTTTGCAATGGTTGTTGTGTTTATAAATATATTTTTATTGTTTTATATCACAAATTCCATTTCTATATTGAACAGTATGTTTTCTAGGTGTCCAAAGTGTTAAAATATAAACATCATCATAATCATAAACAGAAACTGCCTTGGTCACGCTGATATATGATTTCTGGCAAGCCCAAGACGGGGTCATTCCTCTATCTTGGTGCTACTTGACCTCTTAGCAGCTTTTGATACCATTGACCATTGTATCCTTTTGGGGCGGCTAAAAGGGCTGGGAGTGGGAGGCACCGTGTTATGGTGGTTCACCTCCTATCTCTCTGGTCAATCACAGTCGGTGCTGGTAGGAGGACAGAGGTCGTCCCCTAGGCACCTCGTCTGTGGGGTGCCTCAGGGCTCAGTCCTCTCTCCCTTCCTATTTAACATCTACATGAAACCACTGGGTGAAATCATCCGACGAACAGGGTGGGATATCAGCAATATGCTGATGATACCCAGTTGTATATCTTCACCCCTCGTCAGTTCAGTGAGGTGGTAGATGTGATGTGCCGGTGCCTGGAGGCACATCACATCTGAGGATGTGAGGATCTGGATGGGAGTCAACAGGCTCAGACTTAACCCAGACAAGACCAAATGGTTTTGGGTATTGCCCCCTAAAGACTATGTCGATTGTCCATCCTTGGTTCTGGGGGGAGAAAAAGTGCCCCACTCAGAATGGGCTCGTAATTTGGGTGTCCTTCTAGACTCAAAGCTGAGATTGGAACAATATCTGACAGTTGTAGCTAGGGGGACCTTTGCACAGGTTCATCTGGTGCACCAATTGCGACCCTACTTGGATCAGGAGGCTCTCCTCACAGTCACTCATGCCCTTGTCACCTCATGATTGGACTATTGCTACGTGCTCTACATGGGGCTACTCTTGAAAAGTGTTCGGAGACTACAGTTGGTCCAGAATGCAGCCGTGAAAGTTTTAGTGGGTGTACCTAGATACACCCACATTACACCAATTCTCTGCGAGCTGCACTGGCTCCCTATCAGTCTCTGGGCGCAATTCAAGGTGTTGGTTATTTCCTTTAAAGCCCTACATGGCTCAGGGCCAGACTATCTTCGAGACCACCTTCTACCACATAGCTCCTAGCTATGGTAAGATCCCACAGTCGGTCTCCTCCGGGTCCCATCAGCTAAACAATGTTGGCTGGTGGGCTCGTGGGGAAGGGGCTTCTCTGCGGCTGCCCCGGTTCTCTGGAACCAATTACCCCCTGAAGTCTGGACCATCCCTACCCTATTGGCCTTCCAGAAAACGGTGAAGACCTGGCTCTTCTGGCAGGCCTGGGGCCGTTGATCTCATTATAGTGATCTTGCGAGACCCGGCCACAAATTGGAGTGTATGCGTTTTAATGTTTTAATGTTTTAATGTTTTAATGTTTTAATGTTTTAATGTTTTAATGTTTTAATGTTTTAATGTTTTAATGTTTTAATGTTTTAATGTTTTAATGTTTTAATGTTTTAATGATGTTTTAATGTTTTAATGTTTTAATGTTTTAGTCTTCTTTTAAGTTTTGTATAGGATATTGTTGCATTGTTTTATTTTCTGTTGTAAGCTACCCAGAGTCCCTTGGGAGTGGGGCAGCATAGAAATGCGACAAAATAATAAATAATAAATCATTATAATCATGTACATATAAACATATATATGATAATATCAATTGTTATTGAAAAGTATACTATCTTCCATTATGGTATCAATTATATAACCATCAAAATATTTACTAATCCTTCTTTCTTTCTCATGTAGTCCATATTTCACATAAATCCACTCCTCTAACCTCTGTATCTGTCAACTAACCATTTATAAAATAGTTCCCATGTTATAAAATATTCTGAATCTTCTTTTTCTTTGATTTTTAGGGTTAAAGTATCCATTTCTGCACATTCCAGAATTTTTTTTGATTATATTATCATCTGTAAGGGTTTCTACATTTTTCCAGTATTGTGCATATACAATCCTGGCTGCTGTTAGAATATGTAGAATTAAGACTTCTGGCAGTGACGTCAGCATGCATGGAGCGAGAGAACAGGGCTCCGTTCTTGTAGCTCCAATATTCCCAGCCAGGAAGCTGAATTAGGCATTATTGATCCTTGAGAGATTGATAGAAAAAAGAGGAATCTTCAAGGACCTCAGGGAGAAAAGCAGTTGTCCTGAAGGTTCAGGAGAAACCTCTTAATTCCAGCGGGGGGGAAAAACAGCCATTTTGGTTGGCCCGAAGCGATGACAGCCAAGGAGTAGGAAGTGAAAATTGAATCAACAGATCACAATGGTACAAGAAGAGACCTAATTTTTTAAAAAAAATGATATACAATTATATCATGGAAGAGAAGAGCAGAGAGATCAAGGCTCCAAAATCAGTGGCAGAATTATAGCCAGATAAACGCAGCGACGAAAAGGGAGAGGAGTGGAAGAAACAACTTTGACAGGTAGTGACTGCATGAAAGGTGAGAGGAGGAAGAAAACTCCAATGGATATATTTCGAAGCTTGAGAGAGATGTTGACTATAAAATAAACAGATTTTCTAGAAGATGGTGCATTGGACCAGGATTGTGAGATTGATAGAAGGCTTTAAAGATCGGAAAAGAGATAACAAGTGGCAGAACTTGAGTGGTGATTGGAGAAGTGGTGGTTCTAACAGAAATATAGATGGAGCAGAGTTGGAAAATAATGAAGATAATGAATTTTTATCTTTTTATCTAAAATTGTTGAAATTGGATATTGGACATCTTTGGAGAGTAGCAGTAAAAGCTATATTTGAAGAGAGTTGAGGTGGAGGCTAAGTGGCAGACAAAGGAGAAGGGAAGGACTGAACAGAGGACTGAGCAGAGAATGATGCAAGTGTCGGGCATGCTTCCTTCAAAATGTAAAATCTCTTTTACTTCAAAATGTTGTTCCCCTTTAATGAGGATGGGAACAGGAGGAGGTTCTTTGGACGGACGTAGAGGGGACGAATGTTCTAGTTTCAGTAAGCTAACATGAAACACTGGATGAATTCGTCGCAAGTTCTTGGGTAAATCTAATTCAACTGTGAGTGGGTTAATGATCCAAGTAATGGGGAAAGGGCCCACATACTTAGGTCCAAGCTTTTTTGATTTCTGAGGAGTTTGCAAATACTTGGTAGAAAGATAAACCATGTCCCCCACTTTATAAACATGTGCAGGGCACCTCCTTTTGTCGGCTTGAGTTTTATGGGCTTGGTGAGCATCATCCAAAGCTTTTCGAGTTACTGCCCAAGTCCCTCGTAATTGTTCGATCCACTCAATTGGAGAAGGGTTCTGTGGGTTATCGTGAGGTAACTCTGGGATTGGCACAAATTCCTGGCCAGAAGCCACCTTGAAAGGAGTGAAACCTGTGCTGCTATGTATGGAATTATTATATGCCACCTCTGCGAATGGCAGCAAGTCTACCCAGTTATCTTGCTGGTAATTTATATAACATCTCAGATACTGTTCTAGTACAGCATTGGTTCTTTCACAGGCCCCATTGGTCTGGGGATGATGGGCAGAGCTTAATCCTTGGGCGGAGCCTATCAGCATCAGGAATTCTTTCCAAAAACTGGAGGTGAATTGTACTCCCCTGTCTGAAATTATACATTTTGGAGCTCCATGTAGCCTATATACATGTTGAATGAACATCTTAGCAAGGGTTTTTGCTGATGGGATCTTAGAACATGGGATAAAATGCACCTGTTTGGAAAACAAATCAGTCACTACCCATATAACTGTGCACCCCCCACTTTCTGGAAGGTCTACAATGAAGTCCATGGATATTTCTTTCCAAGGGGCAGTGGGTCTGGCCACACTTTGGAGAAGACCAGGTGCCTTCCCTGGAGGTCTCTTAGCTGAGGCACACACTGGACAGCTCGCTACATATGCCTCTGTGTCCTTTTTGAGCGCAGGCCACCAAAACTGTCTTTTGACGAGATGTAAGGTTTTGACAAATCCAAAGTGTCCCGCCACTTTGGAATCATGGGCGTGTTGCAGAATGGTTACTCGTAGGCTGGCTGGGACGTACAATTTAGCTCCAATCCAAGCTAGACCATCACGAAGTGTACATTCGTTTGAGTGGGCTTGGAACCACTCGTCGGTTTTTAAAGTCTCTTGTAGTTTTTGAAGCAATTCACCCAAGAGGCTTGGGTCACTCTTTGACTGTGCTCGGGTAGTCACTGGTGCCGCCAGTTGGGCTGATGGGACAATTGGACGAACAACTTCCTCCCTGGTGCTGTTGTATTGAGGCAATCTGGACAGAGCATCTGCCATGAAGTTCTTTCCACCAGGGAGGTAGCGCAAGGTGAAGTTAAAGCGGTTGAAGTGTTGGGCCCAGCGAACTTGTTTTGGCGACAGCTTACATGGGGTTTTCAAAGCCTTGAGATTTTTATGATCAGTCCATACTTCAAAAGGATGTTTAGCTCCTTCGAGAAATTGTCTCCAGGTTAGAAGTGCCCAGCGTACAGCAAAAGCCTCTTTCTCCCATATGGCCCATCTCCTTTCAGTTTCGGACAGTTTCCAGGACGTGTAGGCACAAGGCTGTAGTTTTCCATCTGCATTCTTTTGCAGAAGTACGGCGCCTACTGCGACGTCACTGGCATCTGCCTGTACTACGAAAGGTTCATCCATGTCCGGGTGTTTGAGGACTGGTTCGGCAGCAAAAAGCTATTTCAGTTTTTCGAATGCTGCCTGGTAGTCCATAATCCATTCAAGAGGTTTGGAGGGTTTTGGTTTTTCTTCACCTTTGGTTTTCAGGAGATTAGTTATTGGCAGTGCGATTTTGGCGAACGAGGGGATGAACTGTTGATAAAAGTTAGCAAATCCCAAGAAACTTTGTAGCTGCTTGCGGGTGTGTGGCGCCGTCCATTCTAACACCGCCCAAACCTTTGCAGGGTCCATTTCTATTCCCTCCTGGGAGATGCGATATCCAAGATAGTCAATCTTGGTTTGGTGGAATTCACACTTAGAAAGTTTTGCATACAGTTCAGCAGCCCTGAGTTTTTTCAGGACGGTGCATACTAATTTCACGTGGTTGGCCATGTTTTCAGAGTAGATGAGAATGTCATCCAAATAAACCAGCACCCCCTTGTACAAATGCTCATGCAAAACTTCATTGATCAATTGCATGAATACCGCAGGAGCCCCTTGCAGCCCAAAAGGGAGTACTCGGAACTGGAAACATCCCAGCGGGCAGTTAAATTATTATTATTTATTATTATTATTAATTATTGGATTTATATACCGCCCTTCTCCTTGCGGACTCAGGGCGGTGAACAGCCGGATAAAAAATACAATATACAAAAGTTAAGAATCTTTAAAACCCATATAAACTTTGGCTGACAGTTAAAAACAATTTAAATATTTAAAAAACAACAACCCTAAAACACTAAAAATATTAAAATTCAACAGGGATCAGGCTAGACCGGCAAGCTGGAAGAGATACGTTTTCAGGGCCCGACGAAAAGTCCGGAGGTCGGGGATCGTTCTCAGTTCTGGAGGAAGATCATTCCAGAGGGTAGGGGCTGCCACAGAGAAGGCTCTCCCCCTGGGGGTCGCCAGCCGGCATTGTCTGGCTGACGGCACCCTGAGGAGGCCCTCTCTGTGGGAGCGAACCGGCCGGTGGGAGGCAATTGGCAGCAGAAGGCGGTCCCATAAGTACCCTGGTCCTAAGCCATGGAGCGCTTTAAAGGTGATCACCAACACCTTGAAACGCACCCAGAAGTCCACCGGCAACCAATGCAGCTCGCGCAGGAGAGGTGTCACATGGGAGCGTCCCGTCGCTCCCATAATCCCCCGCGCGGCCGCATTCTGCACCAGTTGGAGCCTCCGGGTGCACCCCAAGGGGAGCCCCATGTAGAGAGCATTTCAGTAGTCCAGGCGAGAAGTGACGAGCGCCTGAGTGACTGTGCGTAGGGAGTCCCAATCTAGAAAGGGCCGCAACTGGCGTATCAGGCGAACCTGATAAAAAGCCCCCCTGGCCACAGCTGTCGTGTGATCCTCTAAGGACAGCCGTGGATCCAGGAGGACGCCCAAGTTGCGAACCCTTTCTATGGGGGCCAAAGATTCACCCCCAATAACCAGCAGTTTTTCATTCATCCCCCTCCTTAATTCGTACTCTGTAGTAAGCTTCCCATAAGTCTAGTTTGGTGAAAATCTTCCCCTTCCCTAAGTGCGCCAACATGTCCTTCATGAGGGGTAAGGGGTAGACATTTTCCATGCAAATGATGTTTAAGTTTCTATAATCAACTACTAAACGAAAGGAACCATCTTTCTTCTCCCGAAACAAAACTGGTGCAGCCACCCGTGGTCTAGCTGGTTGGATGAAACGCCGTTCTAGGTTTTTGTCAATGAAATTTCATAGTTCCCCCAGTTCACAAGGGGTCATAGGGTAAATTTTTGGCTTAGGGAGCTTTACTCCAGAGAGTATCTCAATAGCACAGTCCGTAGCCCTGTGGGGGGGGGGGGTAGCACATCCGAGGTTTTCTCACTAAAGACTTCACAGAGATCCCAATACTCTTTTGGAATTTTCTCCTCCCCTTCAATGTGGTCTATTGCCATCTCCTCTTCGGCCTCCTCTCCTTGAGGGCTCAAGGGGGGGTTCTTTCCTCTCTAGTGGCGGTTTCCCAGCGCGAATGCACAAACCCCCCATTTTCCAGTTAATTCGCGGGTTCCATTTACATAACCAGGGCAGGCCAAGTATGAGGGGTCGTTCCATGCTAGGGGCCACAATAAAACTGAGAGTCTCTACGTGGTCCCCTAATTTCATTTCAATGGGTTCCATTATGAAACTGGTTGCCCCCCCCTGCCATCGACCCATCTAGCTGACAAAATGCAATAGGCCTTTTCAGTGCTTTAAGTCCCAAGCCCATCTTCTCTACTACTTTTGGGCTGATAATGCATCTGGTGCACCCAGAGTCTAATAAGGCTGGCATCTGTGCATGGGCCCCTGTGGATGGCACTCTTAGTTCTATGGGGATGAGCAGGGGGCCCTCAGTGTGACTCACCAGATCATCAGAGTCGGAGTCAGTCTCGCTGTCGTCCGCGTCAGTCGGAGTTCCCAACTCACCCTTGGCCCGGGGAGCGAACTCTACGACTTCCCCTTCCAGCGCAGCTTCACGAACTTTTGTGGGTGTTTTGTCCATCTTCTTAGGCCCTCTGCTGATAGTTTTAGGCACTGGCTTGGAGGAACACTCAGCAGCCCGGTGACCTTCCATGCCACACTTGAAACAGGTGAAGGGCTTCGGCTTGGGTTTGGACTCAAGGGGACCCCCCCCCCCCGCGCTCTACAGTCGTGGTAGATTTCCTCATTCAGTCCGTCTTTGAAAATCTCCAGCAGAGCTATTTCTGACCACCCTGTCATGTATGGCGCTAGCTCCCGGAATTCTTGGGTGTATTCCGCTACCAATCTTCGGCCCTGCTGGATACTTTTCATACGGAGTCTCGCCTTCTGCTCAGCTAGGTGGTCCTCAAAACGCCTTCTAAGGGCTGTCATGAACTGGTTGTAATTTTGCAGCAGGGGGGAATTGTTATTGTGGAGGACCACCATCCATTCAGCTGCCACTCCCTCTAAGGCACTAGTGACACATCTCACTCAGGCTGCATCCGACAGGTAGTCCTCCCCCCAGTCCTGCATGTGATTCCACACTTGAATTAAGAAAAGCCCCAGTGTTTTCGGGTCTCCTCCATATTTTCCAGGAAGGGGGGGGATTTTTGGTTTCTTGCGCCTGCGAGGTGGGGCCTGCAAGGCTGGGGCCCCCTGGACTGCCGCATCCCTCGCTTGACTACCCAAAGCCTGGGATGTACCTTCGCCAACTCCCTCTTCCTCTCCCCCACAAGCTCCTTCCTCAGGATCTACTTTGGAGTATTCTCTTCCCTTCCCTTCAGGGGTTGCATAAAACTCATGGTTTTTTCGGCTTTCTTCAACATCGCGGATGAGTTGTAGTGCTTGATCCATCATGAGGCGTTCCTTCTGCTCTTGCAGCCACACTGCCTCTCCTTTTCGGGGTCTGGAGCTAGTTACTCTGTGGGGGGTCTTTCCCAGGTCCAGCAATCTTTCAACTCCCTTCAACCATCGGGCTTTGTCTGGCTCCTCTCTCAGCTGTAAATTCTCCATCCACACCGCTGTCTCTTCCCCCGGCTGGTATGAAGACATCACTGAGCCATATGCCTCCATCTGATTTAAATCACTTTCTTGATCAGACATTCTGTGGATTTCAGCCCCCTCGGTGTTGTCCAGGATGGCTGAGTGAGAATCCTGCTTAATGTCGGGTATGCTTCCTTCAGTATCCAGGAAAGGAAAACCCAGACTTCATCATAGATTAAAGTATAGTACTTTTACTAGATATGAAATGAATGCAACCATGGAAAGCAGGATTCTGAGGCAAAAAGTGCGAAAGTTACATATAGAAAGCATCCCCTCCCACTGTCCACCATAAATCATCCAATCCAAAGGTCTCCCAGAGGTCAGGTGGGAGCAGATGTCTGGCCATGTCAGCATCCAGGAATGCAGTGTCCGTTGGTCTGATAACAGCTTAGGAATTGGTTTCGTTTCTTAGATTCATACAAAGCCCCGTAGCCTAAACCCCCCTCCCTCCATTTCTATGACAGCCGAAGCAAGCGAGCCAAAGCTAGCGAGGTTGACAGCAAGAGTGAGAGGACTGAATGGAAGAAGAACATCAAAATATATATACATAGACCAAGTGATTAATGATATTTGACTATTCTAATTAGAATTAATTGTCCGAGCGGAGTTGTCTAAATGAAATAAAGTGCCTCTCACATTTTGATAATAAAGAAAAAAAAACTTTTAGTCATTAGAACAACGTCCTCACGAACTCATATGTAGCCAGGAAATGACCTCTGCTCCAAATTCCCTCCCTTTCTTGGCTTGCTCCCTTATTCTTATTGGTCATTCCCTAAATCATTCTACTGCAGTTTCTCTTACTAATCCCACAGGAATTTAACCCCCCCCCCTTTACTATGTCAGCCCTGAACGAAATGTAACGTGAGAGGCTGACATTAATTATTAGTAATTGTTGATTATTAATTGGTAATTAGTGGTTAATGATTGAGATAAGATGGATTATTGATGTTGAATATTAACCTTAAGTAACTACTAATTATATCTACCTATCTTCATATTTGATTGCATATATAGTACTAACTATACTATTAACAAATTAATGCATTTTTAGAGTTTTAAAATCCCCTCATTTTTCTTCTCTTTCATAAACATATGTATGTGTTAAAATTTATAGAGTCCTAAATAAGTACATAGAAAGACATAGAATATATATATAGTAAAATATATAACCTTGTAAAGTGATAAACGTATTTATACAGCTATAGTCATAATATTATAAATATAGATTGACATTTAAGGAATTGCACTATTTAGGTTAAATTTAAAAACTATTTAAGTGACCCTTATAGGTAACAAATTTAAGGATATTAAAAGTAAGTCGTTGTATGAAAATTGAGAAGAACCTGCAGTAAATAGTAAAAATGACAAGCACAGGCACAACAATGATAACCAAAATAAATAAGAAAACAACCTCAAATCAGGCATCTCTTACAGTGTTCCCAGCACAGCAAAGGTTGATAGAAAGCATACTGGGAGCAGATAAAGAAAAGACAGGCTCCATTTCCAGTATACAAAATATTCAATCAGTGTTGGCAATGATCCAGGAGACAATGAACAAGACACAAGAATTCATTGTGAATAATCACAAGGAAACAAAATGAGGACCTTAAATCTGATGTAGGAGAAATAAAAGACAATATTAAAAAAAATGGATGATAAAATAGAAAAAATCCAACAGAACATTTCTAGGAATGAGCAAAGGATCCAAAAAGTAGAATAAAAAATGGAACAAACAAATAAAAAAATAGAGATGTTGGAACAAAAACAGATGTCAACCAGTAGGGAACTAGAAGAATCAATTGTGCATCTGGAAAAGGAGAAGGCATCATTTTATCTTAAATTCCAGAATATTATGGAAAATAAGGACGAAGATTTAAGAGAGATAATGGCAGAAATCCTGGCAGAAACAACACAAATAGATAAGGAGGATATATGAAGGGACATTGATGTGGTCTATAGAGTGCACACAAATTATGACGTAGGCACAAATTGCCAAAGGAAGTACACGTTAGATTTACTAAAAAAACAATAAAGGAAGAAATCTATTAAAAAAATGAGAGATGAGGCTATATTGTATAAAGGAAAGGAGATAATAACACTCAAACAAATTCCAAGACAAGTAAGAGACCAGAGAAAAAATTACAATTTTCTCACATCACAATTAAACAAATATAAAGTCATGTTTCAATGGCTGATACCAGAGAGCATTCTAATCTCTTGGCAAGAAAAGAAATATAAGATAAATACCTTGGAAAAGGCCCAGGAATTTTTTGAACATCATTTTGCCTTGGAGGAAGATCAAGAAAGCAGGGAGGAATCAGAGAGTAAAAGCCAGGAGGAATATGTTACGGAAGAAACTGAAGGAGAACAAGAGGAAAAGAGAAGATTGGAAAGAGAATGAATAGAGAGAAAGGGAGCGAGGGAAAAAACACAAATAGTAACAAGAAACACAATAAGACTAAGGACAGTGAATAAATAAGAATAAAGATGGAGCAAGAAATAAAAATGATTTCAATAAACATAAACGGTTTAAATGCACCAGCCAAAAGAATGCAAACATTTACAAAGTTACAAAGATTGGAGATGGATATCATAAATTTTCAGGAAGTGCACATTAAGAAACAACACAGAAAGATGCTAGAGAACCCAAGACTAGGAAATCTATATACTTCATTAACAGAACAAAAAAAGCAAGGAATAGCAGTTTATATCAAAAAAACATTTGAAAACAAGACAGCACAGATGAGGATGGAAGGATCTTAATGATTGAAATAGAACAAAAAACAGAACAAAAAACAATATTATTGATTTCAATTTATGCACCAAATAATAACCAAAATGAATTCTATAAAAAGATACATGACAAAGTAAAAGAATTAGAATACAAAAACATCTGCATAATAGGTGACTTCAACGCAATTACGGACCTGAGTAATAAGAACAATAAAACCAAGAAAAAGACACTGCCAGATATGTTTAAAGAGATGATACAGGAACTATGTCTTCATGATACATGGAGGGAGGTAAATAAAGAGAAAAAACAATACACATTCTATTCTAGTCCACACCAATCATGGTCTAAAATAGACATGGCATGGATGACGACAGAACTTAGAAAAGGTGTAGAAGAAATGGAAATAATGACAAATATGTGGGCAGATCATAACCCAGTAAAGAACACCAGACAAGAAAAAGATGGATGATGAATAAAGAAATATTAAAAGACAACATACACATTCAGATGATTGAAAGAGAAATGAACATATTCTTCAGGATAAACACAAAAGAGGAAACTTCTCTTCAAAATTTATGAGACACGGCAAAAGCATACATAAGAGGTCTAACAATTGCGTATATGGTGAAGAAAGATAAAAACAAACAACAAGAATGAGGCAACCTGTTAAAAGAGCTTAAAGAATGTGAATCTGACCTACAGAAGGATCCTCGAAATAAAACAACCAAAGGAAAAATAAATTTGATAAAACATAAAATTACTTTGATCACACAAATAGAGATAGCATGGAAAATTAAGTCAGCAAAGCAAAACCATTTTGAATGTGTGAATAAAACGGGATGCTGGTTGGCGTATAAATTGAAAAAAGAAAAAAGAGAAAAGAATGATACATCAATTACAAGATGAGAGAGATGCATTATAGAATGCATCTGATGGACCCCGAGGGGTTCCAGAAAGAGCTTGGGACTATTCTTATCTCTTTTTCCCATGCCCTGGTCAAGACTCTGGTGGACGCCTGGGAAAAGGTGGCTGCTGGAGCTTTCGACCGGGTTATGCCTTTGCGACCTCTAACCTGACGCAGATCCCGGTTGGCTCCTTGGTTTACTGAGGAGCTCTGGGAGATGAAGTGTCGGAGAAGAGGTCTGGAGACCTGTTAGATGTCCAGTCGTTCCGAATCTGAGCGATCACAGTTGAGATCTTTTACCCAATCTTATCTGATGGCGATGGAGGCGGCGAAGTAAGCTCACTTCTCGGCCCTCATCGCGTCCTCATCACCCGGCTGCACTGTTTAGGGTGTCCTGCTCCCTTTTGCATCAGGGAGTGGGGGATGACCCTATGCGGGGGTGGGTCGAGGAATTTAGTGAACACCTGCGGGATAAGATCGCTCAGATTCAGGAGGGGCTGGACTCTGACTGGGCAGAGTTGATGGGGGAGGTGGCAACAGGTCTGGTAATTTGGGATGAGTTTGATCCTGTTACTCCTGAGGAAGTAGACAGCATCATGGGGAAACTGAGTACCACCATGTTTGTGCTGGACCTGTGTCCCTCCTGGCTCATTTATTTGGCCCGGGAGGTCACACGTGGCTGGATCCAGGCAATGATAACTGCATCCTTGAGTGAGGGGAATTTTCCAGCCGCCTTGAAGGAGGCGGTGGTGAGACCCCTCCTCAAGAAACCTAACCTGGATCCAGCTATTTTGAATAACTTCCGTCCTGTCTCCAATCTTCACTTTATTGCGAAGGTTGTTGAGAGCGTGGTGGCACGTCAGCTCCCATTGGCCCTGGATGAAGCAATATATCTGGACCCATACCAGTCGGGTTTCAGGCCCAGATACAGCATGGAGACAGCATTGGTCGTGCTGGTGGATGATCTCTGGAGGGCTCGGGACAAGGGTTATTCCTATGTCCTGGTCCTATTAGACCTCTTGGCGGCTTTTGATACCACCGACCATGGTATTCTGCTGCAGCGCCTTGAGGGGTTGGGAGTGGGAGGTACTCTTTTATGGTGGTTTTCCTCCTATCTCTCTGGGCGTTTGCAAGCAGTGTTGGCAGGGGGACAGAGGTTGGCCCCAAGGCCCCTCATGTGTGGGGTCCCTCAGGGGTCAGTCCTCTCTCCCCTTCTGTTCAACATCTATATGAAGCTGCTGGGGGACATCATCCATGGTTTCGGGGTGGGGTATCATCAGTATGCTGATGATATCCAACTTTTTATATCCACCCCAAATCAGCCCGGTGATGCCCTTGATGTGATGTCCCGGTGCCTGGAAGAGGTGCAGCTCTGGATGGGAAGGAACAGGCTTCAGCTCAACCCTGCCAAGATGGAGTGGCTGTGGATGCCGGCATTGCGGTCCCAGGAGAATATTCCATCATTGGCTATAGGAGCCCCCTGTAGAAAGGGCACGCAATCTAGGCATCCTCCTAGACTCATGGTTGACTGTGGATGACCATGTTACGACTGTGACCAGGGGGGCATTTGCTCAGATTCATCTGGTGCGCCAGTTGCACCCTGGACCGTGATGACCTGCGCTCAGTCACTCATGCGCTCGTCATCTCTCTGATCGACTACTGCAATGCTCTCTTCATGGGGCTGCCCTTGAAGACCACCCAGAGGCTTCAGCTGGTGCAGAATGTGGCCGCGTGGGTAGTGATGGGAGTGTCCCGACACTCTCATGTTACATTCCTCCTGTGCAACCTGCATTGGCTACCGGTTGCCCTCCGGGTGAGATTGGTGCTGGTAATGACCTATAAAGCCCTACATGGCTTAGGCCCGGGGTACCTGGTGGACCATCTGCGGCCAGTGACAACTCCCCATCGCCCAGTGCGCTCTCACAGGGAGGGCCTCCTTGGGGTCCTGTTGGCCAGACAGTGTCACCTGGTGACTCCCAGGGAGTGGGCCTTCTCTGTGGGCGCACCTACTCTGTGGAATCAGCTCCCCCTGGGGCTCTGGATGGTCCCTGACCTTCTCTCTTTCCGCCCTGACCTCAAAACATGGCTATTTGGCCTGGCCAGATTGACTAATGGGGTTTTAATGGGGATTGTGTTGGTTTTTATATTTGAATACTGAATTGTATGTGTTTTTTATCATTGTGAGCCGCCCTGAGTCCTTTGGGAGAGAGGGTGGCATACAAATTTAATAAAATAAATAAATAAATAAATAAATAAATAAATAAATAAATAAATAAATAAATAAATAAATATAGCAATTTTTTTTTCAAAAGCTATATGAGCAAGAGGAGATATTCGAAGAAGACATTAAACAATATTTAAATAAATCAGATTTAAAGGAATTAGAAGATACACACAGGGAAATATTGAATAGGCCAATTAGTATGACTGAATTAATAGAGGCAAGGAAAAAACAGGAAAATAATAAAACTCCAGGTCCAGATGGCATCCCGGCAGAATTTTATAAGTTTTGTCAACAACCACTAGATGAAATTATACTCGAAACATTTAATGATGCACTTTTGAAGGCCAAAATACCCAATTCTTGGATGAAAGCCAAGAATTATCACACTTATTCCAAAAGAGGAGACAGACCAATCATAAATCAAAAATTATAGACCAATATTGTTATTAAATGTAGATTACAAATTATTCACATTGATTATTGTGCAAAGACTAAAAAAAGTAATAAACAAATATATCCATTCTGATCAGAACGGCTTTCTGCCAAAAAGACGAATAAAAAATAATATGAGAATTATAATTGATATATTGGAATACTACGAAACAAATCCAGATAAACAAATGGCACTAATATTCTTGGATGCACAAAAGGCCTTTGACAATTTAAATTGGAAATTTCTTACTTTACAATTGGAAAATATGAAATTCGGCGATAAATTTGTAAATATGATAAAGAAAATATATTCATCTCAAACAGCAAAAATAACAATAAATGGTGATATGATTGAACAATTTATAATAACAAAAGGAGTGAAACAGAAATGCCCTCTATCCCCTTTATTGTTCATACTATCTTTGTTAAATGAAATTAGAAGAGACAAGGAAATATAAGGACTGAAAGTTAAAAAAGAGGAGTATAAACTTTAAGAAACAGAGAAATGGTGTAAATGGTTGGAGGAGAAAGGGGGGAAAGAAAAAAAGGGGGGGAAAGAAAACTAAACAATGGTTTAATTAGGTGGAGAAATATGGAAACAAATGAGAAGATATAAATTGTGGAAAAGAAACTAGATACCTATTTATGTTAAATGTTAAATGTAAATAAAATATTTAGATTAAGATTACACACACACACACACACATATGTATATATATATGATATACTAGAAATATATGTATAAAATATATATTAAGATAAGAAAAAATGTATAAATATAAATTACTGATGCAAAGATGTTGAAAAGAAGATGTAAATATCTGTTTTTGTTTGTTTGGTTTTTTGTTTGTATGTTTGTTTTTTAAAAAATGTTCAATAAAAATTATTTAAAAAAAAAAAAGAATATGTAAAATTAAATATGTGTTGCCTTTTTAATAGTTTCCTGGAAGCATACCCAACAGGAATGTTCCAGCTTTCAAATCTATGTGTTGTTTTGTCATATTTTCCAGCCATATGTGTATATGCTTCCAGTATTTTTTTGCTTTGGGACATGTCCACCACAGGTGATAATATGAACCTGGTATTTGGTTGCATTTCCAACATTTAACGGATTTATTTTTATACATATTCGCTATTCTTGCAGATGCATAGTGCCATCTATAAAACATTTTATAGAGATTTTCTTTATACGCTGTTGACATTGTGAGTTTATGATTTCTATTTCATAATTTCTGCCACCTGTCCAAATCTATCGTTTAGCCAAAATTCTTAGCCCAAATTATCATAGTTTCTTTTACTTGTTCTTCCTCCAATTTGATAGTTAATAAATAATTGTATATCCTCTTGATTAATTTTTCATCTGTTCCCATTAGAATCTGGTCTAGCTCCTCTTTCCTATCTTTTTCATATCTGTAATTGTGTCCACCATGATAGGTCAATCCCTAATCTTTTTAGTTCTTGTTTTGTTTTAGTTCTCCCCTTTCATTTAGTATGTCCTTATACCTTATAATTTTATCCATATTTATGACATTGAACCAAATTATTACTAAAGTAGTTTCTGGTCTTTCAAATGTGATGATGGAAATGGAAAAAAAAGTGGCTGAAATCAGTACAGAGATTAATTTTAAGATGAAAGTAACAGAAGAACATTTTTTTAAAGTTGATGCTAGAAATCAAAAGATTGAAAATGATGTGATGATGCTTCAATTTAGAGCTATGGAGTCTGCGATAAGACTAGGAGGTATAAGAGAGAACAATAGAGAAGATTTAAGAACAGTCTGTGCCAAGGCATTAGCTGTATTACTAAAGGTGGAAGATGATCAAATTCTTAGGTGTATTGAAAAAGCTTATAGGGTGAACTCACGTGTGGCCAGACAAAGGAATTTGCCTAGAGATGTTGTTGTCTATTTTACTGACAGAAGATTGAGAAATGATATTTTGCAAAAGTCCTATCTTGCTACTGTGTAGGTAGAAGTTAAACAAATTAGTGTTTATAAAGAGCTACCACCTAAGATCTTAAGAGACAGAAAGGATTTTGGATTTTTGGTGAAGGAATTGAAGAGAAGTAAGATTCCATTCAGATGGGATGTACCAGTTGGCGTAATTCTGAGATATCAAGATGTGAGATACCATTTAAATACTATTGAAATAGCAGAACATTTTTATAATGATATTTTTAAGGGAGCCCCCACATCTTCATCTTCATCCATGTTGTTAACTATAGAAGAAGGTATTAAAGATAAAGAGTCTGTAAGAGAGACTGAGGAACAATGCAGGCAGATGGAATTAGAAACTCAAAGTGCAATAGAAGAAATTCAAGGAGCAGTAGGTGGTTTTCAGATGGTTTTATTATGGATCTTCCAGAGCCGAAAATAAAGCACCCCAGAGATACAAGAGAGGTGGTACTGGACCTTGAACTGTTGAAACAAGAACTGAAAGATAAATATACAACTCGAGATGAGAAGCAAATCTTATCAAAGCAGAAACAGCAGAGGCCCAGTACTTCACAAGAGGAAAAGGGGGATAATGGTAAGCAACAGAAAGCAGAAGTTAAGGGAGGAGCTAGACTGAAAACCACTGCTGTACAACAGAAACTTCGTCAATTGCTCGACTCGCTTTGTGAAACTTAATGACATTTATGAATGGATTGAATTCTCTACAGAAAGGATGGCAAATATTTTACTAATTGAAATAGTTTAAAAGACAATCTTGATCATACTTGATTTATATATGAAAATGGATTAAAATTTTTTTTGCAAAACTCATCCTGAGTTGGATTTAACATTTTGAGAAAAGTAAACAGATCGCTGCAGTACGAGTGTCTGCAGAGGATCTGGTGGTTCCCTATCATAGGGTAACCACCAGATAGCTTTTTGGAATTAACCATCTAGATGAAGAAAATAAAGATGAAAATATGTTGGAAAACCAAAGGAAGGAATTGGAAAGGTCGGCAGAATTTGAAAGAGTTTTAAAGGAACATCTGGGAATGCAGCTTGTAGTCTCTATTTAAGACTTGGAAAATTGGGAAGAGCTGCATCTGTCTTTATTTGGTAGAACAGCAGTAGCTAGGTTGAACGTTCTACCTAGAGGATTACAAAATACCTTTGTGGTTGGATCTTACAAATATAAAGTCACTCAGGGGGATTTTATATGGAGAGATGTTTTTTGCTGATGGGGGCAGCTGGAATATGAAGTTTATAAAAACTATGTTGGAAGAAGAAATTGACCTAATTAGGACACAGTATACTTAACTTCAATCAAGATGAAGAGAAGACTAAAAAATGGTTTATTTATACAGAAAATTATTTGACATAGATGCTATATATTATATTTTATTATTATATAATATGGGGGATTGATTTAGGTAAATAATTATTAATATTAGATTAGAGAAATGTTTGATATTTTTTATTTGGGTTTAAATATTATAAGAGCTGTATTGATTGATAAATAAATATTGATGGCTGATAAATGAGGTAAATATTACTATTATTAGTTTTTTATTATAATATTAGTTTTAGGAAAACTTTACTATTTATTGGTCTATTTGTTATATTACTTTTCGGATTTCACTGTATTTTTTTTTTAGTTTAATATATGTAGACTGTGTGAAAATAATTTTTTTTTTGCAAGGGAAGCCAAGGGGGGGATGGGGGGGATATGGGGTTGGGGGTTGGGGAGGGGGAAGTTGGGGGGGAAGGGGATTGGGGAGGAATGGGGGGAGAAATGATAAAATTTGTATTGTAAAACTTTTTCAATAAAAAAAATATAGTCAAATATCTGGGTTTAAAATAAATATTGGGAAAACAAAGATGATAGTTAAAAACATGACAATAAATCAAAAAGAAGAATTAGAAAGAGTAAGGGGATGTGAGATAGTTAAAAAGGTTAAATATTTAGGAGTTTATATTACAACCATAAATGGGAAACTATATAAGCATAATTATGAATTGTTATGGCATAAAATACAGTCAGAGATGGATAATTGGAAAAAATTACAATTGTCTTTGTTGGGTAGAATAGCAGCAGTAAAAATGAATGTTTTGCCTAAGTTTTTATTTCTTTTTCAAATGATACCAATTCTTAAAAAGGATGCTAACTTGGAAGAATGGCAGAAGGGTATTAATAAATTTGTTTGGGCAGGGAAGAAACAAAGAGTGAAACTAAAAATAATGCAAGATATACGTGAAAGAGGTTTGAAACTGCCCAATTTAAAATTATACTACGAAGCAGCTGTTTTATCAGCAATTAGTGATTGGATTAATTTAACAAATGAAACAAATAACATTGAATATTGAAGGATATGATTTGTTATATGGTTAGCATGCTTATTTAGTGTATGATAAAAAGGTGGATAGGACATTTAAAAGTCATATATTAAGGAACACTTTATTGCGTGTCTGGAAGAAATATCAATATAAATTAAATGATAAGATACCTATATGGTCAGTACCCAGGCACGCGATAGAGAACATAAGTATAGAACAAAGACAGGATGTAATTACATATAAAGAAATTCTTGATATAGAGAAAGATATACTAAAACTAAAGCCTTTGAATGTATTAAAAGAGGAAAAGATAATTCAAACTTGGTTTCAGTATGTACAATTACAAGCCAGATGGAGAAGAGATCAGAAAATTGGTATTACACAAAGTGAAGAAAACTTGATAAAACAAATTAGAGACCAGAGTCAAATGCATTTAAAAAGATTGTATAATATATTGATAGAAATAGACTCGGAAACAGAGTTAGTTAAAGATTGTATGGTAAAATGGGCACAAAATTTTGAACAACCAATAATGATGGTAACATGGGAAAAAATATGGGTAAGAAATGTAAAATTTACGCAAGTGCAAAATCTAAGTGAAAATTTTTATAAAATGTTTTATAGATGGCATTTTAAAAATGTCATCTATAAAACATCCATCTATAAAATGCCAAAAAAGCGTGTATGTATCCGAATTTACAATCTAAATGTTGGAGATGTGACTGTGAGGATGCTACTTATTTTCATGTACGGTGAACATGTAAAAAGGTTAAAGCATTTTGGATAAAAATTTGGTGGATTATTCAAAATATTCTTAAAAAGAGGATAAAGTTTACTCCACAGTTGTTTTTGTTGGGTATAGTTACGGACTGTACGGTTATAGAGACTAATTTGATTCTGAATTTAATAAATGCAGCAAGATTATTGGTGGCGCAGTACTGGAAGAAGCAAGATTTGCCTACTATTCAAGAATGGACATTAAAAGTAGCAAATTTGGCAGAGATGGCAAAAGTTTCAGTGTATTTGAAGGACCATTCAAATGAAAAATATGTGAGGGAATGGAGAAGATGGATAGATTATATTCAAAGTAAATATTTGATTAAAAAAATTCAGATAGTTTATGAATAAATAGAAGATATTATTAGGTAATTAAATTTAGTATGGTAATTGGGGAGTTAAAGAATTAGAGGGATGTAGGAGGCTATAGTTAATTAGATTATGATGGATTATGATTGTTGAATGTTATACCCTGTATTTTGTTCTGGGAAGTAGGGAGGGTGGGAGGGAAAGGGTTGGGGAGGGGGGAAGGGAGGGGGGATATATATGTAAACTTTGCTTTAAAACTTTTCAATAAAAAAAGAAAAAGAAAAATCATAGCCATCTGCTTTCCTGAGTGTGTCTCATAATATTCCAGTGTGTTCAGAATCATCTGCATATTGTTTTTGATTTGCCATTTAGGTAGGAAGCCATTCTGGTCTGCGTGTATGAAGTCATTCAAAAATCTTTTCAATCTTTCTGCAATTATTGAGGCATATTTGTATTGTATTGTTAAATTTGTAATCTACATTTAACAATGATATTGGTCTATAGCAGGGGTGGGTTCCAAATTTTTTTAACTACCAGTTCTGTGGGCGTGGCTTGCTTGGTGGGCCTGGTTTGGTGGTCATGTGACTGTGGGCATGGCTTGGTCATGTGACTGGGTGGGCATGGCCAACTCAATGTCATTCATGTCAAGGGGTGCCTCATCTGGCCCCTCCTCTCCCAGCCATTCCTTGTCACGCCCAGCCTCAATGTATCTATAGTTCTGTAAAAATATTGTTTACCTTTTTTCAACTTTATTATAAAGTTGAAAAAATGTAAACAACTTACGATAGATGTACTTTCATGGACCACTGAAAAGAAGAAATGTCTCATATGCTTTGCCCAAGAGTGTGATAGGCAACAGGCTTTTAAGGGGCTGCCACAAAGAAGGGGGCAATGTATTTTCCAAAGCACCAAAAGGCAAAACAAGAAACAATGGATGGAAACTGAACAAAGAGAGAAGCAACCTAAAACTAAGGAGAAACTTCCTGACAGTGAGAACCAATATAGGTGCAGAAATATTTCAGTCATAGTGTAATTTCAGATATACAATAGCCATTTGTGTAATACAACCTGCATATTGTTCAAAACAGTAATTAGTATTATGGCTGATGTTTGACGGCAAGCCTAAAAGTCAAAGATCACAAGAGTGAAGAAGATGATAAGAGAATGGGATTCAATTGCCTTATCTATTTAATCTAACCTATATCTTTCTTCATGCCAAGTCACCAATAGGCTTTCAGGTATCAGCCACCTAAAATGTACATCATATTTGATCAATTTTCTTGCTAAGAATTGGTATTCTCTTTAATGTTGCACACTCTTCTCGGTATCTGTTTTAGAATTGTTATTTCTTTTTGTTTATATACCATTGGCTTTCCTTTAGCTTTTTGAAGTATTTCCATTCTGGTTGTTCTTTTCAGGAACTGGATATGTACTTCTCTGGGGAGTCTATTCCTCCTAACATAGCCTTCATGGACCCGAAAAGCTTCAACCATCTTTGATATACTTCCTGCTTGCTCATTCCAAGACTTCAGCCAACAACTCTGCCATTTTATCAGGAAGGTCTGCTCCCTTCTCCTTTTCTATATTTTGAAATTTTAGGAAGAGTTCAGCTTTTTCCATCTCCAGGGATATTACTGAAGCCTCCAGGCTCTAGTCCACTTGGGTTAGTCTCTGATCCATTTCATCCACCCTTTTCTCGGTTTGTTCTGATTTTTCCTCTACTTTTTAAATTCTTTCTTCATTCCTTATCATTATTTGTTGGATATTTTCCACTTTGTCATCCTTTTTTTGTATTTTTTCATGTAGTTTGATCATTGACTCCTGTATTGATTGGAACATTGTTTTTGTTTCCACCTGCATTGCGTTTCTTTCCTGCAATAAACAATTGTCCAAGGATCTCTGGCTTGTTGGACTGGGGGCAGCCAATGGTGCTACTGAAGAGAGGGCCAAAGTAGTTTTCTTCATCTTTCAGTATTAGCACATAAGGTAAACAATAGTTTCACAACACACACACCAGTATTCCACTATCCCCTCCCAGTTGTCTCCAAGCTTCAATGGGCTTTTTATGGCAAAACTATCACTACTAAATTCCTCTGTCCCTCTTTTTACCATTCCTATCAAAATAGCCTATAAGATATCAATTCAAAAATACTTTTTAAATATAGTTTTTCCACCCTTCTTCTCTTCTTTTTTACAACAATACATACAAAATAGAATATGAGTATTAGTTTCCTAAAGTCAACCAAGTCCAAGATATGCCTCTCACAGATTTTATAGGGCAAACCAAAATATCTCTCACAGGTCATCTTTTTTGCAATGGTTGTTAAGTGAATTACATGATCATTCAGCAAATGTGGCTTCCCCCATTGACTTTTTGTCAGGATCTATCTGGGAAGGTTGCAAGTGGTGGTCACATGACCTCTGGATATTGCAGCCATCATAAATCTATGCCAAGCTTTCAGGTTTTGATTAGGTGATCTTGGAGAGGCTGCCATGGTCATATATTGCAAGGTCACTTTTTTCAGTGCTGTCATAACTTTGAATGGTCCCTAAATAAATGACAGTAAATTGTGCATTGTGACTGGATCTAGTGAGTCTTGGATAGCCAGTGGCTGTTCCAAATTGGAAATTCTGACATTAGGACAAGAAGCAGTGGATGGAAACTAATCATTCAGCCTAGAATCCAGAATCCTCTGAATAATGATTTATTGATATACAGGGAGATTGCTAGGAGTGGGGTGGGGCTGCTGCTGCTGCTGCCAGGGCATGTATGCAGCAGCTCCTTGTGGTTTTATTTTGCTTTATTTTATTTTATCTTGGTTTTATTTTATTTTATCAATTTTTAGTATACCCATTAGAGCCTTTTTATTTAAATAATATTTTTTGGAGGCAATAATAGCATAGACCACAACACAGACAAAGTTTTGGCTGATGAGGACTAATAAGGCATGGGGAAAAGAAAGAAGTACCATGGCACCAGCGCGGGAGCTCTCCCACCAATGAAGAATGCAAAACAACCAAAATTTGACGAGCACTTTGCTGACAAGAGATTTGTAAGTAAAAATATCCTCCCCCCCCCCCCCATTTCCAACAATCTGGAGAGGTTAGAATGGGACCAGCAAAGAGATTTGACAAAACAACAGATACTAGACTTTCCCGATCTGGGGGGAGGGGAGCAAAATGACAGCCAGCTGTTTTCACAAATGAGTCCAGCTACAGTCTGTATGGAGACTGAGATAAAGTCTAAAAAGTTTAACTTACTTTTCCCCCAGGGGGCAAGGATTTGCATGAAAATGAGATCATGGAAAACAGAAGCCAAGACACACAAGACACACTGACATAGAAGATTTTATCCTGGGCTGCTTAGATAAATACCCTACAGCAGCAATAATTATTGGGGAGGGGGACTTAAACGCTAGGATAGGCCCAAACAATCAAATATTATTTAATCAATTTAAGATCCATTATGATGAGAATGTACCAGGAGAACCCCTGCATCCCAGACAATTTAAAGACACTAAGGCAAATCGGGCAGGACTGTGTGTAAAACAGATGACTGTACCTTTGTATCCTGAACGGTTCTACTTGAGGTGACTACCCAGCAGACTATACTTATCGAGGAGCAGGAAGAAAATCTACAGTTGATTACTGGATAATATCATATGACCTCCTGAAGTTCTTGCAGAAGATGGAGGTAGACTTGCATCTAGAAAGCTATCACAATTCACTTATCCTTACTTTTACATTACACCAGAAATTACTAAGGGTTGGCTCAATCTACCTACCCAGATTAGAGAGCCAAAATATCCAGGTAAAAATTAAATGGACTGAGAAAAATGCAAAGGAAGTTACTAAATTGTAACTTTTGTTACTAAGTTAAATTCAGCCTTCCATCCTTCCGAGGTAGGTGAAATGAGGACTCGGATTGTGGGGGCAATAAGCTGACTTTGTATAAAAAAGAACACAGCTTAGGGGGGCCCCAAAAGCCCTACTAAGCAGGTATATACAAAAGTATGACAGCTATTGCTTAACACATTGTAAGTCACCCTGAGTCTCCGGAGAAGGGCGGCATATAAATCGAACCAATAGATAGATAGATAGATAGATAGATAGATAGATAGATAGATAGATAGATAGATAGATAGATAGACAGACAGACAGACAGACAGACAGACAGACAGACAGATACATAAATAAATAAATACATAAATAAATGGATGGATGTTAGTTCCAGAAACCACAGAATTACATACATCTCTACTAAGAAATAAGTTTGAAGGAACATACTTAGAGGAGTTTGAAACTTTAATTTCAAATTTGAAATCGGTTCTCACTAAGAGAATACTAGCTCACTCCAAAAAGCCAGTTTTAAAGAACAAAAAATGGTTTGATAGAGATTGCATGCAATTAAAAAGGATATATAATAAGAAGTACGGAAGAAGTAAAAATGACCCTTCTAAGGATCACATTCACTTCTTAAAACAGTTGAAAACACAATATAAGACCCTCCTAAAAGAAAAGAAAAGAAAAGAAAAGAAAAGAAAAGAAAAGAAAAGAAAAGAAAAGAAAAGAAAAGAAAAGAAAAGAAAAGAAAAGAAAAGTGCGGCTTTGAAGGAGTCTTGGCAGAGATTAATTACATTAGTCAGGACAAAAAATACATCCCTCTTTTGGTACATCACCAGAGGATTGGGAAATCCCCCCTACCCCCCAATTAATCAGGTACCGATTCAGGCCTGGGAAGAATATTTTAGAGAGTTATATACAGACCCCAACTATATAACTAAGGAGAGCCAAATTAGTTTGGACCAAACTGCTTACTGGCCCCCTGTCACACCAGAAGAGGTATCCTGGCTGATCAAATCCCTTAAGGCTAATAAGGCATCTGGTGCTGATAATGTCCTCCCAGAAATAATCAGAAAGAACACCAGTTGGTGGGCCCCACTTTTAGCAACATTGTTTACATTTAGTGAGAAAACAGGACGTATGCCCAGAGATTGAGGATTAGCAATTATTATACCAATCTATAAAAAGGGTAATAGAAATGATCCAGGAAATTATAGACCCATTAGTCTTTTGAGTGTTATTAGTAAATTGTATGCTAAACACCTAAACTATAAATTCCAGGATTGGCTAATTTCAGGGGATGATCAAGGATGATCAAGCTGGTTTTAGAGAAGGTCTACAGTGGATCATATCCTGATACTTCACCATCTGAAGTAGCAAAAATATACATACAAAAAAAAAATCTTCTCTCTACGTGGCCTTCCTTGATTTTAAGCAGGCCTTTGATTCAATATCCAGGAACACCCTATCGGAGAAATTAAAATGCACTACAATCAATAAACGCCTCCTTTTCCTCATACAAAAATTGTAAGCCAATTCCACCTTGAAAGTGAGGAAAGTGATCCTCAAGGGACTTTAACTGGCCCAGTAAGGGTTCAAAAAGGGGTACCGCAGGGCTGTATCCTGTCCCCCTCCCTTTTTAACTTCTATATTAACCCCCTGATTGATCTCTTACAGAACCCTGATCTACATCCTCCTAACATAGCACAACACAAAATCCCGATTCTCCTTTATGCCAATGCTGCTGCTATTATTTCGCAAATGCCCATAGGACTGGAGAGAGCAATTAGGGCAACACTTAGCTTCTGTAGACAGAACAAGTTGCTCCTTAACTTTGATAAATCAACAAGTTTAGTTTTTGCTAAAAGACACAGACAATACTCCTGGATAATTGAAGGACACAGATTGGAACAGGTTAGGGCATGTAGATATCTTGGGGTAGTCTTCCACTCGCAAGGAACATGGAAGGCACACCTGGAGCAGACATCACAAGCAGCCAATAGATCCTCAAATGCAATTAAACACTTCTTTTATACAGGTGGAGGTCAATTAGTACCTGCTGCCTTAAAACTTTTTGACGCCAAAACAATGGCACAAATACTTTATGGGGCACAAACTCTTTATGGGGCACAAACAGGAATCTTTGCAAAGAACAACTTGCTAGAAACTATACAAACCAAATTCCTACGAGCCATCTTAGCTGCACCCAAAGGAACTCCAAATACCCAGTTAAGAATTGAGACAAGTATGCCTCAAATTCAGGTAAGAGCCTGGAAGATGATGATCATTTATTGGCTAAAAATTCATTTCTTTCCAGAGGGACTGTCACCGCAAGTGCTGACTGACAACTTCTCCTCCCCCTGGAAACAGGCAATAGATCACAAGCTGGGCTCTTATGGGCTCTCATCGGTATTCTTAATGTCCCTCAGCTTTGACAAAGCAAAGCAAGTGGCAATTGATAGAATGAAGGACATGGAGTTCCAAGAAGAACTAAATAGGTTGCCTCTCCACAGAATCAAGCAGGGTGTGTGGGAATCTGCAGGATATCTAAATGATCTGATCTTCCCAAAACAAAGAATAGCTTTCTTCAGAGCCAGATTTAATATTCTGCCCTCAGCGCTTCTCCTGGGTAGGTACAAGAGAACACCAATAGCAGAACAGGTATGCATTTGTGGAAAGGGAGAAGTCGAAGATATCTCACATGTTTTATCGTACTGTGAGTTATATAGAGTACGTAGGTCAATATACATTCTCCCCTTACTAGAGAGATTGCCAGGGAGGACAGGCGACTTTTATGTAGGCTTTCTTCTCCAAGACTCAAATCTGGCTACCATGCGTGCAGTGGCAAAATTTTGTGTCGCGGCAATGTGCACAAGAAAAAAATTGGTTATCAATTTATAATGTCACATACTTATCAACCCTACACGCATGTAAATTAGGTTTGAGATAATGTATTTTCATAACAGAGATGTTATTATTCACGATTAATGTCAGTATTATTTTTAATTTATCGTATCTCTATTGCTGGTTGATAACAGTCATAAAGTTTTATTCTATTCTATTCTGATATATTAAGAAGCTGCACTGCTGCTGTTTGAGATCTGAGATGAGAAACCTTGCTTCCTCATGCTCCATCTGTAAAATTTATAAATAAATGTGCACCTTTCCTACTGGGCTAAAAAAAAAACCATACTTCTACTACTTGGAGAATTTGAGAGGTTTACATAACCATGATTTATGGCATGATATGTATCTATACATGCCAATTATCATATAGGAAACATTATCAAATAGCTAAAGCTTTGTGCAATAATTCAGAGCTGCTAAAATAATATTTCAAGCACATATAGGCAATTCTCTCAGATCTTAACTGCAATCTGGGTTACCCAATTTTGCAGGCTGCTTCTTACTATAGATTCTGTAGAAGATTCTATAGAATAGAATAGAATCTTTTCTCTGTAGCAGATGGCTTTTTGTATGTACCTCTTAACATTTATTAACGCCAATTAATTTAATCTAATTTTAAATTCCTTTAATATTTGTATTATATGTGTTTTAATTTGGTTGTTCACCACCCTGAGTCCCCCTCCCGGGGAGAAGGGCAGTATATAAATACAAACAAACAAATAAACAAACAAACAAACAAACAAACAAACAAATAAATAAATAAAATAAATAATTCAGAATTATTGTTGTTTTTCTCCCAAACCTTTGCCTTTATGCCTATGTGTCCAGCATCTCTACTGATTACATCACCTCTACGGCTAAATCTGTCATCTCTTGCTTGAAGCCAAGAGGTTGGACATCTCCTCCATACAGCATAGTTAAATCCAGGGGTTAGCCTTGAGAAACTAAATAGAGGACAAACTGACTTCCTAAATAAGTTATTTCAGGTAGGTCTACTACCTAATGTTGTTCTACCTTTGTAAGTAGAGTTTATTAAAAATAGAGAACAGTATATGGCTATGTGCACTCAGATATCAGTTTTAAAATTCACTTTCAGCCCCAAGTCTTGATACTATATATCTTGTCTTGTGAGATGAATCTTCTTGGAAGTTCTACATAAACTTCAAACTACATAAACTGAGACAAAAATCAGATAACGGTAGCTCTATTCTTGACATACTGTAGAATTGCAAGCAGAATGCACTAAGAAGTTACTTAGACCTTAATCAGGGCATGGCAAGTTTCATTTTAAGCCATGCCCCATTTATAAATAACCAACTTTAGAGGTCTCTTCATACCTTACCATCAAAAGGAGGGAGAATTTGTGTGTTGTTATAACAATAAAGTAAATTATGCACGAGGTAGGCCTTTTATTATGCAGAGTGCATTTTACTTTGCTAGTTCTATTTTTAATGAAATCTGGGTCAGCGACTTTTAATAAATTTTAACTTGACTTGATTTTGTTGCCTCTTGCAACAAAGGCTGTGTTGTAAAGTCTTGGGTTGCCTTTAAAGCGGTTCTCTCCAGCTGCATGTCTTAATTCAGAATAATTATTCATTAATGTTCTTCAGTTCTTCAATTGTCATAATACTCAGATTATTATTTTTTGTTCTAAATTAAATGTGGGCTTATTATCAGCATATGTGTATGTTTCATGAAGCTTCTGCCCTTTTAAAAGAGAACACTAATGATAACAAAAGACTTGCACAATATGTTTGAAATCATCGAAGTTATTTTCACTGCAAACATACTGTATATCTATGATTTAAAAAGTTATCAGAACTGAAGTCTGTTGGATACCAGTATTTGAAAATACCAGGATACCAGGATACTCTTCTCTGCTGATAATTTGGCAATATGCCTTTTTGTTTCCTTTTTACAACCCTGTAATCCCTTTTATCAGGGTGGAGTCGAAGTGACTGAGTGGACCTGAGCATTTACTGGCCGGATGCCCTGCCTGACACCTGAGTTCACAGCAAATACTTTCTCTTTGTGCCCTGAAAGAGAAACATTGTGACCTCATGAGTGTGAGCGAGTAACTGCACCTCTAGGCCACCGTACTGCTCAAATTGACAATGCATCTACTTACTGTTTAAACAAGAAGGTAGCAAACAGGCTGTCTCTCAACTCAGGTTAACCTGGCTGACTGCAGGTTGGAGAGTAAGTTAAAAGTTTCTTTATTAGATCCCAGTACTACTTAAATCAACATCTGAAAGGGGATATCAAATAAGTTCCTAGATAAACGTTTTCATTGCACATTAAATTGGGCATATGCAGAGAATGGCTTTCCCTATTATAGTTTGCTAAGGCATTTTATTTAACACAACATTAGTCCTATCTATGACTTTCCTTAATAAACTGATTACTTTTAGCATTAGGAGAAAATTTCTCCTTCATTTGTACAGCTTGGTTTTCTTTATGCTTAGAAAAATGCCTTATTCAGAGAAATCCAATTCTCTCATAGAAACATATAAGGGCAGAAGCCAGTTTCAGATTATGTTAAAACATCTCCACATTTTCTGTAACAATAGAAAAGTCCCTCTAGCAAATACAGCCACAGATTATCAAATTAAATCTTCATTGGGATCAAAAAGATAATAGGTTGTAAGCTGAAATAGGACAAGATCTCAAGGTTCTGGCCTATATGTATCTGTATACATTTTTTCCCCTGCAGTTGCATTTAGCACAATTTTCAAAAATCAGAGCCATTGTTTCCTACCAATTTGAAACAGGAAATATGTAGTGGGATCAGGACAGTTAAGGGAAGAAACAGAGCCATTAGAAGAGATGCTTGAACCCAGATATCTCAGGGAAGCCTGAGGTTAAGAGTAAATCCACCTTAATTACTCTCGGTATAAGATGCACAGGAGAATTATTTTGATAGTTTTTCAAGAATCTGTTACAACACAAGAAAAATATTTCCAAAAAACCTGAGAGTGCTTGATATAAAGGGCTTGAACTATGTTGAATTAAGAAATACACACAGTACGCTACACAGAAACATATACACAGAGAGAAAGACATCCCTCAAATAAACTCAAGTGGAATCATATTGGAGGGAGGGAGGGAGGGAGGGAGGGAGGGAGGGAGGGAGGAAGGAAGGAAGAAAGGAAGGAAGGAAGGAAGGAAGGAAGGTCCCATTGCCAAAAGCTGCAACTAGATGAGAAAAGTGGTCATTTTGTTAATTGGTTACTAGAAAGCAAATAAGAGTTATTGACACATTTTCACTCTTAAAGGAAGATTCTTGAGATGGGTACACCATATTTTTTAAATTATAGATCTGGAGATGTGGTTGAGCAGTGAGGTTGGTCAGATGTTTAAGCCTGCAACACATTCATTATAATGAATAATCTAGAAAGTTAAGAATAAATAAATTGAAGCTGTGGTTTTTAAATGCTTTAGGAAATCTCTGTGTGAAAGAGAGACAGAAAGGATGCAATGGATGGCTATTGAGCTGATAATGAATGATAATTATGATAATTATCAATGAAAGAAAACATCAGTTAGCAATCAGTAATGGGGAAAAAGAGAAAATCCATGTCTTCTATATTTCTGAAAATGTTACAAATCCTATAGAATAAATTAAATTTCCCATGCCATCAAAACAGAAAAGGAACTGAACTTCAGATAAAACATGTCAGAGTACGTAGATTTAATAGCTGTAAGCTGATGGAAGGTTGTAAGTGGAAGCAACTGAAAGCTGATGCAATGGGAATGAGGCAGCAGGGTAACTGACACTTTAAGAAGCTACCTATATAAGGGAAGTCATTAGAGGGCGTCTCCCTTCTCCTCATGTTCTCTCTCCTCATGTATCTCATTGCTCTCCTTGTGTCAATAGCTGTTTGATAAGGTATTTAACCACGTATAAGTCTGTATATATTTAGCTGTAGATAAAGCCACTCTTAATTAAAGGCGCTGTGTGCTGTGTTTTGCTCCTGGGTTTAGCTTGTAATACTAGGCATGCTGCCTAAACTCTGACAGAACACTATGATTTTAGCAACCCAATCTAGTTTTACAAACTAAACTCGTAATATAGTTGTCCCTTCATAGGATATATTGTGTTGCCAGGGGTATTTGTCAAAGAGAGCTGTGAAGCTATTTATGTTTGGAATTGGGAGGCATCTCATGAGGATTTGTAAGAGTTTGCTTGTTCTTCCTGATCATCAGAATTCATACAATGGAGTTCAAACGTCACTCAAAATCAGTTCCCTGAGATTCGCATTCTCAATCATAACAGTTCCTCCTTTGATCCTTTGTCTGTGAAACTTCCTCTTCCCAATCTAAACTTTTATAATTTTATTATTCTACAGAGGAAGAGAGGAGGGAGGAGGAGGAGGGGGGAGGGGGAAGAGGAGGATAAAAACTGATAAAAGGAAAGTAATTCCAGTTTAATTGACTTTTAATATGATTTATCCTTTTCATAAGACAGGCCCTAGCATTGCATCATCCTTGAGTTCACTTTGCCAGAAGCAAGGTCAGGTAGATGGATCAATGTTTGGCAGAGGAGGAAAAACAACAACAAGAAGAAATGAGTGTTGTTCCAATCTGGTGTTATTCAGCATCTCCATTAATGATTATGTTTTGTTCACCAGTATTCATGGTTAATTTCAGTTCTGAAAGAATTGCAACTTATTTGGGATGAAAAGGTAAGACTCACAATGCCAGTGAAAAGATTAGCATTGAACTATAAATAAAAGAAATGCTAATATGTTTTGTAGCTATATTGGGAAAGGGACCTAAATGCAATAATGCCTGAAACTCACTCATACAATATGAATCAGTGCTGATGGGACTGGGATATTTGCAAAATTAATATCTGAATTGCAAGCAATTGAACCAATATGCAAAACCTGCCCTTAGAGCCTTCTTGTTCTCCCAGATTGACAATGTACCCCTTGACCTTTGGCTGAAGAACAAATATTCACTCCTGGCAGCCTTAACTGCACTTTCCATCTAGAATCATAAAAGACTTAAACAGATTCAAGTTGCTCTGGATGAACTCTGACCTTAAATTCCCTCTCACCTTAACCTCAGTTTTAGTTCTTGAGATGGTTCTGCCACTTCCTAGCCATGGAATACTCCTGATCTATTATTGCTTGCAAAACAACAGCCCCAATAAAAAGAATGACACTGAAGAAGATACGCACAAACATAATGTCATGTTCACAAACATATGGATTATGTAGACCTCTTATGGCCAGGTAGACCTTCAGTAGCCTTAATCTGTCATATGTTCTAGAGCATTTTTGATTCCCAAAATAGCAGCTGCAGAACCACAAAAGAAAGCTGATACATAGAAAGATGATAGATAGATAGATAGATGATAGATAGATAGATAGATAGATAGATAGATAGATAGATAGATAGATGATAGATAGATAGATAGATAGATAGATAGATAGATAGATAGATAGAGATAGATAGATAGATAGATAGATAGATAGATAGATAGATAGATAGATAGATAGATAGATAGATAGGCAGGCAGGCAGGCAGGCAGGCAGGCAGGCAGGCAGGCAGGCAGGCAGGCAGGCAGGCAGGCAGGCAGGCTGGCAGGCTGGCAGGCTGGCAGACAGACAGACAGACAGACAGACAGACAGAAGACAGACTCAGATGACTAGAAGATAGATAGACAGACAGACAAGCAGGCAGGCAGGCAGGCAGGAAGGAAGGAAGGTGATAGACAGACAGACAGATCTACTGTATCCATCTATCTATCCATCTATGCTATAGATAGTAGCATCCATCAACATGCAAATGATACCAGTTACACATCTCAATTGCATACTGATCAGTAATGCTATTATTCTCCAGCCTTCTGAAGAAACTGCACAGATGTTGCTCGGTTGCAGTGTTATAAGCCTCATGGATGCAGGGCACAAGCTTTACTAAAGTAGCAGGATGTTGAACTAGAAGACCTCCAAAGTCCCTTCCCACTCTGTTGTTATGTTATTCTGTAACTTTTTTTTTTCTCCCAGCAAAAGAAAAATCAAAGTCACCTCTGTAAGGTTGGCTAAAAGAACCTTAGACAAGTCAAGCATTAAACCAACTGAATATTATTGCAATATTTGCCAGCTGTATTATGGGACAGGTATAATTTGTTTACTTTAACAGATGATTTAGCATAAATGCAATATGTATTTATGCCACAATATTGTTGCTTTCTGTATATGTCATATGGTTTAAATTTGCTTGAGTTTGCTAAAAAAAACCCAGTTCTTTTGAAGCAGATGAGCTTATTAGTACTATTAAATGAATAAATAAACAATAATAAAAGAATACATGGGTTGCAGAGTAGCATCCAAAAATTATCCTCATAAGCCATACTGTTGATGATGAAAAATAAACACAAGAAAATGGACTAAGAAAAATAGGGAAAATAATAGCAAGCAGGCTAAGTATTTAAATTGTTCTTTTTGTTTTACTCATCCCCATCTCCATCTTTAACTGTTGCAAGTAAATCCGTACAGTTTTCTAGCTGACCAAATCAGCTGCTACCTGCCCTTACGGATCAATGCAAATCATTTCTAGGACATCAAAATCTTCAAATAAAGAAAAAAAATCAATTCTCATTATTAGAGAAACCTCTCTTGGGTTGCCTGGAGGCAACTATTCACCATTGGCAAGGAGTGGAGTGTGTTTGGGGGGGGGGGGTGCGTGATGGCGTGATGGCATGTGGGGGTCTGATTTTCAAAGCTGGTGTTGTGATCATTTTACAAATTGAGTCTGCTTCCAAAGACCCAAAGCCACTGAGGAGCAAATAAATGCAAACATCTCCATGGAGACACAGAGCCCAGTAGGTTGAATTCCAAACTGTCTTACATAACAGAACAAACAGTGTTAGCAGGAAGAATATTACTTCCTAAAGAATTGCATACATGTACCTCCAAATCTTTTGTGTAGAAGAGGCATGAAGAGTTGGAAATAACAGATTAACTGAGTGGAAGGAACCTTAGAGGCCTTCTAGTCCAACCCCCTGCTCAAGCCGGAAAACCTATACCCATGATGGCGAATCAGCCATATCAGTGGCCATGCCAGCTCAGCTCTGGTGCACATGCATGCACCGGCCAACTGATTTTCAGGCCTTCTGGGCCCACCAAAAGTAGGGGAAACAGGCTGGTTCCTGCCTCAGAGGGCCTGGAGGGTTGGGAAGGCTCATTTTTCTTTCTCACCTGGCTCCAGATCCTCTCTATGCATCTGCAGAGGGCAAAAACAGCCTTTCCCACTCCCTCAGAGGCCCTCCGGAAGACTGAGGGCCCATTTCCCAACTCCTGGTGGGACAGGAAGCGATTTTTTTTTGCTGTTCCCAGCCTCCAGAGACTCCTAGAGAGGTTTCCGCCCACTCCTGGCATGCGATGGCAAAAAGGTTAGCCATCACTGCCCTGTACCATTGCTGACAAGTGGCTCTCCACTCTTTTCTTTAAAATCTCCAGTGATGGAGCACCTACAACTTCTGGAGGCAAGTTGTTCCACTGGTTAATTGTCTTCACTGTTAGGAAGTTTCTCCTTAGTTCCAGTTTGCTTCTCTCCTTGATTAGTTTCCTTCCATTGTATCTTGACTTCCCTTCTTGGAGAATAGCTTGACTACCTCTTTGTGGCAGTCCCTCAAATATTGAAACGCTGCTATCATGTCTCCCCTGGTCCTTCTTTTCATTCAGTTGGACATCCCCAATTCCTGTGACTGTTCTTCACCTGTTTTAGTCTCCAGTCCCCTAATAATTTGTTGCTCTTCTCTGTACTCTTTCTAGAGTCTCAACATTGTGATGACTGGATGCCATATTCTAAGTGTGGCCTTACCAAAGCTTTGTAAATGGTACCAACACTTCATGTGATCTTGATTCTGTCCCTCTGCCAATGCTACATAGGACTGCATTGGCTTTTTTGGCTGCTGCCCCACACTGCTAGCTCATATTTAAGTGATTGTCCATTAGGACAATCCAATCAAATCCAATGCATAATCCAGACACAGTGAAAGACTAACATAGTTTGCCCTATGCTTGAAAATGGAGAGCCACCCACTTCAAAATATGTTAATTAGTTGGGAGTCACAATTCCAGTGGAATTTACTCACAATAAGGTGGTTTAGTCTTTGCCTCCTACAAAGGCAGCATTTAAGATCCAGCTGCTGCAATTACTTGCGAGTTCAATCCCAGGCAGGCTCAAGGTCGATTTAGCCTTCCATTCTTTATAAGGTGGGTAAATTGAGGACCCAGTTTGTTGGGGGCAATAAGCTGACTTTGTATAAAATATAAATATACAAAAGTATGAAGGCTATTGCTTAACGCATTGTAAGCCGCCCTGAGTCTCCGTAGAAGGGCGGCATATAAATCAATTAAAAAAAAAAATGCAGCAAGTATTTATCTGTACCAGATGGCTGCATATCAGCTAACATGCTGTTGTTATGGAAGCATTGGCTATTGTAAATAAAAGTCTCCTAAGATTCAGAGGTCAGTTGTGGATCTCTTAAAGTTGCTTCCAAAGAGCATGTAAAATCTAACCTAATAATTTAGAGAAGAATGTTAACCTAATCATCCGTCTGCTCAAATTCCAAACCCTTTCCTTCTATGACTCTTTATCCTGATTTCCTAACCTCAATTCCACTTTCCACGGCCACTTTCTAACCTAGTGACCCATTAGTGATCTACTGATCTGTTACTGCTTGCAGAACAGCAGCCACAATGAAAAGGAAGACACCGAAGAGTACAATGTGCATAGTAGAACATAAGACTCACAAATATATGGATTCTCATGAATGAATGCAAATCTATGTATCCCAGAATAATATTGCAGGATCCAAACTGGGTTCAGTTACTGGGACTAGAGTAATTCAGAGTAATTCTTCTGAATTTTTGGACACGTGCTGGAGCCCATCCTCAGCAAACTTCTCTCTAGAAGAATGTGTGCTAGAGAGAAGTTCCTTGAGGATAACCTCCAGCACCAGTCTGAAAGCGCAGAAAACTAAACCTCTGGTTGCAGACCAATTCAGATTGGAACCTGTATATGGATTTTGTAGATCTCTTATGATCAGCTAGACCTTTGGTAGCCATTATGGGTTATGTGTACTAGAGCATTTTTACTTCCCAAGATAGAAGTTGCAGAAACCCAAAAGATAGATAGCTAAATTAATGATAGATAAAAGAGATAGATAGATAGATAGATAGATAGATAGATAGATAGATAGATAGATAGATAGATAGATGATAGATAGATAGATAGATAGATAGATAGATAGATATAGATATAGATAGATATAGATAGATAGATTCTGACCCAGCCTTAGCAGAAGCAAGAAACAGACTCCTTGTCATGAAAATCCCCTCTTTATTTCTTCTTCTTGTGCCATATCCATCATCGGACATTGGCGATCATGTTGGCAATCCTATTTTTGTCAACAGCCATATGAAAAAGTGCTGCTGAGTATTGTCCAAACCAGTCCCTTAGGTTTTGAAGCCATGATGTTCTTCTTCTGCCTGGGCCTCGTTTGCCTTCAATTTTTCCCTGGAGGATTAAGCAAAGGATGCTGTATTTTTCTGAGTGTCGCATCACATGTCCAAAATACTCTAACTTTTGCTTTTTAATGGCTTTGATTATTTCCCTTTGCTTTCCCAGGCGGCTTATCACTTCCTCATTTGTGATTTTGTTAACCCAGCTTATACGTAACAGCCATCTGTAAATCCACATTTCAAATGCTTCTAGTCTCTTCAAGTGGTTTTCTGTCAGAGACCAACTCTCTACTCGGTAGAGCAGGATAGAAAAGATGGAACATCTGACAAGCCTGATTTTCAGTGTTAGGTCGTGACTGCAGAAGACCTTTTTCATTTTGAAGAATGCTGTTCAAGCTTTCTCTACGTCTTTATTTACTTGTGAATTAATTGCATTTACCTACCGAAATGTCCAGGCAAGAGTCCTGCAAGGAGTTAATGGCAGCAATAGACCTTGTCAGTTCCTTGCGATAATTACAAGGCTGTGAGCTCCCAGCTGAAAGGCTGCAAATTAAATTCTGGCAAGCAGTCTTTGTTGCACCAAACACCATAGACTTAATCTCCAGAAATATGAACTGTTGTCTCCTACAAGCACTCCCCTTTCTTTCTATTTATTCCCCAACCATTCAGCATCCACGTGTGCTTTGCTTCTCGAGTCAACTCCTTGTCCTCCATTGTTCACCTCTCCTAACTCCTGCTCTGTGCATATGTGCATCCAGAACAGGCCCCAGCTGTTCTTCCTCCTCACTCATCTCAGCCTCCAAAGGCAGCTGCCACTCTGGTGGCTGGGAAATGTCAGATGGCCCTGGCTCTATCTCTGCATCCAATGCAGAGCATCCATCAGAACCATCCCCAGTCTCCAGAACTGGCCCAAGTTCCTCCCCAACCTCCTCATCGTCTGAGTCTGCCAGCAGCTCTGCTGGCAGCTGTCAGGCCACAACAGATGATAGATAGATAGATAGATAGATAGATAGATAGATAGATAGATAGATAGATAGATAGATAGATAGATAGATAGATATAGATAGATAGATAGATATAGATAGATATAGATAGATAGATAGATAGAGATAAGCAGACAGACAGACAGATACAGTAGATGATAGATGGATGGATGGATGGATGGATGGATGGATGGATGGATGGGGGATGGACGGATGGATGGACAGATGGACAGACGGATGGTCAGACAGACAAGGGCAGGGCAGTGCAGGGCAGGGCAGGGCAGGAAAGAAAGGAAAGGAAAGGAAAGGAAAGGAAAGGAAAGGAAAGGAAAGGAAAGGAAAGGAAAGGAAAGGAAAGGAAAGGAAAGGAAAGGAAAGGAAAGGAAAGGAAAGATGATAGATAGGCAGGCAGGCAGAGATAGATAGAGAGAGAGAGAGACAGACAGAATGTTTTGAAGTTACAAAATCTGCAATTTTACATGGGATTATGCAGTATCATGAACAAGAAAGCTAAACATCTCTCTTTGACACTTCTGAATAGCTCAGCTCCAAGACCTGTAACAATTAGGCAGGAAATCACATTTTTGTCAGGAAGGAGGAGAGGGAGGGAGGGAGATTTGAAAATGTTTCATTTTCTTCTAAACCATTCATCCCATGCATTCTTCAGCACAGGTGTACAGCAGTGAAGACTGATGGAAATAAAATTCTTATAATCTCACCCTTGAAAAATGTGGTTGCCAGGAAAAAACAATAACCAAGTAGTGGATGGCGAGAAGAAAGGAAATAGACATTATATGTACCATTGCTTCACTTCTAATTTCATTGTAAAATAGCTTTTTGAGAGCCAGGGCATAATATGTGGATCTAAATTGGGTCCAAGGTAGTCTGCACACATTGAAATCAATAAGAGTTTAGTTCTGGTAACTAGACCCTTTAAGTATTTTGTTGTAAAAAACATAAAAATCTTGCCTAAATATTGAACCCTGCTTCTTTTCTACCTGCATTTCAGAAAAAGAAAGGAAGGGGAAGTCCTAGATCAGCAACTAAACAGTTTTTGTTGGCAAAACATGTGATGATTTCCCACAGCTTCCATTCTATCACCTTAAAAATATGCATGTTCTAGTTTCCAACATGGATCAAAATATAAACAGAAAAACTCTAGCCAAGGGAGCTCTCTCCCACAGCTCATAAACTACACCAATTCTGTGTGTGTTGTTATTTTTAAAAGCCTGGATGCCACGAGTGGTTTCCTACAAACTTTACCCAGTGTCAAACGGAATATTTTAAAACTGTCCTAAGTATTGTGCACAAAAATCTCTTCCCACCAACTACAATAATTCCTGGCTGCCATCTCTTTGTGGGGTAGCTAAACCACAAATCAGCAACTCTGTGAGTTGACAGCAGGCCAAACTATGAGATTCATCATCGTTTCTTTGATCAGGGAAGGTATGGACACCCTTTGTGTAGCGCTTGGTAATGCGACGAATAATTTCAAGGCTGCTGGAACAAGATATTACAGCTTAGTCTTTTATTTGCTTATTTATTGAATGGAACTTAAAATAGTGACATATGAAGAGCGAAAATAGCGAATAGCGAAAAGATAGGAATAGATGCAATTAGGACCAGAAAGCAAAGTGGTTGTTCAGTAACTCATGCCCATCTTTGCGACCATTTCTCCAAGAGTTGTTAAGCAAATCACTGCTCTTATTGATAAAGGAATCATGTGGTCACTAAGAAAATCTGGCTTCCCCTGTTGACTTTGCTTGTTGGAAGCCAGCTGGGAAGATCTCAGAGGGTGATCATGTGACCCCAGGGTGCTGCAACTCTTGTAAATACATGCTAGTTGCCAAGCAACCAAATTTTGATCAAGGGACCATGGGGATTCAATGGTGGCCATAAGTGCAGGGATTGGTTGTAAATCCTTCTTTTTCATAACTGTTGTAACTTTGAACAGTCATTAAATGAATGAGATTGTAAGTCAAGGACTACCTGTATAATTTTGAAGGAAAAAAGCACAAGGTTATTAACATTTTAATCAACATCTCTACTGTTAGCAGGTTAGATAAGCTCAGTCTCTTTCCCAAATGGAACACTTACTAATATTATTATTTTTAAAACAAACAAGCATATTCTTGCTTGAATAGGGGAATGTGGATTACATCACAACAATGTCTAGTTACAATCATGCCTGCAAGGGCTACCAAGACTTTTTTTCCTAGATAGTCCCTAGAGACATCTCTGTGTTCGATGAAATAAAAAGCAGAAAATGAAGGCCTTTTTCAGCATCTTCCTTATGAAAGGTTCTCCATCTTGAAATTCAGTAGGGATCTTCATAACATGTCTTTTTTGGGCACCCAGGTAAGACCAAATTCTTTAACCAGTCCTTCTTTTTTCAACATTTAATGCTGAAAAATCACTTTATTCAGTCACTTATCTGAAATGGTATAGGTTCTCCTGCTTGAGCTGGACTAGAAGACCTCCAAGTGGGGCAGAACCAGTTCCACGACGTCATATCGTCATCGCTACTGGCTCGGGAGAACCAGACCGAACCGGGAGGAACCCATCACTGAACAACTCCATTCAGTTTTGCAGTAGATCATGAGAGCATCCCTCCCTTTTTGTTCACACAGGCCGTCTTCACTGGAGCTCACTTCCCCATCCAAGTGCTAATCTTCCCCCCACTCCCCATTACTATGGCACCCGATAGCAAGCAAGCATCAAAGAGGCTGACACCTGGAGCTATTCCAGAAAGATATCAAGATCAATGGTACTGAAGTTGCTCAGTCTTTGAAAGCTACAAAGTTGGACACATCACCACCATTTCATCTCCGCCAGAAGATGAATAAATGAGACTAACATTTCTTACTGGTGTCTTTCTTGTAGGTTGACGATGGTTGTTTTATTTGTTTATTTATTTATATCCTGCCTTTATTATTTTTACAAATAACTCAAGGTGTAATGGACATGTACAAATTTCCTTCCTCCTTCTATTTTCCACTCAACAACCACACTGGGAGGTGGGTTGAACTAAGAGAGAGGGGCTGACTCAAAGTCACCCAGCCGGCTTTCATGGTTAAGACTAGGCTAGGACTCATGGTCTCACCCAGTGATGGGATTCAATTTTTTTTACTACTGGTTCTGTGGGCGTGGCCTGGTGGGCATGGCCTGGCTTGGTGGGCATGACAGGAGAAGGATACTGTAAAATCTCCATTTCCATCTCACTCCAAGGGAAGAATACTGTAAAATCTCCATTCCCTCCCCACCCCATTAACTTGCTTTCTAGCTCTGTGCAGGGCAACAAAAGAAGACCCAGCTGATCAGCTGGGACTTGATCAGCTGGAACTCGGGAAGCAGCGAATAGATCAAGAGTGGGGCCAGTCAGAGGTGGCATTTGCTGGTTCTTCAAACTACTCAAAATCTCTGCTACTGGTTCTCCAGAACTGGTAAGAACTGGCTAAATACCACCTCTGGTCTCACCACTAGGCCTAAGTAGCTCTCAGGCACAACCAAATATCTCAACATATTTACTAATTGGTACAAGTGAAGTACCAATATTTTTATTCCCAAATATTTCAAGCATGGACAATTAAATTGGTTTGGGGATGAGCAAAAACTTCCCTAAAACTGAAACCTATAAATGATAGACAGCCTGTATGTCAAGATGCAGTTCAATACTCTCATTATTCTCTGATTTTTTTTTTTCTGAACAAGAATCCAATTGTCATTCTCAGATATTTAGAAGCCCCAAAGGTTCATTTGTCATAGTGGGCAAACACATACGCATAATCTGACCAACACAGAGAGAATATTCTTTTTTCTATAATGAGAGGTGATTGGCATGGAAGCTAACAAGTTTTTTTTAAAGAAAATATTAGATAAAGTTGCATTGCTTCAAGAAAGCTAATCTTTCTTAGTGGATTGAACAATATTACAAAAATACCTGAAGTTGTATTATTATATCTTCCCCATCCGATCCTAAAAATAGGCATCTTTTATTAATATAAAAGACTTTCTGTTCTATAAAATTTGAACATAGCATCAGAAAAGAAAATATAAGGCTTCTTTGCTTTAAAAGATTATTATTTTTAGTTACCGGTATATGCCCTTTCATTTTATCTTACCTTGCATCCTTCTCAAACTTTATCAATTGATATCCTCCTTTTTTGATATTCTGGTCTCAGAGACTTTTTACTTCTGTCCTATATAATAAAATAAGCCTTTATTTAAGATGCATCTATTAAAAGCAGATGAACTTACTGAAATCAAATAACTGTATTTCTTTTCTGAGTTAAAAATGGATTCCAGCTAATTTCCAGTGTTGAAATTATTGTGAATTTCAACTATTCCATTCTTTTTCAGCTTTCATGGTTATTGTGATTCAATTTTATCTACAGCAAAATTAGAGCTATGGGTAATACAGAGGAGGCTGAAAGTATTTTAGTCGCATTAATTTTACTTCATATTTATTTCCAGGGCATGAGGTTGGCTAAATCTAGTTGTAATTTTACTTTTTTACTTTTTAAAATTACATCTAGTGACATCTGGAGAGTTTTATTCATGATGGAACAAGTGCAAGAATTCAGAAGGGAATTTAAAGAACTTTATAACATCCTCAAAGCTGGCAGGGGAAAAAAGGGGTTCAAGGGAAACCAGCTTCAAGCAAAATTTCTATACCAAAAAGTTCTATAGCTGTAGTTCACACATTTCTATCTAAAATTAAACGGTACCTAGACAACCTATGACCTCTTGGGTCATCCTTTGAAAGACAGTTAGTTTGGTCTGATGTGACCAGAATGAATATTGAATTTTCCTGAATTGTATTGCTGCCAGTTTGGTTTCATTTTTTTTTTTTTTTTTTGCTGGCTTGGAGGATGTTATTTTATTTTATTTTTGGTCCTTTGACTCTTCCTCTCTTCTCTTTTGTGTCTGTTTTTCATTCTGGAGATGTGTGCATGAGTATCCTCTGTCTCTCCTTCTCTCATGTGATATGTCCTGACCGTTTGATACTGGAGTCATCTGACTCTTGTTCTTTTCTCCTCTTTGAGATTTGAGGTTTAACCATGACATGGTGAAATCCCATACCTCTTCTTTTTAATAAATGAAATATGAGATAGGACATAGGCTAAATCCTATGATGAATGATTGAGGGAACTAGGTGTGTCTAGTCTAACCAAGAGAAGGGCTAGGGATGATATGATAGGAGTCATCTAGTACTTGAGAGGCTGTCACAAGAAGGAGGTGTTGAACTATTCTTTAAAGCACCAGAGGGCAGAACAAGAAGTAATGGGAAGATAGTTAAAGAAAGATCCAACCAAGAACTAAGGAGAAATTTCCTGGCAGTGAGAACAATTAATAAGTGGAATGGCTTCCCTCTGGTAGTTGTGGGTACTCCATCACTGGAGGCGTTCAAAAAGAGATTGGATTGCCATTTGTCCAGAATGGTTTAGGATCTCCTGGTTGAGTAGCGGGTTGGACTAGAAGACTTCCAGATTCCCTTCCAACCCTATTATTATGTAGTATTAGAAGCAAGATGACTTCAGCTACTACTATAGAAGGAACTATCAATGAGCAAGTATGGATGTAATTAACTCCATTTATTGCTTATGGCTTTCCATTGGTAATAAATGAAAATAATTCCAAATCTGATTCAATTTTCATTCATACAAAATGAATGAATTGCAGCATTCACCACTTGAAATGCAAGTAGTCTTTTCAAAACTGATATTCTTCAGATCTCCTCAGTGGACTTGAGGAAGATTAGTTGGAAAAACAATCATGAAGAAAAAGAGAAAAGTGAAAGAGGAGTGGAAATAATGATCTCTCAAGAAACTTTCTGTCTCTTTTCCAAACAATAAATCAGTGAAGAAACTCATATTTATCTATGTATCTATCTAAATTTATGTTGGTCAAAGTGAAAAACATTAATGCTAATGACAAGCATATTAGCCACTAAATGCTATGCTATATTTTTGTTTCTACTAAACATTCCAGCAGGCCTTTCTTGAAGCAGCCCAGCTGTATCAAATAATGCCCTACAATTTGTAATATAAAGTGCAGGCATGCACATATGAAATAAGATGGATTTTCTCAGAATAAAATGGATTTTCAAGAAAGATGAAGCTCAAATGCACACCCACAGGGACAAAGGACATAGACCCTTGAATAGATCCAGACGATTTTACTAAAACAGTGTTGCTCAGGTTTGGTGACTTTAAGATGTGTGGACTTCAACTCCCAGAATTCGACAATTGGCATGGCTGGATGTAGAATTCTGGGAGTTGACATCCACACATCTTAAAGTTGCCAATCTACAGCATCTCTCCTTTTATGCTTTGCATTCTCAGTCTTGTGTAATGCACAGCACACCAACCACAATGTCATTTTTGTCAGAGTTATTGCTCCAGAAAACAAAATATAAAATAAAAGTCTGCATAGGTTGAGAAGGGAAAGGGTGAAAACATTTCCTTCCCGAAGGAAGGAAATGTTTGCCCACATCTCTTATTACAAAGATTTATTACATCAAGTAGCCACACTTGTTGATGGTGTTCTTGGGCAAAAGAGTTTCCTTACTGAAATTCTGTCATTTCCTTTTGGTAAACATCAGTGACCCTAGAAATATGCTGTATTCTAATCACCATAATCATCTACTCAAAGTCATTTGAGAGACATCAAGAATATAATATGGCATAAGAGAGACAGTGTATTTAATAGACATACTTTAAGACATGCTTTGATGAGAGTTTGGAAGAAGCACCAGCTTCAATTGGATTACAAAATACCTTTGTGGTTGGATCTTGGGCATATTATGCCAAATATAAAGTCACTCGGGGGGTTGTTGTACAAAGAGATACTTCTTAATGATGGGGGCAGATGGCGTTTGAAATCTTTGAATACCCTGTTGGAAGAAGGAGTGAACCTAACTTGGTTGCAGTATTTTCAACTTCAAGCAAGATGGAGAGAAGATCAGAAAATTGGATTAATGTTACATGAAGAAGATTTGGTGACTCAGATAAAATGTAAAGGGCCGATGCATATTAAACGAGTGTATAATTTACTGTTAGAAAGAGATTCAGAGGGCGAATTAGTTAAAGACTGTATGATAAAATGGGCACAGAATTTTGCAGAACCAGTAATGTTGGAAACATGGGAAAAGATTTGGGTCCAGAATGTTAAATTTACACAAGCACAGAACATGAGGGAAAATTTTTATAAGATGTTTTACAGATGGCATTTAGATCCTAAAAAGTTATCATGTATGCATCCAAATGTTCAACCTAAATGTTGGAGGTGTGATTGTTTGGATGCAACATATTTTCATATTTGGTGGACGTGCAGAAAACTGAAAGCATTTTGAATTAAACTTTGGTGGGTAATGCAGAACATTTTGAAGAAGTTGGAGTTTTCTCCTCAGTTTTTTTTGTTGGGAATAGTTAAGGGTTGCTCAGTAACTGACAATAGATTAATTTTACATATGATTACTGCAGCTAGATTATTGATTGGTCAATACTGGAAGAAAGATAATGTACCGACTATAGAGGAATGGATACTGAAGATGTCTAATTTGGTAGAGATGGCTAAAATTTCTGCATACCTAAAAGACAGGACCCATGAAGCTTTTGCTAAGGAGTGGAAGAAATGGGTAGAATACATGAAGAATAAATATCAAAGTAAGAAGTTTCAATTAGTGCTTAACTGAATTTCTATTTTGCATATTCAGAATTAATCTAAAAGAGAAATGTATTGAATTTGATAATTTTTGATTTTTATTATATTTTATGTAATTGAATTTATAATTTTAACATTTAGACTTAATTCTAAAGAGAAATGTACTATGAAATGTATTGAATTTGATTTTTGATTTTTATTATATTTTATGTAATTGAATTTATAATTTTAATATTTAGACTTAATTCTAAAGAGAAATGTACTATGAAATGTATTGAATTTGATTTTTGATTTTTATTATATTTTATGTAATTGAATTTATAATTTTAATATTTAGACTTAATTTTAAAGAGAAATGTACTGTGTATTGTCCGACTTTGATTTTGATATATGGAATATTGGGAATTATAGTTAACGTTATATATTTTTTACTAGATTTTTTTTAAATAGATTGTTAAGAGTTAAGTGTTTTTTATATTTGATGTTGTCATATATTGGTTTAAAAGAAAAACTTTTTTATTACTTAAGGTTAAAATTGGTTTTAAAATAAGGTTATAGTTTTTTTTAGTTGGATCTCACCTTAAAAATTGTTAAATATGTTAATGTTAATGTTTGTTTAATAGCGGAAGTCAAGGGGGGGATTGGGGAGGGATAGGGGGGATAGGGTGGGGGTGGTAGGGGGGTGGGATGGGGAAGGGGTTTTAAAAATAAACTGTAATGTAAAACTTTTTCAATAAAAAAAAAGAATATAATATGGCAGGAAAACGAAGGGGCAAGGAAACATACAGAGAACTAAATGTCCCTCAAAATATGAAATGTATAAAAAGTGTTGTATAAAACGTTCGTTTTTTGCTGCAGTTACCGTCATTTGATACCAATGGAGCCTCTTTTTAAAACTGTGGTATGGCTTCCAAGCTGTCTAAAACAAAGTGTGGGTAAACAGCAATCTTCTGTTGTTCTAAATTGCTAAAGGCCAAATCTCAAGGATACCAAGTCAGAAGGATGTGAACATTGAAACCAATAGCTATTCCAAAGGACAATATCGGGGGCTAGAGACTAAAACATACGAAGAACGGTTCAGGAATTGGGTATTTCTAGTCTAGTGAAAAGGACTAAAGGTGACATGATAGCAGTGCTCCAATATTTGAGGGACTGTGTCAGCTATGCCTCCTTTCACAACTCAAGAAAGAAAATCCCTGACTCCATTTTCATAGAGAAAGGGACTTTTGCTGAGTATGAACTGAATGCAACCAAAGAAAAGCAAGGTCTGAGGCAATAGGCACAAAAATCACATATAGAAAGCATCCAAAACCCTCCCCCCAAGGGTCCAGTGAGGATTATCCAATCCACATCCCCCCAAGGTGTCATGTGGAATGCAGCTTCAGATGACTCCATCTTTCTGGTATGCCAGGATGGTTGACCTTGACTTGTTATCAGCACGTCTTCCAGCTGCAGAGAAAGCACTGAGAAAAACTTTCTCCAATTCACTCCCTGTTACGAGGCATCTCCACCAGCTCACTTCCTCTCTCCCAAATATCCAGACAGCTCCCCCCTCCCACCATTACAATGGCAGCCAAAGCAAGCAAGCAATATAAAGGCGGAGGCTGACAGGCTGCCACAAAGAAGAGGGGGTCAGCCTAATTTCCAAAGCTCCTGAAGGCAGGATAAGAGGAGCCTGGATAGCTCAGCAGACTAAAATCATTGTGATTAAAGACCAGCTGTCTGCAATTACTGTAAATTCGAATCTCACCAGGCTCAAGGTTGACTCAGCCTTCCATCCTTTCTAAGGTAAGTAAATTGAGGACCCAGTTTGTGGGGGCAATAAGCTGACTTTGTATAAATATACAAAAGTATAAAGGCTATTGCTTAACATATTGTAAACTGCCCTGAGTCTCTGGAGAAGGGCAGCATATAAATCAAATTTTTTAAAAAAACAATGGATGGAGACTAATCAAGGAGAGAAGCAACCTAGAACTAAGGAGAAATTTCCTAACAGTGAGAATAATCAGCCAATGGAATAGCTTGCTTTCAGAAGTTGTGGGTGCCCCATCACTTGCAAGGCTTTTAAGTAGAGACTGGACACCCATTTGTCTGAAATGGTATAGACACTCTTGCTCAAGCAGGGGATTCTACTAGATGGCCTCCAAGACCCCTTCCAACTTAGTTTTTCTAATGAATCTATGAATCAGGGGCCCCATAAAAATTGAGCAGCTCCAGGAACCACAACTCTCTATTATCAGCCCCAGAGCCACACAGCTGGACTAAATATGGAAGAAAGCTGTAGGGGTGTGAAAGCTTTCTTCATGGCCCTCTACAGTGGTGCCAATTTTAATTAACTCAATGGTCATTTTTCTCAGTGCAACATCTATTTGCTTGGTTTTTTTGGTTTTTTTTTTAGATAGCAGGGGAACCATGACAAACAGTTGTTCCTTGTTTCTCTAACTGTACATTGCTGAAAGATGGGATTACATACATTCTCTAAGATGTTATCTGGTTTGGTTAGCCATATCATGCCTCCAAAGCCTAAGATTCAACCAGTTGACCAAGGCTGGTTTTGACAATCCTGCTGTCTTTCTTTGATCAACTGAAATTTGCACAGCAGCTCCTGCAGATTACACACTGCAGCAACTGAATTAGCTAAAAGTAAGGAAATGCACCCAATCACAGTCACACAGCATGATTAAAGTTCTTTAATTAAGCAAGTTATACTACAGCCTAACAATTTCTAATTAACCTCTGACTGGCATCCAAATTAATTGCAAGTATTCCAATTGAAGCATTGGACGTTTTCAATTTAAAGCCATCCTTGGTGCCTTGGGGAACTTATTTGTGATGGAAATAGGAGAAAATAAAACTTCAGAAAGCCCTAAAGGGAAGGAAGTTTCTACCAAACTCCTAGTATGCTGTGGCTATTATGAGAACAATTGAGTGACTAAAAGTATGAAGGTGAAGGTTCGTTCTCCAAGCTTGTGGGTTGGTTGCTGAACATTTTGTTAGAGTCTGTAGCTAGCCAGCACACAAGTAAATAATTCAGTAGGATTCATTTAGAGAAGAAACTTCTTTATATACATGATGCATGTATACAATACCCATGCAGCTCTTGCAACGTGGTAGAGAGAAGAAGTAGCAAGGACAAGGACATGAAAAAGAAGCAAGGCTAAGTGAACTCTTATATACACAGAACAATTAAGCTAAGCCATGCCCAGGCTCCAAGCCATCTGACATGGCTCACAACAAATCTGTGTCTCAGTCACCAAGCAGTTCTCATTGGCTGACTTGTTGTTATGACTATTCCAGTTCATAAATTCTTATACACTGACACATTTTGTTAACAGGTTAGGTAACATCTCCAGTGGATTTTAGGGAATGTTTGTGTTCTTCTGTTTATAAGGACTTCATGTGGTCAATAGGTCTTGTGATGGTGAGGTCACATCAGACAAAGATCCCACTAGGTTAGATTCTTGTGATGGCTCAGGTGTGGATGTGTCAAGTGAATGTCTTGTGATAGGGAAGTTACATCAGGTCAGGATTATTGGGAGGTAAAGGCTGGCATGGGTTGGTTGAGGGTCAATACTGTCTCTGTTTGGCTGTGCTTGATTTGGATTCTGAGGGATTCATAGGCTGATTGTAGGTAAATGTGCCTGTTGATGGAATTGCTTGTGGAGTGCCAGGCTTCAATGAAAAGAGCATGCTGGGTGTGGCAGCTTGGCTGATGTTTTTTGTGTTGCTCCAATTGAACTGGTACTTTGGTGTCATTGTGGATAGGGTTTGGGATTTGGGATTGTGGAATTTGACTGCCATCTGTTGTTCGTGGATCATGTTTTTAAATTGACATGATGTTTGTCCCACAATAGAATTGGTTGCAATGGTTACAGTTGGTTTTGTAAATTACAGAGTTTATTTCATCCTTCTGTATCTTGTCTTTGATTTTGGATAATTCCTGGAGGAGTATGGCTGTGGGTTTGTGGGCTATTGCTATTCCTAGAGGTTAGAGAATTCTGACTATCATTTCCAACACACCTTTTGTACATGGTAGGGTTAGTTTTTGCATGGTAGTTGGCTATGTGTTATGTTGTGATTTGGATGACTAAAAGTATCTATAAATGCTGTTTAGGTCAATATTTGAAACCACAGCCCACAGATGTTTAGATCATCTCCTGAATGTCAGTTGCATAGAAAAGATTGCCATAGAAGATTATTTTTCACAAATAATGACTGCAACCTTTCCATGTAAGAGAAAGACACGTTCTTCTTGGTTTGAGAATACTCTCTTTCCAAAATAAATAATCTGTAACATTCAAACAGGAAAAGATAATGTAGGTTTTAGCACACAGAGACATACCTAAAAAGCCTTTGAAATACCATTAGGCTAGCAAAATTAATTCCTTCTCTAGAAACCCCAGTTTGAATGAATATAGAATTCTGCTTAGTTATCACTCCTATTTAACTTCAAGGGGAAAACATGTTTTTCAATTCTTGCTTTAAAATCTATGTCTGGCATGATACATGAGAAAGGTCCCTTGATTGTTTCTTATGCAAGTGTAACTCATTCAGTGACATTTATCATATTCCAGGGAATGCCAAAACGAAACAATTGTTTGATTTGCAGACAAATATCCTTTGGCATCTCACCACAGGAATAATTTACAATCACCTTGTAACCTCCTAGACTATTTTGTGTACAGTGATCACAACTCTATAAACTCTGAAGGGTGTAAATATGTTGTTTTTCTTTCAGCCATAACATTTGGCCACATGGTTTCCATTACAAAAGGAAATGTCTTTTCAACATTTTGCAGCTTGAGAAAGATGGTGGATCTGCTGTTCAGCTGACAAAAGTTTTTCTGTTGGACAAAACCTCAAATGTTAATCAAATGTAATGAGACTTGAGATCCCATTGCAAGAATTTAACTTCTGCAATTGATATTTCTCCTCCCCCCCCCAGGTCTATTCTTCTTCCATGCTGAAATCTGTTTACATTACCTTCAGCTTCAATGATGACCATTGATTCCTTCTGCTTCTTGATAAAAGAATGATGGCCACGATGATAACCACAAAGAAACCTAAAACCTAGAGGACCAGAAGTTGACGTCAAGGCGAAAGGGACGGGCGATTTTGGAGCTCCAGAATCGCCACCGATAGCCCCGCTGCTAGATGTTCCAGCCAGGACCTCACAGTCTAGTTTTGACTGTGGCAGTGGAGGGCACCTTCTGTCAATCTCAGGGACATCGCAAAGTCCCTGATTAATCCAGAAAAGCCCCTTTTCCAGCAATGCGGAAGCAGCCATTGCAGCTGCCAAGGCTGGGACAGCTTCAGAGGAAGAAAGAGGAATGACAGCTATCTGATGTGGTGAGAGAGCCTTATTTTAATTGATAAACTCCACTTTAAGAGATGAGTGTGTGGGTGATTAACTAAAGAAAGTTAAGCAGCAAATCTTACTTACTATTTGAAACCTGATTGCTGATTGAAAGGATTTTAAATTAATTGCTTTTTAAGACTGAGACTGGACTGAAAGAGAAAGAGGGGAAGACATTGTTTTTTGGGACTGTGCTTTTTTTTTAAAAAATTGTCTGATTTGGGATTGATCCATTGTGAAGCTTTTCTTTTTTATTCTTCTGATTTTTTTTCTAACTTTTCCTTTTTTAAAAAGTTAACTTTCAATAAAGAAGATTTGGATTTTTAACATAGGAAAGCTAAGAGAGTGAGGGTGCTGCCATCTGCTGGGGAAAAGAAAAGAGAGAAGAAACTTTGTTGCAATGTGTATCCAGGCAGAAAGCTGAAGAATACATTGTAGCCAAAATAATAACAAAGTGGCTCTGAGTTTCAGTTTGTTTAGCTTAAGTGAAGAGAACATCTGAGACAGTGGATTTATCTGCATTGTTGATTCAGCATTGTTGATTCAGGTGGCTTTGAAGTAGGAGCCTTGGAAAAGTGTGGAGGGGAATTTTCTTCTTAATTATCATTAGTTTTTTGGGTAGCCACTGTTATTCTCTCTTTCTGAGGCTTGTATGAGAAAGAACTCTCTGTATGCTTTCTGGATATAAACATAAGTGAAAGATCTTCTTTATTCTGAGACTTTTTAAGAATTGAATTGGATTAAGGCATTCAAGAACCTGAAGTTTTTTTTCCCCTATATTGTTCCCTTTTGTGGATATTTTTTATTATTTACCATTTCTCTCTTTGATATTTTGTTTTTATATGAATTCTTTCTCTTTTCCTTTTTTAATAGATTTCTAGTTGGATTAGAGTTTGGAAGAACCTGAAGAATTGTTTTTTTCTTTCTTTTTCTTTTTCCATATTTGATTTTTTGCTTTTCTTTTTTTGTTTCCTTTTTTTAAAAAATTTTTTGGCCTTTGCACCAGTGGATTACAATAAAATGAGTAGAAAAGCTGCAAAACTAGGAGCTTCAACCACACCTTCTGCATCTCCATCTGGAGGACAACGTACGATCCAGGCCATGCTCCAACAAGAGAAAAAGAAAGAAAAAGAAGCATCGCTACAAGCAATTTTGAACAGAGTTCAAAGGATGGAACAACAACTAATAAAGACAGATGAAAAAGTGGTCCGCATCCAACAGGCAATGTCAAAATTTGAAGGAAGACTATAAGAGCTGGAGAAGAAGGATGACCAAAAGGGGAAAAAAATGAAAGATTTTGACAATAGAATGAGAGAGATGGAAAGCAAAAGGAGTGTGGTAGTGGAACTGGAAATGGATAAAGCAGAATTCTATCTCAGATTTCAAAATATGGAAGAAGAGAAAGGAGAAAATCTTGTAGATGTCATGATTTCTATGCTTGCAGATGCTTTGGAGATATCTAGAGAGGAGATGACATGGAGTGGATGAGATTTATCGAGTTCACACTAGATATACTATGCATAATAAATTACCATAAGAAGTCCACATAAGATTTACTAAGAAATCGATCAAAGCACAAATTCTTCAAGTGGCGAGAGAAAAAAAAACATTGAAATTGAACGAGAAAGAAGTGGTGGTCTTGAAACAAATACCAAGAAAAGTGAGAGATATGAGAAAAGAGTATAAATTTCTGACCAAGATACTAATCCAAAAGGGTGCTAATTTTAGATGGCTGATACCAGAAGGATTGATCTTAACATGGCAGTTTCAAAGATACAGGCTAGATACAATTGACTTTTTATGAAGATTTTTTAAAGGAAAAAGAAGTGGCAATGGAAACAGAAACACAAGCTGAACTGATGTCTACAAAATCTATAGAAGAGGAAATGGTAATGATTGAACAACGGAGGGCACTGTTGGCTGGACTGTGGAATTCAAAGAACAATGGGAAGTAAGATCAATTAGAGCAATAAAACCTACATATAAAATATGAATATGGATGCAACAAAATTAATTTCAATAAATATGAATGGACTATATTCGGCTGTGAAAAGAAGAAAGGTTTTTCATAAATTAGAGAAGCTAAAATTTGACATAATTTGTCTGCAAGAAGTTCATATTAAAAAGCAGCATGAACAATTATTGGCACAACCTAAACTTGGAAGAATTTTTTTATCATTATCGCAAAATAAAAAGAGAGGCGTTGTTCTATACATCAAAAATTCAATAAAAGAGGAACAAATATATGCAGATCCAGAGGGCAGAGTTTTGATGGTGGAGATAATTGATAATAATATGAAGATAATAATATACTACTAGTTGCAATATATGCGCCAAATAATAAGTGATTTTTATCGAAATTTACATATGAAAATAATTGAAATGGTCTATGATAATATATGCATGATGGGAGATTTTAATGGAATAGTAGATGAAAAACTGGATTATAAAACACCAAAAACAGGAAGAAATAATAGAAAAACACTGCTGAATCCTTTCTTTAAATGATGGAGGAAACAAATTTGAAAGACATATGGAGAGTTAGAAATGGGAAAAATAGCCAATACACTTTTTACTCAAACAGACATTCATCGTGGTCCAGATTAGATATGATATGGACAACAATGGACTTCATTCTGAAAATTGAGCAGGCCGAAATAGATACTAATCTGTGGGCTGATCGTAATCCAGTAATAGTAACCTGGAAAGGCCAAAAAAGAAAAGCTAGATGGACCTTGAATAATACAATTTTAAAAGAAAAAGAATTCTTTTCTTTTTCTTTTAAAAGAAAATGCAAAGAGAGTTGGGGTTTTTCTTTAAGGAGAATAAAAAGGAAGATATATTGATACAAAACTGTTGGGATACAATGAAGGCCTATGCTAGAGGTATAATAATATACTATACAAAGAAAAGGAATGTGAAAAAAAGACAAACTTTTATAATATTAAAGGATGAATATAAGAGATTTGAAAAGGAATTCCAGAAAGATCCAGATAAGAAAGATATAAAAATGAAAATGGACATGTTGAAACATAAAATGGACTTACTGGAGAAGGAAGAGATAGCCCAAAAAATAATAAGTACTAAACAGAACTATTTGGAAAATGCGAATAAACCAGGAAAATCGCTGGCATATAAATTGAAAAAAGAAAGGGAATAAAAAAAATTAATGTAATTGATTGATGATCAAGTAATTGATTGATGACCAAAAGTAAATTTGGAAATAAAGAGATGAGAAAAATAATACAAGAAAGTTAAAGGCAACTTTATAAAAGAGAGTTGGTTGAAGATGGGAAAGTCAAAAAATATTTACAGAATGCAAAATTACTTTTGATTCCTAAGGATATTGAAGAAATGCTAGACAGGCATATAACGATGATGGAATTAACAGAAGCACTTAAGAAAAAAAATGGAAAAACACCAGGAGCACAGGTTTGCCTGTGGAACATTATAGGACATTACAGGAATCTCTATGCCTTCCGCTTTTGGATGTTATGAATGAAGTCATGATAAATAAAACAATACCCCAATCATGGACTGAGGCTTATATCACACTGATTCACAAAGAAGATACAGACCCACAAAAAATTAAAAACTATAGGCCTATATCCCTGATAAATTCAGACTATTAAATACTGGCAGTATCTCTTAAAGACTTAAGAGATATTTGAATAATTTTATACGTTCAGATCAAAATGGATTTCTTCCAAAAAGACAAATTAGAGACAATATAAGAATAATTTTGAATACTCTAGAATATTATGAATACTCTAGAATATTATGAAGCGCATCCTGAAAAACAAATGGCTTTGATATTTTTAGATGCACAAAAAGCATTTGACAATGTGAATTGGTTCAGATAGTTGTCTTCTTTAATCGTGGAGCATTTGGCTGATATAATAATGCCTAAATATTTTAGTTCATTTACAATTTGGAACCCCAAATTCGCTTCTAATTCTTTCCCTTGCTTTACTGTCAGATTTTTAGCAATAATTTTAGTTTTTTCCCTATTAACTTTTAATCCCGCCACCTTACCATATTTTTCTATTTCCTGGGTCAGACACTGTCCCAATATCAATGGATCTTCTAATATAAATACTAAGTCATCAGCGTAAGCCTGCACCTTATATTGTTGATTTTGGATATAAAGACCTTTTATCCCCGTATTACGTCTAAGTTCCCTCAGTAAGGGTTCTAATGACAGAATAAATAACAAAGGGGAAAGTGGACACCCTTGTCTAGTTCCTTTCTCAATATCAATTTGACCGGATACATCACCATTAATTGAAATTTTAGCAGTCTGCTTCAAGTAAATTGCATGGATTGCTCAAATAAATCTTTCTCCAAATTGCATATGTTGCAGTAAACCTATTAAAAAGCTCCAGTTCACACAATCAAAGGCCTTATGTGCATCCATGAATACCAGGGCCAGTTGTTTATCAATATGGGTTTTGTAGTATTCCAAAACGTTCATAACTATTCTTACATTGTCTCTAATCTGTCTGCCTGGTAAGAAGCCATTTTGGTCTTCATGTATAAATTGGTTAAGAAACCCTTTGAGTCTCTCTGCTAAAACTGCTGCGAATAATTTATTATCTGTGTTAAGGAGCGAGATGGGCCTATAGTCCTGAATCTGGGATAGATCACTATCGTCTTTTGGCAAAAGAGTTATTAGTGCTTCTGTCCATGATTTTGGGGTCTGTTCTTCCCGAATCACCCCATTAAATAACTCAGTCATATGCATACCTAGTATTTCTCAAAGTGCTTTGTAATATTCAATCGGTAGGCCATCTGTACTACCGGGAGTTTTCCCTATCTTTTGTTTTCCCATGACCCTTTCGATTTCCCCCTCCATAATTTCTTCATCCAATACTTCCCTAGATAAACCTGGTATTTTGGGTATTTCTGATTCCTCTAAGTATTTCTTTATTTCCTGCTCAGACTTATCTTTCTTACAATATAGGTTAGTGTAAAATTCCTGTGCAATTATTTTCTTCCCTTCTTCCCCTGTAATCCAATTGCCTTTCCCATCTCTCAAGTTATGGATTCTATTTTTTTCCTTTTCTTTATTTAGATGGTAAGTGAACCACCTCCCTTGTTTGTTTGGCCTTTCAAAGTGTCTTTGCTTCATCCACCTTATTTTTTTCTCCAAATCTTGTTGATCTAATAAATTAATTCGGTGTCGTGCTAATTTCAAGTTCATTTTAAGTCCTATATTGCTTGGAACCTGCTGTAACATAGCCTCACTTCTTACCAGGTCATCCAATAATTTATTGCGCTCAGCCCTTTCCTTCTTTCATTTCCCTGCCATATAATTAATCATCAAACCACGAAACACAGCCTTCGCTGTGTCCCATACGTTGAAAAGGCTTGTATCCTCCCTGTTGTTTTCCTGAAAGAAGAACCCCATCTCTTTCTTTAAATGTTTCAAGAATAACTCATCTTTAAAAACTCTTACATCCAATCTCCACTTAGGCCTTTGGATAACCGGCTTCCCCATGTTATCCAAAGAGGGTTGTGGTCTGCCCACTCATTGACGCCTATTTCTGCTTTCTGTATCCCCTGACTCAATTCCCCTGACAACCACGCCGCATCTATCCGTGACCAAGATGAGTGCCTGGCGGAGAAGTATGCATATTGTTTATCTGGGTATTTTTCCCTCCAAATGTCTCTGAGTCCAAATTCTTCTTTGATGCCAGATAGAAGGCAACCTTTTCTTTACCATATTCTTTTCCCCTACCTGTTTCCTCTTTCCAGATGTATAATCTTTGCTTTTATCCTCTATAGCATTAAAACCTCCCACTACACAGATATGTGGGTAATCATATTCAACCAGTTTAGAGTGTAAGATCTTAAAAAAACGTTCTGATTTCCATTGGGTGCATATATACAGACCAATAGACATTCTTTATCACATATTTCTACCTCAACCATCAGCAATCTCCCGTCTTTGTCTGCAAAAATCAGCCTCGACTTTATATGTTTTTGTACATAAATAGCTACTCCTCTTGTTTTTGTTTCTCCTAGGAATGTATATAATTGACCCAATTTATTATAATTCAATAAATAGAGGTGATCTCTTTTTATATGTACCTCTTGGAGGCATACTATATTCAAACATGCTTTCATTAATTTAGTGAAAACCTTTTTCCTTTTATTTGGACTATTCAATCCATTGATATTAACAGACATTAAACGCATCTCTTCCCCCATCCCGTCTTCCTTATTACCCTTACTTGCCTTCTGCTTGAGGTTTCTTTTTTGATTGTCTTGTTTCGATACCCCTCTCTACCTGAGTCTGAGTTTGTCCTTTCCCTTTCTTCCTTTCACCTACTTGTTCTATTTCCCTTCTCTCTTCCTCCTCTAGTACTTCTTCCCCGCTCTTGTTCTCTAACTCTTCTCCCACGTCTGATTCTGAGGGGTTCAAATGTCTAATAAAGAAATCTCTAGCATCTCTAAGGTTGTCGATTCTCACCCTTTTTTCTGCCCAAGTAAATAATAACCCTTCCGGGAGTAGCCACCTATATAATATTTTATGCTTTCTCAGTTGGGCTGTTAAAAAGTGATAATTGCGCCGTATTTTGAAACCAGAGTACTATCTATTGAACATTAGGCCAGACAACATAGGCACAAATATATGGTGTCTGTGTGTATTTATCACCACATCAGCAAGAATATGTTTCGCCCAACATTGGAAGGGGAAGACTTCCAACATTGGAAGATTTGATTTTGGAGAAAATTTTGGATTATGCAGAAGCCGACAGACTGACTAAAGCATTGAGAGATCAAAAGGACTCCGTATATTTCCAATGTTGGGACAAATGGTACGTTTGGTTGAACAACAGACACCCAAAAAGTCAAGTATAACCAGGATTATGTTTAATATATGTTAAATTTGACTGAAGCTTACATACCATAGAAAGTGTAAATATCATGTAAAGTTCCTGTCGCGATCATTTGTTTGACTATTTTTTTTTTTTGATGTATTGTTTTAAATAAATAAATTTTTTAAAAAAGACAATGTGAATTGGTGATTTATGACACTACAAATGGAAGAGATGGGCTTCGGAAGAAAATTTATTCAGGCAATTGAAGCTATATGTTCAAAATAGGCGGCAAAGGTAATGATTAATGGAGAATTGACTGACTCTATTGAAATAGAAAAAGGCACTCGACAAGGATGTCCTTTATCCCCATTGCTGTTTATATTGACTTTGGAAGTGTTGAATAGAAATGTTAGAGAAGAAAAAGAGATAAAAGGAATGAAAATTAGAAAAGAAGAACATAAATTACAAGTCTTTGCTGATGACCTGGTTTTATTATTGAGGTACCCTTAACATCAATAAATAAATTGACAGAAAAAATAGGAGAATTTGGGGAGGTTGCTGACTTGAAAATTAAAAGACGAAGATAATGACTAAAAATATGTTAAAAAAACAAAAAAGAAGATTTGAGGGAGATTTCAAAGATGCAGGTCACAAATAAGGTAAAGTATTTGGGGATTCAATTAACAACAAGATGCAGTTCTCTTAAAGAAAATAATTACAATAAGCTTAAACAACAGATAGGACAAGACTTGGTGAAATGGGGGAATTTGCAGTTATCTTTGACTGGAAGAATTGCAACTATTAAGATGAATATTTTACCTAGAATCTTATATCTTTTTCAGACAATTCCTATAAAGCTCGATAAGGGATTCTTTGCAGATTTAAATAAAATGGTTTTGAAATATATTTGGCAGGGAAAGAAGGCAAGAATAAAACTCAAATTGTTACAAGATGCTAAGATGAGGGATGGTTTTGGCTTACCAAACTTTGAATCATACTACCAAGTGGTTTGTTTAATGTGGATTAAAGAATGGGTAACTTTGAAAAACACTAAATTATTGAATTTGGAGGGACATGATTTGTTGATTGGATGGCACGCCTTCTTATGGTATAAAGGAACTAAAATTCAGGGGTATTTTAGGAGACACTAGATACGTGAAGCTCTGTTTCTGACATGGGAGAGGATTAAAAAAATATCATTATATGAAGTTTCCAGTCTGGGTTCTCTACAATTGAAGCTTTTTCTTATCCAGTGGTATTTAGAAGGGAACAAATTGTTAGATACAGTGAAATATTGGATGAAAAGGGTGAACTTAAATTGAAACAAGATTTAGAAGATCAGGGAATTAAGATGGATTGGTTTTCATACATGCAAATACTTGCAAGAAGATTTTAAACAAGAAGGTATTCATAGTGTTTTGACTGGTTTAGACAAAATATTAATGAGTTCAGATGACCATGTAATTAAAAGGTTATATGGGTATTTACTTGAAGTAAAATTGGAAGAAGAACAAGTTAAAGAATCAATGATAGCATGGGGAAAAAAATTTGGTTATAATATTGATTTAGATAAATGGCAAAAATTATGGTTACATAATTATAAAATGACAATGTCGACAGCATATAAAGAGAATTTGTATAAGGTGTTTTACAGGTGGTATTTATCCCCAACGAGGATAGTTAGAATGTTCAAGAATAAATCGGAGAAATGTTGGAAGTGTCATCAAACTCCAGGATATTATTACCATATGTGGTGGACATGCGTGGAAGCAAAGAGATTTTGGACTAAGGTTAGAAAAAATGGTTAGAAAAAATGACAAAGAGACATATTGACTTTAAACCAGAGATATTTTTATTGGGGATTTTACCAGAGACATTTAATAAAGAATTGCATTACTTGATTGTGAACAGCGGCCAGAATTGTATTTGCCAAAAACTGGAAAGGAGAGAAGATAATTACTCATGAAGAAATTATTAAGAAAATGTTGGACTGTGCTGAAATGAGTAGATTGAAATTTGAAATAAGAGAACAGGAAGATAAACAAAATTATTTGATATGGGAGATATTTTATCAATGGTTTAACAATAAAGTATGGAGATGAGATAGCATATATGAAATGAAATTTCAATGAAATGTTTAAATATTTCTTCTGTTCAAGGAAAGAATAATTGTTATATGGTGAGATTTGGAAAATTGTAAGCACGAAATGATTTTAACTGATCAGGATGCTATCTGTAATCGTTTGTAAGGATGATATTTTAAAGTTGTTTTTTATTTTAATTTAAAATAAAACTTTTTTCAAAAAAAAAGAAACCTAAAACCTTGCTTAGCCATGAAAAACAGACTAACTAAGTTATGCATACCGTTAGAGAAAAAAGTTAGGAAATTGAAAAGCATAAGGGGGAGACTGCCAAGTAAGTACAAAGAGAGAGGAGAGTAACAAAATGATTACGAAATTGTGATCCCCAGAGTACATTTCATATTCTAATTTTCAAAGCAGGAAAGTATTTACATTGCATGATAGTAAAACTGAGGCTTCTTATGGGGTCTGTTTTGAATTTCAAACAATTCTGATATGTAGATAGTCCTCAATGTATGGTCACAATCTGGAGCAGAATTTGTATTGCTAAGCAAGGCAGTTGCTAAATAAGTCATGTCCAATTTTACAATGTTTTTCCCATGGTTGTTAAGCAAATCATTGTTGCTTTTTAAGAGAATTTACACAGTCATGAATCCATCTTCCCTCATTGACTTCCTTGTCAGAAGAAGCTAATGTCAGCCTCTATGTTGCTCACTTGGTATCGGCTGCCATAGTAACGGGCAAGGGTAGATTCTACTTACCTTTACTACCAGTTTGCAGCGGGAATGCGCATGCACAGATCACCCATGATGATATTGTGGCGGGTGGGCAGAGCCTCTCACCGGTTTTACTACCAGTTCTATAGAACCGGACAGAACTGGGAGCAACCCACCACTGGTAACGGGGGGGGGTGTATATTTGGGAGGGGGAAGTGAGCTGGTGGAGATGTCTCATGAAAGGGAGTGAAAGGGGAGAATTTTCTCATCGTCTTCAGCACAGCTGAATGGAGTTGCTGATAGTCCATCAAGGTTCTGGCATACCAGAGGGATGGGATCATCTGAAGATGCACCTCACATGATGCCTTGGGGGGCTAGGGATTGGACATTCAGCCAGGGTCCTTGGGGGGACGGATTTGGGAATACTTTCAATATGAAATTTGCACATATTGCCTCAGATCTTGCTTTCCTTTTGTTGCATTCAGTTCATGTTCAGTAAAAGTACCTTTTTCTACAAACAAGGAGTTGGGTTTTTTCTTTCTTGAGTTTTGAATGGAGGCACACCTGACATTAAGCAAGATCTGCTTTATTTATTAATTTATTCTGAATCAGAACAGAGCTGGAAGGGACCTTACATGTCTTCTAGTCCAACCCCACTCAAGCAGGAGTCTTTACCATTTCAGACAAATGACTGTCCAATCTCTTCTTGAAAGCCTTTAGTGATGAAGCACCCACAATGTCTGAATGCAAGCTGTTACACTGGTTAATTGTCTTCACTGTTAGGAAGTTTCTCCTTAATTCCAGGTTGCTTCTCTCCTTGATTAGTTTCCATCCGTTGTTTCTTGTCTTGCCTTCTGGTTCTTTGGAGAATAAGTTGACCACTTCTTCTCTGCAACAGCCCCTCAAATACAGGAACATTGCTATCATATCACTGCAGTCCTTCTTTGCTCTAGCTGAGCCATCCCCAATTCCTGCAACCATTCTTCATATGTTATAGTCTCCAGGCCCTTAATAATCTTAGTTGCTCTTCTCTGTGCTTTTTCCAAAGTTTCAACATTTTTTTATAATGTGGTGACCAGAACTGGATGCAGTATTCTAGGTGCAGCCTTACTAAGGATTTACAAAGCGGCACTTCACATAATTTTGATTCTATGCCTCTGTTTATGCAACCAAGGATTGCATTAGAGGTTGGGGGTTTTTTTGGCATACTACCAGGCACATATTATATCCAGGGCCGGATTTTCCTATAGGCTAACTAGCCTTCTAGGCCTCAAGATCAAGAGGGGCCTACATTCAAATTGTTAGCAAAATTAAAATTACACTATTCTAAAAACAGTGAAGGGAGGTGAAAGGGTCTCATAAGTGGCATAGCCTAGGGCCTCTTTTTATCTAAATCTGGCCCTGATTATATTCTTAGAATTCTGTCCAGAAGTAGGTCTAGGAAAATACATTCCTTTCAAAGTTTTCACAGTGCATCTCCCCAATTTCTCAACTCACCAACCACAAAATTAACCAAAGGGATGTTGAGCATTATTAGTCTATAAGTATCTTTCTGAATGATTACTCCAATTGAATGGGCACTCAGCAAAGTGTAAGAAAAAGACATTCAACAGTGGAGAACTTGCCTCTTCTTATATTAATTCAACAACTGGAATTTTATATTTTTCATTTTCATTTTATTTGATTTATATACCGCCCTACTCCTGAAGGACTCAGGGTGGTGAACAGGCACAAGATAAAACACATAAAATACAAAAATTTAAGAGCAGAAGTAAAATTGAATTAAATCAATTTAGCCCAAAGACAAATTTAAAACCCCAAGTTAAGAACAAATTAAAATTTACTTTAAATAGAGAAAGGGAGAGGTTAGGCCAGACCAGCCTGGTGGAATAAAAAGGTCTTGAGAGCGTGGCGGAAGGTGCGTAGATCCAGGATCCTCCGCATCTCTGGGGGGAGCTCATTCCAGATAGTAGGTGCCCCCACAGAGAAGGCTCTCCCCCTGGGGGCCGCCAGCCGACATTGTTTGGCCGATGGCACCCGGAGGAGTCCCTCTCTGTGAGAGCGTACCGGATGATGGGAGGCCATTTGTGTATACCCAGAATATCTCCTGTCTGTATTAAACGCTAGCATTCTCTAAGAGGCTGTACATTATTTTGCTTCCTTTTTCTTCCCCTTGAGCATTCCGTTTCAAAAAGGAGAGATATTTCTCCTTTCTCCACTCAATTTCACCTCTGTGTTTTGGGGAATATATTTTCTTCTTCAGCACAGGGGAACAATTAATGAGATTCAAAGGTTCATCAATAAATCTCAGCCTAAATGCATGAGAATCCAGACTCAGGGTGATACCTTCAAAGAGACAAGCTCTTTTTCCCCCTTCAAATCTTTCCTTTTGTTTGTTTGTTTATATTTCACACCACCCAACTGCCTATCTCCCTCAGAGAGGGGCTCTGGGCAGTGTACAATTTAATTTAATACAATTTTCTCTCCTAAACTAGACAGACAGATAGACAGAGACAAACAGAGGGACAGACAGACATACAGACACAGAGATGGAATTCAGCCGGTTCACACCGATTTGAGCAAAGTGGTAATTAAAATTTTGCTGCTCACCCTGCCTTCCTGCTTGCCCCATTCCTCCCTGCCTGCTCACCCTGCCCCACCCCACCCCACCCTTCCCATCCACTTGGCCACCCACCCACCCCACCCCACCCCGTCACTCCTCATCTCGCCTCCCTGGAATAGCTTTTGCTTCTGTTTGGCTCCTCGCTTGCATTGTCCACACAGTCTCTGTGGGCCAGCCAGCTTGCCTGCCTTCCCACACAGTGCCTGGGGGCCAACTGAGTAGCCCTGATCTGCCAGGGAGCCTGTGGGCAACTCCGAAATCCTGAGCACCTCCAGTTTGCTTGCCTTCACTGCCATGGCTGCATCCCATGCGGCAGTCGTCCGCAGCCCAACTGAGCAGCCCTGAGCAGCCCTGAGCCCTGGGTAAGCCTGTGAGTCGTGGCTTAGCTACCTGCCATCCCATGCTACATGGTGCCACCAGTTTGTCTGTCTTCACCTGTGATGTCATGTACAGTATCACTTTCTCTGGAGTGAGAGAACATAGCACAGTTATGATTACATTTCTCCATAAGCCTACAATATATGAATTAACCAAATAGAGATACTTTCCCATTGTCAGTGTTCCAGAAAACCCCCAACTCCCAGTAAAGACATGGAAGCAGGCAGTTTCCAAAGTTCTCTTTACTAGAAATAGGTAAACTGGCACATCTGGAAAATCCCGAATCTGAAAAACCCTGGCTTTCCTTCAGTAATACAATGCTCCCAAAACCACCCCTATAGTCAGCTATCGAGCTGACTATAATTCTGCTCTGCTGATGACATTGTTTTGGAGAAATAGGCTATGGGGGCTTCGGAGCCGTTGGGAAGCTGGTGGCTGAGGAAAGCTTCGACCCCATACAGTGAGGCGTCGCACGTCAGGAATAGTGGGAGCGACTCATGATACTGGATGAGGATATTATTGGAAGAGAGTAGGGTCTTGACTTTTCGGAACGCTTCTTCTTCTTCCTCTTCCCACTTCCAGGGCACCACCTTCCCTAGTAAGCAGTGGAGCAGTTCAGCCACAATGGCTTTCTGTTTCAGAAAGACTGCATAAAAATTTAGCAGTCCCAGAAATGCCTGAAGGTCCAATTTCGTTTTGGGGGCTGGAGCCTCGTGTATTGCCTTAATTTTGCTTTTGGTGGGGTGGATGCCCTTGCTATTGATTAAATAGCCCAGGAACTCAACCTCCTAGACCCCCACAACACATTTGTCCCTTCTAACCCGTAGGCAGGGCAAGCCTGAGCCGCTCCAATAGTTGGGCTTCCGAGTTTCCAGAGATTAGTACATCGTCGAAGTAAGGTACCATCCCTGGAATGCCTTGGAGAAGGCGTTCCATCATAGCCTAAAAAATGCCTGGGGCGGCACTGACTCCAAACTGGAGATGGTTGCTCTTGAATGCCCCTCTATGGGTAACTATTGTTTGTGCCTCCGCAGTCTTTTAGTCCACTGGCAATTGCTAGTAAGCCTGGGCCACGTCCAGTTTCGTGAAAATTGACCCACTGCCCAGGGAATGCAACAGATGTTGCACTACTGGCATGGGATATGCGCTCTGCGGAAGTGCCCGGTTGATGGTACACTTATAATCGGCACAGATGCACAGATCCATCATGCTTCATGGGAGTCACAATGAGGGTCTCCCATGCCGCATGATCGATCGGTTCCAAGACGCCCTGGGTGATTAACTTGTCCAATTGTGCATCTACCTTAGGCCTGAGGGCAAACGGAACCCTGCGGGGCTTAAGCCGAATGGGTGCAATTGTAGGGTCTAAATTGAAAGAGATGGGTTTCCCCATAAATTTACTAGACTCCCGTCGAAGATGTCCTTGAAATCCTCCAGGAGTTGGTCAAGTGCACTACCCTGAATTTGATTAATTCCTCCAATTGTGACCCCTAGAGGCTTGAACCACTCAATGCCTAGCAAGGTTGGACGGGCTTCCTGCACGACGGCGATGGGGAGGTTTCCTTCGAAATCTTTGAACTTCACCCAGATGTTAGTCTGTCCCAGGATACCGATGGGATGCCCCCCAAAATCCACCAGCCTTGCCTATAGAGGTTCTAGCTGCTTTCGGGATAGCCATGGCTGGAGTCTTTTTAGGTGGTCCCATGCGATGATGGAGTAAGGTGAGCCAGAGTCTATCTCTATGGGGCATGGTGCCTCTTCCACGTGGACCATTATGTGGAATTTGTCAGATCCTTTCCCTGCTGCGTGCGCAATTGTGGTCTGGTGGATCACTCTGCTTTTGTGGTCGCTGTCGCCGTCTTGCCGCGGGTACTGGGACTGTTTGGATGATCTCTGATACTCGTGATCCATTGCTCTGGATGGATTGACACTTGGCTCTGCTGCCCTGCAGGCTTCAGCGATGTGGCCCTTCCTCCTGCAGCACCTGCAAGTTGCATCCCGCCAGTGACATCTGGTGGATGGTTCCCATTGCAGCTGGCACAGCACTCATCCCGTCCGCCATCTTGGGGCTTTTCCCGCCATTGGGGTCTCGTGACCTTGTGGATGGCCATTTCAGGATCTGACTCTGACCCTGTGGAGACTTCGTCCGATGATGGCGGGGAATCCCTGTGGACCTTATGGATCTCCTCATTGCGGCTGCTGCCCTGTCCGATGATTCGGCGGTGGTGGCTTCTTCAATGACGTCCTTTAGGGAAACTTTCTTGCAGCTGAGGAACTTCTTTTGGACTGTGCAGTCCCTCATGCCGAAGACGATGCGGTCCCGAAGCTGGATGTCCACATTTTCAAATTCGCAGCTGGCCACGATCTTCTGGAGCGCCAAGACGAACTCCTTGAATGACTCCCCTTCTAGTTGATTTCTCTGGTGGAAATCAAAAAGGTTGGCCAGGGGAGTGCTCAAAGACACATAGTGCTCCTGGAGGATGTCTTGCAGTTCGGACCATGGCATCTGCTCGATGTCCCGTGGTGCCACGAGGTCCTTGGCCATCTCCAGCATTTCTGAGCTGCAGTGTGCCAGGAACAGAGCCCTCTTCCTGCTGTCATCTAGGTCGGTGAAGCCGCTTCCCACCAGGAACTGCCTGAAGCAAACCATGAAGGACTTCCATTTCTCCTCGGATTGAATGGAGCCAGCGAGATTTGGGGTTCGGACATGGTTCTAGTGACATGGCTCAGTGACTCAGCTCAGTGACTTGCTCTTGGGAGTGAGGTGGCGATCGTGCCTGCTGCTCTTCATTGGTTCTTCTCTAGTCCTTCATTGCCAGTGTTAGATTGGTGCTGGAAAGAAATGCGACTCAGCTGCTGTCCGTTCAGAACCTTTATTATAGTGCAAACTGAACTGCTGGCTGTGGCTGCCGAGCCTCCTAATATCCTGCTCAGGCATGCCTGCCAGCCAATGACATTGATTTAACTTCCCGCCGGTGGAATCAACCAATCCCACAGCGGATGTCCTTATAAGGACATAACATCTAGGCCTTTAACAATAAATCAGTTTAATTGAACCTTCACACGTGGACTCATGCCTGACATGCTCTGTGATATTGCCACAGCTATACTTAATCTTTACATTATAATAAGCTGTCATGTGTGCCTCTGTTCCTCTGCAGCAAACAATAGCATTACAATCTCCAAACTGGAATAAATAATCAGTTAAATAACTCTGCAGGGTGGGAATGCTTTCAATCCCATTCCAGAAGTCTGTTTCCAAATTGAAAGCAAATCATTCCTTTCTCACAGTGATCCATTCCTCCATTGTATGCAAAAAGAGGGTATTTATCCTTGCATTGAACAGTGAGGATGGCCACCATTGTAGGATTCTTACAATCCACTCCAAACTACCTATTGTACACCAGGAATCATTAAAAACATTTCGGATCTCATATCCATTTCTCTTGGATTGCTACAAATAACATGGTTGCCTTCAAAGGGAATTAAATTTATCATGCCAGCCTTTTTATTCCAAACCAATGCCATGATATTGATAATAATGGGATTTGTTGCAATTTGCAACTGACATTTTCCAAAGCTTATAATCCACAATGATCTCTCTCGGTATTACTTTATAGAGAGCTTCTGGGTTTTGCAAAATATGGCATGGTATTATACAGTCTGACATTTGGATGGTTTCCCAAGAGATATTAAGCATTTAATAACTTCATATTGTGCTTCTGTCAGACTAGATTAAAAATTATATAAGGACTTGTTTTTTTTTTATTTGAGTGTGATTAATCTCCAAGAATTCAGAGATTCGTCTAGAATACAAAAACTTTGGGGGAATATCTTTGAAATGTCCTGAACTTCTAATCCTAGCAAAATTGTTCTGAAGAACTACAAAACAAGGACAGATTCCTATGATGTTCCTGCATTTTTTAAAACAGATGCCAGAATACAGAAACAGATCTATTTGTGGGGTCCTTAGTGTTCTCTGAGTTTGGATATTTTCTTGATCATTTCATGACCAAACTAAGTAACATCATCAGTGCTAGTAGGCAGTGGGGATCACTCTCATTTTATATACTTGCCCTGTCAGTGTTCTTGGTGGTTCTTTCATTGGCCTGTCATTTATTTCTTGATTGTTTGTCAGAGTTGGTAGTTCTTTGATTGGAGTAGTTTTTGCTTCTTGAATGATGGTGTAGAGGTATTCCATTCCATTCCAATTTTATTTTTATTTATTTATTTGTCAAGCTTATATAGGATAACAGATAAAAGTATAAACATGAACTGTGAATACATTAAGGATATGAATAAAAAGGGACAGGGATGGAAGGCACTCTGGTGCTCTTATGTTCACCCCTTACAGAACAGTAGACAGTCTAAGGTTAAAGTTTTGGGGGCTTGGGGAAATAACCACAGAGTCAGGTAGTGCATTCCAGGCATTGACCATTCTGTTGCTGAAGTCATATTTCCTGCAATTGAGTTTGAAGCGGTTTACCTTAAGTTTGTATCTATTATGTGCTCGTGTATTGTTGTGGTTGAAGCTGAAGCAGTCATTGACAGGTAGGACATTGTAGCAGACAGTACATATCTAGAATGTTTCTTGGGATCTATATCAGGAGGCAAGGGGGGAAACTTGCAACTAGTTCAAACTATGAGTAGAGACCAGATATGAGTTCCTTAAGTCTATCACTTACTCTTTAATAATAATAGCTTTCTTTTTTAAAGGTAGGCTGCCCTAATGAAGGAAGAGTTTCCATTTCAGATGTAACAAAATTGATTACAATAGTTTCATTTATTATTGGATATTATTATTTATGAATGCATAATAACATTATAAAATAATGCATTTTATTATTTATTATTGGGTATATTTGTCATTATATTACATGCATTCACACTCACACACATATATATTCTTTTTATGAGACAGCTTCTTTCATATCTGCATTGGGGAAAATATTTCACCCAACCATTAAATAACAATGATACCTTTACCTTTATAAAATAACAATGAAGTTGGTATTATTTCATGGTGAGATTTATTTTATTGCCTGATATTTCAATTATTATCTTCCTGTGGATCATTTTTATAGTACTTTGACTAATTTTAGGTTCCTAGGATTTTGCAGTAGAGGATACATTTTTAGAGAGAAAAAATGGTGATTAGCAATTAGATTTAACATCTTTCTGTTTTATGATGTAAACAAAGCAAAGGGGACTGGTTTGATGCTTTTTAATTAAGACAATGACTTCATATAATTCAAATAATGTCCAAAGAACATAAAATGATATAGTCCTGGGTACTCATTCCTTCCTGATTGTTAAATCCTTCTGCAATCCCAACTCTATTCTTTAAATTTACCTTGGAACTTCAGTGTAACAGCCTTCCTCCTCCTCTTTCCCATCCCTTGAGCCTGCCTTTTTTAAACAAGAGGTTACTGAAGTCTGTTCAATATAAAACTTGAAAATAGAAGATATCTATTGAAGAAGAGACTTAATTTTGAGCACAGTCCTGTTACTTTATATATAGCTGAATGACTGGTTACATTGCAAACTGGTTCCAAATCACTCAGTTTATGAAGAAGCAACTGAATCTCCATAGTAAAGTCAACCATCTTTTGAGCTGAGCTGACTTCAGGGTATCTTGTTATTTTCTTTTCTTCCCAAACAGTTTTGCATTATACAGGTGGTCCTGGATTTGTGACCACAATGGAGCCCAACATTTCTGTTGTGAAGTGAGACATTTCTTAAGTGACTTTCGTCCCATTTTATGACCTTCCTTGCCACCATGGTTAAGTGAATCACTGCTAAGTTAGCAAACTGGTTGTTAAGTGAATCAGGCTTTCCCATTTATTTTGCTTGTCAGAAGGTCTCAAAAGGGGATCATGTGACCCCTGGGATACTGCAACAGTCATAAGTAGGAACCAGTTGCTGAACATCTGAATTTAGGCCACATGATCACAGGGAAAGAAAGTGTGAAAAATGGTCATAAGTCATTTTTTCCAGTGCCATTGTAACTTAGAAAGTCACTAAATGAACTGCTGTAAATTAGAGGACTACCTGTGTTCTTTGGTGATTAAGCCAAACCCATGAGATTTCCTGGTTAAATGTTAAACTTGCTTAGGTCAGCCTATTGCTATATTTTTAGAGGAACTGGCTATATCTCTCCACTAAGACCATTGACAATATTTGAAGGCTGAACATGTATTACAATAATTGGGTCTACAACATACAGCAATATGAAGGATATTTGCAAACTACTGGCACTTTAAAAAAATACAGCAAAGCTTGTCTTTATCAAGCTGATGAGAATTTCACTACATTTTTCATCCTTTTCTCTCACAGAAATATTCTGGATAATAGGTTGGCTACCACCAACTGCCCCCCCCCCCCAGTTTATGCAGTAGTTGACAAAGTTGTTGATGAACTGAAACAACCATTAAACATGAACCAGCAGTGTGTGGCAGCAGCCAAAAAAGCTAACAAAATCCTTGCCTCTATAAGCATATAATCAAAATCATGTGAAGTATTAGTACTACTTTATAAATCCTTAGTAAGGTAACACTGTGAACACTGTCTGCATCCAGTTTTGGTCACCACAGATGTTGAGACTTTGGAAAAAGTGCAAAGAAGAGCAACTAAGATGATCAAAGGCCTGGAGACAAAAACATATGAAGAATGGTTGCAGGATTTGGGTCTGGCAAGTCTAGAGAAAAGAAGGACTAGGGGAGATATGATAGCAGCATTCCAACATTTGAGTGGCTGCCACAAAGAAGAGGGGGGGGGTCAAATTATTTTCCAAAGCACCAGAAGGCAAGACAAGAAACAATGGATGGGAAATAATCAAGGAGAGAAGCAACCTGGAATTAAGGAGAAATTTCCTAAGTGTAAGGATCGCCTCTCCTTTCAATCTAAGAAAGTACGAACTCTTGAAACGTAGTTGTTCAAAAGGATTCTTTTATTAAGCCGAAGTGAAAACCATCCAGCTAAAGCACAATCTGAATACCCTTAGGCAAAGCAGTAGAATTAAGGTGATAGAGACCCCTCCCTTTTGGTCAGAATGCAGATTTTGGCCAATCCACAAGTGTGAAGGTATTTTCTTTACTCTTTCTTTTGAGACCCGGAACAACCATGCATTCCCACCAGTACCCTTTAAAGTGAGAGAACCCACATGGCTGTCATATAAATTCCTGCAGGTAAAGTTCCCTTCTCAGGCCCCTTGGTGCCAGGATATAGGTTACAAAATATCTGATGACACAGGCCGTGCTCCCCCTTCTCCACTTGAATGGCAGTATCACGTTTTTTTGGGATCTGACGCTAAGGGAACAATTAACCAATGGCACAGCTTGCCTTCAGAAGTTGTGGGGGCTTCTAAGATTGCTTTGACTGATTCAGGTATTTTAGGTAGCTCCGCTTTTTCTAAATATTGTTTTATTTTCTCTTCGGATATTGACTCCTGATCATATAAATTCTTGTAGTAACTTTGGATCACTTTCTTCTTATCCTCGTTTTGGTAGTAAGTTTTCCCATCATGGTATCTATCAATTTTTTTTATTTTTTTATTTTTTTAAAATAAGATTTATATGCCGCCCTTCTCCGGAGACTCAGGGCGGCTTACAATGCATTAAGCAATAGCCTTCATACTTTTGTATATATTTAGGTGGCCTTGATACTTTTGTATATATTCAGTTTATTGCCCCCACAAACTGGGTCCTCAATTTACCCACCTTAGAAATTTCTTTTCTTTCTCTTTTTTCAGTTTATACACCAACTATCTTCCTGGTTTATTCGCATTTTCAAAAAAGTTTTGTTTAGCACTTTTAATTTTCCTTGCTGGTTCTTCTTTATCCATCAAGCTCAGTTTATGTTTCATTAAGTCCATTTGATTCTTCTTTTGTAAAAAATACAAAAAAGGCAGCTCTATTTATCTAAATATTGTGGTGGTCAAAGCTTCTCTACAATCCAATAATATATTTGAAGTTCCCAGTCCAAAATATTTTCACTCTTTTTCTAAAAGTTTTAACTTTCTGTTCCAAAATGGCAAAGGCTCTTCTTGCCACTTTTCAGGGGAGGTGGAGGGGAAAAAAAACAAATCCACCTCCTTTTGGAGCCCCATATATACCAGCTATTTCCGCAGGGGACTTTTATCCCACTTCTAGCAAAAAAAAAAAAAAAACCAGAGTTGGAAATCTCTCACCAAAGATTCCTTCCTGTGGTTGGCCCAGCTTTGGTCCAGCCCATAATGGCTGTCTCTTCCACTCCGTAGGCTTCAAGAGCCTTCTCTGGGTCAATTACGGAGTTTGCGGATTCCTGTGACACCCAGAATGCACTTTCTTCCTCAATCACCCCTCCAAGGCAATTCCAGTCCCAATGGACTGTTCCATCAAGTGGATTTGGCGCTGCCCTCAGAGATCCCAAGAGATGAGTCATCTAGTTGTCACACTAGCCACGCCTTTCCTAATTATTTACTGTGTGAAAAGCTAGCAGAGGAACAAGTAAAGAAGACAATGATAGAATGGGTGAAAAATTTTGGTTATACGATAGAACTAGATAAATGGCAGAAACTGTGGGACAGATATGATAAATTAACGATATCAACTGCATATAAAGAGAATTTATATAAGATGTTTTATATAGGTTTTATAGATTGCATCTTCCACTGGCAAGGTTGGCAAAGATGTTTAAAGACAAATCAGCTAGATGTTGGAAGTGAGCTTTAGTGTTGCAGTGGACTAAAGTGCTGTTAAAGTAGCACTTAATTGCCAGCTGCCTGCAATTACTGAGAGTTCAAATCTCACCAGGCTCAAGATTGACTCAGCCTTCCATCCTTCCAAGATACGAAAAATGAGGACCCGGATTGTGGGGGCAATAAGGTGACTTTGTATAAAAAAGAACACTGCTTAGGGGGGGGCCACAAGCCCTACTAAGCAGGTAGATACAAAAGTATGAAGACTATTGCTTAATGCATTGTAAGCCACCCTGAGTCTCTGGAGAAGGGCGGCATATAAATTGAACCAATAAATAAATAAATAAGTGCCACCAGATACCTGGATCTTATTATCATATGTGGTGAACATGTGGAGAAGCAAAGAAGTATTGGACAAAAATAAAGATATGGTTGGAAAAGATGATAAAACAACATATTGAATTTAAACCAGACATATTTTTGTTGGAGATCTTGCCTGAAACTTATAACAAAGAAAATATATATTTAATTGTTCATGTATTAACAGCAGCTAGAATTGTATTTGCACAATACTGGAAAAGTGAAGAGATTCCTACTGATGAGAAGATGATTAGGAAAATATTAGAATGTGCAGAAATGAATAGACTAACACTAGCAATTAAGGAGAAAGAACAAACTGATTATTTATTTATTTATTTATTTAGATTTATATACCGCCCTTCTCCTTACGGACTCAGGGCGGTGCACAGCCGATTAAAAACAAGCACACAAAAGTTAAAATTTCATAAAAGAACAAATATAAATGGCCATAAATTAAAACTAAATTCATTTAAAAGATAATAAAAAACTCTAAAATGATAAAATATTTACAGGAATCAGGCTATATGATATATATAAAATATTTACAGGAATCAGGCTATATTATATGATATGGGAACCATTTTACCAATGGTTAGAGAATAAAAAAGGAAATTGAAAATAAAGGAAGAAGACATTGAAGAATAGAAAATACATTAAGATAGAGATAAGAATTAAATGGCAATTAGTAACATGAGTATGATGAGAATAATCATGTTTAATGTTATTGCATTTTTATTAGAAGATATGTTATGAAGGAAATGAAGAGTTGCATAAGATATAATTGTTCAATGTATATAATTTGTAAAAGGATGTTGCACAGAAATATTTGTATCCAGATGACACACTGCTTAAGGAGAGATGAAATGTTTATATTTTTTAAAATGGAAAATAAATAAAAATCTTTTAAAAAAAGAAGTTGTGGGGGCTTCATCACTGGAGGTTTTTAAGAAAAGACTGGACAGACACCTGTCTGAAATGGTATAGGGCAGTGATGGCTAACCTTTTTGCCATTGCGTGCCAGGAGAGGGGGGGGCGGGGGAGGGTCATGCACGCACATGCCTACACCAATAATTCTAAGCAACCTGCCCTGCACATGCACGTGCAACCCCCCCTCCCCCCCACTCCTGGCACGCGATGGCCTGGTAGGCCAGTTTTTCTTTCTTACCTGGGAAGGGTGAAAACAGCCTTTCTCACTTCCTCGGAGGCCCTCCAAAGGCCTGAAACGGCCTATTTCCCAATGGGCCGTTTCAGTGACATTGAAACTGAAGGCCAAAGTGACATTTTTTGCTATCCCCAGCCTCTCTAGGAGTCTCTGGAGGCTGGGGACAGCAAAAAACATCACCTCCTGTCCCACCGGGAGTTGGGAAAGGCCTCCGAGGGAGTGAGAAAGGCTGTTTTCGCCCTTCCCAGATAAATAGAGAGGATCTGAAACCGGGTAAGAAAGTAAAACGCCCCCCCTGGCCCTCTGGAGGCAGGAAACAGCCTGTTTTCCCTACTTCTGGTGGGCCCAGAAGGCCCAAAAATTAGTTGGCCGGCATGCACACCAGAGGTCAGCTGGCATGCCCACTGATATGGCTACGTGTGCCATAGGTTTGCCATCACGGGTATAGAGTCTCCTTCTTGAGCAGGGGATTGGGCTAGAAGACCTCCAAGCTCTATTCTGATTGAAACTGGAAATAGAATTTGTGGATAACAGAGTCTGAATTCCGCAAAGGTAACTTTTTAATCATGCAGTCTATGTTCTCCCTGACTTTCATTGGACTGTGGCCAAAAAGTCTTAGGATCAAGCCCTGTTAAACTAATATCATTTACCCCTTAGAAAATATCACTTCAACCACTCTTGAAAGCATATGTGTTACTTTCAAGACAAAATGAAAAAATCACAATCTAAAGAGAACAATATGGAACTCTTACTGCAAAGTTTCCATAACAGAAGCTCTAGAGCTGAGCTCTAAATTTACTTTCATTAAATGATCTTCAATTCACTCTTCATCTGATAGGAAACATGTTGAAATGAGTTTCTGGCAAGTATCTGTATAAAGGTTTGAAATTATTCAGCTAACATGGAACACTCTCCTATCGAAAATCCAGATAGCAACTAATAGGAAAATTTCTTCACTGTGATGACTTGGGAGATTTTGACTAGCTTGCTGGATCTTGCAAACAATAAGCATGTTTGTACTTAACATTTGGGTGAAAGTGTCTTAGACCAGAATTGAAATTTTTTAAAAAAAACTGAAAGAAGGTAATAACAAACATTTGGGAGTGCCATGGGTCCATCTCCAGACTTCATAACAATTTGTCTGGACATGTCTACTTAATGTTGCCTTATCTAACCATAAGCTCACAGATGTAGCAGCCAGAAACCAGTTCAACATATTCCAACATGGGAGTGGGACTTTCTTTAACATCCTAACAGAAGCTCTCTGTCAGGCCTTGCCTCTCCTTTCCCAAGAAAGTATAGACTCTTGAAATGTGGTATTTCAAAAGGAACCTTTTATTGAGAAGAAGTGGTAGCAGGACAGTCAAAGCAGACTCTAAATTCCCTCCCAAACTACACAGTTAGAAATAGGGCTTTAGAATCCTTCCCTCCCATCCAAATGTAGATTTAGCCAGTCCACAGGTGTGAAGATGTTTATTGTCACTGCCATCTTGAGAAATAGATAAGGAGGATCTTCTTCCACTTTCCCAGGATCTTCCACTTTCAGCCAACTGAAACAATACACATGGCCCTCCCTCCTTATTACATTCCAAAGAAGGTGAGAATACTGCAGTGTGCTTAGATGCCAGGAAAAAGGTTATAAAAATACAGCTTATCCCCATTCTCCCCCTCTCTCTATTTGAATGGGAGTATCATGTTAGGGATCTGACACTCTCTCATGCAGATATTTTTGGTGCATAGAGGAACGGTCTTTGAAATGTGGTGATCTTCTGGGCTCCAATTGGCCCAACCCCTCCCTTCTTTTCAATGCTGAGCTTTGGCAAGATGAAATCCAAATCTTCAGATATGGATATAGGAGGAGGGATTAAATGCTCCCGTTCGGACTGGATCGCCCAATCTGGTAGTGATGGCAGTGGATGGTTTGGAGAAATGGTACCAAAAATCCCTGCCCTCAACCCTTATGCCCAGCTGAGCCTCACGATCATCAGAGGCTTTTCACTTTTAAAAGCCTATTTTCTTCAGCCGAAAAAATGCTTTTAAAAGTTTTTTAAAAGCCTCTGATGATTGTGCGGCTCAGCTGGGATCCTCAGAGCCTTTTAAAAGTATTTTTTTTACAACCTCTTGAGGTTGTAGAAAAAATGCTTTTAAAAGGCTCCGATGATCCCAGCTGAGTTGCCTGATTGTCAGAGGCTTTTTTTCTTTTAAAAGAAAAAAAAAATGCTTTTAAAAGAAAACAAAAGCCTCTGATGATCAGGCAACTCAGCTGGGATTGTCAGAGCCTTTTAAAAGCATTTTTTAACGACCTCTTCGGCCAAAGAGGTTGTAGAAAAAATGCTTTTAAAAGTAAAAAAAGTTGGCCACACACACCCAGTTACATTACCTCCCCCGCCCTCCCACCAAGCCATGCCCACAGAACTGGTAGTAACAAATTTTACATTTCACCACTGCATAGGAGGTCAATGTAAGGATCACCTCTCCTTCCAACCTAAGAAAGTACGAACGCTTGAAACGTAGTTGTTCAAAAGGATTCTTTTATTAAGCAGAAGTGAAAGCCATCCAGCTAAAGCACAATCTGAATACCCTTAGGCAAAGCAGTAGGATTAAAGTGGTAGAGACCCCTCTCTTTAAATCAGAATGCAGGTTTTAGCCAATACACAAGTGTGAGATATTTTCTTTACTATTTCTTTTGAGAACCTGAACAAGCATGCATTCCCACCACTACCTTTTAAAGTGAGACAACCCACATGGCTATCATATAAATTCCTGCAGGTAAAGGGAATCTCAGGGCCCCTTGGTGCCAGGATATAGGTTGTAAAATATCTGATGACACAGGTCATACTAGTAAATCGAATCCAAGTCTCCTCCTTCCTCCACTTGAATGGCAGTATCACTTTTAGGGATCTGACAGTCAACATCAATAAAATAGAACATTTGTAGCTCTTGGGTTGAAATGAGGGGTACTTAGTGATCTCTGAACCTGGTTAGACTAACGCTTGACTAGCACTGATGATGTTACATAGTTTGGGTAATGAAACATCTGCAAAAAAAAAAAAACCCAAACCCAAGTTCAGAAAGCACCAGGGAGGTCAATATTCCCATTGTGAAGTGAAAATAAAACTAGAAAGAATGTTAAAATGTTAAATTTAAAATGTTCTTTTATATCTTGGAGGAATTTGTATTAAAAACACAATGCTCAAAATGCTGAAGCTATTAGGGGAACAATAATCCTCTACCAGCAGCAATTCAAAAAGATCTTATTTTTTTCCCCAAGTATGCTAATCTAGCATGAATTCACCCAGAGACCATTCAAGAGGGAAACAATCAGTAACTGTTGATGGAACTTTGCAACAATAACGATATTAAAATACAACCAACTCTTTCGGTAAACCCAGAGTGGTTCTTAAAAGAGCCCTTCACATTATTTACCTTGTATTATTCTGTCTTAGTTATCAAAGGTTAGGACCTCATTAATAAGGCACTTTCCCTGGGGGATATTTGCTAAGCTGACATTTCTTTTCAGAGTTGGTAGATTCCCTGTTTCTTCTGGGTTTTCTGTTCTTTTTTGCCATTTTGACAGCTGATTTTTCTTTTTTTTTAATTAATTTTTAAATTTTTATTTATTTAAGAAACCACAAAATACATTTATAAATACAAGTAAAACAATATACAACAGGCATCATCTTAATGACATCTACCTATAATATCTGAATTTTTACAATATCAATATCCTATATTCTTCAGTATACATTATTTCTCTCACCTTATATAATGATATTATTTTATTGATATCTGATGTCTCTTCCTTAAATTTTATTTGATATAAAAATTTATTTTACTCTATCTTTTCTTTTTATCTTTTCTTTAATTTTTCTTTCTTTCTTCTCTCTTTTTTTTTTACTTTCCTCTAACCATTTATACCACTTTTGCCAGACCAGATAATATTCAGATTCTTCCTTTCCTTGGATCTCCTTGGTGAGTCTATCCATCTCACGCATTCCATAATTTTGGATATTAATTTCTCTTGAGTTGGTACCTCTTCTTGTTTCCAGTTTTGTGCGTATATTATTCTTGCTGGAGTCAAAATGTGTGTTATTAAATATATTATGTCTTTTTCATTTTTGCTTGTAGGTATTCCTAATAAATAAGTTTCTGGTTTTAATGGAACCTTTTGAGTTATTATTTGTTCCAGTTGTGTTTTTATATTGATCCAGAATTTTTTAGCTTTGGGACATGACCACCATATATGATAGTATGTCCCTTTATGCTCTTTACATTTCCAACAGAGTGGAGATGTACTTGGAAACATTTTAGAAATTCGCGCTGGTGGTAGATACCACCTATAGAATAATTTATAAGCATTCTCTTTGTATGGTACAGATAATGTTAATTTATTGATACTTTTCCACAATTTTTCCCACTTATTTAATTCTATTGCATACCCAAAATTCGTCGCCCATGTGATCATATTCTCTTTAACTGCTTCCTCTGCTAGTTTATATTCCAATAGAAAATTACAAGTTTTGGTTATTAATTTCTCATTGGGGCCTAATAAAATTTTATCCAACTGATTTGGTTCCATTTGAATTCCAGTTTTTTCCATATCAGATTTATATCTGGATTTTAATTGCAAATATGACCACCACTCTATTTCCACATTTTGCATTCTCAATTCTTCTCTTGTTTTTAGTTTTCCTTTTTCATTTAAGATGTCTTGATATGTTTTTAATTTATTTGTATCTATTGTATTTGGATAAATATGTGCTTCCATTATGGAAGTCCACCTAGGAATCCTATCATAGTGATATTTCCTGATTTCATTCCATATTTTAAGTAAATTGTCTCTTACAATATGTCTGCGAAATTGTTCTTGTTTTGTAATTTTGTCTCCCCAAGGATAAGCATGCCATCCCCTTGTCAAGTCAAAACCTTCCAATATTAATGTTCTTATGTTTTTGAGTTTGATCCAATCTTTTATCCATGTTAACGCTGAGGCTTTGTAATAACTCTGCCAATCAGGGAGTCCCATTCCTCCTCTCTCTCTTTTGTCTTGTAGATGTTTTAATTTGATTCTTGCTTTTTTTCCCTGCCAAATAAATTTTAATATCATTCTGTCCAAATCCTTAAAAAATGTTCTTCCTGGGTTTACTGGTATCACCCTAAATAAGTATAACACTCTTGGCAGAATATTCATTTTAATGGTAGCAATTTTCCCTAAAAGAGACAGTTGGAGTTTTACCCATCTTTCCAAATCCTTTTCTATTTGTTTAGCCAATTTAATATAATTGTCTTCCGTTGATATTTTGTTTGTAATCCATGCTCCTAAGTATTTAACTTTCTTTGTTGTTTGTATCTCTAATATATTTTCCAATTCTTCTTCTTGATACTTGTTAAGGTTCTTTGTTAAAATTTTAGTTTTTTCTTTATTAATTTTCAATCCTGCTACTTCTCTATACTGTTGTACTTTTATCATTAATTTTGGTCCAGATTGTATGGGTTTATCTAAGATGAGTACTATATCATCCGCAAAGGCTTGCAGTTTATATTCTTGATTTTTTATTTTTAGTCCAGTTATTTCCGTATCTTTCCTGATTTCTTCCAGTAATATTTCCAGTAATGTTAATATAAACAATATAGGAGATAATAGGCATCCTTGTCTCACTCCTTTCTTTATATCAAATTGTTCAGTTGTATCTCCATTAATTTGTATTTTTGCTGTTTGGTTGTTGTATATCTTTTTAATCATTTTTATAAATCTTTCTCCAAATTTCATCTTTTCTAATTGTGCTATCAGAAATGTCCAGTTGAGATTATCAAACGCTTCTTGTGCATCTAGGAAAATTAGAGCTAACTGGTTTTCTGATCTTTGCTCATAGAATTCTAGAGTGTCAATAATTGTTCTTGTATTATTATGAATTTGTCTTCCAGGAATAAAACCATTTTGATCAGGATGTATATAGTATTTGATTAGGTTTTTCAATCTCTGTGTTATAATTGATGTGAATAGTTTATAATCTATGTTGAGAAAGGAAATTGGTCTATAATTTTTAATTTCTATGGGATCCGAATCTTGTTTTGGTATTAGTGTAAATATTGTCTCATTCCATGACTGCAGAATTTCAGCTTCCATTATTGCATCATTGAAAACTTGTATTAATATATCATCTAATGGTTGTTGGATTGTCTTATAAAACTCTGCCGGTATACCATCTGTTCCCGGTGTCTTGATATTTTTTTGTTTCTTCCTCGCTTCTATTAATTCTAACAGTGAGATTGGTCTGTTCAATAATTCTATATGTTCTTCTTCTAATTCTTGAATCTTTATTTTATTTAAATATTTTATGATATTTTCTTCTCTAATCTCTTCCTTTGCGTATAAGTTTTTGAAAAATTCTTTTGCAATTCGTCTTCAATATTCTGGTATAAACAACCATCTACATCTTTTAACTGTATTATAATATTTCTCTGTTTTTCTATTTTCAATTTATATGCTAACCACCGTCCGGTTTTGTTTGCATGTTCAAATTGGTTTTGTTTAGCAATTTTTATTTTTCTTGCTATTTCTGTTGTTGTGATCAAATTTAATTTATGCCTTGTTAAATTTATTTTCTCCTTAATTTCTTGATTATGTGGCTGTTTCTATAGATCTAATTCATATTGATGTAATATTGTCTGTAAATTTTGTTTTATTTGTCATTTGTTCTTATTTTTTGTGCAGTATAGGCAATTGTTAAGCCTCTGATATATGCCTTTGTTGTGTCCCATAGATTTTGGAGACTGGTGTGCTCTTTAACATTAATTTGTAGAAATATTTTCAATTCTTTTTGGATCATATCCACATATTGTTTGTCATTTATAATATCTCTATCCATCATCCATCTTTTACGCTTTTGGTGTCCCTTCCATGTTATTTCAATGGGGCTATGATCAGCCCATGTGTTAGTTGTAATTTCTATTTGTTTAATGTCTGCTATAAGTTCTGCCGTCATCCAAGCCATGTCAATTCTGGACCATGATTGATGTGGATTTGAATAGAATGTGTATTGTTGTTTATTATAATTGAGTTCCCTTCAGGCATCTTGTAATTGAACTTCTTCTACTATATCATAAAATGTTTCTGGAAGTGTTTTTTTCCTTGATTTATTATGTTTACAACTCCTATAGTCCTTCTCTATGTTTACAATTGCATTAAAATCTCCAATTATGCATATATTTTGGTATTCCAGTTCCTTAATTTTGTTGTGTATCTTTTTAAAATAATCAATTTGGGTTCCATTTGGTGCATAAAGTGATACTAGTAATATCTTTTTCTTTTCTGTTTCAATTTCAACCATCAACGTCCTACCTTCCTCATCAGCGAATAATTGCTTTGATTGTATATGATTCCTGATGTACATTGCTATACCTCTCTTTTTTTGTTCTATTAGTGCTGTATAAAGTTTTCCTAACCGTTTATTTTCTAATAAACTGCCCTGTTGTTTTTTAATATGAACTTCTTGTAATGTTATAATATCTATCTTCAATTTTTGTAAATTTCTGAAGAAACGTGATCTCTTTGATGGAATGTTTAGTCCATTTATGTTAATTGATATCAATTTTAATTCTTTCTCCATTTTAAATTTCTATTTTCTTGATGTTCTTATTTTCCTAGTGTTTTTTTTCTGTAATTTGTATTTTATCCCTTGCTCTTTCTCTTTCTATTCTTTCTTTCTCCCCTCTTTTCCTTCCTTCTTGCTGTATTTTTCCCAATTTGTCCTCCTGATTTGCAATTTCTTGCTGTGTTTCAGATTCTTGTTCTTCCTCAGGAAAAAAATTCCTATCAAAAAATTGTATCAGTCAATTCAACAAAGGAAAAGAACAGAACTGGAACTAGAGATAAAGAAAAAGGAACAACTACATATTAAAAATCCGCTAGGTAATAAATTGCAAGAATCTATAAAACTTCTGAAAGACCAATTTCAAATGCTTATAGCAGAACAAACGGCAACTAATTTACAATTTGCAAAACAATACATTTTGTAATGCCAATAAACCGGACAGATGGTTGGCATATACATTGAGAAAACAGCGATGCTCTCGTGTTATTGATACTATTGAATATGGAGGGAAAGAAGTTTTTCAACAAAATTTAATAAAACAAGCTTTCTTAGACTATTACGCTAAATTATATCATAAAGATAACATAAAGAATGAGCTTATAGATGAATACCTTGAAGGAACTAGAATTACAAAAATTTCTATGGCACAAAAGGAAAGAATGAATCAAGGAATAACTTCTGAAGAGATTATACTTGCAATTAAACAACTGAAACCAGCTAAAGCTCCTGGGACGGATGGTTTGACAGCAATGTATTACAAAACTCTACAAACAGAATTGATTGAACATCTTAAGGATTTATTCTGCAGTATACAACATGGGGGTAAAATACCCCCATCATGGAAGACACTTTATTTCATTGATACCAAAGGAGGATGGTTCTACAAAACCAGAAAATTTCAGACCAATTTCTCTTTTGAATACGGACTATAAAATCTTTGCAAAAATATTAGCCAACAGACTGATGCCAGTTATCCAGGAGGTGATTCATCATGATCAAACTGGATTTATAGAGGGCAGATATATGAAGGATAATGTGAGGCAACTCATAGATTTATTGGAACATCTTGAGAAATGTAAACAGATCCCTGCAGTGCTGGTGTTTTTGGATGTGGAAAAGGCCTTTGATCGGGTTAACTGGAATTTTCTATTAAAGACTGTATCTAAAATGAACTTTGGGGACCAGTTTGTCCAGGCGATATCAGCAATTTATCAAGAGCAAACAGGGCAAATTATTATTAATGGGCGTTTAACAACTAATTTTAATATACAAAAGGGAACAAAACAAGGATGTCCGCTATCCCCATTGTTGTTTATTTTAACTTTAGAAGTCTTGTTGAACTCAATACGGGATTTGAACGCTTTGAAGGAAATAGCTATAAGGCAAAAGGACTTCAGAGTAAGGGCATTTGCAGATGATCTGGTGGTTATCCTAACACATCCTTTGGAATCAATCATCCAGATGAAACAACATAGAGGAATGTGGTTTGGTCTCAGGATTCAGACTGAATCAGAAAAAAACAAAGATGATAGTTAAAAATATGTCAGAAGCCCAAAGGAAGGAACTGGAAAGGTTGGCAGGCTTTGAAATAGTTTCAAAGGTGAAATATCTAGGAGTGCAGGTTGCAGCTTCAAATATAAAACTTTTTCAAAATAATTATGAAGTTTTGTGGCGAAAGGTGCAAAAAGATTTGGAAAATTGGAAAAAACTGCAACTATCTCTACTTGGCAGAATAGCAGCAGTTAAGATGAACGTTCTACCTAGATTTTTGTTTTTGTTTCAAATGATTCCGGTGCTCAAAAGTGATAAAAACTTAACTGAGTGGCAATCGGGGTTGAACAAATTTATTTGGAATGAGAGAAAGCCAAGAGTAAAACTGAAAATCATACAGGATATCCTGGAGAGAGGTGGCCTTAAAGTTCCAAATTTACGGCTATACTATGAAGCAGCAGCGTTGACACAAGTGACTGATTGGTTTGGAACAACAAAGACTGAAATTCTGAACATAGAAGGCCACGATTTGGAATTTGGTTGGCATGCATACTTATTTTATGAAAAGTGGACATTGTATTTAGAAGCCATATACTCAGAAACTCTTTGATGAGAGTTTGGAAGAAGCACCAGTCTAAATTGGATTACAAAATACCTTTGTGGTTGGATCTTCGGCACATTATACAGAATATAAAGTCACTCGGGGGGATTTTATATAAAGAGATACTTTTTGCTGATGGGGGCAGCTGGAATTTGAAGTCTTTAAAAACTCTGTTGGAAGAAGGAATTAATTTAACTTGGTTACAGTATAGTCAACTTCAATCAAGATGGAGAGAAAATCAAAAAACTGTCTGATGCTGTATGAAGAAGATTTGGTGACAAGATAAAACAGAAAGGGCCGATGCATATTAAAAGGGTTTATAATATATTGTTAGAAAGAGATTCAGAGAGTGAATTGGTTAAAGATTGTATGATAAAATGGGCACAAAACTTTGCTGAACCAGTGATGTTTGAAACATGGGAAAAGATATGGGTTCAGAATGTTAAATTTACCCAGGCGCAGAATTTGAGGGAAAACTTTTATAAAATGTTTTATAGGTGGCATTTAGATCCTAAGAAATTGTCATGCATGTACCCTAACATTCAATCAAGATGTTGGAGATGTGACTGTTTAGATGCTACATATTATCACATATGGTGGACTTGCAGAAAAGTGAAAGCTTTTTGGATTAAACTTTGGTGAGTTATGCAAAATGTTTTGAAGAAGAAGCTTCAATTCTCGCCGCAATTGTTCTTATTGGGTATAGTTAAGGATTTTCCAACGGGCAAAACAAGATTGATATTATATATGATTACTGCAGCCAGATTACTCATTGGACAATATTGGAAAAAAGACATTTTACCTACTATTGAAGAATGGACTTTGAAAATGGCTAGTTTTACAGAAATGGCAAAGACCTCGGCCTATTTAAAAGATAGGACTCAAGAAACTTTTGTTAGGGAATGGAGGAAATGGATAGATTATGTGCAGAATAAATATCAAACAAAGAAGTATCAGTTAGTATTTAGTTGAAGAAGGTTAAGTTGTGCGGACGGCTTACAGCATACAAGGGAAAGAGTAAGTGGAGGTAATTAAAATTAGAATAGAGATTGACATATTGATACAGAATCTTATTTGATATATGTGATTTTATTATATATTATATTACATTTTATTATTATTATATATTAAGGGGGATTGATAAAGGTGAATAATTATTATTATTAGATTAGAGAAATGTTTGATATAATTTATTTTGATTTAATTATTATAATATTTGTAGACTAGAAAAATTTTATTACTGATAGTGGGGTAGATCAGATGAGAGAATGCGAATTATGTTTTTGATTTTGTTATGTATTAAGAGGGATTGAAAAATGAAGGTAATTATTATTATTATTTGGATGTTATTTTTAGAAAAACTTTATTATTAATAGTGGAATTTGATATGTTATCTTATCCGGATTTCACCGTATTTTTTTTTGTCAAATATTTGCAGACTGTATAAAATAATGAAGCCAAGGGGGGGATGGGGGGGATACGGGGTGGGGGGTGGGGGGGGGGAAACTGTGGGGGGGGGGGGGAAATGAAAATTTGTACTTGTAAAACTTTTTCAATAAAAAAAATGCTGCGCCTTCTCTAGTGTATCAAGTTTATATTTTTTATCTTGCCATGTAACAAGCATTCCCTCTGGTGTTAACCACCGGAACATTATTTTATGTTTGTGTAATTCTGTTGTCAAAAAATTATGATTTTTCCTTGTTTTTCTTATTCTTCTTGGTATTTGTTTTAATGTAATTATTTCTTTTCCCTTATATATAACTGGTTTTTCTCTCATTTTTTTTGTATATTTCCTCTTTCACCAACTTCCTTGCAAATCTAATGTGAATCGCTTTTGGTAACTTGTTTCTTCGGGCGTAGTTTGTGAATGCTCTATAGACTTCATCAATTTCCTTATTAATTTCTTCTTTATTCTTTAACGTCGCTTCCACCAGAATTCCCACCATTACATCTCTCAAATCTTCCTCTCTGTTTTCCACTATATTTTGAAATCTTAGGTAAAATAACGCCTGTTCTATTTCTAAAAATGAGATTGAATCTTCCAGTTCTTTGTTTATTGTTGTTTGATCACATTCTAACTCTTCCATCTTTTTTTCTACTTTGCCCATCTTATCTTCAATATTTTGGATCCATTGTTCATTTTTGGCAATATTTTGTTGAATTTTCTCCATCTTATTGTCCATTCTTTTTAGATTATCCTTAATTTCACCTATGTCCATTTTCAAATCCTCATGGTTTTTTCTACTTTCTTGATGATCATCAGCAATTGATTCCTGTGTTTTATTCATACTCTCTTGTATCATTGCTAATACTGAGTGAATGTTTTTGATGTTAATTGATTGAGAAGATTTCTCTTTTTCTGGAAGTAACATTGTGTCTATTGTTTTCTGTTGTGCTGATGATGTAGTAGACATTGTTTGGTTGGCTGTTGCCTTTTTACCTGGTTTTATCATTATTGATGAGCCAGTAGTTGTCATCTTAATTTTCTAATTTAGCAGTTCCCAAATTTTCATGCACTGTCTGTAATATATAGTAAGAGTTTCCTTCTGATAATTACAGGAGTCAATATCACTTGTTTAACTTTCACATACAGTCTAATTTCTGTAAATCAATCTATAATATCATTATATGAGGGATTGATTAAATTTAAATGAGGAGCAGGGATAAAATATGATATCTCAGCAAGTCATATTTCAGTTTCTAAATTAAATATTCTATTTAAATATATTATTAAGTCTATTAAGTTCTATTAAATCTTTAGTTATATCTCTATTAAATTTTATCAATTTTAATATATTTATTCTTATTCAAATCAATATATATCAATATTAATAATCAATTTTTCAATTCATTGTTTTAACAACATATCAATTTTTAAATTAATATTAAATTGTGGCACTTAAAATACTATTAGAATAGAAAATAAGAAAAAACAGATATGCTATGTGTTGTATTATTATATCTATTCAAAACTTATATAATATTAATATATATTCCAACTTTCTTACTTATATTAGAAATTATATATTTTACATTTAAACTTAAGTAATCCTAAACCTTATTCTATTTGGGCTATAATATTATATATTATATTCTATATTAAAACATTAAGTATTACCTAAATAAACAAATAAATAGATAAAAGTACTTAAAATATTATTTTAAAAAAATTTCAAATAGATTAAGTCTCTCAAATAATGAAATAAATTTCTTTTGTTGTATTAGGTTCCAGAATTGAAGTCATTGCAATCCTCACTTGGTTTTGTGTCTTTACAATTGTCTATCTTGTTGTTTCCAAAGTCCTTCAATTTGCCTTCTAAAAAATTTTTAAACACCTCTTCCAGAGCCTCAATGTTTTTTATTTATTTGCAAGTTAATACTCTAATATAGTTACAGTATCTGTTCACTGAAGCTTTGCCACTGTTACAAAGTTTTTAAATCCCTCACAGTCACTCCTGAAACTAGTTACTGTTTCTTCTTCATCTCTTCTTTACTGTCTCCTCACCACCTCCGTTTCTTTTTTAAAATAAGTCCAATATTTGGATCTTATTCCTTTCCCCAGATGAATAATCTTTGTCTATTAACTGTGTTTTATTTCCAATCCACACCTCTCTTCCTTGAAATCGCTTCCTTGAAATCGCCTCAGTTCCATTGCCTGTCAGTTTCGCCCCCTCACACTTCAATTAGCCTTGTTAACTCACTCCGCTATACTTTCACTCCATTTCTTCTTAACAATTCTGCTTTGCCGATCAGTTTGAAATCTCTCTTTTAGTTATGCATCTGTTGTTTTAATTGTTGTATCTTTCAAAGTTTTTCAGAATAAGAGTAATTAGCTATTCTTATTGATGCTGTTTGCTCGATCCTCACTTTCCTTTTTCTTAAGCAACCGTCAGCGTTCTGGCCAACCGACAGGAGGTTGGGTTTTTTCCGGGCTGAATTAAGAGACTTTCCTTGAACCTTTGGGGCAATTTTTGATATCTCCGAGGTCCTCAGGATTTTCCCTTTAATCTATTAACCTCTTCGTGGTCAATAGAGCCAAAAAAAATCAGCTTTCAGACTGAAAATTGGGACCTAGGGAACGGAGCGCTATCCCCTTGGTTCCTATCATGCTGACATCACCAACGGTTTCTCTTGACAGATGATTTTTCAAGTGTCACTTTGCTAAACTTGGAGGGACCTGAAGCCGGCTGCCAGTGAAACAAATTGACAACCAGCAGCTCAGGCAAATTGTTTGTTTTCCTCATTCTTCTTTTGGATAACAGCAAAAAGGAGGGTCCATAGTCATTGTTCCAGAAAGGACTACTGATCTCTAGATTTCCCATATCCTTCAAGAGATCAAAAGGTCAGTGTTTCCATAACAATAAATATCTTCATAGGATACAAAGAATTATAAGGCTGGAAGGGACCTTGGAGATCTTCTAGTCTAATCATAAGGCAGGAGACCTTATACCATTCCAGGCAAATGGCTGTCCAATCATCTCTTCCTGAAAACCTCCAGTGATAGAGCACCCACAACTTCTGAAGACCAGCCATTCCATTGATTAATCTTTCTCACTGTTAGGAAATGTCACCCCATTTTCAAGTTGAATCTTTCTCTGAGGAGCTTCCATTGCTTCTTGTCCTGCCCTCAGATGCTATGGAGAATAAATTGATTCCCTCCTCCCTGTGACAGCCTTTTCAAGTATTGGAAGATGGCAATCATGTCTCTCCTGAGTCTTCTCTTCATTAGGCTAAACATACCTCATTCCCTGTATCTGTTCATTGTACTTTGTACATTGTATGTTGTACATTTAGTCTCCAAACCTTTTATCAACTTCGTTGCTCTTCTCTGCACTCTTTTTAGGATCTTGGCATCCTTTCTGTAAAAAAGTCAGAAACAATAAAACCGATAAAGCACTTTCTATCATCCCACTGTAATTTCAGACAAATGAATGTGGGTTGATTGTCCTGCCGAACAATCAACAACATTAAATTAGAAAGGGAAAACATAGCTTGGCTATCATCTTGTAAGTGTACTTTAAGTCAGTAACACTTATCATTATAGGTATCAAACAAATCTTTGGATTAATTTTATACTTTATGATGGCCAAAGACCAAACTAAACTGACTTCACAGATAATTTTTTAGATAATTTTTTGTTAGTTTTATTTTCAAAGGTTATTGAATTAATTTGGGAAAAAATATATCAGAGGTTTACATCACCCAGAAGATACTTTGGGAAAAGGTGATGACAAACTACTTCTGTGTTGTGGTCAAAAATGCCCAATAGATGGTCCATAAATTCCTCAAGGAAGAAACCACCATCCAACTAAGAACAGCAGGGCTAGCTACTATATATAAACAACTAGCCAACTTCATTCTCCCAGACATGGATGATGTTACTATGTCAGGTATCAGTAACAGTTGGTTTCCTGCAGGACACCTGCAGGAAACCAACAATATTCAGAGTAAAACAGGAATCCAACATCAAGAAAATATAGATTTGGACTGTGATATCGGAAAAACCAGGCAGTTTAGAAAATGGAGTGTATAGTGAGATGTATATAGTGAAATATATAGAAAGTAGTGGTAAAACAGTGAGATGAGAGCAGAAAACATGGCTTCATTCTGAATTCTGTACAGCATCCACTTTCCAGTTCCATCATCTTTATTTTTATTTATTTATTTTTTTATTAATCATATTTCTATGCTGCCCACTCTCCAAGGACTTTGGGCGTCTTACAACAATCAACAGTATACTAAAGAGCATATTTCCCCCAACAATCTGGGTCTTCATTTTACCCACCTCGGAATGATGGAAGGCTGAGTCAACCTTGAGCTGATGAGATTTGATCCGCTGATCTGTTGAACTAGCAGTCATCTGAAGTAGCTGCAGTACAGCACTCTAACCACTGCACCACCTTGGCTCATAATCACCAATATCTTGGTGATATCTTGGTGATATTTTGACAGCAAGACCAAATAAATCATTGGAGTTCAACCAAGCAAGGTTATGTATATTACCTTTCCATATAATTTTCAGAAGAAATTGTAGAATTTGAAGGAAAGCACTCCTATTTAGGGGTTACATCCAGAAATCATGTCTGCTCTGGTATTCAGATGACCATATTCACCCCCAATTTTCTATTTTCCAGTGATGTTTCACATAAATTCTGTGGCTGCTAATGATATTCAGTATTCAATATATCTTTGATCTCATTAAGTGTTCATACTTCTGCAAAAAATATGGTTACCTGGAGTTTTTTAGATGGATGAGCTAAACTGGCATTGTCCCCAGTGCCGTATTTCTGATGCTGATCAAAAACAACAAATCAAGTAAATACTTGTGAGAATGGTCAGTGAAGAAGGAATAGATTGTCCTTTTCATGAAAAGCAACTCTGGCTTCTAGAAAATGTAAGTTATGTCATGTCAAACAGTGTATCTTCTTTAAAGACCATAAAAGATCCATTCCCTGTAACCAATGACTAAGATTTTGTGTATATATGGAGAAGATTTATGGGAGGAAAACTAAGCTGACAGTGCTGCAAAAGAGGGAAATGGATGGAGATATGGCAAAGGCTATTGTAAATAAAATATTTTGAGAAAAAGCCAGTTGTTACAGTTTAAAAATGGGTCCACATCAGCTGGCTCATTCTCACACCTGTCTATACTTTCTTTTAAGCATAAATTTCCTGTAGAAAATTTATGAAGAAGAATATTTAGAAGAATGGCAGCTTCTAAATATTAATAAAATAATAATAAAAGAGGCACAATGGCACAGTGATTAGAATGCAGTACTGCAGGCTACTTCTGCTGACTGCTGGCTGCCTGCAATTTGGCAATCCAAATCTCACCAGGCTCACTGGCCTTCCAACTTTCCAAGTTCGGTAAAATGAGGACCCCAATTGTTGGGGGAAATATGCTGACTCTGTAAACCGCTTAGAGAAGGATGTAAAGCACAGGGAAGTGGTATATAAATCTAAGTGCTATTGCTATTAATGTTGTAATAATAATGGAATCCTTCAAATGGGTGTGATGGCTCAGCAGTTAAAGAGACTGAGATTGTCAGCTGGGTTCGAGATCCAAGCATGATGGGGTGAGCTCCTGTTCTTGCTCCAGCTCCTGCTCACTGAGTAGTTTGAAAGCACCAAATACAAGTAGGTGAATAGGTACCACTTCAGTGGAAAGGTAACAATGTTCTGTGCACCTTTGGCGTATGGCCATGCAGTCACATGACAACAGAAATGTCTTTGGACAATGACATTTGTCCATTTCACCCAAGAAATGGAGATGAGCACCATGCCCTAAAGTTGGGTATGACTGGACAGGGGAAATTGTTACCTTTTTACCTACCCAAGCATACCTGTCAGCGTTCCAAGTAATTCCTCCATTTCAAAACAGAACCCCAAGGCAGGTTAAGTCCTCAAAGAACAGTCTTTATTGGAATAGCATCTTGGCACAAACTGATGGAAAGCCAGTTCTAAATCTTCCCAGGTTTTCCACCACTTTAAAAGAAAACATTGTTTGTCTTCTCAAAACATTAAATCATATTGTCCAATCTGGACACTAGCTGGTTGCTTGGTTACAACTCTCCTCCTCCTCTGGCCAGCCAGCTGTTAGAATGTCTCTGACTCACCAAGGAGTTATTCTGTTTTGTCTACAAACCCCTTCTATCACTACCCCCCTTTACTGTGTCAGTCAGAAGCCCTGAGAAAAGAAATGGGTGCTTCCAGTTTGGCTTCAAGCCTGACAGGCTGCCCGCCCCCCATTCAAAGGGACCCTCCTGCCACAGGGACCCAGAGCACTGGAAGATTGGTTGAATGTCCCTAACCTCCTTTCCCTCCTCCTATAGGACCCTTTGGCTTTTAGGGGTACTTGTTATGAAACTTCTTCACCAATCTATTCACTTGTATCTTCCAACTCTTCACCCAGGTAGCTTCAGCAAGAGGCCACCCCTTCCAGTGAACCAGATATTGCAACTGACCCTTATGTACTCTAGAGTCCAAGATCTCCTTTACCTTGTAATGCATCTGGCCTTCTATTACAAGTGGCTATGGCAGTGCCCGACCCACTGGTCGGACTTGAGAGCCCACCATAGGTTTTAACAAGCTGCTGTGGAAAACGGAATGCACTTTCCCTAACAACCAGGGAAGTCTAAGGTGTACCATAACTGGTTTAATTACCTTCACTATGGGGAAAGGCCCTACGAACTTGGGCCCAGTTTCTTAGAGGCTAGTCTCAACTTAAGGTACTTTGTTGACAAGTAGATCCTATCCCCCACCTTAAACTGTGGTTGGAGAGAATGGTGTTTATCAGCCTGGGTTTTATACTTTTTCACCACCTCCCCCAGGGCATGCTTGGTATTTCCCCAAGCTTTTTTCAGTGACTCCATCCACTCTGCTAGAGGCATGAAGAGAATAGTTCCCTGGGTAGCTCGGGCATGGGAACAAACTCCAGGTGACCTGAAATGCTATGGTGCACTGAGTTATTGTAGGCCATCTCAGCAGACGGCAGCAGCTCTGCCCAGTTGGTTTGCTGATAGTTGACATAGCACCTCAAGTATTGCTCCACCATGGTGTTTGTACATTCCATTGTTCTATTTGTGCTCAGATGGAATGCTGAACCTAGCCCCTAGAGAACCCAATGGACCTCATGAACTACCTTCAGAACTTAGCAGTGAACTGGACTGCCCACCCCCTATCGGAGATGATTCTATGAGAAATCCCAAGCAACCTGTAGATGTACTTTACGAACAGGTTGGCCAGGTTTGAGCTGACAGGAGCCTTGAGCAAGCTAAAAAATGGGCTTGTTTCGAGAACAAGTCTATGATGGTCCATATGCCCATGCTCCCCCCACTATTAGGGAGTTTGACAATAAAGTCCATGGCTATTTCGGGGACTCTATCAGTGGGGGCTCCCTGCAACCCAAATGGCATCACTTTGAATTGAAAGCTCCCTAAGGGGCAGTTGAAGGCAGTTTTCCACTTGTCCCCCTCGATCCACATCTAGTCAACGTTCCAGAAAATCCCCCAACTCCAAATAAAACTCTAAAGCAAGCATTTTTCAAAGTTCTATTTACTAGAATAGGGTTGGCACATCTGGGAAAACCTGAATCTGAGAGGTCTGGCTTTTCCCTCAATAAAACCCCTAAAACCATCCCCTCACTCCTCAGATGATCACATGCTCCAATCACCATCTGTCCCATCTTGAGACATCACTCCGACCGCTCCTTCTCCAGATGCAGGATCAGCCTGAACTTGACCAACAGGAAGAATGCTATTATGTCTAAAGACAACCCCTCTACTAAATCCCCCCTCCTACTTTCCCACACATGAGAAGGTGGCAGCATGGAAGCTTCTGGCCTAATATGGCTTCCAAAGCTGACAGTTCCCTCTTGTCGGTCTAATTTGGTGAACACCTTCCCTTTGGCTAGGTGGGCCAACATCTCTTTCATGAGGGGTAGTAGATAGGTTTTGTAGCATGCAGCATGAATTCCTCTAAAATCCACTCACAGCATCATTGACACATCCTTTTTCTCCTTAAAGAGGATGGGGCGGCCACCTGGGACTTAGCTGGCTGGATGAATCTGTGGGCCAGGTTGATGTCAATGTACTTCCTCAGCTCCCCCATCTCTTTTGGGGTCTTTCATTTGTATAGTTTATCCCCTGGTATAAACTCTATGGCACAGTCTGTTGGGTGGTGAGGGGGTAACAAGTTGCATTCTTCCTCAACAAACAGCCAGGCCCCAGCACTCTTTAAGGATCTAGGGTTTGCTAGGGGGCAGCTGTGAGGGAGGCAGCTGTGAGGTTTCAGTCACCTTCTTGCTTCGCTTAGCGCTGCCTCTCCCCCAGTGACCTCTGGAGGGGGATTAGGGCCTAATCTGCTGAGAGTAAGAGTGCAGAGAAGAGCAACAAAGACTATGTGGGGTCTGGAGGCTAAAACGTGAAGAATAATTGCAGGAATTGGGTATGTCTAGTTTAATGAAAAGAAAGACTAAGGACAACATGATGGCAGAGTTCCAATATTTGAGGGGCTGCCACAAAGAGGCAGAACTTATTCTCTAAAGCACCAGAAGGCAGGATAAGAAACTATAAATGGAAATTAATCAAGGAGAGAATCAGCATTGAACTAAGGAGAAATTTCTTAACAATGAAAACAATAAATTGGTGGAACAGAAGTTGCCTTCAGACATTGTGGGTGCTCCATTACGGAAGGCTTTTAAGAAGAGACTGAACAAATATCAAACAAGGAAGTATCAGATAGCTTTCAGTTGAATGTTATGTAGAAATCTATAGTGTAGACAGGGGTTAGAGTTATAGGAACGTGCAGAACAAATATCAAACAAGGAAGTATCAGATAGCTTTTAGCTGAAGGTTATGAAGAAATTTATAGTGTAAACAGGGGATAGAATTGTGGTACAATTTGGATTTCACCTTGGGAAGTCATGGGGGGGGAGAGTTAGGGGGGAAGGGGGGAAAAGTGGGAGGAAAAATTTGTGTTTGTAAAACTTTTTCAATAAAAAAAAGAGACTGGACAACCACTTGTCTGGAATGGTATAGGGTCTCTTGCTTGAGCAAGAGACTAGAAGACCTCTGATATCCCTTCCAACTCTGCTATTATGTTACTCATAAAGTATCTGGTCATCTATAGAAACGTCCATTATCATTTTCATCTTCCTCCTCCTCCAATGATGTCCTTTGAGGTTTTTCTGAAACTCAACTGGACATCCTTCTGAGCTTAGGAAAAGACATAACCCCCATTCGTTTTGATCCATTTCACATCTCCCAGAGTGACTATGCATCTTCTTTTCCTGTTGAGACTTTTATTCTTTTAAATTCCTCTCTGTTGGGATGTCTTTCTGTTTTTTTGTACATTTATCATCAGCTAAGAAGGACTTGGATTACAAGGTGATCAAACCATTCAGCCCTAGAGGAAATCAGCCCTGACTGCTGTCAGGCATGCCTCTGTTCAAAACTCAAGAAAGGAAAACCCCAACTCCATGTTTGTAGGCAAAGCTACTTTTACTGATTTTTTAAAAAATTAGATTTATATGCCTCCCTTCTCCGAAGACTCAGAGCGGCTTACAATGCGTTAAGCAATAGCCTTCTTACTTTTGTATATTTTTTATACAAAGTCAGCTTGATATCAACAAAAGAAAAGCAAGATCTGAAGCAAAAGGCGTGAAAGTTACATATTGAAAGCATCCCCCAAATCCCACCCCCCAAAGACCCAGGGTAAATGTCCAATCCCTATTCCAATTGGTGTCATGTGCACAGCATCTTCAGATGTTTTCACCCATCTGTATTCTGAGACGGTTGACCTTGATTGGGCATAAACAAGTCCATACAGCTGCGCAGTAGAACATAGTAGCAATCCTCCCTATTTGTTCAACCAGGGCAATCTCTCTCCAGCTCACATTCCCCACCCAAATGCCAATCTCCCTCCCCTGATTACTATGGCAGCCAAAAGCAAGCAAGCATCATAGAGGCTGACATTTGGCCCTCCTGCAGAAGAGGTGTTAGCCCTGGAGGAAAACACAAGACAACATAGGCAAGATAGAAATAACATAACAACCCCGTATACAAGATATTCTACAATAAGAAGACTAAGGTTTATCAGAGTATTTAGTGTGAAACAGTTGTAAAAGTTTTGGTCCTTCATCCATTCAGATTGAGAAGGTGGAAAAAGTTTCCAGGCAACCAAATACTGTACTTTCCCCCTATGTTTCCTGGAGTAGAGGATCTCTTTGACCTTGAAATGCTGTTCTCCTTCTATGAGCAGGAGTACAGGAGGGGTAGGTTGATCTGGTTGGAGAGAGGAGGTATGTTCAGGTTTAATAAGCTAACATGAAACACAGGGTGAATCCTTCTAAGGGTTTTTGGTAACTCCAGCTGAACCGTGACTGGGTTGACAATCCTGACAATAGGGAAAGGACCCACATACTTGGGCCCCAATTTCTTTAACTTCTGGATAGTCTGGAAGTACTTAATGGACAAGAAAACCTTATCCCCAACCTGGTAATCTTTCAGCATAGTTCTTTTCTTGTCAGCATATTTCTTATGTGCTCAATGAGCCTCCTCTAACGCTTTATGAGTAACAGGCCAGATAAACTGAAACTGCTCGATCCATTTCACTAATTAAGAAATGTGTGGCTTCTCGTGTGGCAGCTCTGGAATGGGTACAAAGTCCTGACCAGAAGCCACTTTGAATAGGGTGAAACCAGTGCTACTATGGATGGAATTATTATAAGCAACCTCTGCAAAAGGCAATAAGTCGCCCCAGTTGTCTTTATGTAATATCTGAGTTACTGCTCTAGAACTGAGTTAGCACATTCACAGGCCCCATTAGTTTGAGGGTGATGGGTGGAGCTTAGGCCTTTGGTGGAGCCTAACATCTTCCTCCAGAAGAGGGAGGTGAATTGTACCTGCAAAATAATGCATTTGGGAACTCTGTATAACCTATACACATGTTGAATAAACAGTTTAGCTAGTGTTTTTACAGAGGGAATTTTGGAACAGGGTACAAAAGGCACTTGCTTGGAAAATAAGTCAGTGATTACCCAAATGACCGTACTTCCCCTCCTCTCAAGCAGCTCAATGATAAAGTTCATGGATATTTCCTTCCATGGAGCACTAGGGCTAGCAACATTATGGAGTAATCCAGGTGGCTTTCTAGGTGGCCTCTTTGCAGAAGCACACTCAGGACAGCTAGTGACATAGGCCTCTTTGTCCTTTTTCAAAGATGGCCACCAGAACTTCCATTTAAATAAATGTAACATTTTCATGAACCCAAAGTGTCCAGCGGCTTTTGAATCATGGGCCTGTTGTAATACAACTCCCCTAAGACTGGTGGGGACGTACAACTTAGCCCCCACCTATGCGAGGCCATCATGAACAGTACACTCGTTTGAGTGGGATATGAACCAGTCATCAGTTTTTAGTGCTTCCTTTAGCCGCTCACTTAAATCAGTTGACAGATCCAGGTCATTTCAGCTTCTCAAAAGCTGCCTGGCATTCCATGGCCCACTCAAGGGGGTGGCTAGGCCTTGGCTTTGTCTCTCTTTTGTCTTTAAGAGATTAGTAACGGGCAATGCAATTTTAGCAAAAGAGGGAATAAATTGTCAATAAACATTAGTGAAGTTTAGGAAGCTTTGCAGCTGCTTGTCGGTGCATGGGGCCACCCACTCCATGACTGCCCAGATATTCTCTGTGTCCATTTCAATACCCTCATGCGATATGTGGTAACCCAAATAGTCAATTTTAGTTTGGTGAAATTCGCACTTTAACAACTTGGCATAAAGTTCAGCAACCCTGAGTTTTTTCAGGACTGAAAGCACTATTTTCACATGTTCCTCCATGGTTTCAGTGTAAATAAGAATGTCATCTAAGTAGACCTTTGTAAAGATGTTCATGTAGCACCTCATTAATCAATTGCATGAACACAGCCAGTGCCCCCTGTAGTCCGAACGGGAGCACCCTAAACTGGAAACAACCCAAGGGGCAGTTGAAGGCGATTTTCCACTCATCCCCTTCCTTAATTTGAACTCAATAGTAAGCCTCTCTCAAATCCATCTTAGTGAAAATCTTCCCCTTGGCCCAGTGAGCTAACATATCCTTCATCAGGATTAATGGGTAAACAGTTTCTATTCAAATAGCATTGAGATTTTTGTAATCCACACAAAGTTGAAGTGAGCCATCTTTTTCTCATGGAACAGTACTGAGATGGCCACTCGTGGCCTAGCTGGTTGGATGAAACCCCAAAAGGTTCACAATTCCTCCAGCACATGAGGGGTCATGGGTTTAGGGAGTTTCACCCCTGGGACGATTTCTATACTGCAGTCCATGGGGCAATAGGGTTGGAGCACATCTGATGCCCTCTCACTGAATGCCTCCCTGAGGTCCCAATATTCCTTAGGGATTTTCTCCTCCCCAGCAATGCATTCGCTCACTGCCACTGCCAGCTCCTTTGCAGCTTTGGCTATGCAGAGAAGTTTTCCCCCTTCCTTCCCTCCTGGGTGGAGTGGATGCACAACAAGCCCTTCCTCCAATTCACATAAGGGTTCCATTTCCAGAGCCAGGGTAATCCAAGCAAGAGGGGCCATTCCATTCCAGGGGCCACAATAAAACTCAAAATCTCTTGCTGGTCCCCCATCCCCATCTCAACTGGCTCAGTCACAAAGTGGGCTGTGTCCCCCCCCCCACTACTGACCCATCCAACTGGCATAACGCTATGGACACTTCCATTGTCCTCACACAGTTCCATTTTTTCCACCTTCTCTGGGCTGATGACACACCTAGTACACCCAGAGTCCAAAAGGGCTAGCGTATCTTCCCATGGGTGCTGGATGAAGGCAGCCTTAACTCCACTGGAATGGTCATGGGGCCCATGTGCTGACTTATCAGGGGGTCATCATCAGAGTCAGTTTCACTGTCCACCAGGGTGGTCGGAGCTCCCAACTCTTCCAGGCCTGGAGGAGCGAACTCTATGACCTCCACACCTTTCAGAGCCATTTCGCGGTTCTTTGCTGGTGGCTTCTCAGCTCTATTCCCTCCAGCAGGGTCATCTTGGAGCTAGGCTTGGTGAAACAATCAGCAGCTCACTGCCCCTCCTTCCCACTTCTGAAGCATGCTGTGGATGTGGGCTTGAATGCAGCCCCCCCCCCCCTTTGGCAGCTCTAGGGGCCTCTTTCAGGGTGGAAGGGGAAGGCTTGTTCCAGCTGCCATCCCCATGGTACCTATTTCTGGCCAGGTCAATTTCCACCTCAGCTGCCAACACATACCAGTGCTGCAGATCTCAGGGGGGCCCTCGGGAACAACAGCTTTGGTAGACATCCTAATTTAGGCCATCCTTGTAACATTCCATCAGGGCCTCCTGGGATCACCCCCACTTGTAGCAAACCAGCTTGCAAAATCTTCTGGGTGTATTTGGCCACCAATCTCTGCCCCTGGTTTAGGGTTTTCATCCTAGTTCTAGCCTTTCATTCAGCTAAGGGATCATCAAAGTGTACTCGGAGGGCCATCATAAACAGATCATAATCCCTCAGCAGTGGGGAATCCTCAATATGAAGGGCCACCATCCACTCAGCTGTTGTCTCCTCCAGGGCCATGGTGACACACTTCACTTTTGCCACTTCTGAAGCAAAATCTGCCCCATACTCCTGCATATGATTCTGAATTTGGGCTAGGAGGAATTCCAAAACTTTGGGATCTCCTCTGTATTTTACTGCTTGCTGAGGAACCTTTGGAACTTGGCTCCTCCAAGGGACTAATCCCCCCACCATGGAGACCTGGGCTGCAGCCACCACTTGAGTTCCTGCAGCCTGCGCTGGCTCTGGACGAGCTCTAGGAATCTCCTTTGGGTATGCAGGGGCTTCTGCTCCCCCCCCCCAGTTGCTCAGCCTCCTCACGTGCAGGCAAGGCATACCTTTCATGTGTTCTCCAGCTTTCAAGAACTTCTTGCAGGAAATGCAGGGCTTGAGTCAGCAGGAGGTCTTCTTTGTCAGCTTCCTGCCAGGCAGCCTTTCCACACCAGGGTCTGGCAGCTGCTACTCCAGGGGGAATCTCTTCAGGAGCCTCCATCCATCCTATGCCCAATGACCATTTGGCTCGCACCGGCTTTTCCTCAATCTGCACTTCAGACATACTCTCTGACGCTTCCCAGCTGCGGTGGGGCTGGATTGGAGTCAAGCCAGCAGCTCCCATGTTCTCTCAGTCGCTGCCTTAGTTAGACATTCTTTGCTCAGCCCCCATGGTAGAGTTTTCTCTGGGATGGCTGATAAAGCAGCTCTTGCTTAATGTCAGGCATGCCTCCAGTCAAAACTCAAGAAAGGAAAACCCCAACTCCATGCTTGTAGACAAAGGTATTTTTACTGAATTTGAAGTGATAGCAACAAAAGAAAAGCAAGATCTGAAGCAAAAGTGCAAAAGTTATATATTTGAAGCATCCCCCAAATCCCTCCTCCAAAAACTCAGGGCAAATGTCCAATCCCCATTCCAATTGATGTTATGTGGGCAGCATCTTCAGGTGTTTTTGTCCATCTGGTATTCCGAGATGGTTGACCTTGACTGGGCATAAACAAGTCCATACAGCTGCATACTAGAACATAGAAGCAATTCTCCTTATTTGTTCACACCCAGGGCAATCTCTCTCCAGCTCACATCTCCCACCCAAATGCCAGTCCCCCCCCCCATTACTATGGCAGCCGATAGCAAGCAAGCATCATAGAGACTGACACTGCTCTTTAGAAGGCCAGATCCTGAAGATGAAACTCAAAAACTTTGGCCATCTAATGAGAAGGAAGGACTCACTGGAGAAGAGCTTAATGCTGGGAAAGATTAAGGGCAAAAGAAGGAGACGACAGAGAATGAGGTGGCTGGATGGAGTCACTGAAGCAGTAGGTGTGAGTTTAAATGGACTCCAGAGGATGGTAGAGGACAGGAAGGCCTCTAGGAACATTGTCCATGGGGTCACAATGGGTCAAACGAACAACAAAAAGTCCTTCTCTGGTTACTATGGTTGCTTTTTCCAGTTATATATGCTCAAGATTTTCCTTGCCGGTACTCTATGAGTTGGCTGAGAGTTGATTTTTTTACCCATTATTTTTGTGGGGAGAAAAAGCAGTTCCTTTATTTGAAAACCCTGACATTTATTAGCATAATAAAACTCTCTAGATGAAATTGCAATTTTCTAGCCAGTCACTTCATTTGCTGGGGAATTTAGAAGGAATTTATTTTAAAGCCAGGTAAAATTTTAAAAATATGAGGTATGCCTGAAGTGCCTGTTAAAAAGGGGGGGGGGGAATAGATGGTGGCATGAAAAATTACATTGCTAGGCTATATATGTTCATTAGAAAGTAGTTGGGGTGACAGGCCAAAGGACAGCTTTTCACTCTCCTCTATGCTAGTATCATGCAATAATCTATAAACTGTTGCAAGTTTAGGAATTGTTCCAGAGGTGTATTATGTTCCTAAAAACCCAGCTATCACCCCTTCAGAACAATCCCAGACAATAATTTCAGTCTGCTGGGTAGCAATTTCAAGAAAATATCTTGAAAAGTTTACTCTAAGAATGGATAATTTATGGTTACATTTTTGGTGGGCAAGATATTCATTTGTTTGTATTCCATCTTTATTATTTTTATAAATTACTTGAGGCAGCAAACATATCCAACATGCCTTACTCCTCCTATTTTCCCCACAACAACAATTCTGTGAGGTGCTTTGGGCTGAGAGAGAGGGACTGGCCCAAGGTCACCTAGCTGTACTTTATGGCTAAGGCAGGATTAGAACTCACCATCTCTTGGTGATTGGTCCAAAGTCATCCCTCTGGCTTTCATGTCTAAGGTGGGACTAGGACTCACTGTCTTCTGGTGGTTGGCCCAAAGTCATCCTGACAGCTCTCAGGCCTAAGGCAGGACTAGAAATCATCCTTTCCTGGTGATTGATCCAAAGTCCTCCAGCCAGCTTTCATGGACAAGTTGGGACCAGAACTCATAGTCTCCTGCTTTCTAACCTGGTGCCTTCACTACTAGATTTAACTGCCTCTGTTTTGACATACTTCCAAGTGAGTGGCCCATGGTGTTCTCTGAACTTGGTTGTTTTCTTGCAGATGTTTCATTACCCAAATTAGGTAATTGTCAGCGTTCCAGAAAACCCCCCAGCTCCAAGTAAAGACTCTGAAGCAAGCATTTTCCAAATTTCTCTTTACTAGAATAGGTAAACTGGCTCATCTGGGAAAACCCGAATCTGAAAGGTCCAGGTTTTCCCTCAATAAATCAAAACCCCCCAAACCATCCCCTCACCCCTCAGTCGATCACATGCTCCAATCAACGTCTGTCCCATCTCGACTCAGCACTCTGACCACTCCTTTTCCAGATGCTGGATCGCCCTGACCTTGACAGGCAGGAAGAATGCTATTATGTCTACCGACAACCCCTCTACTAAATCCCCCCTCCTACTTTCCCATACATGAGAAGGTGGCAGCATGGAAGCTTCCGGCCTAATATGGCTTCCAAAGCTGACAGGCATCCCCCTCCCCTGCAGAAAAAACCACATCCTGAAAAATAAAACAGACAAAACACAAAAGAAGAGGTTAACACCTTGTACAGGACCCCTTAACCCTTCTCCTCCCCCCAGGGGGACCTTTTGGTTTCTCAGGAAATTTATCATGAAATTGCTTCACTAGAGTATCAGCATTCTTTTCCAACTTTTCACCCAAGTAGCTTCAAATAATGGGTACCCTTTCCAGTGTATCAATTATTGTAAGTGACTCCTGTAGAGTCAAGGATCTTCTTAACTTCATAATGAGTCTTTCCTTACATTACCAAAGGAGGGGGGGAGCAGCTGGTAAGGGCCGTAAATTAGATTCTTTTGCTGGTTTCAATAAGATACTGTGAAAAACTGGGTGTACTTTCCCTAATATGGGAGGCTAAGTTGGACAGTCACAGGATTAATCACTTTCACTATAGGGAAGGGACCTATGAATTTGGGTCCAAATTTCTTGCTAGGTAACCTCACTCTTAGGTACTTGGTTGACAAATACACCTTATTTCCTATCCGGAAAGGTGGTTGGAGGACTGGCATTTGTTGGCCTTGGCCTTATATTTCTCCACTGATTTAGCTAAAGCTTTCTTAGTATTCTCCCAACCCTTTTTCAATGAGGTCATCCATTCTGTTGGGGACATGGAAGTGGGTGGCTCTCTAGGCAACTCAGGCATCGGCACAAAATCCATGCCCGTAGTTATCTGAAAAGGAGTCAACCCAGTACTGCTGTGTACTGCATTAGTATAAGCCACTTCTGCGAACGGTAGTAAGTCTGCCCAGTTTTCTTGTTGATAATTTATATAACATCTAATGTATTGTTCTACCACTGAGTTCAATTTTTCAGCCAATCCATTAGTTGATGGGTGGAAAGCTCAGCTAAGCCCCTGGGATGACCCAATGGACATAGCAACTCTCTTCAGAACTTAGCGGTAAACTGGACCCTGCTATACAATATTATTCTCCTTGGAACCCCATGTAGCTTGTAGATATGTTTCACAAAAAGCTTTGCCAGTTTCTTGGCCGAGGGTAGTCCGTTGCAGGCAGTGAAGTGTGCTTGTTTGGAGAATAAATCAATGACAGTCCAAATCGCCTTGTTCCCTCCACTGTCAGGGAGCTCAACTATGAAGTCCATTGCAATCTTCTCCCAGGGCTTGGTGGGTTTGGCCGCAGTCTGGAGAAGCCCAGGGGGATTCCCTGGTCTGGACTTTATGGTGGCGCAGCTTTTCACATAGTCTTCTACATCAGCTTTCATTCTTGGCCACCAGAATTGTCTCCTAGTCAAATGGAGGGTTTTTAAAAACCCAAAGTGGCCCCCTAGTCGAGAATCATGACTCCACTTTAGCACCAGGAGTCACATGCTGTGGGGCACATAAATCTTATTCCCCTTCCATGCCAACCCTTCTCTTAGGGTTCGGTCCATCTGGTTTTCCTTGAACCAGGAATCAGTTGAGAGGGCCACTTTTATCTCTGCTGTCAACTTGTCTTTGGGGAGGTTGGAACTATGGCACGTTTGCACTCTGGTGCAGACTTGGGCAGCTGGCTGAATTTCCAAGATCATGGTATGAACTCTCTTCTCGTCACATGTCAAACTGGTGTTTATGGGAGAGAGCATCAGCTAAAAGGTTTCCCCCCCCCCCCAGAATGTATTTCAGGTTAAAGTTAAAACGTTTGAAATATTGAGCCCAGCAAACCTGCTTGGGTGAAACCTTCCTCGGGGTCTTCAGCACCTCGAGATTTTAGTGGTCAGTCTGCACCTCAAAAGGCTCATTAACCCCTTCTAGGAAGTGTCTCCAGGATAGGAGAGTTCATTGCACCGCAAAAGCCTCTTTCTCCCATACTGCCCCTCTGCGCTCAGTGTCTATTAACTTCCTCGATATGTAAGCACACGGCATTAGATTGTTTTGAGTGTTCCTTTGCAGTAAAACAGCAGCCACTGCCACATCATTTGCATCCACCTGAACCACAAATGGCTTATTTGGGTCAGGGTGCTGTAGGATCGGCTCCACAGCAAATAAGTATTTTAACTGTTCAAAGGATTTTTGACAGCTCATTGTCCAAACTAGGGATTGGCTAGGTTTTGGCTTGGTGGGAGATGGACCGGTTTTTAGCAATTCTGTCAAAGGGAGAGCAACCTCAGCAAAAGAAGGGATGAATTGTCTGTAAAAGTTTGCAAACCCTAGGAAGCTTTGTAGTTGCTTATGGGTTCATGGAGGTTGCCAGTCCAACACTGCCTTCACCTTCCCTGGGTCCATTTTGATTCCTTGATTCAACACCCTGTATTCCAGGTAGTCCAAGGACTCCTTATGGAACTTGCATTTGGACAACTTTGCATAAAGCTTGGCTGCTAGGAGCCTTTTCAGCAACTTGTCCGACCAATTTGAAATATTCTTCCATACTTTCACTAAATATAAGAATGTCATCAAGGTAAACAAAGACCTCCTTATACAGGTGCTCATGCAAAACTTTGTTGATCAGTTGCATGAAGAGTGCAGCGGAGCCTGGAGTCCAAAAGGCATGACCTGGAATTGAAAGCTGCCCAGGAAGCAGTTAAAAGCAATCTTCCATTTGTCTCCCTCCTTTATGTGAACTTGGTAGTAGGCTTCCCTTAGATCTACTTGGTGAAAATCTTACCTTTTGACAAGTGGTTCAGCAAGTCTTTCATTAGTGGTAGGGGGTAGGGTTTTTGTATGCAAATGCAGTTCACCCCCCCCCTAAAATCGACACACAATCTCAGTGTACCATCTTTTTTTTCTTTAAACAATACTGGGGCGGCCACCCTGGATTTCGCAGGCTCGATGAATCCTCTGGTTAGATTGGTGTCAATGTACTTCCTCAACTCGGTCATTTCAGCAGGTGTCATGGAGTACATCCTGGGTTTTGGCAATTTGGCTCCCGGTTCTAATTCGATGGTGCAATTCATGGACCGATGAGGTGGGAGGAGGTTACATTCCTCCTCACTGAAAGCTTTGGCTAAGTCTGTATATACCTTAGGAATCTGGTGTTCACCTGGAGGCCTGTCTGAACAAGCTGCTGCTGTTTCTGGCAGCTGGCTGCTATGGGTAGGCTGCTCTTTGGGAGGAGGGCCAGGGGGTAATGGGCCAACTCCTATTCTGTTTTTTCAGTATCCATCTTCCCATTTGATGGTGGGGGCCCATTTGTCCAGCCAAGTCAGACCCAGTATGACAGATTCTGACATTTTTGGGGTTACTATAAATTGTGTAAGTTCATGATGCCTTCCAATTTCTAATTTAACCAGTTCTGTAATATGGGTGGCAGGGACCCCCTCCCCCCATTAACATTCCATCCCCGTGGTGAAATTTAATTGGGTGCTTTAAGGCTGCTGTTCGGATCCCCAATTGTTCAACAACTGGAAGTCTAGTTAGACATCTGATGCAGCCGATATCTATTATTGCTGGCAGTTCTGCTTGCTTCCCTGTCTATGGAACCACCAGTTTCACTTTAATTGAAAATGGGTTAATAGGTGCACTCACCATTGGGTCTTCATCTTCACTAGCCTCACCAGGAGGGGCTTCTTTAGCTGGAGGATCCTCACTCTCTTTAGTGGGGAGGGGAACCTCTATAGCTTGTCTGGCAAATTGGCTGGTGTCTGGGGCTTTTCTTGGAGCCCTCCTGCCTTGTGCAGCTGTGGCAGGACATTGTTGTGGAACTGGAGCAGGTGCCAGGCACTCAGAAGCTTGATGTCCCAGTTGTCCACACCGATAGCATTTAATTGCCCCTCCCAGTTGAGGGTGGGATGATTTCAGTAACCTTTGAAATGGGCCATCTAGATAATGCTCTCTGAGGCGGCTTCTCTGCTGGGGTTTTGCTGTGAGGGTGGATTTCTCTGTCTAGAGCTATGGACGTGGTATACCAGTCGTGCAGATGCTCAGGCATCCCCTGGATCCCACAGGCTTTTCTGACTTCTTGGTCAATAGCTTCTTTTTAAAAAAATTTTTTTAAAAAAAACAAACCTTTATTAAGACTTTAAAAACAAACATTTAAAATACACAAATTTCTTAGTCAAACGAAAGAAAAAAAAACAAAAGACAAATATACTTATACTATACTCAACTTCACATATTGACTAATTTATACACACACACACACACACACACACACACACACACACACACACATACATACCTACATATATACATACACCCAATAATTTATTCCAACTATATCCATCTGACAGTGCTGTTTTTAATTGCGTTAATTTCTTCTAGATTCCATCTTTACTCATTTTTCCTCTTCCTCTGATTTGTCCACTGGTACCATTTATTCCATATAATATAATAATCTGAGTCCTCCTTATCTTTTAGTTGTAAAGTTAATTTGTCCATTTCTGCGCATGAAAATATTTTCTGTATTACTTCCTGTTCTGTTGGGAATCGATCACTTTTCCACAATTGCGCTAACGATAACCTAGCCACCGTGATTATATGTAAAATTAAATACTTAATATCTTTTCTAATATTTCCTTTAATCATGCCTAATAGGAAAACCTCAGGTTCTAATTCAATTTTGTATTTTGTTATTTCTGTTATCCATGTTTTCATTTTGCTCCAAAATTTCTTAACTACTGGGCAGAGCCACCAAACATGATAGAAAGTCCCCTGTGTTTTTTTACATTTCCAACAAGTTGGATTTACATTTGGAAACATTTTGGCTAGTCTTACAGGAGCCAGATACCACTGATACCACATTTTATAATGATTTTCTTTATAGGCTACCAATTTTGTCATCTTATAATTGCTTTCCCATGCCCTTTCCCATTCCTCTAATTGTATATTATGCTCTATATTCCTCGCCCACGCTATCATCTGACCTTTAACCAATTCTTCTGCCAAATCGTATTCCAATAAATATTTGTAGATTTTTGAGATTAATTTCACTTCTTTAGATTCTAGTAATTTATCCAATTGATTTTGTTTTAGGTCAATTCCTTCTTCCTCTTGGTCTTTTCTATATATTATCTTTATTTGTGAATAGGGCCACCAATCGATTTTTATTCCTTGATCATTAAGTTCTTCTCTTGATTTCAGTTGTCCCTGTACATCTAATATTTCTCTGTATCTTAGAATTTTATGCTTTGTTAGTGTATTAGAGTAGGTTATTGCTTCTATTGTTGATAGCCAACCGGGGATTTTCATATAGTGTTTGGATTTAATCTGTTGCCATGTATTTATTAAAGATTTTCTGATGGTATGGTTGTTGAAATGTTTGTATGTTTTATTTCCGGGACTCCATATAAAGGCACGCCATCCCTTCATTAAGTCATGTCCTTCCAGATTCAAAAGTCTTTGATTATCTAGGGTTATCCATTCCTTGATCCATGATAAACTTGCCGCCTTGTAATATTTTTCCCATGCCGGGAACCCAAATCCACCTCTCGTTTTATCATCTTGTAATATCTTTAATTTTATTCTTGATTTTTTCCCCTCCCACACAAATTTTGTAGTTATTTTATCCAGATTGGTAAAAAATTTCTTATCTAATTTTATTGGAATCATTTGGAATAGATAAAGGAGTCTTGGAAGTATATTCGATTTTATCGCCGCTATTCTCCCCAACAAGGTTAAATTTAATTTTCCCCATTTATTTAAATCTTCTCTTATTTTCTGGACTAAAGGTTCATAATTATTTTCTTTTACTGTCACAGTTTGGCTGTCAAATTTATCCCTAAGTATTTTACTTTTTTAATTGCCTGTAATCCTGAGTCTTTTGATAATTTATCTATTTGTTTAACTGTCATATTTTTCATCATCATTTTCGTCTTTTCTTTATTAATTTTTAATCCTGCTACCTTTCCGAATTTCTCGATCTCTTCTATTAATTTCGGGGTTGTTTCTATTGGGTTTTCTATGAAGAAGACAAGGTCGTCTGTGAAAGCTTGGACCTTGTATTCTTCTTTTTTAATCTTTAGTCCTAGTATTTCCTCATTTGCCCTAATTCTAATTAACAGGTTTTCTAAGGTTAAAATAAATAGTAAAGGTGATAATGGGCATCCCTGTCTTACTCCTTTATCTATTCCAAAAAATTTTGTTTGATCCCCATTTACCAGGATGTATGCCTTTTGATTCTGATATATTGATGCTATCATTTTTGTAAATTTATCTCCAAAGTTCATATTTTGAATTTGGTGAATCATAAATTTCCAATTTACTTGGTCAAAAGCTTCCTGTGCATCCAGAAAGATCAGTGCCACCTGTCTCTCTGGATGCACCTCATAATATTCTAAAACATCTATTACCATTCTTAAATTATTTTGGATTTGTCTGGAGGGCAAAAAACCATTTTGATCCTGGTGTATTTTATTCTGTATTACTTTTTTCATCCTATTAGCAATTATACTCATAAAGACTTTATAATCGGTATTCAACAAAGAGATTGGTCTATAGTTTTTTATTAGTGTGGTATCTGCTCCTTCCTTGGGTATCAGGGAAATGTATGCTTCTTTCCATGTGTTTGGTAGCTTAGCCTCCATCAGAGCTTCATTGTATACTTCTAATAGAATTCCAGTTAGTGATTCATCAAATGTTTTATAAAACTCCGTTGGCAACCCATCCGTCCCAGGGGTTTTATTATTTTTTTGTCTCTTCAGGGCTTCTCTTAATTCCCCTATGGCAATCTCCTTATTTAATAGGTCCTTTTCTTCCTCTGTTAACATTTTCAATCCTTTCTCTTTTAAATATTGTTCAATTTCCTCCTCTGTTACTATTTCTTTTTCATAAAGTTTTTGATAGTATTGAGCTATTATCTCTTTTTTCTTCTCTAGACTACGTTGAATCTTCCCCTCTTCATCCTGTATTTTCTGAATTGTTCTTTTTTCTCTTTCTTTCCGGAGCCTGTATGCCGTCCATCTCCCTGGCTTGTTTGCATTTTCAAAATAATTTTGCCTTATATATTTTAATGACCTTGCATATTTCTCTTGTTCTAGTATATTGATTTTATGTTTTGCTGCTATCCAATTTATTCTTATTTGTTCATCCCCTGAGTTCCTTTGTAATTTACCTTCCCAATTTTGTACTTCTTCTTGTAGTTTATTATATTCTTTCTCTCTCTCTTTTTTCCGTTTTACATTGTAAGCTATTTTGAGTCCTCTTATATATGCCTTGGTTGTGTCCCATAGATTTTGTAGGGATGTTTGTTGTTTTGTATTTTCCTTATAAAAGAATTCTAACTCTTTTTCCATATATTTCTTATATTCTTTTTCTTTTAGTACCTGTGTATTCATTGTCTATCTATTCTTTTTCCTTTGTTGCCCCTTCCACGTTATCATTATTGGATTGTGATCTGCCCAGTTATTTGGTAATAATTGTACATTTTCTATTTCTGTCATTAACACATTGGTTACCCATGCCATGTCTAACCTTGACCAAGACCTGTGTCGATTCGAATAGTATGTAAAGCCTTCAGTTTCAGGATTATGAAATCTCCAACTATCTGTCATGTTTAATACTTCCACCATATCCATAAAAGTTTTGGGCAATAGGTTTTTCTTATTTTTATTTTTCCGACTACTTTTATAATCTTTAAAATAGTATAGGAGTATGCGATCTGGCCAATGCCCCAGGTTCCCTGCAACTCATCTAAAGTTCCATACGAAGTCTTTTATGGGTCGATTACCTTGCTTCATCACCTTTAGTGTGCCTTCACTTTCATTTATTTGGTCTGTTAGGCTTTAAGAGAGATTTGGGTTAATGTCAGCATTCCAGAAAACCGAACTCCGAGTAAAGACACAGAAGCAAGCATTTTCCAAAGTTCTGTTTACTAGAATAGCTAAACTGGCACAGCTGGGAAAACCCGAATCTGAAAGGTCTGGGTTTTCCCTCAGTAAACCAAAACCCCCCAAACCATCACCTCACTCCTCAGTCAATCTCTGTTCCAATCAATGTCTGTACCATGTCGACTCAGCACTCCGACCACTCCTTTTCCAGATGCTGGATCGCCCTGACCTTGACCGGCTGGAAGAATGCTATTATGTCTACCAACAACCCCTCTACTAAATTCCCCCTCCTACTTTCCCACACATGAGAAGGTGGCATCATGGAAGCTTCTGGCCTAATATGGCTTCCAAAGCTGACAGTAATATTATCAGCACTCTGATGCTGCACTGATGATATTACCTAGTTTGAGGGTAATGAAACATCTGCAAGAAAACTACCAAGTTCAGATGACCCTTCATTTCAACCCTGAGCTACAAATATTCTCCTTTATTGACACTTCTGGGTTGTGTTGTTTTCTGTAACCAAAGTTTTTTTAAAAAATGCAGTCTGCTTGTGTGTTTCTGGTTTTGTAAAACATGATTCTTAGATAGATAAGAAATCCAGTCACCACTTCAAAAATAATCCACCATGCAAGCTAGACTCATTTTGTAGGAGATTTGATGAGACCTTTCACTTTTACTTCAAAACACCAGGAGAAAAAGAACCAGAAGCTTCCTATCCAATGTGGGGAAAAAATATTGCTTTCTAATTGGAAAAGTCACCAAATTCTTGGGTGGTTACTTCAGCTTTCTTTCTATCACATCTTACTAACAAAAACTCTGCAGCAGTTATTCTTGAGAGTAATTTCCACTCATTTAATTTCAAACGAATTCCAACAGATTTAGCATTTTGTTGATATCCCTTTTTTTACGTTTTAAAGCATTTGGTTTGTTTACTCTGAAAGTTTTCATTGCTTGCTTAATGGAATTGTGTCTATATGTGTAGTTTTTAACGTATTAGATATTGAAAGGGTATTAATGGGATTTGAGGATATACTTTCACTCAAAATTTTGAAAATAAACTCTCTTTTATAAACATAAAGTTTCTTTGCCATTGGGAAACAAGCAAGAAATGCACCAACTTTAGTACAATTGGGTGTAGATAACTTTTGCATTAAAAGATGTTTCTCAGTCTCCCAGTGACAGATGTTACATCTCAAAATTCAGTGACAAACAGAATTAAGTGAAGCAAGTGAAAAAAGACTCAAGGGCCTCATGTCAAGGAAAGCCATCCTTCCTTCCAATGTGGATAAATCTCCAAGGAATTTAAAATCCACTCAGAATGAACCCAGTAGAGAATATTTTAATGGTTCTTGCACTGACGCCTGACATTCACAGCAAAAGGAAGACACCCAACTTCATTTCTTAGATACATACATACATACATACATACATACATACATACATACATACATTCGTAGATTTTCACAGGTAGAGGTAGGCAAGTTTTGGTGTATTTGGATCTTTTCCCGTGTAAAATTGAGAATATCTTGGCGACCTCATTGAAACGTCACCAAGATACTCTCAATCTTACACGGGAAAAGACCCGAATACACTAAAACTTGCACTTATAAATGTGTGTACATATATATATGTACATTGGAGCTGAAAGGCGAAAGGGATGTAGTATGCCCCCACCCACATGCCGGGGGTAGATCAGGTGCTTCGATAGAAAAACACTTAATCTCTCCCCTGGCTTAAGAAGATGAAGGGAGGAGAACTTGTGGCTCAAAGGTTAATATAACTGCCTAACATGCAGGCAGCCCAAGTTCGAATCCAAGTAAGGGTATGGCTAGCTGATGAAAGTTAAATAGCTTGAAATAGATCTATACTAGTCTCCCTTTATTTCTTTATCAGCAAAATATAAATTATATATATATTATATAATAATTATATATATATTATATATATATAATTATAATTATATATAAATTATATATATATTATATAATTATATAAATTATATTATATATATATATATATATATAATTTGTTTTCTGAGGTTTTCGCGGGTGTTTGTATATAGGTCTTTGGTTATTTGGGTCTTCTCCCGCGTAAAATTGGAATTCATATTCATATATATTTATTAAAGCATTTTTAAAAGAAGCTAAAATGAATACAGATATAAAGAAAAGAAATGAAAGAGAAAGCTAAAAAGTTCAAGAAATGAAAAAAAGATAAAAGAAAAATAGATAAGAAAGACAAATAATAAACAGAAGTAGCTTCTTTACAGCAGTTATAAGCACAATTATATAATTATCTCTACAGTGTGATTAGAAGTGATTCTCTTCTTTCTATAATCTATTCTTTCCAATCATCAAAACCTCAATCATAATTCCTTTTTTTTGTTTTGTTTTGTTTTGTGTTGTTTGTGGCAAAAATTCTAATCATGGTCTTTTCAGCAAATTCCATCATCTTCACAGTCCATTCCTTCATTATGGAGAATTTCAATCACCCCCACCCCCCAAACTAAAGAGGCTGAGTGAAGGAATGTATCATGAAATTTCATTTCAGAAGTCACTACCTCACCTACTGACCTGCAACCATGACAGTTGTCACCAGAATTTTTTAGCTGTTACATTTTGCAATTGTTGGACAAATATCTATGGAGAGTCATTCAGATCCTGGTTGTCCCAAAGGTGCTTTTTCAAAAGGCAACTGGACTTCAGTTCAACTCAAAAATTGAGAAGCGAAATGTCTTCAAGAAAAATAATGGAAGTCCATTTCTCTTTTGAAAAAGCACCCATATCATCTTCAGAAAAATAGACAGGGTATCAGAACAACAAAGAACCATTCCTAATTTTCAACAGGTGATACCATTCAATGAGCCTTTGGACCATTGCTATAGGATCAATCATATAATTTTGTAATGGTTCATAGTGAAAATTATTTTAAAAAATCAAAGGGGATTTGATCTTTACTGGGCATTCACTATATTTGGGAATACAATTATAAAACCACCAGGTCCAGCTGCTCCCAGCTTTGTATTATGTATGACATAAATAATGCATGCAGATAGAAACTTGGATCGTCTTCGTAAGACATCTGTTCACACAGGTTGCAGATGATGATCTGACAATAATAAGTACCTTACTTCTCAGAGAGGGGCTCTTTTGCTAATAATTTTGGTTCTCCAAAACCTCTACTGGGGTCTGAAGGGGGTGAGTAAACCATAAAAGCAGTCATTCAAATAACAAATTATAGTCAGGAGTGCTCTTCATCTGTCTGCAAGGTTCCAGAAGTAACTCTCCACCAGAAGATGTTATTATTTCTTCCTGTAAATGCAAAAAATATCATCAGTTGGATGAAAAATATTGATTAGCACAAGACTTCAGGTTTATCAATATCTCAAGTAAGTTTGAGGTGCTTCTCAGTCTACAAACTTAAAACCATGTTGTCATGTTGAGAAATTGGCTGTGCATGACTGAGTAGGAATAAAACAGGGGGTAGCAGGGATATTAGCATGATTCTGAGGTATTTTTAAAGAGAAGATCTTCATAATAATTCTGTTTAACCTAGTCCCATCGCAACATCCCCAACCAGACCAATTGAAAGAAGGGGAGAAAGCTATGGATGATCTTGAGGGGAATTGGTTTCTAATGATGACATTTATATTGTTTTCTTGGCTGTGTGATTTGTCACCATCATCTCTGATCTATTCTGAATTTTTCAGGTGATCTTCTGTCTCAGTTCTAACCAAGGCTGACCCTGCTTATCTTCTAAAATCTAAGATCAGCCAAGTTGTTGCTCACTTAGTAACTGACACAATAATTTTAGACATACACGCATAACACAAGTGACATTCACACGAAATCTTCACCTTATCTTGGGGTGTCAAACTCAATTTCATTGAGGGCCACAGAGTTGTGTTTAACCTCGGGGGTGGGGTGGGGTAGGGGTGGATGTGGCCAGCTTGACATCACTCATGTCAGGGGCGCCTGTGGTGACCTGAGCACTCTGTCAGTGAAAACAGGCTCCCAAGCCCCATTTTCAGCTGGGATGGCCTCCTGCAACCCTCTGCCAGCAAAAATGGAGCATGCATTTTTTGCTGACAGAGGCACCATGAGCTGGTCCTTTGCTGTTTCCAGGATGGCCCATTGGCCCAGATCTAAGCATCCCACAGGCCAGATCAGGCCCCCGGGTCTTGAGTTTGATATCCCTGCCTTATGTGCATAGTTTCCTGTCAGTTTCCTGTTATGCTGTGTTGCAATTAAATGCAGGCAAACCTTGTTCTGGGAATCATATTTAAAGAGCAAATTGAATTTAGGAATACAAGCTAAAGTGTCTGGTGCCTGTCCTGCTGCAATCCTCTGCAATGGCCACAGCTGCTTCTAACTTTTCTGAAGCTAGATCCAGTTTATCTAGCACTTTCCTGAAGTAAGTCTGTCAATAATTATGAATTTTGTCCATAGATCAAATGCTTAATGTATCACTCCTTTCTTTACAAATTTAAAATGTAAATTCAACACAAAGTTTGTCACAAAAATGACTGCCTATCAAGGCTCCTGGATTGGGGCTGAAAGGTGAAAGTGGAAGCAATATGCTCCGTCCCATATTTGGGTGGACCAGATCACCCTGATAGACTGGTCCCACTGGATAAAACACTTCCTTTCTTTTGAATTATTTATTTGTCCAGTTCAGGAACTGGTCTTTCTCTAGTGACTCTTACCTTGTGGAAATCAATAAGATCTGTGAGTGTTGTGTGACGGTTGGGATCCACTCCCAGGAAGCTGTAGAAATCTCCTGATGCATCCACCAAGAAATGTTTGAAGCCATTGTGATGCCGGTAAGAGAGGGCATATCCCCAGATTTTATCACTCACTCGCACAAGGAATGTCCCTTTAGGCTTGTTCATCAACAGTTCTTCTGCTTCTTGACGAGTAATAATACCTACCGGTATCATAATAAAGCAAAAGTGATTTATGTAACTGGCAGTTCTAGCAGATTTTGGCCTTTCAAAAAGAGAGAAATCATAAAAAGAAAAAAAATAGAAGCTTATAATATTATAATTATATATTATAATATATAATATTATTAGCCTGACTAGGTGGCTCAGTGGCTAAGACACTGAGCTTGTCAATCAGAAAGGTTGGCAGTTCAGCTGTTCAAATCTCTAGTACAGGTCTCCTGCGTGAGCAGGGGGTTGGACTAGATGACCTCCAAGGTCCCTTCCAACTGTGTTACTGTTACTATTACTCCTAGTTATTGAGTGTCACATCAATTTTAATCAGGCTTTGGAACAGACTACAGGTAGTCCTCAACTTATGACCACATTTGAGCCAAAAAATTCTGTTGAAATGTGAAACATTTGTTAGGTGAGTTTTGCTCCATCTTATGATTTTTCTTGCCACAGTGGTTAAGTGAATCACTGCAGTGGATAAATTTAAAATGGTTGTTAAATGAATCTGGCTTCCCCCTTGACTTTGCTGGTCAGGAGGTCGCAAAAGGGGATCAAGTGACCCCGGGACATAGCAAAGGTCACAAATATGTGCCAGTTGCCAAGCATCTGAATTTTGATCATGTAATCATAGGGATGCTGCAAAGGTTACAACCACAAAAAATGGTCATAAGTCCCATTTTTCACTGGCATTGTAACTTTAAACAGTCACTAAATGAAAAGTTGTTAGTTGAGGACTACCTGTATGGGATCAGGATTGCTTAGGTCACCTTAGGGGTAACCTTTGCTAGAAATTGAGTGTGGAGGAGTGCTACTTCTTCAAGACCACTTGATATCTTCTTGGAGGTCTAGTAATAGAATAACATAGTGGACCAAATTAGTGGACCAAATTAGTAGACCAGCAAAATACTGTCGACATAATATACTTAGACTTCAGCAAGGCATTTGACAAAGTAGACTACAGTGGTGAAATCTAAAATTTGTTACTACTGCTTCTGTGGGCGTGGCTTGGTGGTGGGTAATGTAACTGGGTGGGCGTGGCCAACTTTTTTTTCCTTTTAAAACCATTTTAGCCTCTGACGATCAGGCAACTCAGCTGGGATCATCAGAGGTTTTTAAAAGCATTTTTTTTACAACCTCTTCAGCCAAAGAGGTTGTAGAAAAAATGCTTTTAAAAAAAAGCCTCTTATGATCGCATGACTCAGCTGGGCATGGGGGTGGGGCAGGGACTTTTGCTACCGGTTCTCCAAACCACCTGCCTCCATCGCTACTGGATCAGGCAATCCGGTCCAAACCAGGGGCATTCAAGGCTTTCAAGTTGCCATGAGCAGGAGGGAGGGGGGAACTGATAGAGCTGATAGGACTAACTGAAGTTACATTCCATACATTTTTTCATGACCGCAATCAGAGGGAGGGGGTTGAATTTCACAGCCAGCCAAAGTGGTTAATTGGAGAATGTGATTTGTGACATGGCCAGGGAGGAGGGGAGAGAAAGGGTCATAGGGGAACGTAAATCTACGTGGGATCAGTTCTGACTGAAATTCGAATATTGCCAGAATGTTGCTCCTAATAAATGGCTGTGTTTCTTTTGAAGTTTGGCTCATGGCTCATGAATTAATTAAGGCATCTTTCAGAAACTTCACAGACAGTCACAACTACTTTTAAAAATCTGTAAAGATTACCAGGTTTCCTGAATCCTGGACTCTCCAATCGCTCCCCGATGTCTGGGGTGCTGGGAGGGAAAAATCAGGCAACTATGGCTGAAGACAAGCTATCTGAAGAGAGCCTAATTGCATCCAGAGTGCAGCCTCCCTCAGACATCAAAGCTGAGATGCCTGCTCCAGCGGCGGAAGCAAGAAAAGATGAGTATTGGTGGGAGTTAATCTCTAAGGCAGCTGAAGTCGAGTTCCCCCACCCCAATGCCTGCAAAAAGAGGAAGCCTCTGAACGAGCTGGGAAGAGTGGAGTGGAGGTTGGACTGGAAACAAGCCAGGCTCCTAAAGCCCCTGGGGAGTTCTAGAGAGCAGCCTAGGGAGGAATTTGATCAAGCCACCCTTTCCGATGAGGGGTCGTCATGCAGGCCAAAGGAGAGGGGAAGCGCAGTGGATCCCTTTGAAGTGAGGAGAAGCAGACAGGAGCACAGCCCCCCTTCTCCACCCATCAGAAGGAAGCAGCAACCAGTGTCTTTCCCATGCAGGAGGCAGGCTGCCCAGGGCAGACAAACCCCTCTCTCCCTCCAAACTAGAGCTGAGGAAGAGGGCCAGCTACATCAAATGCAAGCATACAGAGGCCAACAGGGGGAGAGAGGAGCAGTGCTGAATGAACTGCCCTGATTCAGAGGAAAGTTTGATGGGGACTCAGACCAGCTAGCTCTATTCCTTGACTCAGCTGAGATCCACCTAGAATGTTATGGACATCTCTACCCATCCCCCAGAGCTATGGTGAATACCATCACAGGGGGACTAGAGGGGGAAGCAAAGGAATGGCTAGCGGCCCTCCACAAGAGGGGAGCCTCCCAACTGAAAGATGTAGAGGACTTCCTACGACTGCTAGAGGCCAGATTCAAGGAGGCAGAGGAAGACCTGTACGCAGAGGATGAGCTCAGCTATCTAAAGCAGAGGGGCCATCCCATTAAAGAGCACATCCACGAATTTAGGAGAGTTGTTGGGAGGCTACTCCCTTTGCCAAAACAGTTGCTGGTGCACTTTTTCAGAACAAGCCTGGACAATCAAATTGCCCAGGTAACTGCTTACTTGGACATCCCAAACCAGCTCTCTGAGTGGTTCCGAGTGGCAATAAAAGTCGACAGTGGATTGCGCGCCAACAACATGAAAGAGCAACCATACACAAAAGAAAGGGGGCAACCCGACCTGAAACCAGCCCTCCCTCGAAGCCTGCTGAAGTGCTACATATGTGGGGGGAAGGGCCACATAGTATCTCTGTGCACAATCCCAGCCCCAAGGCCTGGGCCAGAGCCACCACCCAGGGCACAGCTGGAACGAGGCCCCAAATGAGCCAATCTGAATGAACACAGGGATAAACTTGCAGTAAAAGTTGGCAAACCTTTTCTCAAAAGAACCTTTTCTCAAAAGAAAGACAAATGCAGCTCATCCTAATTTTCCAAAGCTTGTGTAAAAACTACAAGCTGCATTCCCAGATGTTCCTTTAAACCCCAAGAAGCTTTGTAACTGTTTACATGTGTGTGGAGGGTCCCAAGTAAGTACAGCCTGCCCTTTCAGAGGATCTATCTCCACCCCCTGGTGTGAAATGCGTTATCCCAAATAGTCAATCTTCTCTCGGTGGAATTCACATTTGGACAGTTTGGCATAAAGTTTGGCAGCACAGAGTTTGGTTAAAACTGCCTTGACCAGTTTCACATGTTCTGCTTTGCTCTCAGTATAGATTAAAATGTCATCCAAATAGACCAGAACCCCCTTATATAAATGTTGATGCAGCACTTCATTTATTAACTGCATAAACAAGGAAGTCCAGTTGCCTCCTGAAAAAGCAGCTTTGGGACAACTGTGACTTGGATGACGGTGAATCTCTACAGACTTCTGCAAAAAGAAACTAACTTTTAATAGCACCGTGTTTCAGTAAATTATAACTCTTTGCCTATTTCCAGAACGCAAAGGTAAGCATTTAGTATATGGAAGGGGTACCAAGTCCATTAAGTCTATTAAGCAGTACAGGGCTTCCGGTGGCGTCTCCGTCGTTGCCGGATGGTCTTTTAATGACCTCCGGCCTCGCTGCACGTTGGAGCCGCCTTACAGCTGGCAGGCGGCTTGAAAAACCCGCTCTGTAAATGGCAGAGTGGGGAGAGCTAGTGGGGGTTGGTAGAGCCCCACTGAGTTGCCCCGAGGACCTTTTTTTTGTCCTGGGAAGGGCTCAGGGTGATGGCTCCCTATTCACCCCACGGAATGCTCCGCACTGAGAGGGACCTCTGCTTGCAGCAGCAGAGCCAGACGACGAGAGCAACGTCACTAGAATGAAAGAAATCTACAGCAAGCGAGCAATCTGGTGAAATCAGGATTCACTAAAAAGGAAAAAAGCAAGTATTTGTCTTTTTAATAAGTTTTAAGGAAAAAAGAGTTTAAAGAAAATGCTTCAGAAAAATGGCAACTGGCTTTGCTAGAGAAAATGCCTGGAGAGTGGAAAGTGAAAGTGAGCTAAGCCTGCTTTGAAGTACTGAAAAGAGATATTCTAACAGGATTTTTGAAAAAAAGAAATAAAATTGATTTAAATAGAATCCCTTTGTTTTTTCGGGAAAGTTAAGATTTTCTGAAAGTATGACTCCAAAACAAAAATCAAGGGGGGGCTCCCTTACTTATCAGACCAAGGAAAAAGTAGAGAAGACTCAAATGCAGTTGCAGGGAACTGGAAATGAGGATATAAAAGATTTTATAACTAGGTCTTTGGGAGGTGTTGTTGAGAAGATACAAAGCTCACAGAAGCAACTTGAGGAACTGGTACAGGAAAAATATGATAGACTGAACCAAATTATTACTAAAGTAGTTTCTGATCTTTCAAATGCAGTGTTGGAAATGGGGAAGAAAGTGGTTGAAATCAGTACAGAGCTTGATTCCAAGATGAAAGTCACAGAAGAAAATTTTTTTAAAGCTGATGCCAGAAATCAAAAAATTGAAAATGACGTGATGATGCTTCAATTTAAATCTATTGTGTCTTCGTTAAGATTAAGAGGCATAAAAGAGAATAATAGAGAAAATTTAAGAACAGTCTGTGCTAAGGCATTAGCGGTATTACTAAAGTTGGAAGATGATCAAATTCTTGGCTGTATTGAAAAAGTCTATAGGGTGAACTTACGTGTGGCTAGACAAAGGAATCTGCCCAGAGATGTTGTTGTCTATTTTACTGATAGAAGGTTGAGAAATGATATTTTGCAAAAATCTTATTCTGTTACTTTGCAGGTAGAAGGTACACAAATTAGTGTTTATAAAGAGCTACCACCTAAGATTTTAAGAGACAGAAAAGATTTTGGTTTTTTGGTGAAGGAACTGAAGAGAAATAAGATTTCATTTAGATGGGATGTACCAGTTGGTGTGATTTTGAGATATCAAGACGTGAGATATTGTCTAAACATCATTGAAAAAGCAGAACATTTTTATAATAATATACTTAAGGGAGCCCCCATATCTTCATCTTCACCAATGTCATTAACTATGGAAGAAGATATTAAAGATAAAGAGTTTGAAAGAAAGACTGAGAAACAATGCAGACAGATGGAATTAGAAAATCAACATTATATTTAATGTTAAACATTTATATGATATTTTATTCTAAAAATTTATGATGCTCAAAATTAGTTTTTTTATATATTTGTTATATTTGCAATACTTGTTAGACTGCTGTAAGTTCTTACAAATGATCTATGGTTACTATATATTTGAATTAGGGAGGTAAAAGAAGTTTGAAGCCTAGATTAATTTTTTTATTACTTAAGGTTAAATTCATTATATTTTTAGCTGGAACTTACCTATTTTTTTTTTGTTGTTTGATGTTGATTGATATATATGATTGGTTAATAAAGGAAGTCAGGGGGGAAAGGGGAGGGATAGGGAGAAAGGGAGGGGGTGGTAGTTGGGTGGGGGGAGTAGGGGGAAAAGGGGTATAAAAATTGTATTGTAAAACTTTTTCAATAAAAAAAAAGAAAAAGAAAATCAAAGGGTGTTAGAAGAAAAAGGAACACCAGGTGGTTTTCTAGATGATTCAATTATGGACTATCTAGACCTGAAACTAAAGCATCCCAGAGATTCAAGAGATGTGGTACCGGGCCTTGAACTGTTGAAGCAAGAATCGAATGATAAACATATAACTCGAGATGAGAAGCAAATTTCATTAAAGCAGATGCAGCAGAGGCCCAGTACTCCACAAGAGCAAGAGGGGGATGATGGCAAGCAACAGAAAGCACAAGTCAAGGGAGGTACTCAACCGAAAACCACTGTTGTGCAACAGAAACTTCTTGAATTGCTTGACTCGATTCGTGAAATTTAAAGGATATTTATGAATAGACTAAATTTTTCACAGAAGAAAATGCATATGTTATGCAAGGTCGCCATCCATCTGGCCGCGGTCCCCTCTAGGGCTAGGGTCACAATTCGCACTCGGGAGCCTTGGGTTTGCAAATCACGCCCATGCTCTTGCATATAGGTTAGCACATGTGCCACAAAGAATCCTAATTGTTGCGGATTCCCATCAATCTTCACCCCAAGGGGGGGAGTTTCTCTTTCCAGTTGAGGAGCCCGGGGTTGGTTGGGAATGGGCGCCGGTGTGCGTGCTGCCTGGGGGAGAGGATTTTCTGGGTCTTCTCCCACTGCTGCTGTGCCCTCTGCTTGATAGGCAGGCTGCAGAGGGAGGGTGCCTCCCATGGCATCATCCATGGCTGCTGCCCTTTCAGCGCCTTTTGGTTGTTGTCCTGGCTCCCTTCGGATGTTGAGATTTTCCAAAGTTTCCATCACCAATTGGGTTATATGCCTCTTCAGATAGTCCTCCCTCAGGAGTGCTTCGGTCAGTCCCCCCTGGTCAGCAAGGGCTTCTAGTTCCAGTTTCCACCCCGGTTTTCGGTTGCCACAGTTGAGGGTGACTCTTCTGGTTCTCTCATCCCAGCCATCTTTCTTCCCGATGCCAATCGACCAGCGGGGCTTTTCCAGATTCCCCAGAGTTACCTCATCCTCCCTGATGGGGTGCACGAGGCAGGCATCTGACTGGGTGGCGGTTACTGTCTCTCCCCAGCAATCGGTTTCTCCCAGCTCTCTGCTTCATTCAGACATGGTTTGCAACTCCCTAGGGGGCAGTTGAATGCTGTCTTCCACTCATCTCCTTCCCTGATGCATATCCAGTAGTTGGCTTCACGGAGGTCTAGTTTGGTGAAAACCTTCCCTTTGGCCAGGTGGGCTAGCATGTCTTTCATGAGGGGAAGGGGATATAAGTTGAGTATGGAGAAAGCGTTGATACCTCGAAAATCAACCACCAGGCGCATAAAGCCATCTTTTTTCTCTTTGAAGTGGACCGGTGCCGCGACCCACAGTTTGGCTGGCTCAATGAAGCCCCTTTGTAGGTTTTTGTCTATGTAGTTTCGCATTTCTTGCATTTCACGGGGTGTCATGGCATACAATTTAGGTTTTGGTAGTTTTGCCTAAGGGATGATTTTGATGGTGCAATTGGCTTCGCGGTGGGGTGGTAGAATGTCACACTTGGCCTCACTAAATACCTCTGCAAGGTCTTGGTACTCTCTTGGGATCTGTTCTGTTTCGTGGGGGCTTTAGGATGTGGCCCCTAACTGCTTCGCAATACCATTCGAGAGGGGCCCTCATGTTGGCATCATCTTCTTTTGTTCAGGCAGGAAAGGTCGGGGCTCTTGTGTGTGGGTGCCTCTCCTGGTTGGCGTGGCAAGGGTTGGGGCCCCTTTGCTATCCTCAATCTGCGGGTTTCCTCTTGCCACCAGATGATTGGGCCCCACTTGTCTAGCCAAGAAAGTCCTAGTATGACTGGATCGGTCATTTTGGGGGCTATTAGAACTGAATCATCTCCCAGTGATCCCCTAGCTCCAGCTTCACTGGCTCAGTCAGGTGTGTGGCATAAGCCCCCCCTACTAGGGATCCATCAACTTGCTCAAATCGAATTGGGTGGTTGAGCTTCTTAGCTCGGATCCCCAATTTTAGGACTGTGGGTAGGTTAATCAGGCACCTTATGCAGCCCAAATCTATTAGGGCTTGGAAAGTCCCTTGGGTCCCTGTTTTTGGGACTGTTAGGCATATGGGGAAGAGAAAAGGGTGGATGGGTCCACTCACCATTGGGCCATCTTCACCATCGTCCTCACTGTCATATGAGTTGGGGGATTGATCTCCATCATCTGGGACTCTCCTTGCTTCAGTCAGGTGGGCAAAGACCTCTGTAGCTGGGGGGAGTTTTTGTGGGACATTGATGCCGCGCTTGGGCCCTCGTTCCAGTTGTGCCTTTGGTGGTGGGTTTGGCCTTGGCCCCAGGGTTCTACATGCTGCTGCCAGGTGGCCCATTTACCCACATCTGTAGCACCTCAGCAGGCTCCATCGAATGAAGGGCCTTTGGGTAGGCCATAGTGCCATGGTTCCTCATCTGCTGTGTGGTCCCAGGTCCGATTGGTCTCTCTCTTTGACATCTGGTTGCTTTGGCATGTTGTTGATGGGCAGCCCCCTCTCGATTTGCATCGCTACCTGGAACCATTTGGAGAGTCGGTTCAGGATGTCCCGATAAGCGGTCACTTGGGCGATTCGCTTATCTAGGCTTGTTCTGAAGAAATATACCAGTAGTCGCTCTGGTAGGGGAGGTAAGGTGCCAACGACTCTTCTGAATTCACTAATGTGCTCTTTGATGGGCTTCCCTTTCTGCATTAGGTCTCTGAGCTTGTCTTCCACATAGGGGTCCTCCCCTGCCTCCTTGAACCAGGCTTGTAGTAGTTGCAAGAAACTATCTGCATCTTGCAGTTGGGGGGCCCTGTTCTTGTAGAGGGCTGCTGATCAGCTCCTTGCTTCTCTTTCCAGCCCTTCTGAAATGGCACTGACTAGGGCTTTGGGGAATGGGTAGAGGTGTCCATAGCGCTCGATGTAGATCTCAGCTGTGTTGAGGAATTGTGTTAGCTTGTCTGGATCCCCACTGAACTTCCCTCTGAACCGGGGTGGTTCTGCCCTCGGTGCCTCCTCCTTCCATTGCAGGGCTCTGTGAGCCTGCCCATGGTGCCGTTGGACTTCTTCATCTCTCATTCGAGGGCGGGGTGTGTGTGATGTCCTGCTTAGACTGGTGTGCTTGCTAGGCAGGAGGGGGGAACCCATGGATGCACTTGGAACTTTCTTTCCTTCTGGTGTGGGAGGGGGGAGGGCTATGCTCCCATTTATGGTGACTCAGTTCAGCAGGCTCGGCTGGCTTCCCACTCTCCTTAGGCCTGCAGGATGGTCCCTCCCCCAGTCGGATGGCACGGTCAAAATCTTCCTTCAATTTCTCCATGGGGCTCTCAAGTGGCTCAAGTGAAGCTTTTTGCTGTCTGGATTGCTGCCAGCCCCATACCAATCTGCCCTCCCCAATTCACTCAGCGGTCTCCCCTTCCCTTTCGCGTCCGGGAAAGGGAACTCAGCCTCTGCAGATTTTGGCAAAGCCCACCAAGGGTCATCTTTTTTTCTCTTGGTTTGGAGCATGATCTTCTGACCTTGGTAATCTTGCGGCTTTGCTGGAGGAAGGGGGGGGGGGTTTGCAGCTTTGCTGGAAGAGGGGGGGGGGTTGAGGCCCCGTTATATCCAAGCTGGCTGGAATCACAATGGCTGTTGTCCAGCTGCTTGAAGTATGATTTCTGTAGAGAGTTGGCTTTCCACCATGGCTTCAGGGCTGTGCCTCCACTCCGTCCAAACATCTGGCAGGGAGCTGGAGGTCTGGATGTCTGCCAGGTTGGCTTGGAAAGGTGAGAGCTGACTGTCTGTCAGGCTATGATGTCATCTCAAAATAAATTGAATTTCCAAACAGCCAAGAGAAAATCTTTGAGGAAATTTTCTCTTTATTTAGCATAACTATCTGTCCCTGAATCCATCGCAGTCAGCACTGACCTTTGCCCCCAAAACCTCCCTTTCCATTCCTCAATTCTCTGTGTCTCATTGGCCATCTTCCAAGCGACTCTCCCCATCCCTACTAGTTCAGTTCATAGGAATGTCCCCCCGCCCATCCCATCTCCTAGGAGACAGTACCTTCAGGAGAATTAAGTAGGTGAAAAGTCAAGCTTCTTCTTTCCTTCCTTATATCAGCCCTGGAATGCTGACATATGGCTTAGGTGAAGGAATTCACCAAATTTGCAGATGAAACTAAGCTGGCACGAATAGCTAAAACTCTAGAAGATAGGATCAAGATCCATCTAGATCTTGACAGATTTAAGCAATGAGCCCTATCTAACAAAATGAAATTCAATGTAGAAAAAGTGGAGAGGAGAGCAACCAGGATGATTAGGGGATTGGAGATTAAACATATGAAGAACGGTTACGTGAACTGGGCATGGCTGGTCTAGTGAAGAGAAGGACCAGGGGAGACATGATTGCAGTGTTCCATTATTTGAGGGGCTGCCACATAGAAGAGGGGGTTAAGCTGTTTTCCAAAGCATCTGAACGCCAGACAAGGAGTAATGGATGGAAACTGACCAAGGAGAGATTCAACCTAGAAATGAGGAGGAACTTTCTGACAGTGAGAACAATCAACCAATGGAACAGAAGTTGCCTTTGGAAGTTGTGGGAGCTTCATCACTTGAGACCTTCAAGAAAAGATTGGACTGCCATTTGTCAGAAATGGTATAGGGTTTCCTGCTTGAGTGGGGGATTGGACTAAATGACCTATAAGGTCCCTTCCAACTCTGTTAATCTGTTAAATCTGTTAAACTGTCAGGCCCTTCCTCTCCTCCTTTCCCAAGAAAGTAGAGACTCTTGAAATGCGGTATTTCAAAAAGAACCTTTTATTGAGAAGAAGTGATAGCATGACAAGCGATGCAGACTCTAAATTCCCTCCCAAACTACAATTAGAAATAGGACTTTAGAATCCTTCCCTCCCGTCTGAATGTGGATTTAGCCAATCCACAGGTGTGAAGATGTTTATTGTAATAGCGGTCTTGAGAAACAGATAAGGAGTCGTTCTTCTGCTTTCAGGAAACTGAAACAATCCACATGGCCTTATTACATTCCAAAGAAGTTGAGAATATTGCAGGGCGCTTAGATGCCAGGAAAAAGGTTATAAAAATATAGATTATTCCCATGCTCTCCCCTCATTCCATTTGAATGGCAGTATCACATTAAGGATCTGACAATAACAGAGTTGGAAGAGACCTTGGAGGTCTTCTAGTCCAACTGCCTGCTCAAAAAGGAGACCCTAGACCCATGACTGTGAACCTATGGCATGCGTGCCACAGGTGGCACACATAGCCATATCAGTGGGCATGCCAGCTCAGCTCTGGCACACATGTGCATGCCAGCCAGCTGATTTTCGGTTCTTCTGGGCCCACCAAAAGTAGGGAAACAGGCTATTTCATGCCTTTGGAGGGCTTGGGGGGTGGGTGGAGGTGGGAGGCCCGTTTTTTTTTCTCACCTGGCTCCAGATCCTCTCTGTGTAACTGGAGAAGGTGACAACAGCCTTTCCCACTCCCTCAGAGGCCCTCCAGGGCCTGAAACAGCCCATTTCCCAACTCCTGATGGGACAGGAAGAGACTTTTTTGCCGTCCCCAGCCTCCAGAGACTCTTAGAGAGGAGTTGGATTAAGACTTGAAGAGTCAGAAAAAAAATTCTCAACCTTTTCATCTTTTTCTTTTTTGCCAAACTGATTTTCTCTTGGACTTTTATTTTTGATTTTGATTTTAAAATTTTTATTTTTTACTTTTTTTCTTCTGAGTTAGTTGGATTATAATTTTTCTTTTTCTCCCCCCTTCTATCTTGTTATTTTTTTTTACTTTTTTACATTTTTGAAGGGTGGGGATGGTTTGAGACTTTTTAAATTTTATTTTATGCTATTTTATTCTATTTTTGCTAATTCAGTCATGGTAGAATTAGATATTTGAACTATAACCAAACCACAAGTGGATTATAAATTATTTGGAAAAGTGGAAATGAAGAAATTTACAGCTCATTTGCATCCAGCATCAAATCCCTCAGAGGCAGAAACACAGAAAACTTCAGAAATGATGTAACTACGAAATTTTATGCAATCGTTTCATGATGATATAAAACAGGAATTAAAAGAAATGAAACAAATGATGGAGAAGAATGAGGAGAGAATCCAGAAAGTAGAAGAAAAAGCAGAAATGACAGGAAAAAAAATTGAGGAATTAGAAGAAAAAATGGTTCTAACAGACAAATCACAAGAAAGCAATTATCCTGTTGGAAATGAAACTTTCTGAATTCTATTTAAGATTCTAGAATATAGAAGAAAAAGGAGAAAATTTACCAGATGTAATTGCAGAGATTTTGGCTGAAGCCTTGGAACAATTCAAGGAAAAGGTTTTAAATGAGATTGATGAAAAGTTCAGAGTATATACTAGATATGCAATAAGGACTAAATTACCAAGAGAAGTGCATGTAAGATTCACAAAGAGGGCAATGAAAACAGATACTACAAGCAGCAAGGATCACAGCACTGAAACACAAAGATAAAGCACTTGTGGTTTTATGACAAATACTAGAAGAGTTAGAGATTTGAGGAGAGAATACCAATTTCTAACAAAATTTTTAATATCAAAGGAGTCAGTTTTAGATAGTTAATACCTGAAGGAATTATGGTGACATGACAAGAACAAAGACATAGACTTGATTCAATTGAGAAAGCGAAATTATTCTATCAACAATTTTGTGGAACATTGGAAGAAAATTTGGGAGCTGTAGGCATTACAAAAGAGAAAGATGAAGAAAAGGATAAAGATGAAAAAGCTAAAGAGGAAAGGGCCCTAAGAGAAGAGTGAGATCTAAAGACCCATTGGAACAAAGAGAGACCAAGGTGATGAAATTAAAAACTAGTAACAAGTAAACATGGAAGAAGAAATAAAAGCAATATCCTTAAATGTAAATGGACTGAATGTGGCAATAAAAAGAAATAGAATATTGGCTAAATTAAACAGCTTGAAGATGGACATTATATGTCTACAAGAAGTTCACATTAGAAAACAACTTTTAAAATTATTACAATACCCAAAACTAGGAATTCTATTTACATCACTGATACAACAAAGTAAAAGAGGTGTGGTATTGTATATTAAAAAAAAATTAGAACCTAAATTAATTTTCGTCGGAAGAGGTTGTAGAAAAATGCTTTTAAAAGTTTAAAAAAAGTCTCTGTTGATCTTGCGGCTCAGCTGGATATGGTGGGAGGGCAGGGATTTTTGCTAACAGTTCTCCGAACCACCCACCACCATCACTACCGGATCGGGCGATCTGGTCCAAACCGGGAGCATTTCACCCCTGTATGGATGTGTTCTGCCCCAGCTCCGGATTCCCAAGGATATTGACATACACCAACATTTCTTATCAAATTTATTAAGTAGCAAGAATAAACCAAAGTCTGGTAAAAGTTGGCAACCAGCCCAGAAAGCAAGATATGATAAGACTTTTCCAAAAATGCTCTGATGACAATTACAAGTTGTTTCTAGAAGGAAACTTACTAACAGCATGTGACTTAAATAGGCTAAGGGAGTAGCCAATTATCCTCAAGCCTTACTCTTCCTGAGTAGCCATTCCTGCCTTTTGGCAGCCCTGTGTGCTCGAGCATTGAGAAGAGGCTCCTCCATTTCACTCTCTCCACTTGAAGGAGCCTCTGGAAGTTCTGAAGGCCCTGGCTGAGTCTCTGCCTCTGGCACCACATCCTCTTCAGCCTCCTCACTGTCCGACGCAAGTGCCAGCTGTGCAGGTTGCTGGCATGACAGCACACCAGCCTCCTCCTCATCTGGATCAGCCACGATCCACACAGGCTGCTGGCGGGCCACAACAGCATGTCAACTAGACTTCCAGAAGCAGTGCAAGAAGTAAATATTGGCTCAAATTTCTGGGCAGATCATAGCCCAATGACAATAATATGGAAAGGGGAAAAGAAAAAGACAAAATGGACTTTGAATGCAGCAATATTAAATTAAAAAAGAATTCTAGAAATTTGTGGAAAAAGAATTGGAAATTTTCTTCAAAATTTTGTTTATTTCTTCAAAATAAACAAAAAGGAGGACACATCACTTCAAAATGTATAGGATACAATGAAAGCATATATCAGAGGTCTGGCAATAACATACTTGGGGAAAAAAGAACAAAAAGAAATGGCAGAAACAAGTAAGATTGGAAGAAGAGTATAAAAGCCTGGAAAAAGAGTTCCAGAAAGATGTTCAAAATAAAAAAAAAAAAATAAGAAATTGATGGAATTGAAGAAGCATGAAATAACTTTAAATGAACAAGAATCATTAGCAAACCAATTGAGAGCACTGAAGCAGAATTTCTTTGAAAATGCAAGTAAACCAGGAAGATCGCTAGCATACAAATTAAGAAAAGAAAAGGAGAAAAAAATAAAATATTTACAAAATGGAGAAGAGAAATTACAATATAGAACTGAAGAAAAAAAGGAAGTAATTCAAGAATATTATGAAAAACTTTACTCTCAAGAGAAGATCTCTGAGGAGGAGATACAAAGTTACCTGGAAAAATCAGATTTAATTAAAATATCAGAACAATATAAAGGAATGCTAGAAGAAAGAATAACAATGATGGAACTAATAGAAGCAATAAAAAGATAAAAAAGTGGAACCAGGACCAGATGGTTTACCAGATGAGTTTATAAAACACTACAAGAAATGATTAATACTGCAATGTTGGACTTATTTAATGACTTATGACTGAAGGCCAAAATGCCAGATTCATGGAAAGAGGCATATAGGACACTCATACCTAAAGAAGATACAGATCTACAATTGATTAAAAACTATAGACCGATCTCATTATTAAATGTAGACTATAAGATTTTTGCTTTAATAATGGCAAATAGGTTGAAAAAACTGCTAAATGAATATATTCATACTGATAAAAATGGATTCTTACCAAAAAGACAAATTAGAGACAATATGAGGATGATTTTGAACACTTTGGAATATTATGAGACTCACCCAGAAAAACAAATGCCGCTGATGATTTTAGGTGCACAGAAAGTTTTTGATAACGTGAACTGGCAGTTTATGATAAAACAATTACAGAGAATGGACTTTGGGGAGAGATTCATAAATACTATAAAAACAATAAATGACAGACAATTTGCCAAGATAATGATGAATGGAGAAATGACAGAAAAGATTAATACAATGAAAGGTACCAGACAAGGATGTCCTCTATCACCATTGCTGTTTATCCTGACCCTAGAAGTTTTAAATAGAAATATTAAATGAAATGATGAGAAAAAAGGGATGAAAATTTAAAAGTGGAGTACAGATTACAAGCATTTGCAGATGATTTGGTATTCATGATAGAGGAGCCACAAACAACAAGCCCTAAAGTACTAGAACAGATAGAAAGATATGGAAAAGTTTTTAATTTGAAAATAAATAAAGATAAAACAAAAATCTTGGTGAAAAATACAACAGAAAAACAAAACAGAGAGATAAAAGAAAATTTAGATATACAAGTGGTGAAAAAAGTTAAATATCTGGGAGTATATTTAGCCTCAAGATGTGCAACAATAAAAGAAAAAAACTATTACAAATTAAAACAACAAATTGAAAGACTTGGAAAAAATGGAAGAATCTTCAACTATCACTTATGGGATGGATTGCATTGATAAAGATGAATATATTACCATGATTGCTATTTCTATTCCAAACTGTGCCAATAAAAATTGAAGACTTACTTTCAATATCTTAACAAGATAATGAGGAAATTTACATGGCAAGGGAAAAAAGCAAGAATAAGTATAAAAATGCTGTAAAACATGAGATTATGAGGGGGATTTGGTTTACCAAATTGGGAGTTGTATTATCAAGCGGCAACATTGACATGGTTAAAGGAATGGATTGAACTAAGAAATACAAGGTTATTGACATTGGAAGGGCATGATTTACAACTAGGATTGCATGATTTTTTATGGTATGGTAGAAATAAGATACATACATATACATACATATTTTCGTAGACATTGCGTAGACAGGAAATGCATTTATTGATATGGGAGAAGGTTAGAGATAAATATTATGTGAAAATATGGTTATCAATAACGGAAGCTTTAATACACCCAAATGTTTTTAACTTTGGAAATATTGTTAGATATAAGGATTTATTAATGGATAAGGGGGAATTGAAAGAGAAACGAGAACTGGAAGAACAGGGAATTGAGAAAATTGGTAAATGTATATGCAGGTATGAACAAGATATGAAAAAGATGCTAAATTATATGGTTTTTATTTGGAAAAGGCTGAGTTGGATAGGATACTCATAGGAATAGAGGAAAATTTAATTAAAAAATTTATAATTTCTTGCTGTACATTGAATTGAAGGAGGAGCAAGTAAAAGAAACAATGATATCTTGGGGAAGAAATTTTGGATATTCAATTGATCTTGAAAAATGGCAACAACTATGGGAAAGAAACTATAAATTAACGCTGTCCACTGCATATAAGGAAAATCAATATAAAATGTTTTATTGATGGCATATATAGTTAGCAAAAATGTTTGAAGATAAATCAGCTAAATGTTGGAAATGTCACCAAATACCAGGATCTTATATGTGGTGGCCATGCCCTGAAGCAAAAAATTATTGGAATAAAATTAAAACTTGGTTGAAAGAAATAATACAGCAACTGAACTTAAACCAGAGTTGTTCCTACTGGGTATCCTTCCTGAAAAAATTAGTAAGAAAAATATTTACCTGATTATACATGTAATAACAGCTGCAAGAATTGTTTATGCTCAAAATTGGAAAGCAGAGAAAATACCTTTGGAAGAAAAAGTAATAAAAGGAATTTTAGATTGTGCAGAGATGAATAGATTAACTTTAATGATTAAGGATAGGGAAGAGTCAGAATATTTTAAGATATGGAATTATTTTTATCATTGCTGGAAAAGAGATATAAATGATTAATTTTATAATTATGTATAAAAACTCGACTAGAATATTGTTTTAGCAATGAATTGTTAGAATGGTTCAGATGAAGATCAAGGTAGAAGAAACTAATAGAAAAAGAAGAAGAATTTTGGAAGATAGCACTGAGATGTCACAGGGAAGGGAGGATTGATATATTAAATGTTTCTTTGTCTTATTAATAAATAAATAAGGCAGTAGAAGATCAATAATGCTTATCAGACTCACTGATAAACCCTGAGCAACCCTGCTCAGGATAATTAGGAGTGACAGGGAAGATGAGTTGCTTCCCACAGTATCCTAACAATGCTGGTAATGAAGCACAGTTCCCAGTGGCAGCAAACCAGCAATCTTAATCAAAAGTGCCTGGAGATAATTCAGTATCTCTAGTTGCCCAGTGCTAGAGGCAAAAGGAATCTCATATTTTATACAGAGGAAACACCAGTGTATAAATTAATTTGGATGGCAATGTTAGTGGATCAAATATCAAATATTTAGAAGGAGAAAATGACTGGACCTAAGTCAACAAAATGAAAAACGATTCTGGGAAAAGAATAAACACTGGCCTGATAGATTGCAACTTGTCTTTCTTTCCTAACTTTGACCTCATTATCCAATGAATATGTTATGTATATAGTTTGGCAGGAAAGTTTGAACTTAATAGCCCTCAGCTGATTGGCTGACCACCACAGCTGCAGGGTATATAAGGAGAGCTGTTTCCCCTGGTTAGTTGCTGGATTCTAATAAAGAGAGCTGTTGTCACTCACTCTTGGCTTGCTGTGTCCTCATTCACCCAATTTAACATTGGCGACGAAGGTGGGATTTTGAGGCCAGAAGCCACGGAAAGAGTTGAAGCCATGAGCCAATAAGAAAGCTGAGACCCCGAATCCAGCCAGGCGAGCAAGTGGAGTACCTGGAGAATCAACCAACTATGTCTGCCTACATACCGCCAGCACCTTTCAACCCAACGGAAGAAAAGTGGGGGTCCTACATGTCCCACTTTGAATGCTTCTTGGTGGCCAGCGATCTACAGGGGCTGCCAGACGTGCGAAAGAAAGCCCTGTTCCTGAGCCATTGCGGATCCAAGGTGTTCAATATGGCTGAAGCCCTGTTGGAACTGAAGTCGGTCCACACTATCTTGTGGCAAATGCTCCAGACACTGCTGAAGGACCACTACGCCCCAACGCCATCAAAATACATCCAGTGGTATGAGTTCTGGCAATGAATGCAGCAGGAGGGGGAATCGATCAGCGAGTATGTCACTGCCCTGCACAATGCTGCAAACCAGTGTGAGTACCGAGATCTAGATGAGATGCTCCTAGAGCAACTAATCTGCGGACTGTATTCGCTTGCAGAGGAGGTTGCTCGCAAAGATGAATCTAACATTGATCATTGCACTGGACGAGGCAAGGGCTCAAGAATCCTCCACCAAGGCAGCCGAGAGACTACAGGGGATGACACAGGTCTGGACGGCACAGAGGTCATCCCCTGTGGAAACTGTATACACGGAGAGCGAGGAGGAGTCAGATGAAGAGGTCTACTGAACTGAACAGTACTGATAGGACCGGCGAGGCCACCAAGACACCTGTGCGAGCTGTGGGGGACCCCATCTGTGACAGACCTGCAGGTTCCAAGATGCCATTTGCCGGCAATGCGATTGGAAGGGCCACATCGCTAGAGTCTGCACATCCAAGCAGAGTCCCAATTACAAGCCACAGAGCAATGCTAGCCAATCAGAGATGGCACAGCGGAAGAAGATCAATAAGAATGGTGGACACAGGAAGGGCGCGAAATCCAAGGACCTCAAAGCCTGCACCATTCAAATCGGCCAGACCTGCACATCCCCCGGAGAGAAGACCTACACGACGGTTGAAATCGAGGGGCATGAATGTGTAATGGAGATCGATACCAGATCTCCCATAACCATCATGTCCTGGAATAAGCTAAAGAAGGCCGTCCCCAGTGTCCAGAAATGGCTGGGGCATCAGCGACTCGGACTGTGTGATTACCAGGGGAACTGCATCTCCATGGAAGGAATTGGCGAGTTCCAGGTGGACTACAGGGAGTTCTGGGAGAGGCTTCCCCTCACCTGGTTCAGGGACTGGTTCAGGGCCCTGGGCATGGGATTCACCAGAGTCTGCAACGTGCGAAGCAACCTGAAAGGCAACCTGATGCAGGAGTTCCAGGACATGTTTGACGAGCAGCTTTGCAAGTATGTGGGAATCCCTATCTCATTCAACCTCAACCCCAATATTGCCCCCATCCGATTGAAGCCCAGGAGGGTGCCATTCTCCCTAAAGCCAAAGATTGATATCGAACTGGACAAATTGATTAAGCAAGGGGTGCTAGTGCCAGTCGATCATGCCTGGTGGGAGACCCCAATAGTGATCCCAGTTAAATCTGATGGGTCTGTGCACATCTGCATGGATTACAAATGTACGATCAATAAGGCTCTCCAGCAGCGTGCTTACCCAGTTCCAATCGTACACCATCTGCTGCATTCCCTTGGGCCAGGCAAGATCTTTGCAAAACTCGATCTTGCGCAGGCGTATCAGCAGTTGCCGGTAGATGGTGCTACTGTGGAGGCACAGACTACAGTTATGCACAGAGGTGCCTTCAAGTGTACTAGGCTCCAATTTGGAGTCAGTATAGCCCCCGGACTGTTCCAGAGCACCATGGAGCGATTATTACAGGGGATTCCCGGGGTGGTCCCATATTTTGATGACGTGTTCGTCACTGCAGAAGATTAACTATAGCTAGGGGGGAGACTTAGACAAGTTCTAGAGAAGTTCAGAAGTGCTTGACTCAGGGTCAAACGCAACAAGTGCATGATCACAATCCTTTCTGTGGAATTCTTGGGGTATCAGGTAGATGGAACCAGCATACACCCCACCGAGAGCAAGATTAGGGTGGTCCAAGAGGCCCCCACCCCCAAAGACAAGGCGGGACTGCAAGTGTTCCTGGGACTGTTGAATTTCTATGCAATTTTTCTAAAAGGTAAGGAATCCACATGGGTATGGGGGAAGGCTGAGGTTACCGCGTTTGCTGCCATAAAGAAACTGCTGTCGGCTGAGAGTTTTCTAATCCAGTACAACTCTACACTTCCCCTTGTTCTAGTCTGTGATGTGTCACCATTCGGCATGGGGGCCGTCCTGAGACATAGACTACCGAACAGTCTAGAGGCATCCATTGCCTACTACTCCCAGACTCTTTCAAGTGCTGAACGGAACTACAGTCAACTTGACAAGGAGGCCCTTGCAGCCATCTCAGGAGTCAAGAAGTTCCATGAGTACTTGTTTGGCAGAGACTTTGACCTCATCATGGACCATTGCCCCCTCCTGGGTCTCATAGCAGGAGACTGACCCATCCCAGCAGCCCTGTCTCCCAGGATGACACACTGGGCCATCTTCCTGGCAGCATACTCCTATCGCCTGGTACATCCACCAGGAGTGAGCATGGGAAACGCCAATGCCCTCAGACATTACCCATTACCGGACAGGATAGAAGACCCCACACCCGGAATCCCTGTTCTGCTGATTGACGTCTTGGACTCGGGATCCATTACTTCAGCAGAGGTGGCAAGAGCTTCAACCAAAGACCACATGCTTAGGAAAGTCACAAGTTGGGTCACGAGGGAGTGGCCGGAAAAGACTGAGGGTGGGGAAATCAAACATTTCGCTAACAAAAGAGGTGAACTGACAATGCAAGGGGGTTGTCTATTGTGGGGTGATCGGGTCATTGTTCCCTTGTGCCTAAGGGAAAAAGATTTGAATCTGTAGCATGTGGGGCACCCCAAGATTATGAGGATGAAGGGGTTAGCTAGGAGCTATGTTTGGTGGCCTCAAATGGATAAGGACGTCACTGAGTGGGTGGGCAAGTGCCAGCCCTGCCAAGATCTAGGCCAGATCCGCCTACAGCACTGGTACTGGAATGGGAGCGACCTCAGGGTCCCTGATCCAGGATCCACATAGATTTTGCTGGCCCAGTCCATGGCAGGTATTTATGGTCATAGTGGGTGCATTTCCAAAATGGCTGGAGATTAAATTTATGAAAGCCACTACTACTGACACAGTCATGAGAGAGCTAAGGCAATTGTTCGTCACCCATGGTTTACCAGACACCTTAGTTTCAGACAACGGGCCCCAGTTTACAGCCACACAGTCTGAGGGATACTTGGTGGAGTTGGGGATAGGGCACATACTCTCTGCCCCATTTCATCCTGCGAGTAATGGATTGGCAGAGAGATTCGTGAGAACGGCTAAGAAAGCCATCTCACGCCTAGGCTCTGGAGACTGGCAGAAAAGGATAGACCGATTCTTAATGGCCCAACACACCACACCATGCATTGTCACAGGCTGAAGCCCAGTGGAACTTCTAATGGGGAGTCCCCTGACAACTTCAGAGGAAAGACAGGAAGCTTAGGGAGTTCACAATAGGGACTCCAGTATACGCAAGGAATTACAGGAAGGGGCCCCTCTGAAACACCAGAATAATTATGGAGGTAGCCGGGCCCAAGTCTTATAGGGTAGACATGGGAGATGGGAAGATTTGGCACCGGCACATCGATCAGTTACGAAAGCGATTAGCTGCCAACACAGAAGAAATCTTCGACGAATCGCTCCCTAACTACCAACAGAACTCCAGGACTAACTCAAGCCCAAGTCAAGCGGAGGACTTAGCTGTCGGCCCCGAGATCCAGCGCTGCCCCATCGAGGAAGATCAACCAGCCGAGGAAGTCATCATCCACAACGAATTCTCGGAGGTTCCATTGGCAGAGCAGGGAGAAACAGGGAGTTCCTCTGACCCGCTCGATGCCACGCCTCTGACTGAACTGCACAGGTCAACTAAGGTACGAACACACCCTGGTCACCTGAGGGACTATGTATGCTAATGTCCACCCCAAGTGACTTCTGGGAGGGGAGGAGTGTTATGTATATAGTTTGGCGGGAAAGTTTGAACTTAATAGCCCTCAGCTGATTGGCTGACCACCACAGCTGCAGGGTATATAAGGAGAGCTGTTTCCCCAGGTTAGTTGCTGGATTCTCACTTTAATAAAGAGAGCTGTTGTCACTCACTGCCTGGCTTGCTGTGTCCTCATTCACCCAATTTAACAGAATATATCAGAGGAACTTGGAGAAAAGAAGGATTGTTAAAAATCAGATACTAGTAATATCAGATATTGAAGCTGATCTTTGAGAGAGAGACTATAGCAAAGTTTAGCAGAGAAATATTTTACAGTTTAGGGAGAGAAGTTGATATTACCTCAGATTATATACATCTCATAAAAGTGTGTGTGTCCTTGTATGCTTTCACGTCCCTGGAAAAGTTCCTGAAGTTTTATTGGTAATCTTCTTGGAAGTGGTTTGCCATGGCTTTAATCCTTTTAGCTTGAGAGAAAGTGAATGGTCCAAAGTGTTTTGTGGCTATGGTGAGACTAGAATTCACAAAGTCTTGGTTTCTGTGGGGTCCTTGAAGCTCTCAGATGCCTCATTACCCAACTAGGAAACATCATCAGTGCTAGAAGTGGGAGAGTTACTATTCAACCTTCTAAAACTGATGATGTTACCTAGTTGATAATGAAACATCTGCAAGAAAACCATCAAGCTTATAAAGTATTAAGGGCCCAGTACAGTTCAACCTTGAGCTACAACTATTCTCTTCTGTCTTGCTTTTTAGATTGGTAGCTTAACTTTTACATCTAAATAGGGTTGTCTCTCTCTTACACATGTGCACACATGACAATTAAGCAGCCACTAATAAAGGGAATATTTCAAAGTTAAATATATTCAGTCAATATTTTCCTTGAAGCAAGTTCTCACTTGGTTAATGAAAAATTTCAACCACCAGCTGTTGAGCGTTCACCAACCAACAGATCAAGCAACTGTTTGTTCTGAATCCAGTATGATCACATTAGTTTAAAGCCAACCACTGAGATTTTTGTAATGATTACCATTCCCTGGACAAACCTTCCCCTTCTCTCATGCTCTCCCATTCTCTACCAGGTCTACCATTCTCTACCAGTTATAATCTAACATCTTGCATTGTTGCCCATATAGGCCAAACATTGGAAAAATACAGATTGTATGAAATCAATTGTGTCCAAAATTCATGTCCAACATTTTTATCCTAAGGGCTGGGAACTGCTCAGTGGAACAATATGCTTGCTGAACTAAAGAGTATGCTTACATATGCTGTATAGCAATGCAGGAAATTTTGGAAAAGGAAGGCAGTGAATCAGTGTAAACGTTAATATTGTTGGAGGTTTAAAGTCAATGTTGATGATTCTTCAATACTTCATAATTTACTGAATACACATACAAACTTCTTCCTAATCTGAATTTAAGATTCTCCACATTTGAGTTAATTTAAGTTTAGGTTAGTTAACTTACATCAACTCTCAAGTTGTGCGCAATTAACAATACTGTTCTTCTGAAAAGCACTGAAAAAAGTCATGAATTTAACCCATGCCCCATTCCAGAATGTTTCCACATTAAAACCTGCTATTACCATAGAAACACTGAACTGAAAATTACCCAGTTTTTCTTTGGCCATGATTAACAGATAAAGCACACAGAGTATGCTCTAAATCTTGTTTCTTTATTGCAAAGAAGCTGTTTGCCTCCTCTCAAATGCAACTACTCCTGAAAAATCACTGTTGGCTTAAGTTCAGGTTACTTATCTCACCAGAGTAACTTTTATTTAATTTCATTTCTAGTCAGCCATTGTGGAAGTGAAGATGAGAAATGTCAGATTTAAAAGACAAGAGAGAGAGAGAGAGAGAGAGAGAGAGAGAGAGAGAGAGAGAGAGGGAGAGGGAGAGAAAGAGAGAGAGAGAGAGGAGAGAGAGAGGACAGAGAGAGAAAGAGGAGAGGGGATGGGAGAGGGGAAAGGAAAGAGAAAGAAAAAGAAAGGAGAGAGAAGAGGAGGGAAAGAAAGAGAAAGAGGAGAGGAGAGAGAGAAAGAAAGAAAAGAGAAAAGGAGAGGAAAGAGAGAGAGAGAAAAGAAAGAGGAGAGAGAGAGGAGGAAAAGAAAGAGGAGAGGAAAGAAAGGAGAGATAGAAAGAAAAAGAGAAAAGGAAAGGAGAGAACCAAAGAGAAGAGAGAGAGGAGAGACAGAAAGAAAAAGAAAGAAGAGATATGGGGAAAGAAAAAGAAGAGACAGACAGAGAGAGAAGAGGGAGAGAGGAAAGAGGAGTGAGCCTGAATTATCTTGCCATGAAAGCTGAGAAACTTTTCAAATAGTTTCTTCTTAAATAAAGAAGACCTGACTCATTAAAGCTGTGGCTAAGACCAACAATGCCTTTCTCTCCAATAACTCTGATTTCACTTTGTCAGTATTTTTCCATGCCTCTGATTATTACATTTCTCAATACACCCTTCACTTATGGATTTTAATCTCCTGATATTCCCTCCCAGCTGCAGAAAACCTTCTCTTCCTTCCTTTTCCAGTTGGGTTTTGTTTGCCAAGGCGGTGCCTTTTATGGCAACAGACACATTACCTTCTGGGGCTCCGAGAGAGCTGTCCTGTGCTGTTTTCATGGCAACAAAAAAGCAACTCGAGAAGAGAAGAAAATTCACAAATGTGTTGCTGTTCACCTCGGGATAGCTATTGAAAAATAAACAACATCTGTGAAAATCCTTCTCAAACACTTGAAATCAAGTGATCTTGCTTCCTCATTGTCTCTCTAGAGAATTTTCTGCTCTGAACCACCATTGCTGTTATTTGAACAATTTTCATGTCTGAGGCAATCAGCAAGGCTGATCTTTTCATTTTCATAGTCCCTTCAGATTTATTTATTTTTTAAAAAAAAAACAGTAATACAAAGCAGTGGTGGGTTGCTACTGGTTCGCCCCATGTGCCCACTTCTGCACACGGACAGAAGCATCACTCATGTCCATGAGCAAACCAGTAGCGACTGGTTTTGAAACCCACCCTGATACAAAGGGATTTACAAAACCACTGTTTTAAAGCAAAAGAGGTTCACGTAAAAAGTTGGGTATATTTATTTTGTTTATTTTTATTTACAATTTCTTCAACAACTATCTTCAGATATTGTTTGAAGTCTTGGACTTAAGATGAAGCTCAAAAGCAAAGCTGGCTTTTAATGCTTGAGAAGGTTTACACAATATTTAACTACTATTCTCCAAAGCACCTGAAGGCAGGACAAGACTCAACAGATGGAAACTAACCAAGGAGAGAAGCAACCTAGAACTAAGGAGAAATTGCATGACAGTGAGAACAATTAATGAGTGGAATGACTTGCTTTCAGAGGTTATGAATGCTCCAACACTGGAGGTTTGAAGAAGAGATTGGACAACCATTTGTCTGGAATGGTATAGATTGGATAACCATTTGTTTCTGCTGAAGAATTTCTAGGTATAGGAATGCTTCAGCAGAGGATTGGACTAGTAGACATCCAAGGTCCTTTCCAACTCTGTTATTCTGTTTCTTATCCAAATAAATTAGATGATAGATACTGTTGAAACTGTTTAACGAGGCATTCATTCCTGGTTGAATCCTGCAGTTGAATAATATCGTATTCAGAAAACCCAACCTTGGTTTGAGATAGTAAAATCTCACAAAAATTCTGTAATGCAAAAACCAATTGTGTCTTTCCCCTGAGTTTTACAGATGTGCATTTGGAAGGAAGAACAGGTGGAAAAAATGAATCCCATCTACCATGCTACAAATGATCTTTCCAAAATACTACAGCATTTTATTGTTTCACTTGAAGCATTAAAAGAAAATTAAAAACCTCTTTTTCAACAAAGTAATGCAGAGTAAATCAAAAACAGCTGGCCTTGAAAACTAAACTGCTGGAAGGATAGACCATCTGCCAGTACAAAAAAGCTGAATTCATAGACTCACCGGCACAAAATAATATCCAACTGCTTGTTGTGCTATTGGCAAAAGGACAGTCTTGACACTGGGAAGAAGAGGATTAACTAATACAAATGAAATTAGGTAAAAGAAAGAAACCCTTCTAGGCAATCAATTGTATACATTTTTGAGGAGGAAAAAAAAGGCAGGAAACACTGCATACTATGAAATTAGTATTCAGAGATAACGTCAACTTTTCTCAAAATGTCAGCTTGGCTTCCCAAGTAAAGCTATGGATATTTCTTAGAGAGAGTTATCAAATGTTCTTGTATTAAAATAGGACACATTGGAGTTTTCAGTTTTCAAGAGCTAGCCCTTCTCCTCAAGATGGTGTAGCATCTCCTGCTTGAACTAGAAGACCTTCAAGGTTCCTTCCATCTCTATGATTCTATGTTCTAAGATCAAAGGAACAATCAAAATTCTTGGCACAGATAAACCTGTGCCACTAGGAAAGTCTCTTTCGCTTGGATCTAAATTAAGGAGATGTTATCCAACCCAGTTGGGAAAGGTTGCAGTTTGGGTCCTTGTAGAGGAGATACCAGAGAGGCAAGCCTTCAATACAGAGATGGAAGTAGAATCAAACCTGAAGCCATATTATGGTTAATCGGGGTCATTGGTACCACTAATACCACTTCTCCATCCAGAGGATCAGAAGGAATTCTCTAGCTCAAGACTTTGTTTTGTTTTTATTTATTTGTATTTAGCCTTTATTATTTTTTTTTACAAATGACCCACAGTGGCTAATATATTCAATGCACCTTCCTCCTGCTATTTTGCCCAGGACAAGTACCCTGTAAGATTGGGCTGAGAGTGAGTGACTAGCTCAAGCAGGAGAACCTATACAGTCTCAGACAAGTGACTGTCCAGTATCTTCTGGAATGATTAAAATCAAAAAGGAACACAATGAAAAGGGAACACAATGAGAATAATCACCCAACTGGCTTTCATGGCTAAGGCAAAGCTAGAACTCACAGTCTCCTGATGATTGGCCCAAAGTCACCCAGCTGGCTTTCACAGCTGAGGCAGGACTACAACTCATGATCTCCCATTTTCTAGTCTGGTACCTTAGACCAAACTGGCTCTCTAGTTTTTCAGCAGTTTCCCTGCAACTACTGTTGATTCGTACTTAGATTCCTGGTGTCCCTGAACTTTCATTTCAGCCAAGCTATTGAGCACTACAGAGCATTTCTCGAATTGCTGTCAAAATATTTTTCCTCTGTTCACTAACAAGCTGTGCTGCACACAAGAATGTAGCCTGCCGAATTAGTTGTTGATGTACATTGCTTGCAAATTGGAGTTGCAAATTAATTTTTATTTATTAAATTTATATACCGCCCTTCTCCTAGTGGACTCAGGGCGGTGTACAGCCAAGAATAAAAAGCACTCCAATACAAAATTTAAAATATTAATAAAAGAATTAAATAATTTTGGCCCAATAAGTGTGGTGCTAGGAACAGCTAAGGTCCTGGGCAGAACCTTCAACTCCCCCCAGGCCTCTGGTAGAGGATTCAAGATTAAGGAAAACACATCCCACCCATAAGGATGAGAAGATGATAGATAGATAGATAGATAGATAGATAGATAGATAGATAGATAGATAGATGATAGATAGATAGATAGATAGATAGATAGATAGATAGATAGATAGATAGATATTTTTCTTTTAGCCAGGTTTTTCCTATGTAACCAAGATTTTTCTTCAGCTCTAGCTCAGTGAAGTCACATTCACTAGATTCTGGGCTTTTTCTCCTTCTGGCAGCCAGCAAGCCCTATGCTGCCTAGTGAGAGACTTATATAGATCTATTTCTGGCTTGTTAGCCATCATCAGTAAGCCACAGCCAAATCTCATGTATCCTCCCTGTAAAGGTACAATATCTATTTCCTTACTTTTCATAGGTTTTATGTGTGTTTTTCTTTTAGCCAGGTTTTTCCTACGTAACCAAGATTTTTCTTCAGCCCCAGCTCAGTGAAGTCATTGCTCCTAGAAGCATGAAGCCAGAAACACCAGCCTGAAGATGACGAATGAGACTTCATTGAAACGTCACCAAGACACTTCCAATTTTACGCAGGAGAAGACCTGAATAACCAAAGACCTACATACAAACACCCACAAAAACCTCAGAAAACAAATATCGTACCTCTACGGGGAGGAAATCCACCATCTGACCAGGACCTATGAAAAACTCAAAGTCCAAAGAGCTTCTATTTTATGTGACCTTGCATTCCTATGCAACTGCCAAGATCAAAATTTAATCCCCACATGCTTCCAATTGAAATTCCACTCCAACTCTGCAGCCACCAAACGCATTCTAAAAAGAACAGACTGGTCCTAATCAGAAATGAACTCCACACAAAAAGATTCCTCCTAGACCGAATCAACAAAGATCTCCTCACACTTCACCTCAAATTCAGCAACAAGATCCACCCCGCACTTTGGGACAAATCCAAACAACTCGCCGTCTGGAGAGCCAAAACACAGACCACCCTCAGGACAGACACACACACACCAACGAACTCCGAAGACTACAAGAATGCCAGAAACAAACCCCTCCACCCTCACAGCCACACATGAAACAAACAGTGCATAACATCTCAGATAGCACCCTCACCAAAGCTGAAACCAATGTCCTTTCCAAAGGATTCAACTTTGCAGTCACTCCCAAATGCATCCCCACTGAAACCATTATATGCGGAGTTGAAACCAGCCTGACCAAAATCAACCCCGATGACACAAACAGAATCAGACTCTGGGGAGAGCCTTTTCTGTGAGGGCACTGGCCATCTGGAACAAGCTCCCCCCTGAGATAAGGAGGATACAGGACCTATGTACCTTCCGCTGCGCCCTAAAAACGTTCCTATTTCATCAGGCTGGTCTGGCTTAAACCTCCCTTTATAATGGGTTTTATACTGAGTTTTTAAATGTCTTTTATAATTGGATTTTAATTTACTTCAGCCTAATTATTTAATTTATTTTAATTTTTAACTTTTGTATGACATTGTATTTTAATTGGCTGTTCACCGCCCTGAGTCCCTTTGGGGAGTAGGGCGGTATACAAATTTGAATAAACTAAACTAAACTATACTCGAAATCACCAACATCCTCTGCACCAGCAAGCCACCCAAAAGCAACTTACCCAAAGAGGAACAGACAGCACTACTTAACCTGAAAGAAGACACCAGCATAATAATCCTACCAGCAGACAAGGGCAACGCCACGGTGGTTATGAACACATCTGACTACCAAACCAAATTAACCAACCTACTCCAAGACTCCACATACAAACCCCTAAACACAGACCCCACCACCTTCCTGGAAAAAACCACCAGATCCAAAATAAAAGTCTCCCCCATCAGCGAAGAGATCCAGCAAAGAATCATTCCCAGAGAGAAATCATCCAGATGCCTTAAGCTCTATGGTCTCCCCAAGATACACAAAGAAGGAACCCCACTTAGACCCATAGTCAGCTCCATAGGCTCACCTCTACAAAACCTAGCCAAATTTCTCGCCAAACAACTACAGCCCTATGCAGAATCCATCACCTCACACGTAAAAAACTCATTCCAATTCATAGACATCATAAAGAAACAAAACTTACAGCCCAGTGACCTACGTGTGAGCTTTGATGTCGTATCCCTCTTCACCCAAGTACCAATCAAAGAAGCCTTGTCAGTTATCCAAAACAAATATAACCCTCACAAGCACATCCTAGATCTGACCAACCACTGCCTATCCAACACATACTTCATCTATAATGGACAAAAATACAAACAAATAGAAGGAGCACCCATGGGATCACCCCTCTCACCTGTCATTGCCAACCTCTACATGGAATATTTTGAAACCCAAGCTCTAGAAAAATCTGATCACAAACCCAAACTCTGGCTCAGATATGTAGACAACACCTTCATAATCTGTCCACATGGGAAAGAAAAACTGGACAACTTCTGTTAGATCGGCACAGGAATGAAGATGAGACCAGCGGAGTTCATGTACAAGTTTTATTCAGCAGGAACAGAACTGGCGCTGCATTGCCGGAGCTCTCCTTATATTCGCTCCGGCAGCTGCACCGCCCCCTGACAGGGATTCAAACTTCCTGCCAGAGGATTTCTCAACCAATCCCCGGCGGATGTCCTTATAAGGACACAACACTCCTCCCCCCCTAGTTCTTAAGCTGTCCATCAGTCAGAAAGTCACGTAAGTAGGCAGGTCGCCTGCGTGTTCTACTAGACCTGCGCAGTCCATTCGTCGGCTGGCAGCCCTCCTGGTCGGAGAGTGCTCCTGTGGCTCCTGGCTCCATCCCTGGAGCCGGGCTGGATCTGGCCATCGAGGATGCGGGCGGTGTTCCCGTACCTCTGGCCGGGTCGCTGACCTCCGCCTGCGGGCGATGCTGGTCTTCTTCACCACTGCTCCGATCGTTGGATCTCCATCGCGGGTCCCCGCGCTCGACCGGTCCGGAACTCCTGAGCCACGGTAAGTCCCTGGGTCTCCCTTCAGTCCCCACCGGGGTGGGTTTGGTCGGGTCCGGTCGTGGGTGCAGGTCTGGCGGCGGTGACTGGGTTGGTCCCCTGGGGTCCCTGGTTGAGTCCGGTTCACTCCTGGGGCTGCTGGTGGGTTGGTTCGGCGTTGGTTCGACCTCGCCGGGGCGATGCAGGCCTCCTTCGCAGGGGTGGTGTAGGTCCTCTCTGCTGGGCTGGCGCTGCTGGGCTGGTCAAGGTGCCTCGCCCTCGCCGGGGTGGTGCGGGCCTCCCTCGCCGGGGTGGCGCAGGCCCTCTCTGCCGGGTTGGTGCTGCCGGGTTGGGTGAGGACTCTCGCGGCCTTCTCTGCAGGGGTGGCGTAGGCCCTCTCTGCGGGGTGGGTGTAGTTGTGGTGGTCGCCGACTTTCACCATCTGCATGTTGGTGCGGTTGGTCGTCTCGGTCCTGTTGGTGCAGGCCTCCTCTGCTGGGCTGGCGGAGGCCCTCCTCGCAGGGTTGGTTTTCATCATGGTTGGGTTGTTGTTGGGGAGACCTCAGTAGTGATGCATGGAGGTGTCCCTCGCTGGTGAGTTGGTGGCCGCCCTTGCGGGGTTGTTGTTGATGTCCCCCGCTTGGTTGGCCCTGGTCTACCGGCCCTTTCTGTGACTGACTCTCGCCGTTGACTGGTGCCGTCCGACCTCGCCAGGGTGTTGTTGGGTGCCGTGGACGTCTGGGTTCCGGCCCCCATGGCTGCCGTCGTCAGTGGCTGGGTCTCGGGTGTTGGGGTGTTGATTCTGGTCCACCCCGGGGTGCTTCGGGGTTCCCCTCTGACATTGTCCCCGGTCTACTGGTGCTGCTTCGTTTCTGGCTTGGGCAGGGATCGGCGGGCCCACTCTCCCGGGGTGTTGTAGGCCTCCCGCGCCGGGGTGTGGCAGGCCTACCTCGTCGGGGGTGGGCAGGCCTACCTCTTCGGGGTGTTGTAGGCCTACCTCGTCGGGCTGGTTTCCGTCCGATCCCCTCCACCTTTTGCGGAGCTGGTCGATGTGACGTCTCACGACCTGTCCATCTTCCAGCTCTACCCGATAGGATTTCGGGCCGGTTGCACTGTGGATCTTGCCTTTCAGCCATTTTGGTGAGCCGTGGAAGTTCAGCGCGTAGACGGGGTCTTCCCTGGCAAAACAGCGGAGTTGGCGGCTGGCGGTTGCGGGCACCTCCGAGTCGTATTGAGGGTGCAGTCTGTCGAGTGGTGAGCGGAGTCTTCTGCCCATCAGCAGCTCTGATGGGCACTTCTTGGTGGTTGCGTGCGGCGTTATATGTTGGGTGAGGAGGAAGGTGTCGATGCGCTCCTGCCAGTCACCCGGTGCCATCTTGGTGAGCGCTTCCTTGGTGAGCCTCACCATCCTCTCAGCTTGGCCGTTTCCGGCCGGTCTGTACGGCGCAGAGAGGGCATGGCGGATGCCCAATCCTGCCAAGAACGCCTCCATGGGCACGGATGTAAGTTGGGGACCGTTGTCGGAAACAAATACGTCCGGAAGCCCATGCGTTGTGAAGAGGCAGCAGAGAGCGCGAATGGTGGCTTCTGATGTGGTCGATGCCATGGGCACCACCCCGAGCCACTTGGAGAAGGCATCGACCATGATGAGGAGATGGCGCCCCTGCATCGGACCCGCGAAGTCGATGTGGATCTGAGACCAGGGACTGCTGGGTGTCTCCCACGGGGAGGTCTCTGCTTGGGGCGGTGCTGGTCGGACTTCCTGGCACGGGCCACATCTGGCGACCCATTGCTCAATGTCCTTGTCCAGTGATGGCCACCAGACGTAGCTCCGTGCCAGGGCCTTCTTGCAGACGATGCCGGGTTGCCCGTTGTGCAACGTCTCGAGCATCTTCCATTGCAGCGCGGCGGGGATCAGCACCCTGTCTCCCCATAGCAGACAGCCCTTCATCGTGGACAGCTCCTTCTGCTTGCGGCTGAAGGGGCTGTATTCTCCTCTGTTAATCTGCGCCGGCCACCCTCTCAGGATCCAGGACTGCACTTGGCGGAGTGTGGGGTCTTTCTTGGTGTGCGTGGCCACGTCTGCAGATGTTACTGGGCAGCTGCTGTCATGGTCGATATGCAGGAGCTCGCGGGTGGGGGCGGGGTCTTCCATGGCGTCTGCGGACGGGCATCTGCTGAGAGCGTCGGCATTCGCGATGGCCTTTCCGGGTCGGTGGTTGAGCATGTAGGAATAGCCGGCGAGGAAGATGGCCCAGCGTGTCATTCGCGGCGACATGAACGTGGGGGTTTGCTTGTCACCCGCGAGGAGGCCCAGGAGCGGCTTGTGATCCGTCACTATGGTGAAGCTTCTTCCATAGAGGTATTCATGGAAGCGCTTCACCTCTGCGACGATTGCCAACGCCTCTTTGTCCAGCTGACTGTAGTTGCGTTCAGCGCTGGACATAGTCTTTGAGAAGAAGGCGATGGGGGCTTCTGTGCCATTGGGCAGGTCATGGCTCAGGACCGCCCCGACCCCGTATGGCGATGTGTCGCAGGTTAGCCGGATGGGTAGCGTCTCGTTGTATTGGATGAGGACGCTGCTGGACGTCAATAGTCCCTTGATGGCCCGGAAAGCCGTTTCCTCTTTGTCGCCCCACTTCCAGGAAACCGCTTTCCCCAGCAAGCGATGTAGCGGCTCAGCAATTGTGGCTTTCTGTTGGAGGAATATTACATAAAAGTTAAGCAATCCAAGGAAAGCCTGAAGCTCCGCTTTGTTTTTGGGGCTGGGAGCTTCATGGATAGCTTTAACTTTTGATTTGGTGAGGTGTATGCCATTGCTATCAATGAGATAGCCCAGGAACTCGACCTCCTGGACCCCGATGATGCACTTATCCCGTCTGACTCTCAAGCCCTTCTCCCTGAACCGCTGTAGGATGAGCCTCAGCCGTTCAAGAAGTTGTGCTTTTGAGTCTCCGGAGATGAGCACATCATCAAAGTAAGGCACTACCCCTGGAACGCCTTGGAGAAGGCGTTCCATCATTGATTGGAAAATCCCTGGGGCGGCACTGACTCCGAATTGGAGACGGTTGCACTTAAAGGCCCCCCTGTGTGTGACAATAGTCTGAGCCTCCGCCGTTTTAGAGTCCACTGGCAGTTGCTGGTAAGCCTGGGCCAGGTCCAGTTTTGCAAAAATTGTGCCCTTGCCTAGTGAGTTCAGGAGGTGCTGCACCACTGGCACAGGGTATGCGCTCTGCTGCAACGCCTTGTTTATGGTAACCTTATAATCAGCGCAGATGCGCACAGATCCATCCTGCTTCATTGGGGTCACAATGGGAGTCTCCCATGAAGCATGATCGATGGGTTCCAGAATGCCTTGGGCGATCAGCTTATCCAGCTGCTCCTCTACTTTCGGCCTCAATGCGAACGGAACCCGGCGGGGCTTGAGCCGAATTGGGGTTACCCCCGGTCCAGATTGAAAGAGATGGGCTTCTCTATGTACTTCCCCAGCTTACCATCGAAGACTTCGCTGAACTCTTCGATGAGTGAGTTGAGTTCATCTGCCCTAATCTGGTGGATGCCTCCTATGGAAAGCCCCAGCGGCTGAAACCACTCCACGCCGAGTAGGTTCGGGCGGCTGTTCTCCACAACGGTGACTGGCAGCTGACCCTGGAACTTCTTGAAGGCGATGTGGAGGTTGGTCCTGCCCAGGACGCTGATGGGATTTCCGCCGAAATCCACCAGTCTGGACTGCAGGGGCTTGAGCTGGCTTCTGGTGATTGCTGGCTTGAGTCTCTTCAGCTGTTGCCAGTCAACGATGGTGTAGACGGAACCGGAGTCTACCTCCATCGTGCAGGGTGAGCCCTCGGCCAACAGCGTCACGTGGAACTTGGTGGCGCTGTTGTTGCTGGTGTGGGCAATGGTGGTCTGATTCACCGCGCCGTGCCGGGAATCATCATAACCGTCGCTTCTGGGCTGGTGCGGGGACCCTTTGGATGCCCTCTGGTTGTCGCGGTGGTTTTCACGATTCTGGGGCCTGGGCGGTTCGGGGGCTGGATCGGTGGCTCGGCAGGCCTCAGCGATGTGTCCCCTCTTTAGGCAGCGGCGGCAGGTCGCGTCTCGCCATCTGCAGGACGTCCTGGGGTGGTCGCCTGTGCAGCTGCCGCATCGTTCCCCTCGTCGGCCATTTTGAAAGTTTTCCCGCCGGGATGGCTGGGCAACCTTGTGAACGGCCATTTCCCCATCTGAGTCGGATGGCATGGCTGAGACTTCTGATGATTCGGGGATCGACTGGTGGATCTTGTGGATCCCCTTCGCCTTCAGCATTTCGAGTACATCCTTGAGCAGGATGCATTTTCTGCTCAAGAATTTCTTCTGGAGGCCCGCGTCCCGCATGCCGAAGACGATGCGGTCCCTCAGCGCATTATCCACATTATCAAACTCGCAGTTGGCTGCGATTTGGCGGAGTGCGGCGACAAACTCTTTGATTGATTCACCTTCACGTTGGTTCCTCTGATGGAAGGTGAATCGGTTGGCGATGGGGGTGCCCGTGGGAGCGTAATGTTCCTGCAGGGCGGTTTGCAGATCCGTCCAGGACATTTCTTCGATGTCTCAAGGCGCGACGAGGTTCACGGCCAGCTCCAGGACATCGGAACCACAGTGAGCTAGGAAGAGAGCCCTCTTCCTTTCGTCGTCGAGATTGCTGTAGCCGTTTCCACGGAGAAATTGGCAGAAACGAATCATGTACGAGCTCCATTTCTCCCGTCCAAGGTTGAATGGAGCGATGGATGTGAAGAGCGCTTGCAGCATTGCCATCGTGCGGGTTGGGGGCGCATCTCTTCGGCTTGGAGATGGCGGTCGTGCCATGCGGTCAGTTCCTCTCTAATCCTTCGTCGCCAGTGTTAGATTGGTGCAGGAATGAAGATGAGACCAGCGGAGTTCATGTACAAGTTTTATTCAGCAGGAACAGAACTGGCGCTGCGCTGCCGAAGCTCTCCTTATATTCGCTCCGGCAGCCACACCGCCCCCTGACAGGGATTCAAACTTCCCGCCAGAGGATTTCTCAACCAATCCCCGGTGGATGTCCTTATAAGGACACAACAACTTCCTTACACACCTCAACAGCCTACACCCCAAAATACAGTTCATCATAGAAACAGAAGCAAACAACCAACTTCCCTTCCTGGATGTCTTAGTCTACAGGAAATCCAATGGCTCCCTAGGACACACCATCTACCAGAAGAAAACACGCACAAACCGCTACCTGCATGCACTCTCACACCACCACCCAGCCCACATCAACTCCGTAGCCAAGACACTCATCTCCAGAACAAAATGCTTAGTTTATTTATTTACTTATTTAGACTTATATACCACCCTTCTCCTTGCGGACTCAGGGCGGTGAGTTGACGAACAACACCTAAAAACTGAACTACACACTCTCACTAATGTACTAACATCCAATGGATTCCAAAGAAATAAGATTACCAACCTAATTCAAAAAGAAACCCCCACTAAAATCCAAGACAGTGAACAAGAAAACGGCAAAGCCATAATAAAGGGCACCATAGACAGAATCAGCAAAATCCTCCATAAACACAACATCAAGACAGGATTCTCCACAAACCGAAAAATATCCACCATCCTAAGGAACCCCAAAGACAAAATTGAGTTAGAAAATCAAGGAATATATGAAATCCCATGCATCGCCCGCTCCACCACATACATCGGACAAACCAACAGAAGAATAAGTGCACGCACTGAAGAACACAAGAACTCAATCAGAAAAGAGGAACCAACTTCTTCCCTGGTCCAACACCTTGAAGCCACAGGACATGAAATTGACTTTAAAAAGACCAGAACTATCGCCAAAACTGAACACTTTAACAACAGAATAATCAGAGAAGCCATCGAGATAGAAAAACACCCACACAGCATGAATAAACGAGATGATACCTCCCGCCTACCAGCCATTTGGAAACCCGCCCTTATTGACAAACAAGTCCCTGACACAAGGAATGACACTAGACCCACACTCACGAGGGCCACACAGGATGTCACCACCACACATCCACGCAGAAAGCAGACTCAAACCCACACCAATGTTGAGGCACAACCACGGACCAGAAGCCAGACCATAGCTGCATCATTAGCCACTTTAAACCCCTCCAATCCATACATGAAACAGACTGACAACCCCAATGAAGATATGGCACGAACACAAACAAGACGCCAAACAACAGCAATGCAGCTCACCAGCTCAACTCCCCCTGCAACTCAGACTAACCTGAGCACAACCAAGCTCCTACCTAAACAGAACACACACCCATCCAATCAGAGCACAGCCAAACCCCCATCCAATCAGAGCACAACCAAGCACCCAGCCAACCAGAACACACCTCCACTCAATCAGAACACAGCCAAGCTTCCACCCAATCAGTTCACACCCCTACTAGCAGTTAAAAGGAAGAAACAGCTGTGATCACACATTGCTCCTAGAAGCACAAAGCCGAAAACACCAGCCTGAAGATGACGAATGAGACTTCATCGAAACGTCTCCAAGACACTTCCAATTTTACATGGGAGAAGACCCGAATAACCAAAGACCTACATATATATATATATCAACATAAGTAAAGATATTAAGGGGTGGCACATTAATGTAACAGGAGGCATAGCTAGAAACCCACACTCTCAGCAGATATGGTAGCACCAACATGCAGAAGCCTTTGTCTCATCTTACTTGTTAGTAGCACCATACCCTTAGCTGAATACACAGGGACCCTCAGCCAATCTCTCTCTCTCTCTCTCTCTCTCTCTCTCTCTCCCTCTCTCTCTCTCTCTCTCTCTCTCTCTCACACACACACACACACAGAGGCAAACATTAATTCCTTATTCCTTTTTTACTAACTTGTTTATGAAAAAATATGTAATGACTAGTGATAAATGTCTATGCAACTAACATGACTTTCTCCCTCATCTGTATCCTGATGGGTCTCCCAATTTTCTTCGTCATCCACATCTGTGGCTGTTCAGTATTGCTGTCCATCTGTTTTATTAATTGAATTTCCTTCTGCTCACCTACCTTCTGTCTCTGTCAGCCTTTGCTTCAGTCTCTTTTAAATTATTTAGTTCACCCTTTTCCAAATTAGCTTTAAGTGTTTTATGGCAATTACTCTCTTCCAACCTGATCTGTCCCCCCCCTTCAGAGACCCACAAAACAGCCAGCCGAGGGTTAAGAATCACTTGGCACACTCCGCAGTTCTTATCTCAACCTTGGCAGCGATATGCACACCGTCTGCCAAGGACTTTATTGGTTTACACAAACAAGAAAATCACCTACGTAGCTTTGCCGTTCATCCAGCTTCCAAGACTACGAGGTTGCTCCGTTTGTTTAGCTTTGTTCGTCACGAACTTCGTGACCCACCGTACTGTCTTATATAGATATGTTTCTGGGTGTGGTCCAGTGAGTCATTGATCCTGTGACTCCAATCCAATGACTCAGGATTTCCTCATACGCCGCAGCTGCAGTACCCTTTTCTCTCACCTTCTTTGGCGTGCGTCCAGGAATGACGTCTCTCCCTCACTCTCATCTGAGACACCTGTTTCCCCACTACTTGGCTCTCTTTCAGCTGGCACCTGAGCCGGTGCCAGAGGGGGAGGGCTGGGAGATCTGGCTGGCTCCTCTTCCTCCTGCTCAGAGCTGCCTTCCTCCAAAGGGATAGGCTCAGAGGACGGGGCCACAACACTATCCCCCACCGCAGGGCCCTTCCCCCGGGTCTGACGGTCGGGATGGGGTCGGGACGGGAACTGTTCATGGAAAGCCCGCACCAGGTCAGGGGCCTGAACGGCAGATGCGTCCACCCAGGTGAAATCCTCGGCCCCGTACCCTTTCCAAGCGATGAGGTATTGGAAGCGCCCCTTCAGCCAACGGGAGTCCCGAATACTGTCCACCTCATACGTCGAGGCGTCGTCCTCGTTGGCTGCGGCTGGGGGGGGCAGGCGGCGGCGGGCAGCGGAGACGGCTAGTGGGAGTCTCAGGGACCAGGAGGGACCGATGAAAAACGGGGTGGAGCCGCATGGAGCGGGGTAGAGTCAACCGATAGGCCACCGGGTTAATGACCGCCTCGATGGGGAAGGGACCGATAAAGCGGTGGGCCAGTTTCCTCACCGGCTGGTCCGTGGGGAGGTGTTTCGTGGACAGCCACACCCGATCTCCAACTTCCAGCGGTGGCGTCGCCCGGCGGCCGCGATCGGCGAACCGTTTATAGTCCTCTTTCACCCGGATCAGCTGCCGCCGCACCAGTTGCTGCACCGCCTGCAGCTCCGAGAGGAAGTCCCGGGTCTCAGGAACAGGGGAGTCCATGATGGTCAACGGAAAAAACCGTGGATGGTACCCGACGTTGGCATGGAACGGTGTCATCTGGGTGGAGGTATGTTGGGAGTTGTTAAAAGCGAACTCCGCCAGGGGAAGGTACTCGGCCCAGTTGTCCTGCTGCTGGTTGACAAAACAGCGGAGGTACTGCTCCAGTATGCCAATGACCTTCTCCGTGCCCCCATCAGTCTCCGGATGGTGTGACGACGACAGGCACACCTGCACCTCCAGCGCAGCCATCAGGCTTTTCCAGAAGCGGGCCGTGAACTGGGCCCCGCGATCCGAAACCACCCGGTCCGGCAGGCCGTGGAGGCGGAAGATGTGTTGCAGGAACAGGCGAGCCGTGGTATGAGCCGAGGGCAAGCCGCGGCACGGGATGAAATGTGCCATCTTCGTGAGCGCATCCACCACCACGAGGACGGTCGTGAATGTAGCGGACAGGGGCAGGTCAGTCAGGAAGTCCATGGAGATGGCTCCCCACGGTCTCTCCGGTGTCGGCAGCGGCTGGAGGAGTCCAGGAGGGGGGCCGGACGCGGCTTTGGCCTGTCGGCATGGCACACAGGACATCACATAGGCGTGCACGTCGTGCCGTACCCGAGGCCACCAAAAAGTCCGCGTCACTAGGTTCAAGGTCTTAAAGAAGCCGAAGTGCCCCGCCGCGGGGTTGTCATGGCACTGGTTCATGACGAGGGCTCGGAGCGGACTTGTGGGCACGTACAGCCGACCCCGGTGCCTGAGCAAGCCCTCCTCCATGGTCCATGGGGACGCGGGGCCGACATCCGCTCTCCGCTGCTGCGACCAGTCGTCCCGTCGCTGCGCTTCCAGCACCTGAGTCCGCAGGTCCACCGGTTCCTGGACCGCGGCCAAGGAGTCCGCTGGCAGCACCGTCCGGGGGGAAAGGGAGTCCTTGGGGCAAAAGTATTCCGGCTTACGGGATAGCGCGTCCGCCCTCTGGTTGAGGTGGCTCGGAATGTATGTGACGTGGAAGTTGAACCGGGCGAAAAACAACGACCACCGGATCTGCCGCTGGTTCAAATTCCTGGCCGTGGTGAGGTGCTCCAGGTTCCAATGGTCCGTCCGCACCTCCACCTGGTGTCGGGCCCCCTCGAGGTGATGTCGCCAAGCCTCGAACGCGGCCTTGATAGCCAGCAACTCCTTTTCCCAGATGGTGTAGTTGCGCTCGGAAGGAGTGAGTTTCCGGGAGTAGTAAGCGCAGGGAAAAAGAGTGCCGCCATCCACCGGAGCCTGTAGCAGCACCGCTCCAATCGCCACGTTGGACGCGTCTGTCTCAACCACGAACGGACGGTGTGGATCGGGGTGCCTCAGGACCGGCTCCGTGACAAAGGCCTGCTTGAGAACCTCGAAGGCCTGCTGCTGCGGGGGCCCCCACTGGAACGGAACCTTCTTCCGAAGGAGCTGGGTCAACGGCACGGTCAGGGTGGCAAAGCCCGGGATGAAGGTCCGGTAATAGTTGGCGAATCCCAACAGACGCTGGACGTCCTTCACCCGACGCGGAGGTTCCCAACTGCACAAGGCCGCCACCTTGTGTGGGTCCATCGCGATGCCCTCGGGGGTGATGATGTGCCCGAGGAACTCTATGGAAGTCTGGAAGAAGTAACATTTCTCCAACTTCGCATAGAGCTGGTGCTCCCGCAGGCGCTGCAGGACCTGGCAGACATGCTGGAGGTGACTCTCCGGGGTCCGGGAATAGATCAAAATATCATCCAGGTAGATCACCACGAACCGATCCAGCATGTCCCGGAACACGTCGTTCATCAAGTGCTGGAAGACTGCGGGGGCGTTGGTCAACCCGAACGGCATGACGGTATATTCAAAGTGTCCGTATCGGGTGCCAAATGCCGTCTTCCACTCGTCCCCCTCTCGCATCCGCACCAGGTTGTAGGCTCCCCGGAGGTCGAGCTTGGTGAAAATCGAGGCCTCCCGCAACCTCTCCATCAGCTCCGGGATCAGCGGCAGGGGATAGCGATTCCGTACCATGATGGCATTCAAGCGCCGGTAGTCGCAACACAGGCGCAAGTCCCCCGTCTTCTTTTTCACGAAGAGGACTGGGGCCGAGAGCGGGGAGGTCGAAGGCCGGATGAACCCACGGGCCAGGTTCTTGTCCAGAAAGTCCCGTAAGGCGGCCAGCTCGGGCTCCGACATGGAGTACAGGCGTCCCGAGGGCAGGGGCGCGTTGGGCATCAAGTCCACCGCGCAGTCGTAGGGTCGGTGCGGGGGCAAGCGATCCGTCTCCTTCTCGCTGAACACGTCGGCGAAGGATGTCAGCTCCGGAGGCAAGGAGACGTTCGGGGCAGAGACGTCCTGGCCGGCACAGGTGTGGCGAAGGTGGTCGACACACTGCAGGCTGGGGAACGAGATGGCATTTCTCGACCACGCCACCTGAGGGTCGTGCGCCCGAAGCCAGGCCATCCCCAGGACCAAGGGGAAATGCAGGTCCGCCGTCACATAAAACTGGATCGCCTCCTCATGGTTCCCAATGGCAAGGCGCAAGGGCTGAGTAGCGAAGTTGATGGGCCCCGCCACAAGTTCCCGCCCATCAATAGTTTCGACCCTCAACGGAGGGTCCACTGGAACCAAGGGAACCTTGTAATGGGCCACAAAGGCCTGGTCCATAAAGTTCGTGGTGGCCCCCGAGTCCACCAGCGCGTGCGCCTGGAGCCCCTCCGACCGGTTAGCCAACAACACCCGGGTGTTCAAAATCAGGTGCCGAGGGGGCTCAGAGTCCACAGCCGCCGCCTCCGGCGGGGCATGGTCACCTGCCTGACCCAGAGTTTCCCCTAAGCCAGGCCTGACCCGTTTCCCGGCTGGTCACGCCGAGGCTCCGGAACAGGCTTGAGCGATCCACTCCGCTTCCGGGGACACGAGGCGGCGAAATGTCCAGCCTCGCCGCAATAGAGGCACAACCCCCCTTGGCGTCTCCGCATCCGCTCCTGGGCCGTCAGTTGAGGTCTGGCTGCTCCGAGCTCCATGGGCTCCTCAGCCGTCGCCACCAAACGCGGTACGGTCCGGGGCGCTGTTGGTACGAAACGCGGGGGTGCCGGCACTGTCGGTGGTTCCGAAAGAGCCCTACGGGGCCGTCGCCGTTGTAGGCGGGCATCGATGCGCAGGCATTGGGTCACCAGCGCATCCAGGGTCTGTGGCGCCTCCACCCGAACCAGCTCGTCCTGCATCTCATCGCAGAGGCCGTCCTGGAAGGCATCCATCAGCGCCGCCTCATTCCAGGCCGAATCCTGGCCTAGCAATCGGAACTCCGCAATATAGTCCTGCAGGGGGCGCTTGCCTTGGCGGAGGTCTTTGATGCACCTCGCTGCCGTCTGCACCCGGAGGGGGTCCTCAAACATGGTGCGCAGGTGTTGCAAAAAGCCCTGATAGTCCAGAAGCAAGGGGCTGTCTTGCAGCAACAGGGGCGTGGCCCATCGGGCGGCAGTGCCAGAGAGGGAGCTGATAATAAAAGCCACCCGAACCCGGTCATCTGGAAAATCCTCCGGCCGCATTGCCATGTACAGCTGGCACTGTCCCAAGAAGGCCGGGAACATTTCCTGCTGTCCAGAAAACTTCTCTGGCATGTTCACTGGGCATCTTGGACGGGGAAGGGGAGCAGGTGGAGCTGCTACAGGAGCATTTCTCAAAGCAAGTTGTGCAGTTAGCTGTGCTACTTGCTGTTGCAGAAGTTGATTGGTCTCCAGCATCTGCTGTACCTGCTGCTGCAGCTGTTGGTCCATCGTGGGTTAACGATGGAGTTTTGGGTGACGAACAAGATGATCTGTCCCCCCCCTTCAGAGACCCACAAAAACACAGCCAGCCGAGGGTTAAGAATCACTTGGCACACTCCGCAGTTCTTATCTCAACCTTGGCAGCGATATGCACACCGTCTGCCAAGGACTTTATTGGTTTACACAAACAAGAAAATCACCTACGTAGCTTTGCCGTTCATCCAGCTTCCAAGACTACGAGGTTGCTCCGTTTGTTTAGCTTTGTTCGTCACGAACTTCGTGACCCACCGTACTGTCTTATATAGATATGTTTCTGGGTGTGGTCCAGTGAGTCATTGATCCTGTGACTCCAATCCAATGACTCAGGATTTCCTCATACGCCGCAGCTGCAGTACCCTTTTCTCTCGCCTTCTTTGGCGTGCATCCAGGAATGACGTCTCTCCCTCACTCTCATCTGAGACACCTGTTTCCCCACTACTTGGCTCTCTTTCAGCTGGCACCTGAGCCGGTGCCAGAGGGGGAGGGCTGGGAGATCTGGCTGGCTCCTCTTCCTCCTGCTCAGAGCTGCCTTCCTCCAAAGGGATAGGCTCAGAGGACGGGGCCACAACACAACCTCTCATTGGCTTTCTTGATGAATTAGATTTCAACATTTCAGTCAATGTCTGTGCTCAAATTTCATACAGACGTTCTTTGTTCCTGACCTGACTGTCAATCTTCTCTTCAATTAAAGATTGCTTTTAGGACAATCCCTCCTTAGAGATGATAGATAGATAGATAGATAGATAGATAGATAGATAGATAGATAGATAGAAGAGAAAGAGAGAGAGAGATGGAAGCCAGTGTAAAATTCCACAGATCTGCCTGAGAAGTGCCAAACTGCAAGCATTCTAGCAACTGCAAAAAGTGGAACCTAATTATAAACATTTAAAAATAGGAACTTTCAGCAAGAGAGGTGTGCAGTAATTATAATAAATGGATACCATTAAGCAAGTGATCTTCATATGCAAGGTGTAACAGAGTCCAGTGCATAAAAATATATTTGCAGCTAATAGCCATATCATTTTTCAAAAGAGATTAATAAAATATTCTGTTTCTGTAATAAAATTTGGGGAATTTTTTCAGAAGTGATGAAAGTGTGCGTGAGAGGGAGGGAGGAAGATATATATATATATATATGTGTGTGTGTGTGTGTGTGTGTGTGTGTGTGTGTGTCTTTGGTTATTCGGGTCTTCTCCCGCGTAGAATTGGAAGTATCTTGGCAACGTTTCGACGAAGTCTCATTCGTCATCACAGGCTGGTGTTCTCGGCTTCGTTCTTCCAGGAGCAATGTGAGATTGCAGCTGACCCTTCCTTTTAACTACTAGTGGGGGTGTGAGCTGATTGGGTGTGAGCTTGTCTGTGTTCTGATTGGGTGGAGGTGTGTTCTGATTGGTTGGGGGCTTGGCTGTGCTCTGATTGGATGGGGGGTTGGTTGTGCTCTGATTGGCTGGGGGTGTGTTCTGTTTGGGTGGGGGCTCCACCCAATCAGAACACAGCCAAGCTCCCACCCAATCAGCTCACACCCCCACTAGCAGTTAAAAGGAAGGGACAACGGCAATCTCACATTGCTTCTGGAAGCACGAAGCCAAGAACACCAGCCTGAAGATGACGAATGAGACTTCGTCGAAACGTCACCAACATAGTTCCAATTCTATGTGGGAGAAGACCCGAATAACCAAAGACCTACATACAAATACCCGCGAAAACCTCAGAAAACATATATATATATATATATATATATATATATATATATATATATATATATATATATATATATATATATATATATATATATATTTGTTTTGCTGACCCTTCCTTTTAACTACTAGTGGGGGTGTGAGCTGATTGGGTGGGAGCTTGTCTGTGTTCTGATTGGGTGGAGGTGTGTTCTGATTGGTTGGGGGCTTGGCTGTGCTCTGATTGGGTGGGGGGTTGGTTGTGCTCTGATTGGCTGGGGGTGTGTTCTGTTTGGGTGGGGGCTTGGTTGTGCTCGGCTTAGTCTGAGTTGCAGGGGGATTTGAGCTGGTGAGCTGCATTGTTGTTGTTTGGCTTCGGGTTTGTGGTCTTGAGGGCTTTTCATGGAGGGTGTTGGTCTGCTTCATGTATGGATTGGAGGGGTTAAAAGTGGCTAATGATGCAGCTGTGGTCTGGCTTCTGGTCCTTGGTCGTGCCTCATTATCAGTGTGGGTTTGAGTCTGCTTTCTGCGTGGATGTGTGGTGGTGACCTCCTGTGTAGTTCTTGTGAGTGTGGGTCTGGTGTCATTCATCGTGTTGGGGACTCGTTTGTCAATAAGAGCGGGTTTCCAAATGGCTGGCAGGTGGGAGGTATCGTCTCGTTTGTTCATGCTGTGTGGACGTTTTTCTATCTCGATGGCTTCTCTGATTATTCTGTCATTAAAGTGTTCAGTTTTGGCGATAGTTTTGGTCTTTTTAAAGTCAATTTCATGTCCTGTGGCTTTTAAGTGTTGGACCAGGGAAGAAGTTGGTTCCTCTTTTTTGACTGAGTTTTTGTGTTCTTCAATGCGTGCACTTATTCTTCTGTTTGTCCGATGTATGTGGTGGGGCAGGCGGTGCATGGGATTTCATATACTCCTTGATTTTCTAACTCAATTTTGTCTTTGGGGTTCCTCAGAATGGTGGATATTTTTCGGTTTGTGCAGAATGCTGTCTTGATGTTATGTTTCTGGAGGATTTTGCTTATTCTGTCTGTGGTGCCTTTTATGTATGGGAGGAGGGCTTTGCCATTTTCTTGTTCTCTGTCTTGAATTTTAGTGGGGGTTTCTTTTTGGATTAGGTTGGTAATCTTATTTCTTTGGAATCCATTGGATGTTAGTACGTTAGTGAGAGTGTGTAGTTCGGTTTTTAGGTGTTGTTCATCAGCTAATCGTTTAGTTCTGTAGATGAGTGTCTTGGCTACCGAGTTGATCTGGGCTGGGTGGTGGTGTGAGAGTGCATGCAGATAGCGGTTTGTGTGTGTTTTCTTCTGGTAGATAGTGTGTCCTAGGGAGCCATCGGATTTCCTGTAGACTAAGACATCCAGGAAGGGAAGTTGGTTGTTTGCTTCCATTTCCATGGTGAACTGTATTTTGGGGTGTAGGCTGTTGAGGTGTGTGAGGAAGTTGTCCAGTTTTTCTTTCCCATGTGGCCAGATTATGAAGGTGTCGTCTACGTATCTGAGCCAGAGTTTCGGTTTGTGATCGGATTTTTCTAGAGCTTGGGTTTTGAAGTGCTCCATATAGAGGTTGGCAATGACAGGTGAGAGGGGTGATCCCATGGGTCCTCCTTCTATTTGTTTGTATTTTTGTCCGTTATAGATGAAATATGTGTTGGATAGGCAGTGGTTGGTCAGATCAAGGATGTGCTTGGGGGGGTTATATTTGTTTTGGATATATATATATATATATATATATATATATATATATATATATATATATATATATATATGTTTTCTGAGGTTTTCGTGGGTGTTTGTATGTAGGTCTTTGGTTATTTGGGTCTTCTCCCACGTAGAATTGGAAGTATCTTGGCGACGTTTCGACGAAGTCTCATTCGTCATCTTCAGGCTGGTGTTCTCGGCTTCGTTCTTCCAGGAGCAATGTGAGATTGCAGCTGACCCTTCCTTTTAACTACTAGTGGGGGTGTGAGCTGATTGGGTGGGAGCTTGTCTGTGTTCTGATTGGGTGGAGGTGTGTTCTGATTGGTTGGGGGCTTGGCTGTGCTCTGATTGGATGGGGGTTGGTTGTGCTCTGATTGGCTGGGGGTGTGTTCTGTTTGGGTGGGGGCTTGATTGTGCTCGGCTTAGTCTGAGTTGCAGGGGGATTTGAGCTGGTGAGCTGCATTGTTGTTGTTTGGCTTCGGGTTTGTGGTCTTGAGGGCTTTTCATGGAGGGTGTTGGTCTGATTCATGTATGGATTGGAGGGGTTAAAAGTGGCTAATGATGCAGCTGCGATCTGGCTTCTGGTCCTTGGTCGTGCCTCATTATCAGTGTGGGTTTGAGTCTGCTTTCTGCGTGGATGTGTGGTGGTGACATCCTGTGTGGCTCTTCTGAGTGTGGGTCTGGTGTCATTCATCGTGTTGGGGACTCGTTTGTCAATAAGGGCGGGTTTCCAAATGGCTGGCAGGCGGGAGGTATCGTCTCGTTTGTTCATGCTGTGTGGGCGTTTTTCTATCTCGATGGCTTCTCTGATTATTCTGTCATTAAAGTGTTCAGTTTTGGCGATAGTTCTGGTCTTTTTAAAGTCAATTTCATGTCCTGTGGCTTTTAAGTGTTGGACCAGGGAAGAAGTTGGTTTCTCTTTTTTGACTGAGTTTTTGTGTTCTTCAATGCGTGCACTTATTCTTCTGTTTGTTTGTCTGATGTATGTGGTAGGGCAGGCGGTGCATGGGATTTCATATACTCCTTGATTTTCTAACTCAATTTTGTCTTTGGGGTTCCTTAGGATGGTGGATATTTTTCGGTTTGTGCAGAATGCTGTCTTGATGTTATGTTTCTGGAGGATTTTGCTTATTCTGTCTGTGGTGCCTTTTATGTATGGCAGGAGGGCTTTGCCGTTTTCTTGTTCTCTGTCTTGAATTTTAGTGGGGGTTTCTTTTTGGATTAGGTTGGTAATCTTATTTCTTTGGAATCCATTGGATGTTAGTACGTTAGTGAGAGTGTGTGTCCTAGGGAGCCATCGGGTTTCCTGTAGACTAAGACATCCAGGAAGGGAAGTTGGTTGTTTGCTTCCATTTCCATGGTGAACTGTATTTTGGGGTGTAGGCTGTTGAGGTGTGTGAGGAAGTTGTCCAGTTTTTCTTTCCCATGTGGCCAGATTATGAAGGTGTCGTCTACGTATCTGAGCCAGAGTTTCGGTTTGTGATCGGATTTTTCTAGAGCTTGGGTTTTGAAGTGCTCCATATAGAGGTTGGCAATGACAGGTGAGAGGGGTGATCCCATGGGTGCTCCTTCTATTTGTTTGTATTTTTGTCCATTATAGATGAAATATGTGTTGGATAGGCAGTGGTTGGTCAGATCAAGGATGTGCTTGGGGGGGTTATATTTGTTTTGGATAACTGTCAAGGCTTCTTTGATTGGTACTTGGGTAAAGAGGGATATGACATCGAAGCTCACGAGTAGGTCACTGGGCTGTAAGTTTTGTTTCTTTATGATGTCTATGAACTGGAATGAGTTTTTTACGTGCGAGGTGATGGATTCTGCATAGGGCTGTAGTTGTTTGGCGAGAAATTTGGCTAGGTTTTGTAGAGGTGAGCCTATGGAGCTGACTATGGGTCTGAGTGGGGTTCCTTCTTTGTGTATCTTGGGGAGACCATAGAGCTTAGGGCATCTGGATGATTTCTCTCAGGGAATGATTCTTTGCTGGATCTCTTCGCTGATGGGGGAGACTTTTATTTTGGATCTGGTGGTTTTTTCCAGGTAGGTGGTGGAGTCTGTGTTATGCACTGTTTGTTTCATGTGTGGCTGTGAGGGTGGAGGGGTTTGTTTCTGGCATTCTTGTAGTCTTCGGAGTTTGTTGGTGTGTGTGTCTGTCTTGAGGGTGGTCTGTGTTTCGGCTCTCCAGACTGCAAGTTGCTTGGATTTGTCTCAAAGTGCAGGGTGGATCTTGTTGCTGAGTTTGAGGTGAAGTGTGAGGAGATCCTTGTTGATACGGCCTAGGAGGAATCTTTTTGTGTGGAGTTCATTTCTGATTAGGGCCAGTTCTGTTCTTTTCAGTATGCGTTTGGTGGCTGCAGAATTGGCCGAGCACATCCAAGCCCCCACCCAAACAGAACACACCCCCAGCCAATCAGAGCACAACCAACCCCCCACCCAAACAGAACACACCCCTAGCCAATCAGAGCACAACCAACCCCCCATCCAATCAGAGCACAGCCAAGCCCCCAACCAATCAGAACACACCTCCACCCAATCAGAACACAGACAAGCTCCCACCCAATCAGCTCACACCCCCACTAGTAGTTAAAAGGAAGGGTCAGCTGCAATCTCACATTGCTCCTGGAAGAACGAAGCCGAGAACACCAGCCTGAAGATGACGAATGAGACTTCGTCGAAACGTCGCCAAGATACTTCCAATTCTACGCGGGAGAAGACCCGGATAACCAAAGACCTACATATATATATATAGATAGAGAGAGAGAGAGAGAGAGAGAGAGAGAGAGAGAGAGAAATAGAAGAGAGAGGAGAAGATAGAAAAAGAAAGAGAAAGAGAAGGACAAGGAGAGAAAGAGGGAGAGAGAGAAAGAGTGGGAGAGGGAGAGAGAGGGAATGGTGAGAAAGAGGAGAGAGGGAAAAGAGAGAAAGAGAGAAGGGAGAGAAATAGAGAGACATAAAAGAGAGAGGGAGGTAAAGAAAGAAAGAGAAGGAGAGAGAGAAAGAGAAGGAGAGCAAAAGGGAGATATAGAAAGAGAGGGGGAGAGAGAGAAAGGGAGGGAAAGAGAGAGAAAGAGAGAAGGGACAGTGTGAGAAATAGAAGAAGAGATAAAGAAAGAAAGAGAACGAGAGAGAGAAAGAGAAAGAGATGGAGAGCAAGAGGGAGATATAGAAAGAGAAGAAGAAAGAAAGGGAGAGGGAGGGAGGGAAAGAGAGAAAGAGGAGAAAGAGAGAAAGAAAATGATACATAGGCAAAGAGAACAATGTTGATTTTCATTTCACAGCTCTTTTCAAAGTGTGAAACTAGTTATTAACCTAAAGCATGTGGTTCATTGTGTGTTCCATATTATGAACACTTTTAAAGAAAAATGTGTAATTTGGGATGCCACCTCTCTTACACTTCACATGAAGCCTTTGTTCCAGTTAATTAGTTGGCAGCGGAAAGGAAAAAAAAAACAACGAGCATTTTATTCCCACTTATTTTAGATGCTCATACATTGGGAGCAAACACACAGCTTTTGCTTTTGTCAATGACACATATGCACCCACCCATCAGAGGAGACTTTGTTTCACCAATACTGTGCATCAGGGAGGGAAAGTAAATGAGATCCAGGATGCACACTACACTGGTAGGTGAAATTAAAATAGGTTATGTGTCAGTCCTAAAAATCCAAGAAAAACACACTGAGTTTCTCCAAAGCAGTTTCCTTACCTATAAACAGAATCTTACCAAATTAAAGCAACTACTTGCATCATTAAGTTCTAATCTGAGAATGTCTAGGGAAGAATCATCTTAATTCTCTTTCTGTCAACTCTGTAAGCTTCTCTTTCTCTTGGTCCTCTGGAATGCAGCCCCTCCTTCCTGGGAATCCAGACTGCATTCCACCACACCTTGTCATTAACACTTGTCATTAAGAAGAACATAGAAAGGTCAGTTTCGTATTTTAATGGAGAAGATTCTTAAAATGAATAAAAGATTCTTAAAATGAGGACCCAGTTTGTGGAGGCAATAAGCTGACTTTGTATAAATATACAAAAATATGAAGGCTATTGCTTAATGCATTGTAAGCTGCCCTGAGTCTCCAGAGAAGGGTGGCATATAAATCATTTTTTTAAAAAAACTGAAACCAGAGACTTTTCATTTAGGACTACTGGACAAGGAGCTTGAAAAAAAAATCTGGAACTTTATTATTGTAAATGCTGACTGCAGCAAGAATTCTTTATGCACAAAAATGGAAAAATAGGTTAATCCTCACAAGAGAAGAATGGATGGGAAAATGAATGGAACTTGCAGAGATGCAACAATCACATGACCCCAACCCATGGGGATTCTGCAATGGTTTTAAGTGTGAAAAATGGACATAAGTCACTTTTTCAGTGCTGTTGTAACTTTGTGAACAGTCACTAAGCAAATGGTATAAATCAAGGCCTACCTGCACTCTAACTGAAGAAACGCCATCACTTCCCCAACGGGAGGCATTTGGGGCAATTCCTGGTAGGGTCTGATCGTTTCACTTGTGTTTTACATTCTGCAAATCAGAAATGGTGTAGGGTTTCCTGCTTGAGCAGTGTGTGTGTGTACTAGATGACTACAAGGTCCCTTCCAACTCTGTTAATCTGTTAAATCTATAATTTTGACAGATTTTGACAGATTTCTAATGTGATTCTGTGAAAATCTAGCCGAACTTAAGGAACTCTAAACTCCACTGGACCTGTATCCAGATAAATAGATTGTTGCCTTTGAAAAACCTATGGAAGGCACTGGGACTTCCTTAAACAATAGATTTGTAACTCTAATGTGAAAAAGGTCTGGATGAAAAAGTTATAACAAATACAGCTGTTTTGCAAAGTACCCATAGAGTTTTATGAGTAGAGTGATTATTGCTGGTCTGTCTGCATGAGACATTTCTTTCTTTTGCAGTCATCTTTCTCTCCCGCTTTAAATATGTTATAAAGTTGAAGATGAACTGTTGGCTAAAGTACCCTACTTTTCAGACTATAAGATGCACTCCCCTCCCCCCCAAAAAAGTGGGTGGAAATGTCTGTGTGTCTTATAGAGCAAATACTGCGACAGGGGGAGGGGGTTTAGTGCAGCACTGATCAGCTGTTCTAGGTATTGGGCATTGCTGCCACCACCTATAACCACTGCTGCCACCCGTTCGTGGCGATTGCAGCGGGCCACGGTGAACAAGCCGTGGGGGCGGTGAATGGCTGGCAGAGGCAGATTTTTTTCTTGTTTTCCTCCTCTAAAGCTAATGTGTGTCTTATAGTCAGAAAAATACAGTAATTGTTTATTAATAAAGCCAACCCATTTTTAGCACTTAAAATGGTGATTATAATTTTTGGAAAGGAAGATCAAGAAGGCAGTGACAATGCAAAACCTCTTATATTCTATTTACTTGTGGGTTGTTTTGGTTTACCTTTTTATATTTGAGGGGCTGCCAGAGAGAGGAGGGGAACAATCTATTTTCCAAAGGCCAGACAAGGAATAATGGATGGAAACTGAACAAGGAGAGATTCAACCTAAAAATGAGGAATGTCCTGGCAGTGAGAACAATCAAACCATGGAACAGAAGTTGCCTTTGGAAGTTGTGGGAGCTTCATCACTGGAGGCTTTCAAGATGAGCCTGGACTGTCCTCTGTCAGAAATGGCTTAGGGCAAGGGTGAAATGGTCCTGGTTCAGACCAGATCACCTGATCCAGTAGCGATGGAGGCAGGTGGTTCAGAGAACTGGTAGCAAAAATCCCTGCCCCTCCCCCCCCATGCCCAGTTGAGCCACATGATCATCAGAGGCTTTTTTTTCCTTTTAAAAGCATTTTTTCTACAACCTCTTCAGCAGGAAAAAATGCATTTAAAAGGGATTTTAAAAGTAAAAAAAAAATGGCCACGCCCACCCCATCACATTACCCCACCACCACCACCAAGCCACGCCCACAAAACCGGTAGTAACAAATTTTAGATTTCACCACTGGTTTAGGGTCTTCTGCTTGCATGTGGGTTGGACTAGATGACTTACGAGGTCTCTTCCAACTCTGTTATTCTGTTATTATTATCTTAAAGAATTCTCAAGTTTCCAAAGCAGGGGATATTCAACTGCATTAAAAAATAAGGAAAAATAATTCATATATATATAAAAAATATAACAATGTGCTTTTCAATCATTTCTGCAGTTTTCACTTTTTTCCTGATTAGCAAACCCTTCCAAACATTTCAAGTGCAATTTTCCTCAGCCAGAAAACAAAATGTTTACGAAAGTCTAGCTTAAGCACTCCAAAACTATGAAGAGTTTCATCAAAGAAAATCCCACTGAGAGCAGTATCTTTTTTCTTTTAAGATCCTGAGGGATATATTGAAATACCATAAAAAATATATCTCAGCACCAGCTTCCTTTCCCATTTCTGGCTGCCTTACCGCTCCATCATAGTAGATTAATTCAACAAAACAGATTGTTTTGTGATGGACTGTTTTCCTTAGCAAAAATTTAAGGAAGTTGAAAACAATTCTGTGCTTTATTTTAGTTTTTTTTTCATTCAAGAGCGTTCATCATGAAAACAAGTTTCTTGAGTTCTAAGTAAATCTTGTAATTTTGAATTGGTAAGATGGCACTGAAATGCAAACTCAGTTCAAGGTTTTGTTTTAATTTACCTCTCTTGGAATAAACCAATTCAACCAGTAAAAAGACTCCAGAAAAATCAGGAAAAGTCATATTCTTTAAGAAAAATAGATGGGACCATCTCTTAACTTTGAACTTCTTCTTTTTCAATTGCTAAGTAGAACATGGTCATTATCTTTGGTAGAACAACTAGGACTCTATAGCAACCTCCTTCCTTATAAATATCCGCAAACATTCTCTATTGTGGAGGACAGAGAACAGAACAATGTTTGACACAGAACCTCCTTGCTATCTCTTTTCTAGAGAGGAAATGCTATCCTACCAAGAATGTTGAAATAAAAATTATTTTCTATATGGAGCAGGAATGAATCACTATGGTCTTTAGCCACATTTCTCTCTCTCTCTCTCTCTCTCTCTCTCTCTCTCTCTCTCTCTCTCTCTCTCCTTCTTTTCTTCTCTTTTTTTTCTCTCAACATTACTCAGATAAGTAGAAGAAAATGTATTCTAGGTTCATTAGAGAAAGCTCTGATTTTCTTCATGGGAAGAAAGTTTGATTGCATTTACAAGTCATTTTAACTTCTCTGATTAGATCTTTTCATGGATTTGTTTGATCCACTACGATCTCTGGTAGTGGATTTTGTAGTTAGAAAGGTTAGATGAGATACCAAGATAACTTTCAACCATTCTATGATTTCAGGAAGCTATGACGATATCTTACATTAGCAAATTCTCTGTGTTACAGACACACAGTGTGAATTAATTCAACTATTGGACATGCCAACATCAATAATTAAAAGAAGGGATAATATTGATTTAATTGACCTTTGTTTCCTCTCTCCTCTGAGTTTACCGTCAGCACAGTATAATTTTTTTGTTGACAACATCGATGCACTCAATGATATATTTTCTTGACATGGTTTTAATTATTTAGTGATGGAAAAGCAAAAGGATTGGCATGTTGTGTGGGTATTGAATTGTCTAAAGGTTAATTGGGTAACTTGATAAAAGATAAGATATCATATTACTGCCATTGATGAGGTACTCAGTTGCTGATTCCTGTCCCTTACCATTCACAGCTTTTCTCTAGGTAGCCACTTACAGAGAACTTCATCTGCTGTGTTTAACTGGGTACTTGTGCTAATTTGAAAATAACTGTTTATTCTAGAAGTATAGAGAAGAAAGCCCAATCTGAGTACTGGGGAACATGGAGAAAATGGAAAATACGAATACATGGCTAAGTTAGACGCATTTCTGAAATCATGAATATTTGGGGTGCACAATTGATTGTTCGGGCACAAACAATCAGAATGAGTACCTGACTTCTCATCTCCCACAGCAATAAAACCTCTAGATACTGCTGTCTTGTGGTCTCCTTGTGAGGAGCACTTGTGGGCAATCTCAATGCTTCTCCTTGTCCAGAGAGGAATTAAAGAACCATTCTACTCACTGACATTGACTGAGCCTGGAAGTCAGGAATAGGTTACTCATTCTCATCTCCATATCTAATCCCTGTTGTCTACAAAAATGAACTCATGAGTTCTGTATATTAGAGGGAGAGGGAGAGGGAGAGGGAGAGGGAGTGTTCCAACAGAGTTGGAAGGGACTTTGCCAATCCTCTGCTCAAGCAGGAGATCCTATACCATTTCAAACAAGTGACTGTCCAGTCTCTTCTTAAAAGCCTCCAGTGATTGAGCACTACAACTTCTGGAGACAAGCCGTTTTACTGATTAATTGTTCTCAATATCATGAAATTTCAACTTAGTTCTAGGTCTAATTCTAGCTTCTCTGCTTGATAAAGTTTCCACCCATTGCTTCTTGTCTTGCCTTCAGGTGCTTTGGAAAATAGGTTGGACCCCCCCTCCCTCTTCTTTGTGGCAGTCCCTCAAATATTGGAAAATTGCTATCATGTCACCCGTAGTCCTTCTTCTCACTAGATTAGCCGTACCCAATTCTTGCAACTGTTCTTCATATATTTTAGCCTCCAGGCTCCTAATCATCTCTGTTGCTTTTCTATGCAGTCTTTGAGCCTTTCTATTTTCCAATGTTTCCTGTTACTTCTCCACCGGAATATCAAGTTGGTTAAGTACAGCTTCCTACTGTTTCCTGAATGGCAACAGTTTTGCTATCTCACTCTTACTTATAGTGCAGCATAATCACACACATTTCCCTCGTATGATTCTACAACCACAAGCAAATCCAGCGAGGGCAGATCATGAGCATAATGTTGCCTTGAGGAACCTCAGAAATTTCACCTCTGCCAAGGAAGATTTCAGTCTGATAGTTTAAGTGGCTGCTGCATAAAGGCAGGAATCAATAAAATATTCCCTGTAATTTGTGCAGCCACAAGGTGGGTCAAAAGGGAGACAGTTTGTAAGGAAGTCACCTGTAGGGTTAACATTTTGCTATTATGTTCATAGCATTCCAATTAAATCAAATGGGAAAGAAAAACCATGAAATGAATGCCAACGTTGGAAGAAGTGGATATTAACATGTGTAATCAGATCGTTTATTATACAGATGTATTTAATGCCTGCAATTCATTGCTAGCAAGATTTTCAACTTTGAAAATTCCCCTTCTATTTCAGTGACATCGTTGCCATGGATGGTTATGAAAGAGTGTAATTCTTTTGAGTCAATGGATTATAGGATCCCTAGAAGATTCAACTGCCAATGTGCTAGAGGAACTTTGGAGACTATAATTTTTCATGTTGGGAACAGCTATCAGCATTTTCTATCAGTTAGAACAAGAATTGTTCTCCTCCCCACCCAGTGACTTCATACTTTCATTTGCAATGTTATTTTTGGAAATAATCAAATGTATAATAATTTTTAAAAGAAAAAGTCAATCAACCACCAGCCCCAAAAGACTTTGCCACCAAAATTCAGCCATTTTGCTGCCAAATTCCACTGACATTAACCGTAGAGTAGCAAAAAGGTTGCTCAATTCTATTTTTTCACATTTACTTTAAACATTTAATGCCATATAAAAAGAAACCTGTCTTTAAAATGCTTAGGCACACATCTTTTTAGTGTCTATAGCACTGGTGATATTTATACAGATAAGTCCTTGCTTAGCAACCATATGAGGTTCTGATAGACCCTCCCCACAACAGATGGTACTTATGACGTGGATTTGAAGTTCTGATATCCCAACCCTTCTGAGTCACATGATCACATTTTGGACTCATTTTAGTTTAATGAGTGCTGTGTTTGCTTAACATCTACTGCAAAGAAAATGCTATAAAATTGGGTTCATCATATGATGTCCTACATAATGACAGGCATGACTTATGACTGTAATTCTGGACTCAATTAGGGTCCTACATCAAGGATTACATGCACTGCTGGTGACCCTCTATGTTCCTGTTGAATTCTCAGCAATGCTTGAGAGAATGTCGAGCTTATAGGGAGACTTAAATGTTCTAATTTAATTGTACATTTCCGTTTTCCTTTCTACTAGGAGATGGACAACCTACAAGAAGGGTTTCTATGGAGGTTCTCAGTCATCCATGCCATGGTTGTCCCAAAGATGCTTTTTCAAAAAGCAACTGGACATATTTTGTTTTTCCTTAAAGACATTCACTTCTCATCCAAGTTGCTTCTTTGGGACTATGAGAAGGATGTTTTTCAAGAGAAGTGTAGCAACAAAAATGATCACATTTCAAATCAGATGATGCTGGGTCCATGTACTCTAGAGATTGTCCCATACTTAGTTAGAGATACCAAAAAATGCATCTATATCTTTTTCATGCAAAGCACAAAAAGCATCTCAAGAACATGCAACACAACGAAGAAAGTAGGCAGAAACGTCCTGCTACTCGTTGTCTGTAGATAATCTTGCCAACGTTTTCATCCTCTGGGGAATAAAGGATTTTAATAGCCGATTACATGACATCCAGCAGCATGGGCTTTTTTTCCCTAAGGAGGAACTGCTACTGGAAATCTAAGAACTTCAGTAGTTTTGGGTCAATTGACTTCTAATCAGAGCTCTTGTTAATTCCAATTTGGTTTGCAAGAATGCACACAGAGCTTTTTGCAGTCACTTCACTAACTGTGGTTAATTTCTTTTTTCTCAGCAGACAAGAGTTCTTATAAGATTGCAGTGGTATATAAAAATGATAAATACGTAAACAAATGAGCAGAAAGTAAACTGACCACTCCATAGCCCTAAGGAGAGATGAATTATCTGCTTTACTTTCTTTCACATTCAAACTTCCGGGCTTCATCCTCTATTTTTTAATGAAGAAATATGCTGATTATTTTAATCCTTGACCAAAGAGAAAATATCTCCTGTCTCCCATAGAAGCTATCATTAAAAAGAAGGTTTTGGACACATTAAATCCAAAGTTTAATCATGTAACATGGGATTTTTCACTATTCCAATGTTAAAGCTTGATCTATGTAGTTTTTAATTAGTATCAGAGTTGTGCAAACTGGATCTAATTTGGATGTTCATAAACATTCCAAAAATTCTTCTTATTTGCCTGAGATGCCCAAATTTTTGTGAGCGAATCTCTGCACTGAATTTGATTCAAAACACTTGCACAAAACACTAAAACACTTGCACAAAAACCCTTTAATTTAGTCTTTGGACCAACATCATTTCATTCAATCACTGTGATGCTCCTAATGTGAAAAAATATATTTAGCAAGTGTAGCCAATACAAACTACAACATCTCTACAGAGTCCTCTACAGAGGACTATAGACATTTTAAAGGTCCCATTTGGCTAATGAGTGTACTATTACTTTAACTACAATAAAAAAAACCCTTCCTTTCTATGACCCTATAATCCCTTAATTCGGCATAGAGTCGGGGCAACTGGATGGAGTCAAGTGTTTACTGGCTGGATGCCCTTCCTGCATGAAGTTCACAGCAGACATTTTTTCTTTGCTCCTGAGGAGAGAAACATCTGAGGGGTCCTTGGTGCTTTCTGAACTTGCTTGTTTTCTTGAAAATGTTTCATTATCCTAACTGGTTAGGGTAATAAAACATTTGCTAGCACTGATGAAGTTACCAGCTTCCATGCTGCTCCTGATTGTTAGATGAAAAGCTTACACTGAATTGGAAACTCATCTTCAAGTCAGGGAATGGTACCCAAAGCCAAAATTATGCTTTAATTCATAAACCTTTGAATATGTGTATGTCAACCCCTCTCTACATTTATCCTAATGCCATCATTCTTTTCTTTTCCTTTCTGAATCACAAGAAGCAACGTCATCCTTGATCTTAGTACATAAACACCTGAGTCTGAGTTAAACACAAACCGAGGATGTTTGGCATATTGTAGGAGGTTAACAAAACCTATCTTCACATTAGCAATTAGATCATTAGTATGAATAATTCAGGATTCTAGGTTTCTCATTTCATTGTAATAGCAATGCTGGTATTTTATATATATTTATCTTCCTTTCTCCTTGCCATATGTCACAGCTTATGTTACCTTACTTGGATATTCTGCTTTCTTCCTTTGGGAGGGTGCACCTCTGAAACATTTATCAAGTTGGCTGATAATGTCTTGATTCCCTTTTGATCAACTACAACAGCTCTAGAATAACAGACTATTCAGAAAGATGAACAGACGTAAACAATTATTCAGAATTAGAGTGAAGCAATGCACTGCTGGAAGAATGAAAGTATTTGTGAATAAAGAGGAGGTGAAATCAATCTAGGAAATTACATTTTTATATATTATTGAAGAGGGAATCTTGAAAATGGCCATAGTTGCAGAAAGAATTTTCTTTCTTTCTTTCTTTCTTTCTTTCTTTCTTTCTTTTCTTTCTTTCTGTATCCCACCATTTTTATATTTACAGATAACTCAAGGCAGGAAACATATCAACACACCTTCTGTCTATTTTACCCACAAAACCTTGTGAGGTGAATTGGGCTGAGAGAGAGTGACTGGCCCAAAGTCAGCTGGCTTTCATAGCTAAGGTGGGTCTAGAATTCACCATCTACTGGTGATTGGCACAAAGTCACACAACAGGTTTTCATTGCTAAGGCAGAACTTGAACTCACGATCTCTCACTTTCTAGCCTGGTGCTTTAACCCCTAGACCAAGCTGGTTCCCTAGTTTTATGAACTAGATTATGGACTTCCCAAAATTTTAGCATTACTGGAAGATATCCGATTGCCATACAACAAGGTAGACAATGACTGTGAGTGTGTGCTGAACTTTCAAATTTGGTCCTAATTGACTAGCTATGTGGCCTTTCACCAAGCTTAAGGCCTAATGAGACCTTCCTTATTAATATTTGACTGGTAGAACACCACCAAAGAAGTCCAGGGCTTTAGGACGAACTCAGAAATTGAGACACAATCTAGAAGACAACAATGATAAACCATTTCCATATTGTTCAAAAGAAAACTGATGGTTGCATTCATGAGTAAATCCTTGGTGCTGTCTGTGTTTGGTTGTTTTCTTGCAGATGTTTCATTAGCAATGATGTTACCTAATTTGGTAATGAAATGTGTACAAGAAAAAACTGAGCTCAGAGAAAAACAAGGACTCCTTATGTCAACCTTGAACTACAAATATTTTCCTGTATTGCTTGTACTCATGTAGACATGGGAGTTGATTTCATCTTGAGGACACTTTGCCATAACATCTACTCCATTCCATTCCATTCAATCAAGCAATTGTTATTGTTGTTGTTGTTGTTTTCAGAAACTTTCTGAAAGTTCCCTCCTTCCCACTTTGATGTTCCTTCCAGAATTATTCCAGAATTGGTCTGGGCATGGTATGCAGCCTTATTCCATTTGTCAAGCATTCCATATGTCATCCTTTCATCAACTTTGACAAATCTCATGGGTTGTCACAACCAGGAAGGTTAAATTTAAGGTTACATTAGCCAACATGACTAAAGACCCCATGAAGCAGAAGGAGGAAAAATGGTCATAAACAGAAACTTAAATAAAGCTCTTCTTGATGTACCATATACATTTATTAAATAACTCATTATCGTGGCATCCAACTTATTCTGATGTTTCTCTAGGCAGTCTCAACCCTTAAATCCAGTTTAGGCTCAATCTGTTCAGTCTTCTTCAACAAAGATTTATCCCTTGCCATAGACTAGTTACTGCCTACTGTCTTTCTGCCGGCATTTGTACACAATTTCTATTCATTAGAAAATTTTCTACTGTGGAAAACAAATAAATCTACTTGATACAGGGGGTATTGTCAGAATAACAGAACAATGATTTATTTATTAATGTATCACTCATTGCTTGTCTGGAGCATATGCACCAGAGACAAAGTCCTTGTGTATACAATCATACTTGACCAATAAAGAATTCTATTCTATAACAGAATTGGAAGGGACCTTGGAGGTCTTCTAGTCCAACTCCCTGATCAAGCCCATTGCCATTCCAGACAAATGGCTGTTCAGTCTCTTCTTAAAAACCTCTAGTGATGGCTCCATGGCTCTGGAGGCAAACTGTTCTACTGGTTAATTGTCCTCACTGTTAGGAAGTTAATTCCAGGTGGCTTCTCTCCTTGATTAGTTTCCATCCATTGTTTCTTGTCTTGCCTTCTGGTGCTTTGGAAAATAATTTGACCCCCTTTTCTTTGTGGCAGCCTCTCAAAGGTTGTGACTCCTAATCCTTTTTTTTCACTAGATTAGACATACCCAATACTTGCAACCATTCTTCATTTATATATGACTTGCAACTATTCGCTGCACACTCCCTATCCAACCCAATTCTTTCGGTCTTTGATCCATTAATATTCAAGTCCATATTCCTCTTTCAAACATTCCTTGCAAGTCAACATGGCATCATAGATACACAAAAATACAAACATCCCACTCACATCAACACCAGACCTTTTTGTACATTCACCCTAATTTTTAACAAGTCTCAACAATTCTGAATGAATTTGTGATAACATATTTTGTATCCAACATTCTGATTTCTCCAATTCAGCGAAGGATGATCCTGCTTATAATTACAACCTTAGTAGTAATTCAAGACAACAGTGAGATGAGAATGATTGATTGGAGGAACTGAGTATGTAGTTTAGTAAAAAGAAGGACCAGGGGTGACATGATAGCAGTGTTTCAATACTTGAAGAACTGCCACGTGGAAGAGGAGGCCAACCTATTTACCAAAGCACCTGAAGGTAGGACAGGAAGCAACAAATGGAAACTAATCAAGGAGAGAAGCAACCCAGAACTAAGGAGAAACTTCCTAACAGTGAGGACAATCAACTAGTGGAACAGAAGTTGCCTTTGGAAGTTATGGGTGCTCTGGAAGCTTTGATAACACCCAAATGTTTTTAATGTTGGAAATATTGTTAGATATAAGGACTTACTAACAAATAAGGGGGATTTGAAAGGGAAACGAGAGCTGGAAGAACAGGGGATTGAGATGGATTGGTATATGTACATGCAGATACAAACAAGATATGAAAAAGATGCTAAATTATATGGTTTCCACTTAGAAAAAACAGAGTTGGATGGGATACTCACGGGAAAAGTGGATAAATTAATTAAAAAGATCTATATTTTTTTACTAGACATTGAATTGGAGGAGGAGCAAGTAAAGGAAACAATGATAGCCTGGGGAAAGAATTTTGGACGTTCAATAGATCTAGATAAATGGCAACAGCCATTTATGGAAAGGAATTATAAATTAACAATGTCCACTGCATGTAAGGAAAATCAATATAAAATATTTTACAGATGGCATATGACCCCTGAGAAACTGGCAAAAATGTTTAAAGATAAGTCAGCTAAATGTTGGAAATGTCACCAGTTACCAGGTTCTTATGACCATATATGGTGGACATGTCCAGAAGCAAAAAATTATTGGAAATCAATTAAGATATGGCTGGAAGAAATGATACAACAACGTATTGATTTAAAACCAGAACTGTTCCTATTGGGTATCCTGCCAGAAAAAAACAGCAAAGAAAATATCTATTTGATTATACATGTAATAATGGCTGCAAGGATTGTTTATGCACAACACTGGAAAGCAGAAAGAATACCTATGGAAGGCAAAGTAATTAAAAAAAATAGATTGTGCAGAAATGAATAGATTGATTTTGATGATTAAAGAAAGAGAAGAATCAGAATACTTTAAGATATGGAATCAATTTTACTATTGGTTAGAAAAGAGATACAAATAAGTAAATTAATAGTTACATATAAAAATGCCATAATCAGAATATTTTGTTAGTGATGAATTGTTGTAATTGATCCGATGAGAATGAAGACAGAAGAAATAACAAAAAGAAGAATGATTGGAGACAACACTGAGATGTCACAGGGAAGAAATGACTGATGTACTAAATCTTTTTTTGTTTTAAAAAATAAAAAACTTTTTTAAAAAAGGAAGTTATCACTGGAGGCTTTTAAGAAGAGACTGGACAGCCATTTGTCAGAAATAGTATAGGTCTTCTGAGTGAGCAGGGGGTTGGATTAGATGACCTCCAAGGTCCCTCCCAACTCTGTTACTGTTACTGAAATAATACTGAAAATGTCTTTCAGGTAGCTTGATATGCTGAAAGATCACTTTCCTTCTAACTCTGCAGACCGTTTGAAATCTCTGTTCCAGAAATTGATGTCTATCAGAAAAGATATTTTCTGATTGTGGTACCTAGTTCAGAATACCCTCCCCTCTTTTAAACATTATATTTTCTGTTCCTCTCCAAGATCTTTCCCTTCCTCCCGCTCTTTCCTCCCCCCCCCCCTTCTATGCAATTACATTTGCTCCAAGTCATTTATTTTTAAGTGCCTGGTATTAAAAACAGCCACCACAAATTCCCTAGTCCTGCTCTGGTGAGATGCAAATTATGAACAGAGTTGTTACTTAGAAAAAGCTTTTAAGAGTGTTTAAATACCTGAAAGGGTCAGGGTTGTGTTTTTTCTTCTTCAAAGTATTATGAACCCCTTTGTCTCTTTTTAGTTAAATGTATTTGAGTGTTCTGTGCCACTATGAATATATGTTTCTGATTATCTAGTTTTATATCTGAGTACCAATTTTTATCCTGGACAACATACACTACTGTATTTATAAACTGTAGTTTATTGTTTCATATGTAAACCACTTAGAGAATAAAGTGATTTGGTCACTTTGTGTAAAAATAATAAAGACTGTAATCCCTTTTATCAGGGTAGAGTCAGGATGACTGAATGGAGCTGAGCATTTACTTCCTGATAGCTATGCAGAGTTCACAGCAAATATTTTCTCTTTGCACCCTGATAGAGAAACATCTGCCACTGCCTAGGATTGAACTCTCAACTTTCTGAGTTGGAGGTGAGCATCTTCAACTCTATGTCACCACGTTGGTCACCATTAGCTACTAGGTTACTCCAACTAATAAATATTGTGTGTGTGAAGCTGAGGTATACTCTGGGGAGATATATCAGCTTCATATTATCTTTTAAAAAAGGAAATTAAAAAAAGGTAGTTCTGCTTATAAACGTAAGCTGGACACATTTCAAAGCCACTAACCTTTCATGGAAAAAGCATGTCTAGAAATTCACCATCACCCAGAGAACAGATGGGTGAAGGACCTTCAAACTCCAGAATGCTAATAAAGATTATTTTTTTACCATGGAACCAAGGAGCGATAGCATTGGATTTTCTTTCCAAGCCGGCCCGCCGTGGAATCTGTTCCTCTTTGAACCACTGAATGATGACTTCTCTGGACAAAGGCCTCTGGGGCCACTCCCATGCTTTGCTGTGTTAAATTAAAAAGAAATAGAGGTTAAGGCCATGCAGGGAGGAGCTGCATTAGGAAGAAACTGCATTGTAGTTACAAAATAAGAGGGACTTGAAAAAGAAGCTGGTTGAGCCATTTGTCGTTCTGTTCACAGAAGGTGACAATAATATTTTGCACCTTTGGTAAGCAAAGTGAAGCTGTAATTGGGTATTAAATCTAGACCCAATACAAGCCAGGAGTGGCAAGGTCACCTAGAGAAAGCCTTTTCAGCATTTTGAATAAGTCAATTTCGCTATTGTTCTCATCCTGGGGCTTTTTTTTTATTGAAAAGTTTTTTTAAAAAGGTTTACATATATATCCCCCCTCCCCAACCCTCTCCCTCCCACCCTCCACCCTCCCTACTTTCCAGAACAAAATACAGGGTATAACATTCAACAATCATAATCCAACATAATCTAATTAACTATAGCCTCTTACATCCCTCTAATACTTTAACTCCCCATTTACCATACTAAATTTAATTACCTAATAACATCTTTCTATTTATTCGTAAACGATCTGAAATTTTTTAATGCGATTACTTTGAATATAATCTATCCATCTTCTCCATTCCCTCATATATTTTTCATTTGAATAGTCCTTGAAATACACTGAAATTTTTGCCATCTCTGCTAAATTTGCTACTTTTAATGTCCATTCTTGAATAGTAAACAAGTCTTCCTTCTTCCAATATTGCACCACCAACAATCTTGCTGTGGTTATTAAATTCAGGATTAAATTAGTCTCTATAACCGTACAATCTGTGATTATACCCAACAAAAACAACTGTGGAGTAAACTTTATCCTCTTTTTAAGAATATTTTGAATAATCCACCAAATTTTTATCCAGAATGCTTTAACCTTTTTACATGTCCACCATACATGAAAATAAGTAGCATCATCACAGTCACATCTCCAACATTTAGATTGTAAATTCAGATACATACAGGCTAACTTTTTAGGATCTAAATGCCATCTATAAAACATTTTATAAAAATTTTCTCTTAGATTTTGCGCTTGTGTAAATTTTACATTTCTTACTCATATTTTTTCCCATGTTACCATCATTATTGGTTGTTCAAAATTTTGTGCCCATTTTATCATACAATCTTTAACTAACTCTGTTTCCGAGTCTATTTCTATCAATATATTATACAACCTTTTAATATGCATTTGACTGGTCTCTAATTTGTTTTACCAAGTTTTCCTCACTTTGTGTGATACCGGTGTTCTGATCTCTTCTCCATCTGGCTTGTAATTGTACATACTGAAACCAAGTTTGAATTACCTTTTCTTCTTTTAATACATTCAAAGGCTTTAATTTTAATATACCTTTCTCTATGTTGAGAATTTCTTTATATGAAATTACATCCTGTCTTTGTTCTATACTTATATTCTCTATTGCATGTCTAGGTACTGTCCATATAGGTATCTTGTCATTTAATTTATATTGATATTTCTTCCAGAAACTCAATAAAGCATTCCTTAATATTTGGCTTTTAAATGTCCTATCCACCTTTTTGTCATACACTAAATAAGCATGCCAACCATATACCAAATCATATCCTTCAATATTCAATATTCTTTCATTTGTTAATCCAATCACTAACTGCTGATAAAACAGCTGCTTTGTAGTATAATTTTAAATTAGGCATTTTCAAACCTCCTCTTTCACATGTATCTTGCATTATTTTTAGTTTTACCCTTGGTTTCTTCCCTGCCCAAACAAATTTATTAATACCCTTCTGCCATTCTTCCAAATTAGCATCCTTTTTAAGTATTGGTATCATTTGAAAAAGAAATAAAAACTTGGGCAAAACATTCATTTTTACAACTGCTACTCTACCCAACAAGGACAATTGTAATTTTTTCCAGTTATCCAACTCTGCCTGTATTTTATGCCATAACAATTCATAATTATGCTTATATAGTTTCCCATTTGAAGTCGTAATATAGACTCCTAAATATTTAACCTTTTTAACTATCTCACATCCTGTTACTCTTTCTAATTCTTCTTTTTGATTTATTGTCATATTTTTGACTATCATCTTTGTCTTCCCAATATTTATTTTAAACCCAGATACTTGACCATACTGATTAATGATCTCCATCAAACCTATAGCTGATTTCACTGGTTGAGTTAAGGTTACAACCAAATTGTCTGCAAATGCTTGTAATCTGTAATCATAATGCCTAATCTCAATTCCCCATATCTTATCTGAATTACATATTTTGTTCAACAATAATTCCAGAGTTAATATAAACAATAATGGGGACAGGGGATCCCCCTGTCTTGTTCCTTTTTCAATTTTAAAGGTTTCTGTTAAGCTACCATTAATTATTATTTGAGCTGTCTGTTCCTGATATATTGCCTTAATAGATTGTATAAAGTACTCTCCAAACTGCATCTTTTGCACCATTTTCAGTAAAAACTGCCAATTCAATTGATCAAAGGCTTTTTCAGCATCCAGAAATATAAACACCATAGGGACTTGGTTGTTCCTTTCCAAATACTCCAATATATTAACAATTTGCCTTACATTATTTTTCATTTGTCTCCCTTGTATAAAACCAGATGATTCACTATGCATCATTTGTTGCATTACTGACATTAACCTATTTGCTAATATCTTAGCAAAAATCTTATAATCTGTATTAAGTAATGATATAGGCCTATAATTCTTTGGCTGAGTATGATCTTGATCTTCTTTTGGAATCAAGGAAATAAAGGCTGTTCTCCAGGATGGTGGTACCCCTCCTCCCAGTTGTATTTTATTAAATAATTCCCTAAGGGGTTCTACCATTTTCAGTTGTAAATTTTTGTAATACGCCGCCGTCAATCCATCTGTACCAGCGGTCTTACCAACTTTTAACTGCTTAATTGCCAGGAGAATTTCCTCCTCAACTATTGGTTGATTCAGCCATTCCCTTTGCTCCTCTGTAACTATAGGAATATTCTCCTTTTCCAAATATATATCTATATCTATACCTTGTATTTTATCTCCAGCATACAATCTCATATAAAATTCTAAAAAAGCCTTTTTAATCATATTCTATTGATAAACCTCTACCTTTATAATCTATTTTCTCCATAGTACGGGATTTTTGTTTTTTCCTCAACATATATGCTAGCCATCTACCTGTCTTATTTGCATTACAAAAAGTATTGTGTTTGGCATATTGCAAATTAGTTGCCACCTGATCTGATATCAACATATTAAACTGCCCTCGGAGTAAAATAATCGCTTCTTTAGTTTTCTTATCCTCTGGATTGTATATTAACACCTGCTCTTTCTTCTTTATCTCTTCTTCTTATTCCCTCCTTTTTTCCCTTTGTCTACATCTGTATGTGTTATTCAAATTTATTAAAACACCTCTCATATATGCTTTGCTAGCATCCCATACCATTTCCATAGATGTTCCCTTATGCATATTTAAAACAAAAAATTCCTTCATTAATATTTTACATTCTATCATGTTTTTCTCATATCTAAATAGATTTTCATTTAATCGCCAAAATCTCCTAGACCCCTTTCCATATTCCAACTCCATCCACACCGGACTATGATCTGTTAAGGTTCTGGGATATATCTTCGTCTTCTTCACCCTGGAAAGAAAATCATTTGTAATTAATATAAAGTCAATTCTTGAAAAAGATTGGTGTCTGTCTGAAAAAAATGTAATTTGTTCTTTAAAATTCTGTTCACGCCAAATATCTCTCAATTCCATATCCTCCATCATATCAAAAAATGATTTAGGCAATCTTGCTTGCATTTTAATATTTTGCAAAAGCCTTTTCTTGTCCAATTTAGGGTCCAGAACTCCATTCCAATCACCCAACAATATACACGAATTATAATCCCCTTGTATTAATTTTGTATGCAACAATTTGTAAAATTTTTCTTGTTGTTGGTTGGGTGCATATACTCCCATTAAAAGTATTTTCTTTCCTTTTATTAATAATTCAATTGCTAGATATCTTTCTTGCTGATCTGCTTCAATTAATTTAGCCATTAAATCTTTCCTTAAGTACATCACTATACCATTTTTCTTCTGTGAAGCAGATGCCACAAAATGTGTTCCCAATTTCGCATTTATCAAATATTTTTGATCATTTGTCCTAATTAAGTGTTTCTTGTAAACAAATGACATCTTTGTTAAATTGTTTCAAATAATGAAATAACTTCTTCCTTTTTTGCAGTGAGTTTAAGCCATTAACATTCCAAGTTAAGAATCTAGACGCCATCTTTGACCCCCTGAAGCTTTTCGAGCACCGACTGGAAATCCTCCTGAAACTTCCTCTTCAGTCTTGCCCCCCCCCCCCAGCTTCTATATTTGTGTTTCTTGAGTTTTTAGCTGAGTTTGTTGCATCTTTAATTCTTGCTCTTTCCACTTGGTTGCCGCTCAAGTTTGTTTTTGTTCTTTAACATCTTCTGTTTTTTCAGATAGCTCCCAAGCTTGTACAGCACCCAGAAGCTGCAATAACTCTTCTTGAATACTCAAAGCACCTCCTTGAGCTTGTGCCTGCATACCTTCCTTCCTCTTTTCTGGTGCTTCTTCCCTTTTTCTTAACTCCCAGAGATGGTGAGTGTCCAGCCTTTAGTATATTGGCATAAAAATCTCTTGCCTTCCAGATTGTATTAAGACGATACTGCTCTCCTGAGTAATTCACCACTAATCCAGCTGGAAATTCCCATCTATACTGTATCTGATGGTTTCTTACTTCATCCACTAGAAATCTTTTTTGGATTTCAACATTTTAGGGAGAATTTCCTTGAATACTGCAACCTCCTGTCCTGCCACTTGTAATTTATTTTTATAAGAGGCTTGTAAAATCCCATTTCTCATCTTCCTGGTAAGAAAGTAAATCACAATATCTCTTGGTAATTGTCTTTGGCAATCCAGGAGTTAACACGGTAAATTTTATCAATTTGCTAATCACACTCTGCTCTAGGTTCTCCGGTCAACTGTGCCAGGGCTTCTCAAAAATCTCTTTCAAGTTTTTTTGATTATTTTCTTTCAGGCCTCTCACCTCAAAGCAAATTTCATTGCCCTATACTGTGTCATTGTGATGTCTGCCTCTGTTTTATCAATCTTGATTTGATCCGCATCCACTTTACTCTCCAAATTCACATTAGCTTGATTAATCTCTTCAACCTTTTCCTCTAAGGATGTAACATTACCCACCAAACCCTGAAATGGCTCCACATCTTCTTTCTTTTGTTTATTTCAGATTTTAATTATCTCCTTAATTTCAGCCATTTCTTCAGACACTTCTTTGAATGCAAATGTAATTCCTTCTTTAATTTTCCCCTGCAATTCCTTTAAAGCACCCTGAAGCACTTCAGGTGTCAACACTTGCGTTTGCATTTGGGCTTGGGTTTGTGTATCTGCTGGAGTCAACAAAGACTGAAGTTTGGTTGTTTGAGCAGAGGAACTTCCAGCACTTTTTGTCACACCTGGTTTTATTTGCTTCAAAGCCATTTCAAAATTACACTCTCCAGCAGCCAGCCCAATAAATCAATAAATACTCTTAGATCTAGTCTTTGGCCTTTTAATGAATCCCTATTCCTTAGTCCCAGAGTCTTAATTCCTTAAAAGCAAAGTCCATGAGAATTAAATGGGGCTAACAGCTTTAATGAGTTAGCAAGCACTTTCTTCTTTAACTTTCACTTTCCATGCCCTTAACAAGCCAAAGCCATCTTTTTTTCAATTTTTCCCCACTCTTAATAGACTCGAAAAGAAACAATGCTCAGCTGGAGTTAAAGCTTAGTACTTGCAATTATGATGTCTCCTGTCTTTGTTCTGCCTGCTTTTGATCTGAATGTTGTTAAAAAGTTGCTTGCAGGGATGGTCGCAGACACATCCCAGATTTGGAGCTTTGCCAGGTTCCTGGGGAGCTCTCACCTTTCGAGCCCCAGAATTGTTTCTAGGGCTCTTGGGGAGCTCTACCCACACCCAGCCACTCTCTTCCTCCTCTTTTCCCAAAGGGGAAGTTTCTTAGCCACTAAACAGCTGATTTTCACTGTTCTAGCGGCTTTACGAAATTGTGGGGCTAGCGCTCCTAAAAGGAGTGACCGCAACACCTACGGAGCTACCGGAAGTCTCATCCTGGGGCTTTTGAAACACGAGGGCTGACTGCCACCTATTAAAGTCCTGGTAAGGAGGCGGTTGAAGGATGGATTCATAGTGACAAGGAGGTCTTGCCCAATGGGCGATAGGGAAAATAATAAAAAGCACAGCATCTGAAAGGAAAACTCTTTCGAAGAGCAGTGGGTAGCAATTTTGCATCTTGTATTTATTTGTTTGTTCAATTTCTATGATTGCCCATCTCAGTCAATGATTCTGGGGCAGCTTACAGTTCATAAAATATATTAGAGCTTTCTCTCTCTCCCTCTCTCTCTCTCTCTCTCTCCTTCCCTCCTTCCTTCCTTCCTCCCTCCCTCCTTCCTTCCATCCTTCCTTTCTATCTTCCTCCTGCCAGCCCCCTTCCTTCCATCTTCCTCCCTCCCTGCAGCCCTCCCTCCCTCCTTCTTCCTTCCTTCCTTCCTTCCTTCCTTCCTTCCTTCCTTCCTTCCTTCCTTCCTTCCTTTTTTCTTTTTCTCCCTACCTGGAGAAAGAAAGTTCCTGCAAAGTTCCTACATGTCAGCGTTCCAGAAAGTCCCCAACTCCAAGTAAAAACTCTGAGGCAGGCATTTCTCAAAGTTCCATTTTATTTGAGTAGGTATACTGGTATATCTGGGAAAACCTGAATCTGACGGTTCTGGGTTTTTCCTCAGTAAATCGAAACCCCAAATCCAGCCCCTTCACCCATCAGTCTGTCACAGGGTCCAATCATCATCCATCCCAACTTGAGCTATCCCTGCAATCACTCCTCCTCTAGATGCAGAAACACCATGACCTTGACCCAAGGGAAGAATGCTATTTTGTCTAACTAAATTCACTCTCCTAAATCCCCCCTCCTATTTTTCCAGGTGCATGGAGTTGGCAGCGTGGAAGCTTCTGGTACTAATATGGCTTCCAAAGCTGACACTACAAAAAGGAATTCCCTATTTGCTTTATAAGAGTAAATGGTGACAATTGTGAGTCCTGACACTAAAAACAAATCACAACTGAAGTGAGAGAGACCTGCTCTAACTTCTGGTGACTCTTCATTAAACAACCTCAGCAACAGAGAAGCATATTTTTTTTCACTAGTTTCTTCATAATCCTAGGACTAATTAATAAATCATAAGGTGCATGGAAGCTCAGGAGAAGCAACTGATAAAGTTTCCTCCATCTGCTGCATATTTTCCACTCTTGAAAATGAACAGAACTGAGTACATAGGAGAAAATATCGGTTTGTTGCCTTAAAAAAAAAGCTCAGGGAGCACCAAAGATCCCCCACCCCCCCCACCCCACCCCGTTCAACCCTGAGTTACAAATATTCTCCTTTAAATGAAGTAGGAATGCAAAAGAGAGGTGATGAATATGACAGGCAAGAGAAGACTTCTTGGTAATAATTTTGTCCACTACAACTGAGAAAAACCAATGTGTCAAAGATTTTGATTCTGCACTAGTGGATGCAACCCACTAAGAAACACTGAAAAGAAAACCCTTGTGCTGTCTCAGAGAGAGAGGTTCGGCATATACTAATAGTATCATTGGGACTATCTGTCAGATCCCTAAAAGTGATATTGCCATTCAAGTGGAGGAAGGGGAGACTTGGATCGATTTACTAGCATGACCTATGTCATCAGATATTTTACAACCTATATCCTGGTGCCAAGGGGGCCTGAGATTCCCTTTACCTGCAGAAATTTATATGACAGCCATGTGGGTTGTCTCACTTTAAAGGGTAGTGGTGGGAATGCATGTTTGTTCGGGTTCTCAAAGGAAATAGTAAAGAAAGCATCTTCACACTTGGGTATTGGCTAAAATCTGCATTCTGACTTAAAGGGAGGGGTCTCTACCACTTTAATCCTACTGCTTTGCCTAAGGGTATTCAGATTGTGCTTTAGCTGGATGGCTTTCACTTCTGCTTAATAAAAGAATCCTTTTGAATACGTTTCAAGAGTTCGTACTTTCTTAGGTTGGAAGGAGAGACGATCCTTACACTATCTATGTACCCAGGCACAATTTGAAAAGAAGCCATCTGGAGGGAGTGACTTGGGAGGATGGTGACCGATCAATCAAGTTTGGGCGGCAGCCCATGTCGGAAGGCAATGGAATCTTTGATGAGAGTGGATGGGGAAGAAGACGGCCCATAATAGCCAAACCACAGAGCTGACAGCCAGATGAGTAAAACAGTGGTGAAGTGGAATGTCGGTGGACCAGAATTGGCTAAAATCAGTTCCAACTTCCAAAGAGTGAATGGAATGGCAAGGAGAAGAAGCTGAGTAAAACCCCTAGCTGATTGAGAAAAAGAAGGGGCTCTTCTTAGAAGGAAGGGGAATGTTGCCCCCCCCCCACCCCATGATAACAGTGGTGAGGAGATTGTGGAGCTTTTTTCTAAGACACACAAGGATAGAAGATAGAAAGAGAGGGATACTGGTTGCTAATTAGACAGAGTGGATCTGGATCAGGAGATTTTCATGGGACTGCACAGGAAAAGTTGGATAGTTTGAAACAGTGGTAGATTTCAAAAAAATTTTACCACCAGTTGTTCACCCTCTTCTTAAAAATTTCCAGCATTGAAGCACTTACAAATTTTGGAGGCAAGTTTGTTCCATTGATTCCACCAACCCCAATCTGGAGCAGGGGGTTGGACTAGATGGCCTCCAAGGTTTCTTCTAGAACCTAGATTGCTGTCTTGTTTCAAAGCATCTTCTGAAGCCACATCAAGTGCCAGGGTTTGTGGTCTTTCCTTCCTCTTCTCTTCTCTCTCTCTCTCTCTCTCTCTCTCTCTCTTTCTTTCTTTCTTTCTTTCTTTCTTGTCTCTCTCTTTCCCTTCCTCTTTTCTTATTCCTCTTTCTTCCTCTTTCTTTCTTTGTCTCTTTCTCTTTCTTTCTCTCTTTCTTTGTTTCTCTCTCTGTCTCTCGCCCTCCCTCCCCTCCCTCCTGAAATGCCAGCAAAACCTACCACTTTGCTCCAAAAGTGGTCTGAGGAACTGGCTGAGGAACTCTGGGAGTTGAAGTCCACAAGTCTTAAAGTTGCCAAGATTGGAGACCTCTGGCCTAGGGAAACAATCCACATCACTAAACAATCCACGTCACATCTGTTTTAGGGGAGGAGGTTCAATTCATCACCCAGTTAAAGACTGAAATGAGGGGAAAGCCAGGCACAGAGAAACAGAGAAACAGGTTGAAGGCCGGTACTTTCAACACCCAAGACGAACCTCTCCTCAGACCCAGCCATGCGTTTTCAAGACCAGGCTGCTTGGAATGAAAAGCTATTGCAATAGCCTGGGCTTGAAAATGTATGGCTGGGGCCGAGGAGCAGTTTGTCATGGGTGCTGGCTTGCCTTCCCTTCTACCATCAGCCATGGGAGGAAGAAGGTAAAGTTGCGAGCCCAGAGGGGTTGGTGGGGGGACTGCAGCAAGCTAGGCCTTAGGCAGCACAGCCTGGAATGGAGTCAGGCCAGGCCATGGCAGCTTAGCCAACCATGTGACCCAGTGGGGATGGTGGAGAGGATGCAGCAAGCAATGCGGATGGGGAGGCTAGCAGAACTTGCATGGTTGCCTGTCGGTAGGAGGAGGCAGCTCAGTTGGGGCACAGGGCAGGTACTGCATGGGAAGGCAGCTTAGGCAGGCAAGCTGCAGAGCAGACTGTGTGCAAGTACCACACAGTGTGCTCTGCCACCTGGGAGGTGAGGACTGACTGGGTGAGGCAAGTGGCCAGGCGAACAAGAGGCGACATGGTGTTCAGTTTGGGGGCATGGCCAGCCAGCCGTTGCTACTGGTTCAGTGACCAATGACAATTTATCACTATCGGTTCTCCCAAACCAGTGTGAACTGATAGCAACCCACCACTGGTTTGAAAGTTGGAGAAGATTTGACAAATGTGGGGGATAAAATGGTTATGCTACTCTCCCCTGGATTCTGACAAGACATTTTTTGTTTTGGAACTGAAACAAGGCTCAGGGAAAACATCTACTGGACAATATACACCTGTAAATTGGGGAGATTGAAGAGACAAAGTTCCTTTGAGTGACACTAACTTAGGTTTGCTGTATTGTGGATATCTGGGAGCCTGGCAATGTGACATCTTATCATCTTGTAGTGGTGACGAATAGAGGTTATATACAACAGCAAGAGATATACTTGAGGTCCTAGTGCTTAAAGTTACATGATGAAATAAAAAAAAATACTTTGGTGAAGACTTAAACCCAACAGAAGAGCAAGGTTGAAAAGCAGCTGAACTGAACTGAACTATAATAATTGCTAGTTTGCTGGAAATCACTGGAACCTTGGGTGTTACTATCAATATCACTGTTATCAGTAGTACTACCATCACTATTATTATATTATTATGATTAATACTTATATTGTAACTATAAGTATTATTATCATTTATATTAAGATTGTATTTTTTAATATTAATGCTACCATTCTACCTGTATTAATATCATTAGCTTCACTGCTAGTGTAATAGAATTAGAATAAGTTTGGTCTTTTGATATCTAATGGTTAACATTAATAGCCTAAACTACCATCGGAGCAGTAGAGTATACTGGTGTGAAAAGGAGGTGGGAGTATTGGATAAAGTCTAATTTTGTGGAAAAATTCTTAACAATGACAAACACTACAAACTTAACTAAGGTAGGAATGGGGAGGAGATCAGCTGCCCAGACAGCATTGGCTACATCAAGCCCATTAACACAGAGATCGATAGAAGACATGGTTCAAAGGGAGAACTCTTAAAGATCTGCAGACTATGCTGCAGTCAATGCAGGAAGCTATGACAAAGAACCACAATGAAATGAAAAAAGAGATAGGAGAGGTAAGAAATTATATGGGAGAACTTAAAGAAAAAATGCAAAAGACAGATGATAAATTTGAATTTTTTCAGCAACTGTTTGTTTACCAGAAACAAACAGAAATTTCAGGAGATGGAAAGGAGGATGGAGAGAGAAGAAAAAAGAGTGGACTAAATGATGAGAAATTATTCCAAGCAAATAAATAATTAGAATCTACAGTTAAAAATAAAGAAACATCCAGACTTTTCATCGGGCCCTAAAAACTTACTTTTTTCAGTTATCTGGGCTGGCCTGATTCTATGTAGATTTTAAAGTTTTGATATTGATTTTAATTGAAATGTTTTAAATTATGGACCAAAATTTTATTTAATTACTTTTAAAATAATTTAAACTTTTGTGTACAGTTTTTACTTTGGTTGTTCACCGCCCTGAGTCCGAAAGGAGAAGGGCGGTATATAAATCTAATAAAAGATAAAGAAAAAGAAAAAGAAAAAGAAAAAGAAAAAGAAAAAGTGGAGGAGATGGATTATAGGTTTGAACCACATAAGAATCAGGAAAGGACAATTATAACTCTTGAAATGGATAAAGCTGACTATTATCTAAGATTTCAAAATATCACAGAAGAAAAAAGAGAGAACCTAGCAGAAAAAATTGCAGAAATATTAGTGGAGGCAATGGAAGAGGACAAAGAAGAGATACTAAGAGGGATTGATGAGATATACAGAGTGCATACAAGAAATGCAATGAGAAATAATTTACCAAGAGAAATACATTTCAGATTTACCAAGAAAATATTGAGAGCAGAGATACTGCAATTGATGAGAAATGCGACAATAAAACACAAAGGTAGAAAGATAGCGGCACTGAAGCAAATTCCAAGAAGAGTTAGAGATTTAAGAAAAGAATATCAATTTCTTACAAAATGTCTGATTAAAAGAGTTGTGAATTTCAGATGGTTGGTGCCAGACGGAATCTTGGTGAACTGGCAGGAACAAAGACACAGATTAGATACAATAGAGAAAGCAGAAACATTCTATTATTTATTTACTAATTTAATTTATATACCGCCCTTCTCCCAAGGGACTCAGGGTGGTGTACAGGCAACTTAAAACATAAAAATATAAAATTTAAAACAATTTTAAAAGATATTAAATATTTTGGCCCACATCAATTAGAATGAAATTACCCCATTAAACATTTAAAATTACAAATTGGCAATTCAAATTAAAACTTTTTAAAAAAAATTAGGCTAGCCTGGCTCGATGAAATAAAAGCGTCTTGAGGGCCTGGCGGAAGGTATGTAATATAGAAATCCTCCATATCTTAGGGGGGGGGGGCAATTTGTTCCAGAGGGCAGGAGCCCTCATAGAGAAGGCTCTCCCCCTGGGAGTCGCCAGCTGACATTGCTTAGCCAATGGCACCCGGAGGAGCCCCTCTCTGTGGGAGCGAGTTGGCCAATGGGAAGCTATTGGTAGTAGCAGGCGGTCTTGTAATTATCCAGGTCCTAAGCCAGGGAGCGCTCTAAAGATGGTAACCAATACCTTGAATTGTATCTGGAGGACCACCGGGAGCCAGTGCAGCTTGCTCAGGAGAGGTGTTACATGGGAGCACCATGACGCTCCCATAGCCACCCGTGCAGCTGCATTCTGGACCAGTTGGAGCCTCTGAGTGCTCTTCAAGGGGAGCCCCATGTAGAGAGCATTATAATAGTCCAGGTGGGAAGTGATGAGGGCATAAGTGATCGTGCACAGGGAGTCCCGATCCAGAAAGGGATGCAACTGGTGAATCAGGTGGACCTAATAGAAAGCCCCCCTGGCCACGGCTGTCACATGTTCTTCTAAAGACAGTCATGTGTCTAGGAGGACACCCAAGTTGTGAGCCCTCTCCGTGGGGGCCAACGACTCACCCCCAATAGTCAGTGATGGCACCAACTGACTATATCAGGATGCCGGGAGCCACAGCCACTCAGTCTTGGAGGAGTTGAGCTTGACCCTGTTTCTCCCCATCCAGATCTGCATGGCATTCAGACACCGGGACATCACAGCAAAGGCATCATTGGGGTGCCCAGGGTGGATATGTACAGCTAAGTGTCATCAGCGTACTGATGAACTGCACCCCAAAATCATGGATGATCTTGCCCAGGGGCTTCACATAAATGTTGAACAACAGGGGCGAGAGGACCGACCCTTGTGGCACCCCACACATGAGGTGCCTCAAGGTCTACCTCTGGCCCCCTGTCAACACAAACTGTGACTGGTCCAGAGAGAAAGGAGGAGAACCACCGTAATGCGGTGCCTTTCACTCCTAATCCCTCTAACCGGCACAGCAAGATACCATGGTCGATGGTATCAAAAGCCACTGAGAGATCTAATAGGACAAGGACAGAGAAGGAACCCCTGTCCCAAGCCCTCCAGAGATCATCAACCAATGCGACCAATGCTGTTTCCATGCTGTACCCGGGCCTGAAACCCAACTGGAGTGGATCAAGATAGACCGCCTCATCCAGGTACTGGGGGAACTGTCGCGCCACCACAATGAACAATACATAGGATTCCAAGAGGAAGGAAGATCAAGTGAAGGAGGAGGGGTTGGACAACAGAAAAAAAAAAGGAACAATTAAGAGAAAACTAAATAACAGGAAGAGCAATAAGAGAAGGAGCAAGAGCGAAAGAAGTTAGAACAAAGGGAGATAAGAGTGACTAGATCAACAAAACAAGTAAATAAGAAAGAAATGGAAGAATAAATTAAAATGATATCAATGAATATAAGTGGATTAAATTCGGCGATAAAATCAAAAAGAATATTTAATAAATTAGAGAAGCTAAAATTACAGATTATATGTTTGCAAGAAGTCCACATTAGAAAACAACACAAAAAACTTTTGGAGCAAGTAAAATTGGGTACAACGCTTGCTTGCCAAAGTAAAAGAGGAGTAGCACTTTATATTAAAAATTCAATCTAAACAAATATTTGAGGATGAGGAAGGAAGAGTATTAATGGTAGAAATAGTAATGAACTATAAAAATATTGTTGTTGTTTTTTTATTGAAAAAGTTTTACATTACAGTTTATTTTTAACACCCCTCCCCCATCCCACCCCCCTACCACCGCCACCCTAACCCCCCTATCCCACCCCCATCCCCCCCTTGACTTCCGCTATTAAACAAACATTAACATTAACATATTTAACAGTTTTTTAAGGTGAGATCCAACTAACAAAAAAAAAAACTATAACCTTATTTTATAACCAATTTTAACCTTAAGTAATAAAAAAGTTTTTCTTTTAAACCAATATATGACAACATAAATCAAATATAAAAAACACTTAACTCTTAACAATCTATTTAAAAAAATCTAGTAAAATAATTTTGAGCATCATAAGATTTAAATTGAATTATCATATAAGTAATATAAATATATAACATTAACTATAATTCCCAATATTCCATATATCAAAATCAAAGTCAAACAATACATAGTACATTTCTCTTTGGAATTAACTCTAAATATTAAAATTATAAATTCAATTACATAAAATATAATAAAAAACAAAAATTATCAAATTCAATACATTTCTCTTTTAGATTAATTCTGACTATGCAAAATATAAATTCAATTAAGTACTAATTGAAACTTCTTACTTTGATATTTATTCTTCATGTATTCTACCCATTTCCTCCACTCCTTAGCAAAAACTTCATGGGTCCTTTCTTTTAGGTATGCAGAAATTTTAGCCATCTCTACAAAATTAGACATCTTCAGTATCCATTCCTCTATAGTAGGTACATTATCTTTCTTCCAGTATTGAACAATCAGTAATCTAGCTGCAGTAATCATGTGTAAAATTAATCTAGTGTCAGTTGCTGAACAACCCTTAACTATTCCCAACAAAAAAAAACTGAGGAGAAAACTCCAGCTTCTTCTTAAAAATGTTCTGCATTACCCACCAAAATTTAATCCAAAATGCTTTCAGTTTTCTGCACGTCCACCAAATATGAAAATATGTTGCATCCAAACAATCACACCTCCAACATTTAGGTTGAACATTTGGATACATACATGATAACTTTTTAGGATCTAAATGCCATCTGTAAAACATCTTATAAAAATTTTCCCTCAAGTTCTGTGCTTGTGTAAATTTAACATTCTGGACCCAAATCTTTTCCCATGTTTCCAACATTACTGGTTCTGCAAAATTCTGTGCCCATTTTATCATACAATCTTTAACTAATTCACCCTCTGAATCTCTTTCTAACAGTAAACTATACACTCGTTTAATATGCATCGGCCCTTTACATTTTATCTGAGTCACCAAACCTTCTTCATGTAACATTAATCCAATTTTCTGATCTTCTCTCCATCTTGCTTGAAGTTGAAAATACTGCAACCAAGTTAGGTTCACTCCTTCTTCCAACAGGGTATTCAAAGATTTCAAACGCCATCTGCCCCCATCATTAAGAAGTATCTCTTTGTACAACAACCCCCCGAGTGACTTTATATTTGGCATAATATGCCCAAGATCCAACCACAAAGGTATTTTGTAATCCAATTGAAGCTGGTGCTTCTTCCAAACTCTCATCAAAGCATGTCGTAAAATATGTCTATTAAATACACTGTCTCTCTTATCTTCATTAAGTAAATATGCATGCCATCCAAATTGCAAGTCATGGCCTTCTATATTCAAAATTTCTCTTTTAGTTGTTCCAATCCAATCTCCAACTTGTGTCAACACTGCAGCTTCATAATATAGACGTAGATTTGGAACTTTAAGGCCACCTCTTTCACGAGCATTTTGCATAATTTTAAGTTTAACTCTTGGTTTTTTCCCATTCCAGATAAATTTATTTAAACCTGCTTGCCATTCCATCAAAAACTTATCATTTTTAAGCACCGGAATCATTTGAAACAAAAACAGAAATCTAGGTAGAACGTTCATCTTAACAGCTGCTATTCTACCAAGCAAAGATAGTTGCAGCTTCTTCCATGTTTCAAGATCCTTTTGAATCTTATGCCAAAGTTCCTCATAATTATTTTGAAAGAGTTTTATATTAGATGCTGCAACTTGGACCCCTAGATATTTCACCTTTATAGCTATTTCAAAGCCTGCCAACCTTTCAAGTTCATTCCTTTGTGGTTCCAACATATTTTTAACTATCATCTTAGTCTTTTTCTGGTTCAGGCTAAAACCTGAAACCAGACCATATTCCTCTATAATGTTTTTCATCTGGATGATTGATTCCAAAGGTCGTGTTAGGGTAACAACCAGATCATCTGCGAATGCTTTTGTTCTGTAATCTCTTTGCCTTACAGCTATTCCCTTCAATTTGTCCGAGTCCCGTAGAGCATTCAACAGCACTTCCAAAGTCAAAATAAACAGTAATGGAGATAATGGACAGCCTTGTCTTGTTCCTTTCTGTATATTAAAGTTGGTAGTTAAACTGCCATTAATAATAATTTGTGCCGTCTGTTCTTGATAAATTGCCGAAATCGCTTGTATAAACTGTGCCCCAAAATCCATTTTGTGCAAAGTCTTTTTTAGAAAATCCCAGTTGACTCGATCAAAGGCCTTCTCCGCATCCAAAAACACCAGCACCGCAGAGGTCTGTTTATTTTCCTCAAGATATTCCAACAAATCTATGAGTTGCCTGACATTGTCCTTCATATGTCTACCTTCTATAAAACCTGCTTGGTCTTCATGAATCACATCTTGAATAACTGGCATCAATCTGTTGGCTAATACTTTAGCATAAATTTTATAATCTGTATTCAGGAGAGATATTGGTCTAAAATTTTCAGGTTTTACAGATTCTTCTTCTTTAGGTATCAGTGAAATAAAAGCCATCTTCCACGAGGGGGGTATTTTACCCCCCTGCTGAATATTACAAAACAAATCCTTAAGATGCTCAACCAATTCCTCTTGTAAAGTCTTATAATATACTGCCATCAGACCATCTGTCCCAGGAGCTTTAGATACTTTCAATTGTTTTATTGCGTATAAAATCTCTTCGGATGTTATAGGTCGATTCAATCTATCACTTTGTATACTTGAAATTTTTGTAACTCTCTTCTTCTGCAGATATTCATCGATAAAGTCCTCTTTAATTTTATCAGCTTGGTACAATTTAGAATAATAATCTAGAAAGGCTTGATGTATTAAATTTTGCTGATGCACTTGTTTCCCTTTATACTCAATAATGTTTATTATATGAGAACTTTGTTGTTTCCTCAAAGTATAAGCCAACCATCTGCCAGGTTTATTAGCATTACAAAAAGTATTATGTTTAGCGTATTGCAGATTAGTTGCTGTTTGATCCGCCATCAATATTTGAAATTGATCTTTCAAGAGTTTAATCGTTAATCGTACCTTTTCATCAGTCGGATTCTTAATAAGCAATTGCTCTTTCTCCTTTATCTCCATCTCCAATTCTATTCTTGACTTCTGACGTATTAATCTGTATTTAGAATTCATGTGAATCAGTACACCCCTCATATAGGCCTTGCATGCATCCCATACAATTTCGATAGGTGTACCTTTGTTCAGGTTAATATCAAAAAATTCTTTAACATATTTCTTAAGGTCCATAATATTCTTTTCATATCTAAATAGATTTTCATTCATACGCCAAGATCTCCTTTCTCTTTTACCCAAATTTATCTCCATCCACACCGGACTATGATCCGTTAAAGTTCTGGGAAATATTTTTGTCTTAGTCACTATAGTAAGTAAATCAGTAGTAGCCAGCATAAAATCAATTCTCGAAAAAGATTTATGTCTATCAGAAAAAAAGGTAAAATCCAATTCCTTGGGATGATGAATTCTCCAAACATCCTTCAACTCCAATTCTTCTTTCAATGAAAAGAAAGTCGGTGGTAACTTATTCCCTTTCTTGGCAGACGTCTTTTTATCAAGCGTTACATCAATCACCCCGTTCCAATCACCCATAATCAGAAAAGACTTATAATTCCACTGCAGTATTTTATTATTCAACACTTTGTAAAAAATTTCCTGCTGCTGATTCGGGGCATAAATGCCAATTAGAAGTATCAAAGCATTCTGTACATTTATTTCGACTGCAATGTATCTCCCCTCATCATCCGCTTCTATAAGTTTGGCTGGTATTTTTTTAGAAATATAAAAAACAAGTCCATTCCTTTTCACCGAACTAGAAGATATAAAATGTGATCCAAGTTTTGAAGTTAAGAATTTTTGGTCCTGGGTTCTAATATGAGTTTCTTGCAAACAGACGACATCATTTTTATATTGCTTCAAATAATGAAATATTTTTCTTCTTTTCTGTGGTGAGTTCAAACCGTTCACGTTCCATGATAAAAATCTGAGTGTCATTCTGAAAATGAATGAAGCCCTTTGAGCATTTGATGAAGACTCTCTCCAACAGCCGATGTCTTCGGTCTCGCCCCTCCCACAGCTTCAGAGTATAATTTTTTCCCTTTTGTACCATTCTCTTCCTGTGGTATCCTCCCCTGATGTGTCTCTAATCTTTGCTTTCCTGCGGCTCGAGTTATACGTTGGTCTTTAGGTTCTTGCATCAGTAAGTCCAAATCAGGCTCCACCTCTCTTGTAGCTCTGGATTGCTTTGGTTTAACCTCAAGAAGTTCTATTAGCGAATCCTCTGAAAAACTTCCTACAGCACCTAGAGTTTCCTCCCTTGGTACTTCTTGATTTGCCTGTCCTTCCTTTGGCAAAATTACTCCTTGAATCCCCTCTTCAGGAGCCTTCTCAACTGAGATATCTTCAACAGGTAAAAGTGTAGATGAGCGAGGTGATATTAAAAATTTTTTTAGGACATTGTTGTAAAACTGTTCCGCCTTTTCCACAGAGTTAATACGATATCTTACATCCTCATGTCGCAAAATGATACCAACAGGAACATCCCATCTAAATGGGATCTGACGCTTTTTCAACTCATTTACAAGAAAGCCAAAATCTTTCCGATCTCTTAACATTTTTGGTGGCAGCTCTTTGTAAACACCAATTTGGTTACCATCATATTGAACAGTGGTATGGAAAGAACTTTGCAGAATGTCATTTCTCAATTTTCTCTCAGTAAAATAGATCACCACATCTCTTGGCAAATTCCTCTGTCTCGCTATACGTGAATTAGCTCTGTACAGCTTGTCAATTCTATTGGCAATCACATCTGGTTCAGCTTTTAGAATCTTAGCCAAAACCTCCACACAAGTTGCCCTCAAGTCCTCTCTATTATTCTCCCTTAAACCTCTCAGTCTTATGGCATACTCCATATTCCGAAATTGCAACATCGTGATCTCCTCTTCAAGCCTCTGGTTCTGCACCACCACCTTAAACATCTGTTCCTTTGCTTCCTTCTTGTTAGCTTCCACTTCAGTATTTAAGTCTTCCACTTTTTTCTCAACAGCCAATAGGGCATCAGTAAGAACTGTAGCTACTTTAGTTACACTCTGATGTAATCCTTCAGTTTTTTCCTCCACCAGCTCCTTCACTTCCCCCACCATCACCTTCATTTCCTTTTGATTTTTGCCCATCCTTTCATCCATTTTACTCATTTTTCCAGAAAGCTCTCCCAAGGATTTGTGTATATTTAATATAAATGCTTTCAAATCCTCTGTCTCCCTGTCCTGTGACTGTTTTAAAGCTGAGACTGACTTTTCCTTTGTCTGATGCATGGGGGAATCCCCCCCCCCGTTTTCTTTGAAGCCATGCCTGAGCAGGATTTAAATCTTTGAAAAAAGGAAAGAAATCTTCCTCCTTTTCCTGTCCTCCCCAGTTTTACAGAAAAGGAATAAAATCCGTTGTCTTTTGCAGTTAGAAAGAACTTGTAAAACTTGCAAATAAACTCAATACAATTACAGGTAGGCACACTTTCACTTTCTTGCTGCACTTTCTGCTTTCACTAGCTCAGCTTTGATCAGCCGCCATTTTCAAACACTTTCAGACAGGGACAGCTTGCTTTCCAAAGTTAAAAAAAGTCCATTTAAAAACGTTATAATTCACATAAAAAATTCCAAGTCTCACCGGATTCGTTGTAGTACGTTTAGAGATATGTTATAGCCATTGGAGTTGCCTCTCCGTCTCGCTCTGTCTTGCAGAGGTCCTGCGCCGCTCGGAGATCCAGCAGCTTGAAGAGGGAGCCCAGACACAGAGCGCTTACCAGGGCACAAAAAAACCACCCTGGTAGCACTTCTGGGGCTCAACCTAGAGCTGCCCACTCTAGCTCCCCCTTATTTCCAAAGGGGAGCTTTCCGAGCCGCTTTTGAGTCGAAAAAGCGGCTCTACAGGCGGCGGGGGCGGCGGCCGAACGAACAAGCCGCCCAGCGACGGAGAGAACGCCAGCCGGAAGTCCTATAAAAATATTGTTAATGGGAATATACGCTCAAATGAAAATCAAGAAGAATTTTATGTGAAAGTACACAGGAAAATATTAGAATATGAAGATGAAGATATATGCATGATAGGAGTTAGACTACAAATCTACAAAAGTGAACAAAAAATTAAGAAAGACCTAGAGCATTTTATACAATGACAGATGAGTTAAGCTTACAAGATGCATGGAGAAAAAGAAATTTGAAAGAAAAGCAGTATACATTCTACTCAAACAGACACATGTCGTGGTCAAGAATAGATATGATGTGGATGTCAACAGAATTAATTTCCAAGATATATAAGATTGAAATAGAAGCAAGTACATGGGCAGACCACAGTCCAATAATAATGATATGGAAGGGATTTGGTCTGCCTAATTGGGAATTATGTTATCAAGCAACAAGTTTGATGAGGATCAAGGAATGGATAATGCTAAGAAATATTAGATTATTGACTCTAGAAGGACATGATTTGTTGTTGGGTTGGCACGCTTTTTTATGGTATAAGGGAACAAAAATGCAGGGGTATTTTAGAAGACATTTTATACGAGAGGCCTTGCTATTAAACTGGGAGAAGATCAAGACAACATTATTTAAAAATTCCAGTCTGGTTATCAACTATTGAAGCATTCTTGTGTTCAATAACATTTAGAAAGGAATAAATTGTTAGATATAGTGAATTATTGAATGAAAAGGGTGAACTTAAATCTATGCAAGAACTAGAAGAACAAGGTATAAAGGTGAATTGGTTTTCCTATTTGCAAATACACTCTAGATATGATAAAGATTTTAAGACAGAAGGTTTTTATAATAATTTGACTAATTTAGTTAAAATTTTAACAGGTACTAATGGAAATGTAATTAAAAAACTATATGGATATTTATTGGAGGTTAAGTTGGAAGAACAATAAGTTAAGGAAACAATTATTGCTTGGGGGAAAAGTTTTGGACATGGAATTGACCTCGAGAAATGGCAAATATTATGGTCTCAAAATTATAAAATGACAATGTCAACTGCATTTAAAGAAAATTTGTATAAGATGTTTTACAGGTGGCATCTACCCCCAACAAGAATAGGCAGAATGTTTAAGAATAAATCCGAAAAATGTTGGAAATGTCAGCAGATACCGGGTTCATATTACCATATGTGGTGGACATGTGCAGAAGCCAAAAGATACTGGACTAAACTCCACACATAGTTGGAAAAAATGACAAAAAAACCACATAGATTTTAAACCAGAGATTTTTTTATCGGGAATTGTACCTGAAATATATAATAGAGAATTGAGATATCTGATTGTGAATGTATTAACAGCAGCAAAGATTGTGTTTGCTAAAAATTGGAAAAATTAGAAAATACCAATGCAGGATGAAGTTATTAAGAAAATAATGGAATGTGCTGAAATGAGCAAATTGACATTTGAAATTAGAGAACAAGAAGACAAACAATACTATAATATATGGGACCTATTTTATCAATGGTTAGATAAAAAAATATGGAATTGAAATATGGTAGAGATCTTCACAATACTAGAATTGTAGAACTACAGTATGTGAAATAAAACATAAAGAGGTATTATTACTGGATAGATTCAGGAGGATGAAATGAATGTTATAATAAAAATTAACTCAAATCTTAGAATATTTTGAATAATAATGAGGGGGAAAATAGCCATAGTCAAATAAATGATTAATGAGAATAATAGTATATAGATATTTATTAGGTCGATGATATATTTAGGTAAACTGTAAATTGTAAACTATGAATTTGATGAATGATGCACAAAAGACTTGTAATCAACTGACACACTGTTTGTAATTTAAGATGGTTTTATGTATGTCTGTTTAAAAAATTTTTTAAAAAATGTTCAAAAAAACCCACAAAAAAACAATGATATGGAAGGGGAAGAGAAAAAGAAACTTACTAAATGAAAAGGACTTTCTACAATATATGGAAAAAGAATTGACTTTCTTCTTTAAAGAAATAGAAAATACGATACATCACTGCAAAATGTATGGCATACTAGTAAGGCAGGAGGCTTCAATCCCTTCCCCCCGACAGCCTGCTTGGGTGGGGAGACAGGGAAGCCCCAAACCACACATCCTTCCCACCGCCCAGGTGGTGGCAGTTCTTCTGCTGTCCTTTCCCAGAGGTGCCAGAAGCAGCAGGCTGGGGCTTCAATTCCTTCCCCCAAAAGTCCAGACTTTAAAGGTCCAAAACAGGCCAGGGGGGCAAAGCGCATGTGGGGGAGTGTGCATGTGAAATGCGGGGCACATGCACGGGGGGCATGGGTAATGCAGGGCACATGCACCAGGGAATGTGTGTGTGGGGGGGGTCTTGTGCGCATGCACATGGAGGGTTCACATTGCATTATGGGTGCTGGCACATGCGTGCACTGGCATGCGCGCACAGATACACTTCTGGCACGCAACAAGAAAAAGGTTTGCCATCACTGTTATAGAGTTAAAACCAGAGGCATTTTTATTGGGTATATTATCGGAGAAATATAGCAGAGAAGATACATATTTGATTACTCATATTATAACAGCGGCGAGAATTGTATTTGCACAAAAGTGGAAGACAGAAAAAATCCCATCAGAAGGAGAGGTAATAAAGAAGATTTTAGAATGTGCAGAAATGAATAAGTTAACATTGAGAATAAAAGATAAAGAGGAATCGTCATATTTCAAAATATGGGGACAATTTTATGTATGGTTAGAAAAGAAATATGAATAAAATATTATAGAGAAATAAATTAGATAAGGTTTAAGTAATGAAGAGAGAAGACAAAAAAGAAATAGAAACCCAGAAGTCAGCTTTGTCAATGGAAAAGGGGAAGGGGAGGTTAGAAAGAAAATGTTATCATATAAATGTACATTTATGATGATATGTGTGAATTTAGTAAAATGAAAAAGTAATTGATAAGAAAATAAAAATCAGGATTGCTCGAATACCACTTTGGAAAATACTAAATTGAAAATTAATACAACAATAGAGAGAGAATGGAGAGGGATAGAGGAGAGAAGAAAGGAAGAAGAGAGAGGGAAAGAAGAAAGAGAAAAGAAGAGGAAGAAAGAGAGGGGAAACAAGAGTAGGCAAGAAGGTTAGAAGGGAGGAAGAAGGGAAGTGTGTGGGAAAGGAAGGGGAAGTAGAGAAGGAGAAGGAGAGGAGAAGAAAGTAGAAGAGTAGATGGAAGAAGGGAGGGAAAGGAAAGTGAGGAGAAGGAGAAGAAGGATTGTTGTAAAACAAGGGAGAGCAACCCTGACTATACTTAAATTGTTTAGGATGAAGATTGTATTAGTATGAAAGTTAAAAGAAAATATGTATGTTAGATAAGAATGTACATTTAAGATATGTTTATGAGGAAAAAACAAACAAAAAAACAGAAAGATGATTCGACTAAGGCAGGGTTCTGCAACCTTAAACACTTAAAGAGCCACTTGGGCCCATTTCCCACAAAAAACAAAACACCGGGAACCACAAAACCTGAGTGGGTGTGGTCAACTCGACATCACTGTCTCCCACCCAGTCACATGACACCCTCCAGCCATGCCTCCCCAGGTTTTGTAGCTCCAGGTATTTTCTTTTAAACAGGTCTCTCTCCCCCCCCCTCATCTTTCTCCCTCTCTTTCTTCCTCCCTCCCCCCTCATCTCTTTCTCCCTCTCTTTCTTTCTCCCTCTCTCTCATCTTTCCCCTCTCATCTCTTTCTCCCCACCTCTCTCTCTTTCTCATCTTTCTCCCTCATCTCTCTCTCCTTTCTCCCTCTCCCTCTCTCTCTTGTGTCTATGTGTATGTGTGTATGTGTGCGTGGGGGGGGGTGTTCCCTCTTCAATTATTTCCGAAAACAGGTGAGGGTTGGGGTTATTTTCTGATGTTCTTTCATCTTCTTTGGGTGCTTTTTACCATATGATTTAATTTTAAATCAAGAATTACTGTATTTCTGGTTCCCAGATAAATGAAGCTCTTTCATCCCCCTGCTGTGGCTCCCTGTCAGCTGACTGCCCCCCCTGCCTTCCGCCCTCCCCTCCTCCTCACTCCTCGCCTGCCCTGAGAAGAGAAGGGCAGTGGAGGCAGATGGAGACTCGATCTGTATTTCAGAACAGAAGCGAAGCACCCCTCTACTTGCCTCTTTTTCTGGCCCTTGTTGGGAGATGCATGACTTTCTCTGCCCTAAGACCCCGCCTGGGACGTGTCTCCCCATTTTCCTCTTGCTGCCTCTGTGGCTGCTTGCTGCTCTTCCACTTAAATTTAGTACCATGGGGGAGACGGTGTCCCATCCTCCTCCTCCTGGAGCCAATTACAACAAACGGCATCAGCTGCAGCTAGGCAGCCCAGGCAGTGTCTCAGCACAGAGCAAAGTCACGTGTCTCCCCCAGTGGCTGGGGTGCACACAGCACCAACAAGGGCTGGAAGAAAAGACAAGTAGAGGGATGCTTCGCTCCTGCTCTGGAATATGGAGCCAGTCTCCATTCGCCTTCACCGACTTTCTCTTCTCAGGGCAGGCGAGGAGTGAGGGGAGGGGAGGGGAGGGGCCACCCAGTGGTGGGATCATCCAACAGGGAGCCACAGGAGAGCTGCATGTGGTTCTAGAGCCACACGTTGCCGACCTAAGGTTCCCGGACTAAGGGAATAAATATTCAATTAGCGAAAAAGGTGAAGTACCTAGGGATTTACTTGACAGCAAGATATACATAGATTAAGGAGGACAATTATATTAAATTAATAAATCAAATAAAGACAGATCTGGATTCTCCCTTATGGGCAGAATACGACAATAAAAATGAATGTTCTGCCCAAACTACTCTTCCTATTTCAAAATATACCGATAAAATTAGAGAAAAAATATTTTGATAATTTGTATAAAATAGTATCAAAATTTATATGGCAAGGGAAGAAGTCAAGAATTAAACTGAAATAACTCCAAGAGTCCAAAGAAAGAGGAGGGTTTGGTTTGCCTGACTGGGAATTATATTATCAAGCATCAATGACCACCTGGGTGAAAGAATGGGTAACTTTAAGAAACAAGAGATTATTAATACTAGAAGGTCATGATATTCAAGCAGGATGGCATGCTGGTATGGAAGACAAGTGGCACACCAATACTTCCAAAGACACTATATATGATAGTCCCTATTGGGTGTATGAAATTTTTTTAAAAAGCAGAACTATATGAAAATACCGATCTGGCTACCCACGCCGCTGCTAGAAGTTTGGATGCCTCGGCTTCAGATTGCTCCCTCCCTCCTTTCCTCCCTCCCTCCTTCACACACACACACAGGTTGGAGAGGTTGGAGAGCTCTCTTGCTCGCTGTCTCTCCAAACGCCCCATGAACTGCCCATTGGAGGAAAGGGCATGCACAGCTGGGTGCATTTGGCTGCAGAAGGAGGCACAGCTCAATGGGGTTGTTTTTTTCACCAAGGTGGAACTTTGGGTGGGCAGGCGGATGTCTGCAGCTGACAACTATAATGAATATGTCCACCTGCCCTCCTGAAGCACCACCGTGGCGAACAAAACAATCCCATTGCTATGGATGCATAGCTTGTCAGGGCTGAGCAGGGAAGCTGCTGCTTGAGTGGGGGGGGGGGGCGAGTAAGCTGCTAGCTCCTTCCCCACAGCCCTGCCATGCTTGCCTGCCTTCCATGTGGGCTTCTGCTTGCCTGCCCTCGCAAGCTAGCCACCAGGATGCCAGGAAGGCAGCATGGAAAGCAGGCAAGCATGGCAGGACTGCGGGCCATGGACTGGTTCAGGGGCATGGCCAGCCAGCCATTGCTTCTGGTTCAGCGAACTAGCCTCAATCTCCGCTACCTCCTTGCCCGAGCCAGTCCGAACCGGGAGCATTTCACCCCTGGTGACATGATAGCAGTATTTCAGTACTTGAGGGCTTCCACAAAGAAGAGGAGGTCAAATTATTCTCCAAAGCACCAGAAGGCAGGAAAAGAAACAATGGATGAAAACTAATCAAGGAGAGAAGCAACCTGGAATTAGGGAGAAACTTTCTAACAATGAAGACAATTGATCAGTGGAATAGCTTGTGTTAGGATATGATTTGGGCCTAACAGTTGTCCAGGCAATATATGTGTTCTGTGACTTTAAGTTTTAATGCTGCATCATGCTGTAATGCGAGTCATGCTATAATTACTTGTAATTTAACAATGTATTTAAGAAAGGTACTATAAGGTATTCAGTTGAATGATAAGCTGCCATCGCGTGCATGTGTGGGTGGATCTGCTACCATCCGGGGTTTGTGAACCAACTACTGTTTGTTTGATAAGAGTTTGTTTGGAGTTAACCGGTAAAGACTTGGACTGTTTAGAAGACTACGAGATTGTTTATTTTCCCATTATAAAGAAAACTTTTGATAACACCAGTTTGTATGTATCTCTATCTCAGTGCTCTCAGCAACGTTTCTCTGTGCACTTTACTCTGCTAGTTGTTACACAACAACAATATCCTTAACATTGGTTATGGGCCCAGAGCCAACCAACCAGAAGTAACTAGGATTTTTTCAGAGTTAAACTGAGAGCTAGTTTGAGTTTGTGAGTAGTACAAACTGTGTTTGTGATAAACAATCTACGTGAAGATGGCACTAGAACAAGCAGCAAATTTTTCCATGATAACCCGGCTGGACGGAACGAACTATGTATCCTGGTCTACAAAATGTAGTCTACTTTTGCATAGAGAAGGACTGTGGGACATAGTTAATAATCCACCGGATATAACAGCATGGGATTCTGCTGATGAGGAAGATGCCAAGAAATTAGCCAAGTTTAACAGAGACAATGAACGAGCTTTTTGTATTATTGGACTGACACTGGGTGACCAGCAGCTTGTCCATATTCGTGGTGAAGAGTCTGCTGCTAGGTGTTGGACCAAGTTGAAGAGACTATATGTTCGTGACTCTATGGGTGCTCATATATATCTCACATGAAAATTATTTAGACAACATCTTCTTAAAGGGGGAGATATGATGGCTCATTTGGAATCCATGACCAGAATTTTCCAGGAGCTGCATGAAAAGGAACTTGTTTTCTCTGAACTACAACAAGTTTACATAATTCTTTCTTCTTTGGACGATAGTTACGACAACTTTGTTTCTTCGTTAGAGGTTTTGTCCAGAGATGAACTGACATTGGCTGGCATAACCGGTAGGTTGTTGGAAGAATTCAAAAGAAGACAAGAAAGGGATCAGTTGAGAGTGCAACAACCAAAAGAAGAAAAAATGTACTCAACTGCTTATTTTGTAAAACGTTGTTTTGCTTGTGGGGCTAATGGACATATAGCTAAGTATTGTAAGAATAAGAAAATGCCTGTTAGGGACAATAATAGATCCAAGAAGGGTTGTAATTTAGCTATATCTAGTTCAACTACTGATGTTAACCAGGATTGTTGGGTTGTTGATAGTGGTGCTTCTCAATCTATTACTAGAAATAGAAAATGTTTTGTTAAAATGGAGAAGAGTAACCAACATGTTAAACTAGCAAATGGCTGGAAGGTTAAGGTAGCTGGAGAGGGTGTTGCTCGTTGGTCATTTAGTAATGAACCATTGCCTATGTTATATATTCCTGGTTTAAAATTCAATTTATTATCTGTTAAATCTTTGGTACAATTTGGGTTTACAGTAACATTTAAAAATGATAAGTGTCTTATAGAGAAAGATGGCAAGGTTGTTACTGCAAGTTTAGAAAATGATTTATTCATTTTAAGGGAGAACCCAGTATTGGTGGCTAAGTCTAAGTCTGTTTATGAGAATGTTAAACCACATGATGAATGTATTCATCTGTTACATCGGAGACTTGGGCACTTAAATTTCAGGACGTTAAAGAAGACAGTGCAATTATCGGAAGGGATAAAACTACAAGCATGTACTAAATATCTGAACTGTAATGCCTGTAGTCAGTAGAAAAGTAGGGTTACACCAGCAAACCGAGTTAATGGTTTTAAAACTACAAAGCTGTTAGAGGTAGTGTTTATAGACCTAATTGGACCCAAGAAACCCAGTATAGGAGGTGCCTGCTATATTCTAAGCATAGTAGACCATTATTCAAGATATGGATTCTGTTATCTTATGAAAACAAAATCTGAAACATTCCAGCATATAAACAACTGGCTGCCTTTTGTGGAAAGGAAGCAGAAATTTAAAGTTAAATGCTTAGTGACTGATAATGGTACAGAATTCACTAACCAAAGGTTAGAAAAGTTTTTGCAGGATGCAGGGATCCAGCATAAACGATCGGCTCCGTACAGACCAGAACATAATTCCTATATTGAGAGGCGAGGACAAACATTACAAGCCATGATTAGAACTATGTTGGCAGATTCTGGTTTGCCTGAAAATTTATGGGGCGAGGCTGTTATGTGTGCTAACCATGTGCTAAACAACGTGGTTCATTCCTCTACAGGTGAAATACCATTCACCTTATGGCATGGGAGGAAACCAAATCTTAGTTATTTACACACATTTGGAGCCCCAGCTTGGGTACATATTCCATCTAGTGTTAGGAGAAAAGATCAACAAAGAGCCAGAAAAATGTTTTTTGTTGGCTATGAATCAAATCATAGATCTTTTAGATTTTGGGCACAGGGTACTACTAGTGTTTACTGTAGTGCAAGTGCTAAATTTCTAGAGCACGTAGGATGGGATAAACTAGAGCGTGCAGATTTCAGACATGATAATAATACTGTTAGGATAGAGCATCATATCCCTGATGAGAGTCCTGAGGATATAGATACTGTAGAATCCTCTATTAAGGTTGAGGAACAGGAAGTAGGTTTAGGGGAGGATGAAACTGAAACATCTGAAATGAGTCCTGTATTGCCTAGAAGATCTACTAGGGAAAGGCATCCACCGGATCGATATAAGGCAACTGTAGTTTGCCAAGGTGCTGTCAAACATAAAGCATGTTGTGAAAGCTATGGATTAAGGATCTAAACTGTATATATTGTATGTAAACTGTATATATTGTATTTAAACTGTATATATTGGCCTGTCCAAAGGGGAGCATCTTAGGATATGATTTGGGCCTAACAGTTGTCCAGGCAATATATGTGTTCTGTGACTTTAAGTTTTAATGCTGCATCATGCTGTAATGCGAGTCATGCTATAATTACTTGTAATTTAACAATGTATTTAAGAAAGGTACTATAAGGTATTCAGTTGAATGATAAGCTGCCATCGCGTGCATGTGTGGGTGGATCTGCTACCATCCGGGGTTTGTGAACCAACTACTGTTTGTTTGATAAGAGTTTGTTTGGAGTTAACCGGTAAAGACTTGGACTGTTTAGAAGACTACGAGATTGTTTATTTTCCCATTATAAAGAAAACTTTTGATAACACCAGTTTGTATGTATCTCTATCTCAGTGCTCTCAGCAACGTTTCTCTGTGCACTTTACTCTGCTAGTTGTTACACAACAACAATATCCTTAACAGCTTGCCTTCAGAAATCATGGGGCTCCATCACTGGAGGTTTTTAAGAAGAGTCTGGACAGTCACTTGTCTGAAATGGTATAGTTTCTCTTGCTGGACTAGAAGACCTCCAAGGTCCCTTCCAGCTGTTCTGTTCTGTTCTGTTCTGTTCTGTTCTGTTCTATTCTATTCTATTCTATTCTATTCTATTCTATTCTATTCTATTCCATATTTTTTATTCTTTTCTGTTGTGTTCTGTCCTTCACGATCCACACTACTGGTTATCCAGCACCAGGTCCTCATTGTCTATAACTCTATAAATCAATGCAATGAACATGCATTTGGGCAAACTCCAGGAAACAGTGGAAGGCAGCAAGACCAGGCGTGCTATGGTCCACAGGGTCGCAAAGAGCCAGACATGACTTAGTGACTGAACAGCAATAGAGTATCTCTCCACATAGATCTATCCAACAATATGCAAGCAAATATGTTATTAAGTTCATCTGTCCATTGAAATTTAACTATTCAAGTACATTGACCCATTGACCAACTTTCCTTCTTCTACTTTTGCAAGTGACCCTCAGATTAGTTCCACAAACTCCCCAGCTTCCTGGAATAGGTTTGGTTGGGATAGCAGTATATAGCTGTATACAGCTCCTATAGCTGTGAGGATCACAATCATGGAGTATGGTGATATCCATTGTTTTAACCCTTCACTCCATGCATCTGTTCCTGATTTTGACTATCCAGCCCCAATTGGAAACAGTCAGTAAAGAGGATCTTCCCAATTGTTCAACTTTTGAGCTTTTACTTTCTCAGCAGTTCTCCTACTATTCAGCCGAAATCCCCTTTTATTAGAAAACCATTCCATATGACCTTGCTGAATACAATAGGGAAGTCAGTTCTAAATTCCACTTTTCTTTATGGGAATATAAACCAACCTGATTGGTGTTGCTACATTCAAGGATGGGATGGTGCAAGAACTAGCCGGCTTGGTTTCTTGTTTGATATTCAAACCAGCTGCCTGGAACAGACTACTTAGATCAGCCACTTTTCCTTTATGGATGGCCCGTAAGGAGTGCCTCCGATACTCATCGCGAGCTTGGCGAGCCTTGTGGCTCCTTTCTTCATCTGCCACCTTGGAACGACGTACTGCAGGCAGGCCAACAGGAAGGAAAGAAAGAAAGAATCATAAATGTCTCCCTTGTTTTGCTTTTCCTTTCTATTATCTACTGTAATGGTCTGTGAGAAGAACATTGGGATGCAGGAGAACAAGCTACAGGCCAGGTAACTATCAGATGAGAGGTGTCTTGGCCTTCTGGGTAGAAAAAATATGCTAAAACACCTTCACATAGTGGAGACGATGCCCAGGTGGAGAAAGGCAATCAAGCAGTAAGTTTGGATTTCTGGAGCTTTTCTGAACAAGGTGAAGTCGAAGGTGAAGGTGACATGTCAGCCTTCCTGAGTAGACCAGACAAAAAAACAGAGTAGACGAGCTAATTCAACTTTATTGTAAGGTTGCATTAACAGAATTTAACAAGCCTAAAAGTATAAACCTCTCACCATCTATTTTTGTAGCCTGATAATTTAAGGGGGTGTCAGGGTTCCGAGTTGACAGAAGAATCCTTTCTGAGGGTCTTTGTCTATCTGTTGGGCATATTTAGGTTCTCCTCTCCCTTATCTGATTGTTCCATAGGTAGCGTCTCTCCCCCCCCCCCCATCTTCCACAGTCATTCACACATACTATTATGCCATGACATTACCCACCTGTGCTCTGGAAGGTAGATGCTGAGGAAGAAAGAAGCTGAAGAAGAAAGATCAAGGTCAGAAACCTCAAGTGGAGCCTGCTAAAAAGACACTGAGTTTGCCCACTTCATTCTCTAGAGCACATTGGAATGGGAACATTTTTAAAGTTATGGAGATCTTCAGTCCCTCAAAAAAGACAAGAGATATCTCAGCCTACAGAAAGGGAAGTGTCTCTAATGAGTTCTCTGGAAATTAAAGGCAAGGAAGGATAGAACTGTTTTTAAGTTTGTATGATGTTGTTACTGTTGTCAGGGTTCCAACCAATGCCCTAATTAAATCATGATCCTCAAGGCAAGCTTCAAAAGAAATCCAGTTATTTATTAGGAGCGTCATGTTGGAGCAGACCAAGTGAAGCCAACTCTGACCTCACTTAATTCACATCTTGGCTCTGACCCTGTTTACCCCTCCCCCCAAGGTGTGTCATTAGTCACATCCCCCAACAAAGCAATTTTGCGGGTTGTAGAAGTCACTTTCTCTGGCCACTGTGGGTCCCCCTGGAGATGACTTTGACATTGCCGGCTGGAAAGTGCTTTGTTTTGACTGAAATGCAAGTTCCTCAATGCAGCTGCAAGGCTTGATTCCCCATCCCCCTATGAGATGACACAAGAAAACCAGTTTGGTCTAGTGGTTAAGACATCAGGCCAGAAAACAGGAGTCTGTGAGTTCAATTCCCACCTTGAAAGCCAACTGGGTGACTTTGGACCAATCACCAAGAGATTGTGAGTTCTAGTCCTGTCTTAGGCATGAAAGCCAACTGGATGACCCTGAGCCACTCATTCTCTCTCAGTCCAATACACCTTACAGTGTTGTTGTTTTGGGGAAAATAGGAAGAGGAAGGTGTGTTGGATACATCTGTCGCCTTAAGTTATTTATAAAAATAACAGTGGGATACAAATAAATCAATAAATATGCAGAATCTCATTTGGTAGCAGTAATCATTGACCTTGCCCAGATTTGATAACTAATAGGGTTGAGAAATCAAAAACATCCTGGATGCTATGAACAAACCAGTGATATACGATCACCAATAAAATTGCAATAATACAACTTGAAACTTCATTTTTATTTTTCTATATGCTGAGCTACCATATTAAGATTTGTCCAGGAAATAAGGTTTCCCCAAAGTAAGATCAAACTCAAAAAGCCACTGAGTCAGGCATCAGATAAGATGGAGTCGAAGCCTCTCCAAATAGGACGAAAGAGTCAATCCCAATGCACAAAGACCAACAATCTTCAGTTTGTTCAGAAATAGCTAATTTCGAGCTCTATTGCAAATACCTCCCCACAGAGTTGATAGTTTATAATCTGGGATTGTAAAGAAAAGTTAATCGATGAGAGCACCAATTACAAAATAAAATGAAAATGCTTTGCAGAATTTCTTTCTTTCTTTCTTCCTCTCTTTCCTTCCTTCTTTCTTTCTTTCCTTCATGAGCTATATCCTTTCTTTTACAAACTCAGATCTCTTCATTCTGGCTGGATCACCATGTGGAATTGCGAGTTCAAATGTTTTTCTCGGCAGAACTATTACTCAATCTATATCTATGGAGATTGTCAGTCATCCAGGACATGGTTATCCCAAAGGTGCTTTTTCAAGAGACAGCTAGACTTTCTGGTTTTTCTTTGGAGATGTTTCACTTCTCATCCAAGAAGAGAGCTTCTCATGATTCGCTTCTCATCAAGAAGCATGTGAGGCAACTCATAGACTTATTGGAATATCTTGAGAAAAGTAAACAGATCTCTGCAGTGCTGGTGTTTCTGGATGCGGAAAAGGCCTTTGATCGAGTTAACTGGGATTTTCTAAAAAAGACTTTGTTTAAGATGGACTTTGGGGATCAGTTTATACAGGCGATTTCAGCAATTTACCAAGAACAGACAGCACAAATCGTTATTAATGGGAGTTTAACGACTAATTTTAATATTCAAAAAGGAACAAGACAAGGTTGTCCGTTATCTCCACTGTTGTTTATTCTAACTTTAGAAGTTTTGTTGAACTCAATACGGGATTCGAATAATTTGAATGGAATAGTTATAAGGCAAAAGGACTACAGAACGAGGGCATTTGCAGATGATCTGGTTGTTACCCTAACACGACCTTTGGAATCAATCACCCAGATGAAAAACATTATAGAAGAATATGGACTGTTTTCAGGATTTAGATTAAACTAGAAAAAGACTAAGATGATAGTTAAAAATATGTTGGAACCACAAAAGAGTGAACTGGAAAGGTTGGCAGGTTTTGAAATAGTTTCAAAGGTGAAATATCTAGGAGTCCAGGTTGAAGCTTCTAATATAAAACTTTTTTAAAGAACTATGAAGTTTTGTGGTGTAAGATTCAAAAAGATTTGGAAATTTGGAAAAAAACTGCAACTATCTTTACTTGGTAGAATAGCAGCAGTTAAGATGAACGTTCTACCTAGATTTCTGTTTTTGTTTCAAATGATTCCGGTGCTTAAAAGTGATAAAATCTTGGCTGAATGGCAATCAGGACTAAATAAATTTATCTGGAATGAGAAAAAACCAAGAGTTAAATTCAAAATAATGCAAGATGTTCGTGAAAGAGGTGGCCTTAAAGTTTCAAACTTACGTTTATATTATGAAGCAGCAGTGTTGATGCAAGTGAGTGATTGGTTTGGAACAACAAAGACTGAAATTTTGAATATAGAAGGCCATGATTTGGACTTTGGTTGGCATGCATATTTATTTTATGAAAATAAGTTGGACAACGTATTTAAAAGTCATATACTGAGACATGCTTTGATGAGAGTTTGGAAGAAGCACCAGCTTAAAATAGATTACAAAATACCTTTGTGGTTGGATCTTGGGCAAATTATATGGAATATAAAGTGACTCGGGGGGATTTTATACAAAGAGATGCTTTTCAATTATGGGGGTAGCTGGAGTCTGAAACCTTTGAAAACTCTGTTGGAAGAAGGGACTAATTTAACCTGGTTGCAGTATACTCAACTTCAATCAAGATGGAGAGAAGATCAAAAAATTGGTTTAATGCTGCATGAAGATTTGGTGACACAGATAAAACGGAAAGGGCCGATGCATATCAAAAGGGTTTATAATTTATTGTTAGAAAGAGATTCAGAGAGCGAATTAGTTAAAGATTGTATGATAAAGTGGGCACAAAAGTTTGCAGAACCAGTTATGTTGGAAACATGAGAAAAGATTTGGGTCCAGAATGTTAAATTTACTCAAGCACAGAATCTGCGGGAAAATTTTTATAAAATGTTTTATAGATGGCATTTGGACCCCAAAAAATTGTCACGTATGTATCCAAATGTTCAACCTAAATGTTGGAGGTGTGATTGTTTGGATGCTACATACTTTCATATTTGGTGGACTTGTAGAAAAGTGAAAGCTTTTTGGATTAAACTATGGTGGGTTATGCAGAATGTTCTAAAAAAGAAGCTTCAATTTTCCCCGCAATTGTTTTTGTTGGGTATAGTTAAGGATTGCTCACCGAGTGAAACAAGATTGATTTTATACATGATTACTGCAGCTAGGTTACTGATTGGACAATATTGGAAAAAAGATAGTGTACCTACTACTGAAGAATGGACATTGAAGATTAACTTTGCAGAAATGGCAAAGATTTCTGCATATTTAAAAGACAGGACCCAAGAAGCTTTTGTTAGGGAGTGGAAGAAATGGGTGGATTATGTGCAGAACAAATATCAAACTAAGAAGTATCAATTAGTATTTGACTGATAATTAGTTTTACTATATTTACTATATTGATATGTAGAAAAGTTTTAATGTTAAAAATATTTGATATGTTTAAATCATTAGTGCAGCATATATTTGATAGAAGGATCTTACTTTATATGTATCTATTATATTGTCATCTAGAAAAATTTTAATGCTAAAAATAAGTTTATATATATGTTTTATTGTCAGCATATATTTGATAGAATAATTTTAAAAGTTTTAATGTTAAAAATATTTGATATGTTTAAATTGTTAGTATAGCATATAATTGATAGAATGATTTTATTTTACATATATCTACTATATTGTTATTTAGAAAAATTCTAATGTTAAAAATATTTGATAAATTTATATACATGTCTTACGGTTAGCATATATTTGATAGAATAATTTTACTTTATATAAAGAATTGTTAGCGTTTAATGTTAAAATTTAAGATATGTTTTTTGGATTTCACCTATATTTTTGTTTAATATTGATAGATATATAAGAACAATTTTTGTGTGTGTGAAGGAAGCCAAGGGAGGGAAGGGAGGGGAGGGAAGGGAAGGGAAGGGAAGGGGGGGTGGGAGGGAGGAAAATGGGGGGGGATGATAAAATTGTATTGTGAAACTTTTTCAATAAAAAAAAAGAGAGCTGAAGAAGCTTCTTGGATGAGAAGCAAAACATCTTCAAAACAAAACAAGAAAGTCCAGTTGCCTCTTGAAAAATGCACCTTTGGGACACTCATCCTAAACTTCTCTAAATTTCCAGAAAGTAAAATTAATTGGATAAATTGGATAAATTCTTTCTCCTTCATTTTTGCTTCTTCATGTCCAAAATGAAGCACTGCATTAAAAAAAAAAGTACATAAACATTTTATTCCTCTAGTTCCATTTAACAGCAAATTTTATGAACTGCTTTGATGTGAAATCCAATTGCATTTTTTAATATAAAGACATCAATGAATTCCTGCTCTTAGGGCTGAATTTGAGAAAAATGGCATCATTTGGGACCGATTAGAAGATGTTCATATGTTATGGTTCCATTTACTGTTTTGAAGAGCTGCGAGTCATAGGGAAACATATCATAAAGAGGTCCTTTAAAAAGCATTTCCTTTTTTATCATTTCCTCCAGCTGCTTGCTTGTTAATAGTCCTTGGTCTGTAGCTAATTGGGAATGAGTTGCACTTGCAACAAATAATTTGGATTTGAACTGTATTTAGCTGCAAATATTGCATCATATGATTGTCTTCAGCCATAAAACAAAACCTAACTCTTGAAAAAATATGAGGTTGCCAATGAAAACTTAAGCAGATTATAGCTAATATTGATTATGCCCAAAATGATTGTGTCTGAATTGATGAGCATTCACATTGATAGTCCCATCTTTCAGCTGAGAGCTCAAAGCTCTTTTTGCCCAGCTCTGAGAAATGGGTTGGATGGAGAACTGACTGGATCAAAATTACTCAATGAGTCACATTGAGATATGAGTCTTACAAGCAGATTATTAACCCCTCTTGCTCTCCCTTCCTTTGCTTTCTTCTCTCTTCTCCTCCTCCTCTTCCTCCTCCTCCTCCCTCATACGTAAACTTTCATGTGAACATTTTCAGTGAGCACAAAGGAGATTCCAGATGAAGAAGGAATGTTTTAGTCTTCCCTCAGTTTCCAACAGGAGTGCTTCCCTGTACTCCATAGAAATGTTGGAGAATCAACAGTGACACTGTTTATTGATCTCATGAGAAGCAAAGACACAAAGCTAGGAAATAGAATAGGAGTAAGCAGTAACCAGAGTTATTAAAAACTTGTGTAGCTATAGGAGAAGAAATGGCCGAACCTGGGGGTGGAGTGAAAAGGGGAATCAGCCTAGAAAGCCCTATGTAGCCACCAGCAAACTCCAAGTCCAATCCTCCTGGAATATCATTTACTCTTATCTAACTCTAACCAGAGGCTGACTGTTAGAAATTTTTTTGAATTTTACTTCAGTAGCCATCATCACCACCACCACCACCATCTCCTAATTTCATTTTTTTACAGTTCAGGATGAGTACACGATGTCCCAACCTCCTAATTTCTCACAAAACCTTATGAGAGACAGTCTTCCAGTCCAGCACCTGAATTAATACACCAAAGTATCTGTTTAGGAACTGCTTGCAATTAAGAGGTGAGCTGGTTTTAATTTTTACAAAAAGACCGATTTTGGCCTTCCAAGTTCAGAACACATTGCCTAAATGCAAATTTTGGTCTTTTGTGATCCCAGCATCAGTATTACCTCACTGATAAGTAGGGTGTCAGTTTTGGAAGCCATATTAGGCTGGGAGCTTCCATGCTGCAACCTTCTCATCGGGGGTGGGTTCTAAAATATTTTACTACCAGTTCTGTGGGCATGGCTTATATTGTGGGCATGGCTTGGTGGTAGGGGTAATGTGACTGGGTGGGTGTGGCCAACTTATTTTTTTTTTTACTTTTAAAAGTATTTTTTCTACAACCTTAAAAGGTTGCAGAAAAAAAATGCTTTGAAAAGCCTCTGCCGATCAGGCAACTCAGCTGGGATCACCAGAGGCTTTTCAAAGCATTTTTTTTTACCACCTCTTCGGCTGAAGAGGTTGCAGAAAACAATGCTTTGAAAAGCTTCCGTGGATGCACAAAAAGCCTTTCACAGAGTGAGTTGGAACTTTCTCTTTCCACAATTGAGCGAAATGGAATTCAGGGAAAGATTTATCAGGGTGATCAGAATATGCAAAACAGATAGCGAAAATACTTATTAATGGGTAGGAGTCTGAAAAGATTGATATAAGTAAAGGTACTAGACAGGGATGCCCATTATCTCCACTTTTATTTATCTTAACCCTAGAATTATTATTAAATGAGGTCAGAAGGAATCAAGGAATTAGAAGGCTAAGAATCGGAGGGGGAGAGTTTAAGCTCCAAGCCTTTGTGAACGATTTGATATTTGCCTTGGAAGAACCTTTGGAATCGGGACCAATCTTGCTCCAGGAATTGGAGGCTTACGGGAAAGTAGCAGGATTTAAATTAAATAAAGATAAAACCAAGATCCTAATTAAGAATATGACAAAGAATCAAAAAGTGCAGTTAGAGGAAGAACTAGGGATTCAGATAGTTAAAAGACTAAAATACTTAGGAATTTGTCTTTCATCCAAATGCTCGACCATTAAATTTCTCGACCAGAAATTGCTTGGTCAAACTAAAGAAACGCTGGAAGGATGGAAAGGTCTACAGTTATCATTATCATTATTAGGTAGAATTGCAGTAGTTAAGACATATATCCTGCCTAAATGGATTTTTGTTTTTCAGACAGCCCTAGTTTTATTAGATACAAAAAATTTTCAATCTTTAGATCAATGTATACAAAGATTTGTATGGCAGAACAAAAAACCAAGGATTAAATAGAAAATGCTTCAAGAATCCCCTTCCAGGGGAGTATTTGGCCTACCTAAATGGGAGCTTTATCATCAAGTAGCTGTCTTAAATTGGATCAGAGACTGGATTGCTTTGAGGAGGAGGAGAATCCTTAGCTTGGAAGGCCATAATTTGCAACAGGGTGCAAGAGAGGAAGGAGGAGAACCACCGCAACATGGTGCCCCCCACTCCTAACCCCTCCAGACTTCACAACATGATACCATGGTTGATGGTATCAAAAGCCGCTGAAAAGTCCAATAAGACTAGGACAGAGGAACAACCCCTGTCCCGAGCCCTCCAGAGATCATCAACCAATGCGACCAATGCTGTTTTCATGCTGTATCCCAGCCTGAAGCCCGACTGGAATGGATCTAGATAGACTGCTTCATCCAGGTACTGGGGAAGTTGCTGTGCCACCACATTCTCAACAACCTTCACCACAAAGCGAAGATTGGAGACTGGACAATAGTTCACTAATACAGCCAGGTCCAGAGAGGGCTTCTTGAGGAGGGGCCTCACCACCCTCTTTCAGGGTGGAGGGGAGGAAACCCTCACTCAAAAAAGCATTTATAATCTTCTGGAGCCAGCCTCGTGTAACCTCCCGGGAGGCCAGCACCAACCAAGAGGGACACGGGTCCAATAAACATGTGGCAGAGCTCAACCTACCCAGAATTCTGTCCACGTCCCCCGGAACCACAGAGTCAAACTCCACTCAGGTAACACTCTCAAGACACAGCCCTGTCACTCCCTCTGGACCCACCCAATTGGAGCCTAAGCCTTCCCGAATCTGAGTGATTTTATCATGCAGGAATTGCTCAAAATCCTCAGCCCTATCCTGCAAGGGATCTTCCTGCACTCCCACATGAAGGTGGGAGTGGGTCACCCTAAACAGGATGGCTGGGTGGTTCTCTGCAGACGCAATAAGAGCAGAAAAATAGTTAGATTTTGCCGCTTTTATTGCCACTAGGTAGGTCTTGATATAAGACTTCACCAGTGTTCGGTCAGATTTGGAAGAGCTGGCCCTCCAATCACTCTCCAAGTGCCTTTTCTGGCGCGTCATCTCCCTCATCTCCTCTGAAAACCAGAGAGCTAATTGGGATCAGAACCAGGTCAGAGGCCACAAAGGCATGACACGGTCCAAAGCTCCAGCGGCCGCCCTCTCCCAGGCGGCCACCAGTTCTTCAATCAAGTCATGAGCCAGAGCCTCAGGGAATGGCCCAAGCTCTGTCAGGAACCTATCAGGATCCATCAGGTGCCAGGGACGGAACCACCTGGTTGGTTCCGTCTCCCTGTGGCGGGGGGAAGCAGCTTGAAAGTCTAGTTGAAGGAGTGAATGATCTGACCATGACAAGGGTGTGATAACTCTAATTCCACTGACCAGAGACAAAAATCAAGACAAGAGTGTGACACCCGCCCCCCCCCCCCCCCCGTGTGAGTAGGGTCTTGAACTAACTGGGTCAGGTACATGGCCGCCATGGAAGCCATGAACTCCTGAGCTGTCCCTGACATTTCACCGATGGATGGCAAGTTAAAATCCCCTAGGACCATAAGTCTGGGGGTATCAACTGCCACCATGGCTATTACGTCGAACAGTTTAGGCAGGGTTGCCACCACATGGCAGGGAGCCAGGTACATAGTCAGCAAACCCATCTGCACCCCATGACCCCACTTCACCAGGAGGGACTCACATCTGGCTATCTGAGGAACAGTGGCCTCCCTTGGACAAAGACTCTCCCTAATAATAGCTGCCACCCACCTGCCCCTCCCCTGAGCCCTCGGCCGATGGTATACACAGAAACCCGGTGGGCACATTTCAGTGAGGGGAACTCCCCTCTCCTGGCCCAACCAGGTCTCTGTGATTCCTGCCAGGTCTGCACCCCCCTCCTGAACAAGATCATAAATGGGGGGGGGCTTATTAATCACAGACCTGGCATTGCATAACATCAGTCAGAGGCCCAGGCCCCGTGGCTCTGTACAACCTGGAGCACGGGAGTCCGGAGCATTGGGGACCGGAGTGCACAATTGCTCGTAAGCAGCAAGTGCACACTCCCGTAACATAATTTGGCCCCCTGCTACCGCCATATCTGCCCCTCCCACTCACAGTACTAATCACACAACCCTCGCCCTCACCCCCTAACACCCCAACTAGATTTCCGCCTCCTCCGCCATGACCTCCACCATGCCCATCAGACCTGTGGTGCTGCCCTGAAGCTATATGGACCCCCCAGGTACTCTTTAAAATTTTTGTTAAAAAATTAGTTTAAAAAACCCTCAACCCCCTCTTCGCAACATGCCATCTCTCAGGGTTCCAAAACCCTGAGAGGTTCATCAAGATAGGCCCTCGATAGTGAAGAGGGCCAGGCCTGTGAGAGGGGGGAGTCTTGCAGTGTTAGAAGGTCAATTGTAGTATACATCCACAACAAACCAAAGCTCTGGGATGATGGTACGATATGGCTTGGGAGTCAACCATGATAGTCCAAACATCCAGGAGAGGAAAAAAGCAGATCTTGGGTGTAACTGGAAAACAAAGAGTCTCCCCTGTCCTCTCATGACAGTGGGCAGGAGTCATGGCGTATTGATCAACCAGGGGCAGACATCCAAAAACCACCCTCTCATGGTGGCTGGCCATACCTGGCCATGGAGCAGATGGAACATCCCACCGGTGATGAAGACACAGTGCCAAACCAGCTCCCTCAGTACATCCCCTAAGCTGCACCTCTCCCTATGGCAAGCGAGCGAAGATGGTAACGACGGTACAATAAAGCCAGGGTACCTTCTATCAACCAGGACCAAATGGGTACCAAATGACCATCTTAAGGCCCAAAAATGGCCAAAGGGTGGGGGGAACGGGGCATGTGTGGCAACAGTCACTCCTCCGTCGTCCTCCATACCTCCAAGCAACCCCCAGCCAGATCTTCCAGATAGTCATATCATGCCCCAAAAACAAAGCTTCCATTCGTTCTTAATGGAGGCCTCTGGATCACCACAGAAGCTGGCCTTCCAAACCCTGGGATTGGTACCAGGAATCTTACAGCGGCCCAGGGAGTTCCAAGGTGGTAGGTTGTTGGAAAAGATCCCTCACCACCGTACTGATGGACGGGGGCTGCTACCGCCCCTCCTGGCACCATCCCAGCAGCCACTGTCTCCCCGATGCCACCGTGTCATCGCCGCCACCATCCACATCGTCACCACCAACTCACGCCCTCCACGTCATCCTCCTCGCCCCCTAACTCTTCCAACAAAGTTCCAAAGCATCCAGGGGCCTCCAAACTTCTGATGGGAGACGCCGCATTGCCGCCAATGTGGACACTGCCACTGTCACCGCCCACACCACTGTTCCAGCTGCTGCCACAACAGCTGCCGATCAGGCCACAAGCAAGCCACCATCCAAGTAGCGGCCACTGCCCTTCAGCTGCATTGTCAGCTGCATTGAGGAGACCCTTCCTTAGCTATGGAAGCTCCCTAGAAAACTTTGAGCTAATTATTTTAAACAGAATGACAGAGATGGAAGGGATCCTGGAGGTCTTCTAGTCCAATCTCCTGCTCAAGCATGACTCACTCTATCCCAGACAAATGGTTTTCCAATCTCTCCTTGAAAGCCTCCAGTGATGGAGCACCCACAATATCTGAAGGCAAGTCATTCTACTGATTAATTATTCTCACTGTCAGGAAATTTCTCCTTAGTTTCTAGATTGGTTCTTTCCTTGATTAGTTTCCATCCATTTTCTACTTGCCGCACAGGAGAGAAAGGGAGGACAGTATGCATGTGACTTTGAACTCCTGGGAAAGAAAGGTTGCTGCAGCAAAAAAACTTTTGAAAACAGAATATAAGGATGATGAGAATTGTATTTGTTTGTCTGCATAATTGTTTAGAAGAAACAAATTGGTTGCGGTGAAACAGCAGTAGAGATATTTATGAAGTTATAAACAGTTCAGGGAAAGAGTAAACCTTTTCTCCCTTCCCAAGCATTCAAATTTCATTTGCCTTTCTTAAAAGGGGTGGGTGGGTAGATTAATTCAGCTTTTTCCGTGGTTATTAGTTGTGACAACTAAACTGAGTTTTCATTGCATTCACAGAATGCAATTCCACTGTAGTTTAGATCCTAAGTTAAGCAAGAAGAAAAAGGCCACCAGAGTCATCAACCTGCTTGAAGAAAGCTAAGGTATGTGATGGGGCCACTGTCCAAGTAATGCACCAGATAGATCTTATTTTGACCTGGTTGATGGAGTTCTCAGATGGAAATTCAGAAGAGAGCCAGTTTCTGCGTTTTAAAAGTTGCTTTTTTTAAAAAAAAAGAGGATTAAAGGGTTTATCTCAATTACCTAGAAGAAAGCAATGTTATTACTTGTTTGGCTCAGCAAAAAAAGAACCACAGCAGTGAATTAAGCAGAACACCGAAATTAGTAACGCTTCGCCTATTGACTTGGCAGTCGGTAGCATTGGGATGAGATAAATCCTCATTCATTTAGAAATTCTATCCACTAACTAAATTAGTTCCATTGTCAATATCCCTGCAACGTTCACTGCCCACAGTAGCTGCACTTGGTCCAACACAACCCCTTCTGACCAGGGGTGGGTTCTAAAATTTTTTACTACCGGTTCTGTGGGTGTGGCTTATTTTGTGGGCGTGGCTTGATGGTCATGTGACAAGTATTTAGGATTTAGCAGAGGTACTGGTCTACCAGGCTTTTAACTGCTTGCAGAGTTGTACCGGTCTACCCATTTATTTTTGCAGGCACTGATCTATTCATTTGTTTTCTTTTAACACTGATCAGCTGTAGGGCAGCCCTTTGAAGCCCCGTGGCAAGAGTTTAAACAGTTTTTTTCCCTCTAGCCATCAGCTGGGACTCAGGAGGCAGCAATAGATTGGGGGTGGGGCCAAATAAAAGGTAAGAATAACGGGGGGTGGGGAGGTGCAGGTGGTGGGGCGGGGGGCAGAACCGGTTCAGTGACATCATATTATCACCACTACCGGCTCGGGAGAACTGGGCTGAACTGGGAGGAACCCACCACTGCTTCTGACCCCTGGCAGCACTGAGCGGAGAAGCTGACTTGAAAGCTGAAAGACCTGATGGGACCAGCTCTGCCCCTCATGGATAAATTGAGCTTCTACTGACAGCACAAAGTAGCAAATTAAGACCCACACTAACATCTCTGCATTTTCTTGGCTGCCGAGGCTGGCTGTAGAACTGAGGGGGGAGAGGAGAACATAGGAAGAATCGGCCATCATCTCTTGGGTTGTATGAAGGCATAAACTTGGGTCAGACACAGCCCAGAGATGCTAATTAAAGAAGGTATAGCAAGAATTATGCCAAAAGACACTCTTCATCAATCTGGATAACCTCTCTTGAAAACCCTTCATCAACCTTGGTTCCAACTTTTGGATATCCTTCATCAAACTGGATACTATCTTTTGGATATGCTTCATCAACCTGGATAGCCTTTATCAACAATTTGGATTCCAGCTTTTGGGTATCCTTCATCAACCTAGAAACCTTTTCCTAGATACTCTTCATCAACCTGATAGCCTTCATCAACCTAAAAACCTCCTGAAAGTCTTTCATTAACCTGGATACCATCTTTTGGATACCTTTGATCAACCTGGAAATTTTCTCCCGGATACTTCATCAACCTGGATACCTTTTATTAAACTGCAGCTCTCCAAAAGTGATGGAATAGGGATGATGGCAGCTGGAGTCCAACATTTCCTGTAGACATTGAGTTAGAGAACCCCACCCGGAATGATTCAGCAAGCATATTTTTATATGAATCAAATAAAGGTGTTACTGGAATTTCTCAAAGTTTTTAAAAACTGTAACAAGGTTTTCTCTCTTTTCTCAAGACTTTTTTCTATAGAGATAGATAGAGAGAGAGAGGGAGGGAAGGAGGGATGGATGGATAGTTAGGGATAGGGATAGGGATAGGGATGGGGATAGGGATGGGGATGGGGATGGGGATGGGGATGGGGATGGGGATGGGGTTGGGGTTGGGGTTGGGGTTGGGGTTGGGGTTGGGGTTGGGGTTGGGGTTAGGGCAGGTACAGATCCCTTCTAAAAATCATTAGAAGGGAGGAGAATTAGAATTTAGACTAACAGCATTTAGTTGCACAATTACAAATATTTCTTAATAATATGCATTTATTTATAAAATTACATTTCATGTTTCCACTGCTAAACACAATCCCAGCAGAGAAATCCAATGCACTTAGAAATCCAAGCCCACATTAAAGGCAATGTACGTACGTATGTATGCATGTACACACACACACACACACACACACACACACACACACACTCAGTGGATAAATTATCTTAAACAGCTCTTTAAAATAGGTGTTTAAAAACACAAATCCCTGAACACCCCAGAATTCTAGGTATGTCACAGAAAATGAGAGATAATTTTCAAATCCTTTGCAGTTCTTGCCTAATGTAAGGTCTTGCCTCTCCAATCTTCCCAAGAAAGCAGGACTCTTGTTGTTCCAAAAGGAGCTTTTACTGAAAGGTTTGTGATAACAAGAGATCTAGGCAAAAACTGAAGCCTCTCACTTAAAACCAGCTATTTAAAGCAATGCTAACCAAACTCCTCCCACACTACATCATTGCAGGGAAACAGAAACTTCATATACAGATCACTCCATTCCCCTCCCCTTCCTCCCACCAAAATGCCAGTGTCCCTGTAGAACTATCTGGGACCTAACACTCATTGCAAAATATGGGACTTTCACATTACATTTACTTATGCTTACCATACAGATAGTTACTTTTCTTGCTTAGTTTTCATAAATGATTGTAAGATCCACCCCCATGTCCCTGTCTTCCTCTTATCCCCAGCTCAGAATTGAGATAGGTTCAAGTCATTCGTAACTGGAGCAGAGGTAAAATAATTTTCCCTGCCTTTTTCCAACCAAGTGGAAATTGTTAAGTTCTGTCACTTATTATCTTGGGGAAAAGTTAAGGGACTTCAAAGTTCGAAGATAAGAGGAACAGAATGAGTACAGAAAAGGTCATGCTGGCACTATTTTGTGCCTACTGAAGGATGGAGACCAAACAAGTTGAAAAGCACTTCAACTCATCAAAGTGGATAAAGGTCCTGAGACCTGTGAGTTTTCCTTCAAGGAAGACTCAATTCATACATCATATAGTATTTGTTCAGGCTGCATGAAGATCTTGGCCCATCTGAAATCCTCCAAAGTTCCAGGTTTACTCACACTGTTCTTTCCATTCATGATCTTCTTTCTCACTGTATTTACTGCATTGCTGGGCCTCCTTGAGACTCCTGTAGAGCTCCTGAGCTCTGAGTTCCTCCTGCTTTCGAATCTGCTCCTCTCCTCTTTGCCTCTCTTCTTCTTCTCTTCTCTAAAAATAAGATGAGAACATGAAATTTGGGAAGGGGGCAGAAGCACATGAAAAAGATTCCTGTCAGATCTGTCTCAGCTTGGTTGTTTAGGAAAGAAAGACCCTTGATGCCAATCATAGTGAAAGGTATACTTTTAAGTAGTAGTATACAAGTAGTTAAAGCATAAGAAAAGTCAGATCTGAAGGTTCTTGTAAACTGAATAAATTTCCCCTTTCTCCCGCCCCCCCCCCCACCACCCCCATTGTGCTATTGTCCAATGAAGCTTAAATTAGCTAAAATACATGGAAATAACCAATGAAAAACAGGAAAGAGAGATCGGCAACAAACAAGACAAAGAGACTGACTATGGAAAATTAAACAATGAAATAGGTTGTAATAATAAAAGGGAGAACCTTAAATATTACAGTGGAGCTAATAATGGGGAATATAGAAAAAAGGGAAAGAAACAAGGAAGGAAAAGAGGGTCAAATAGAAAAAATATTAAATGATTAAATGATTACACTGGGATTTACAGTGGAAGTACAAGAAAGAGGAAAAAGAGATGGGAAATAATAGGAAATAAAGGGCAAAACAAAAGATTTTATGACTTTAAAATACAAAACAATTGTTAATACTAACAATGGAAATGGATTAACAATGGAAATGTAAGAAAAAGGAAAAAGGAAAGAGAGAGGAGAAATAATGGGAAATATAGGGCAGAATAAGGGGAATAAATTTAGAATTATAAGATTTAACAGATAAGATGAATGTTAGAAGAAAGATAAAATAGTGATACCAATTAAGTAACTTAAAATGATGGGAAATTATAGAGTTGTATGAAGTAAATGAAATAAGATTTATGTTTGATGTTTTATGTTTTAAATATGTTCTATTGAAAATTTGAGAAATTGCAGGAATTGTCATATTTTTAATTGCCGTGTTGGAGGTTTATAAAATGATAAGTTGTAATAATATGAATACATTTAATTGGGGGAATTGTAATAAATTGGAATATTTTAAACTATATATTTGAATTGTAATCAAAAAAGGGAAAGAAGGCGAATTAAATTTAAAATAAGAACTAATTAAATCAGGGTAATTAGAAATGATTAAGATGTGAATTATAAATATATATTGTTAACAATTAAAAAGATAAGAAGAATTTTGAGAAAGATATTTAATAAATGAAAGAAAGGTCAGGGTTGCCTGGACACCATAGTGAAAATATTAAATTGAAAATCTATACAGCAATAGAGAGAGATGGAAGAAGAAGTAGAGAGATGGAAGAGAAGGGAAGGAGAGAGAGGGATAGAAGAGAGGGGAGGAAGGGAGGGAGGGGAAATCAGAGTAGGAGAGAAATCAGAGTCAGGGAGGAAGAAAGGAGGAGAAGGAGAAAGGAAGGGGAAGTAGTAAGGAGCAGGAAAAGAGGGAAAGAAAGGAAGAAGGAAGGAAGAGAGGGAGAGGGAAGAGACTGAGAAGAAAGATTGCTATATAACAAAAAAGAGGAAATGGAACCCTGAACACACATATGAATATATGAAGATAAAGGAGAAATTGTTAAAAAATAAAAGAGAATAAATGTGAACAAACAGAAAAATTAGAATTTGAGAGTGAATGAAGATGTTGTTTATATAAATAAATATAGAAATATTGAAATAAGAATTAAAGAAAAAAATAGGGAAAACAGGAAGATTTTGGCAAAAATTGTAATTGATTAAAATGTATTTGAACTTGAAAAATTGTATAAGGTAAGATATGGCCAATACTTTGTTCAAAAAAAAAATGCCTGTATCTGGATCATTCAGCCATTTTCTCTGTTTGGCACTTCTGGTTCCTGTCATCCCCCCTCCTAGTATTCTTCCTTTCCCTTCCCCCTCCCCCTGACTTATGGCAGGATGCCAGCAAAGCAAAGCACACCTGAAGTGGTCGGATGGCAATCCTGACAATTCCTCTTTCTGCAATGCTGTTCTCAAAGAATTTTCTTGTCAGGAATCTTAAGCATTGTGCTGTGATCCATCACCAGCCAACCTGTGCTATTTAAGTGATGATTTGGGACATTGGAAAGGCAAATATAGACAATGAACTGAATTTGAATTGAATAACCATCATCATACCAGGCCATGATACTGTGATAACTTCCCCAGATATCTCTCCAGATGTCACCTCGGAGGAAGGTGAACCAGTCCTGAGCATGTCAGGAGGAAAGTTGGTCAGTGGCTGCAAGCAGCCATCTGAGAGGGATTTGGCTGAAGCACAGCTGCAGCAGGACAGCCCTGAGGCTCCAGGTGGGGAAAGCACACAGCTGCAACCAGACAGCAAAGAGAAGGAGGAACTGCCTTCTGCCTCCAAGAACACGTAGGGCAGAGAAAAGGCAGGAGCACAGAAGGTCACAAGGAGGCAACCTTGCCCTTCTGTACCAGAATCTGACTAGTTAGCACAGCAGAGAGATGGAGACCAGGCTGGGAACAACATGTTCATTTCCTAGCTGTTTGTTTCCTGGTTGTTGTGATCCCTGCCTTGCTCTGATTTAACACCATGCCTCAACTTGGATCATGCCTTGTAAACTCTGGACTTTTCTCAACTTGTAAATCCTCTCGTATTGTGGATTTAATTTTGCCTGGTAGGTTTATCTTGTTTGGGAAACTTTCAAGTGCCTTGTGGACTCATTGGTCATTGCTCTGTCAGTCTGCATAGGTCTGCTTTTGGCTGGATTTATTTAGGGCAGTTCTGGGTTTTTAGTGAAGGGAGTTGGTGGGAAATGTTAATAAACCCATTAAACCATAGTTACATGTATGTGAGTGAATGGGACACCACAGATACTGATTTTCTCTAGAGGTTTTAGGCATCAGAAGGAAACATGTTTATCCTACATTTGTAGAGTTATGATGATTCCAGTAACTAAGAAATAAAGCCACCACTCACTCTCTCTACTCATGTGGAGCATGTGTATACTTTTCAAAAGGCAGAACAGATAATATGCCAATTATGTTGGCAAGATTCTTTGAGAATGGTTGTGGGTGTTGCAGGGGAAATTGGTCTTGAAAACATTTGTGTCCTGAATTTGGAGCCCATCTTCATTCCAATATTTCAATCTTCAAAGTAGTTATCATATTCTAATTCTATCATCCCTAACTTTGGTAAGCCAAAGGGCTTGGAGTAGTATTTGCTTTTAAAACACTTTGTTTAATTCCAAGATTTCTGTATCTAATGGAGGAGCATAGGCTTAAAATGCTAGATATGACAAAGGTTCTTGTTTGCTTGCATGATAAATATATGAAAAAAGACAACACAGAAACAGATGGCTGAACCTAAGTAATCTTGATATTCAACATTGTTCCAAAAACCTGCCATTAACCAAAAAAAAAAAACCCTAAAGAAAACCTATCCTATCTAAATGGACTTAAAAAGAAATCCCATTGAATAAAATTGAAATGCCACAAAGTGTATACTATATAGAGCAACGAATCCCTTATTTGATTTAGCTTTATCTTGGCTGTATTATCTTGGCTGTTTATCTTGATGCTCTCTGAGCTTGGTTTATTTTCTTGCAGGCATTTCATTACCAAAGTAGGGAATATCATCAGTGCTGGGAATAGGGTTACAAGCATTGATGATGTTCCCTACATTGGTAATGAAACATCTGAAGAAAAAAAAAACCAAGCTCAGAGAGCACCAAGGACCCCACAGTTTAACCCTGAACTACAAATATTCTCTTCTATTTATCTTGGCTAAGTATAATATCAAGAATACACCTTAACTCTTCACATTTGTTTTCATAAACTTCTCTACTAATCAGTTACCCAAAGCAAATCAATGGACCTGATGCAGATTCAGAAGCTTCTCAGGAGACTGGGGAAATCACTTCGATCCATGAATTCTCTTTATGATAGCTTGCTTCATTGCACTTTGACAAATATGCATAGTGGGAGTATGAAGTCTCTGAACATTTACTATCTTTCAGAAGGTTCTCCAGCAGGTCTCCATGACCTTTAAGATACCAGTCAAGCTCCGGTGGCTTGATGGTTCAGAGGCCAAAGCTATTTTTAAAGGAACGAGTAGTTAAGGAATATTGGCATTTCTTGTTAGCAAGGAGGAGAGAGTATGGAAGTGTTCTTTCAAGTGTAAATAAACAAGGACAGGTGTGTTGAGTTTCAGCAAGATAACCTGCTCAGTGCAACCTGGAGCTGACAACTTTAAAAATGCTTTTTGTCCATTGACATTTCAAACATGAGCGGTAGGAAGGGTAGCAATTTGCTAATTTCAAACATTTATCATAGGCAAGGGGATGCAACATTGGGAATCAGGGCAGGTTACTTACCTTTGGCCAGAAATCAAGAGACCTTGCATGTGAAAAATGGTATAAGGCTTACATTTCTTTAAGCTGCAATGGGATTGCTATCACTGAAAAAGGCAAGCATGGCTATTTGTACTAGCTGGGAACTTGGGAGCATCTTTTAAAAAAAACATCCAGAGAGTTTAGTGCATAAAAACTGCCATGATCTCTGTGTGGTTTCCATTTTTAAGGAAGGGTTTTCCTCCTCCTGTTTTTTTTTTTTTTTAATACTCCAAGCTCTATATAGCTTTTTTCCCCCTGGATTATAAATGGACAACCAGCTATGGTATGAAAGATAAACTCAGTCTGGAGAAGTATGGATGAAGATCTTCCTTGTGCTTGGAGAACAGCCCAGAAATTTGCCTTGCAAATGTAACCAGACAGCTGCAGAGCCCAGGAATGACATCATTCTTGGTCGAGAGAGAGCAGCAAGCATCTTTATTCAGTTCCTTTCTTTACTCTTAAAAGCATATGGGCAGAATGCAGCCAGCCTTAGGACTGTGCAAAACTGTTCATGTTCAAAATATTTCCAGTTCAAAACATGCCATTCTGATCTTACATTCCAGTGTAAGAAGGAAGTGTAAGCATAAAACAATTGATATTTGTTTCATAGACCATAGAATAACAGTTGGAAGGGACCTTGGAGGTCTTCTAGTCAAATCCCCTGCTTGAATAGGAGAGCCTATATCATTTCAGAAAAATGCCTGTCCAGTCTCTTCTTAAGAGCCTCCAGTGATGTAGTACCCCAACTTCTGGAGGGAAGCCATTTACTAGTTCATAGTTCTCTCTGTCAGGAAATTTCTCCTTAGATTGATTCTCTCCTTGATTAGTTTCCATTCATGGCTTCTTCTCCTGCCCTCAGGTGCTTTGGAAAATATGTTGATCACCTCTTCTTTGTGGCAGCCCCACAAATATCAGAACACTGCTATCCTGTCACCCCATTCCTTCTTTTCATGAGACTACACTTACCCAATTCCTGGAACTGTTCTTCATATGTTTTAGCCTCCAGTCCCCTAATCATCTTTGTTGCTCTTCTCTGCACTCTTTCTAGAGTCTCAACATCTTTTTTATATTGTGGCAACCAAAATTGGATGTGGATGTGGATTTTTTTTTTTACTGCCATTTAACATGGCAACTTCATTTCTTAATTGTAGTGGGCAAAAATCTCTGATTAAATGTATAAAAATGAATAAATAAAATGTCCAAGTTACCATTTGCTCTGACCCATAATTTAGAAATCAGTGCTTACAATATTACTTACAATCTTCCTAATTAATGCTAGGAAAGAATGAGAAAACTGGCCTGGGTTGGGATTGCAACATTTTTCTGTTGGTGTTCTTTCCCACTATGGACCCCAAAGAACGCAGCACACACAAAGTCCATACAAACCTTAGTTTACTAATTAAGGACTACTAATGAGATTTCTTAGTAGTTGTTCAAACACAAGTACAATTTAAATCAGACTTTTCTGAACAAGAGCTGTTAATTTAACTTCATTAACAGCCAACAATAATCCAAAGAAAAATAACTCAATTCTGAGGCACAGACTTTCAGATAACCATAATCTTACTGTGGTTGGCAGAATGCCCAGAAGCAATTTGTAGGAAAACTGACAAGAGAGAAGCAAGACCAAATGTTTCTGGAATGAAGACACGAAGGAATATGAACGAAGTTGTTTCCTGCAAATTGCATCAGTTGTCTCCTTCCTTAAATAGCCTAGGGGAGTGGCTAATTAGCCCCAAGCCTTACTCTTGAGGAGTCTTCCTCCTGAGGAGCTACTCCTGCCTTTTAACAGCTCTGTGCACTCGTGCATCAAGAAGAGCCTCCTCCTCTTCTTCCTCTTCACTTATGGAAGTTTCTGGAGGTTCTGGCTGAATCACCATCTCTGGCACCACATCTTCTCCAGCCTCCTCATTGTCTGACCCAAGTGCCAGCTGCACAGGCTGCTGGCACATCACTACACCAGCCTCCTCTCTGTCGGAATCAGCTACTAGCTGCACAGGCCGCTGACAGGTCACAACAGTTGGTTAAATAATGTGTCCATAGTGCTCTTCAGTTTAAAAATAAAATTCTTTAATCATTTTTATGAGAATTGTAGCAAAGTCCAAACAAAAAAACAAGACCTACAACAGTCTTGTAGGAGTGAAGTTATTTCAGAAAAAACTCTGAAATTTGAGTTGCTCCTTCTAAATCCTATAGGACAGGGTGAATCAAATCAAATCCATCTTTATTAGCATCATAGACTAGACTAATAGGGCCAAGTAAATTTGGTTCAAATTTGGGGACATTGCTGAGAAGCAGCAAAACCTGACCTTCACTCTAAATAATTATGTTTCCCTGGATAATGGCACCCCCTAGTTTCTCTTATATAAGAAAATGCTTAGAGGAGAAAAGTAAGAAAGGGAAAAAAATACATTTGAGGGAAAGTATCTAAACTATGCAGAGCCCAACTCAGCTGGTGAAAATAGACCAACAATATGTTCATTCTCATTTTGCATAAAATTGTATGTATCTCCTAAAAGAAATGGTGCTCTACTCCTCAAAAAATAAAAACCCAGTTTGCATTAGGATTATGTTTTTATCCCTATCTTTTTAAAAAGGTAAATATTCTAGTCTACTGGTTCAAAGATGGACTCAACGACAACCGGTACACTGCCTGCCTAGCCTGTGGCACCCCTAACCGCCTGCATGAATGGTACCTGGTGGAAGAGGAGGCAGAGATTGACATGACCCGAAACCAGTACTGCACTGGCAGGGCTTGGAGAAGATCCCCACCCCAGGGGAAGTGAGAGCCATTCAAACCCCAAACCACCATGGCATCAAGGCCATCAGGTTGCTTTGAATGTAGGAAGGAGGGGAACCACGCAGCAGAATGCTGGTCAAAAACCCCTACTGGAAAACTTGATAGCTTGTCAGAGGGGAGGTTTGCAAAAACCACCCCCAAGGAAAAGAAACTGTGCTGAGAAGCCGAGAGGCTGCAAAATTCCATTCCCCTCCAAAATCAGAGGAAGGATCTCTGACACCCCGAGAGGACCTGAGCCACTCCGAAAGTGATCTGGAAGACAACCCACTGGTAAGCAACCCAATCGAACCGCTCACCCTTTCCCTAAGACTTTTTATCCCCAGCCAAGGGAAAGGGGAGGAAGCATTGCTGGACTTGGAATGTACCCAATGCCCGATTAGCCCAACCTTGGCAAGGAGATTGGGAATTCACCTAAGGAAAATGAAAACCCCCATTGCTTTTTGCCAGCTAGACGGAACTGTAGCAGGAGGGGAGCCAGCCATTTTGCCACAGAACCATTGCAAATGAAGCTGGGGGATCATAGCGAGATCCTCACATTCATAGAAGCCATTCATAGAAGTGGAACCCTAAAATAAACAGGATGAGAGGAACCGTAAAATTCCAGGGGCATGTAACTTTCACGAACATCCCAGAGGGAAAAGAGGAAGGAAAGGAAAACAGGGAAATGGCAATGACCAGCACCCTGCTGAACCCACTAACATCCCCAAAAAATACCAGGATTTGGCTGAGGTATTTTGTGAGGAGGTGTCCAATGAATTTCCACCCTATCGTGCCACAGACTACGCCATTGAGACCCTACCAGGGGCTACATTTCCAAAACTGCAAATGTACTGCATGTTCCCGAGAACTAGATGAACTCAGAGCATTTATTGACAAACACCTAAAAGGGGTTTCATCGAGCCCACCCGACCAAAAACAGCAGCCCCAGTGTTATTCTGCGAAAAGAAAGATGGCTCCTTACACCTCTGCATTACGCCTCTGTAACTTGAACATAATCAGCGTGGAAAACATGTACCCACTCCCCCTCATGAAGGATATGCTGGGCCATCTCTCTAAAGGAAAAATATTTTCAAAGCTTGATTTATGAGAGGTGTACTACTGCATCAGAATTAGGAAAGGGGATGAGTGGAAGACTGCTTTTAACACCCCACTGGGGTGATACCAATTTAAAGTACTCGCTTCTAGATTACAAGGGGGCCCTGCTGTGCTTATGCAACTAATGATTGAAGATGATATGACATTGATTGGTCTCATTCGAGACAACAATGAATCTTCATACAGTTGGGAGATTGAACCTTGTGGTGCGACCAGAACAATCTGGAACTGAACACACTCAAAACCATAGAAATGGTGGTAGACTTTAGGAGAAACCATCCCATACCTCTTACAACCTCTTACAATACTAGACAACATAGTACCAACAGTAGAGACCTTCAAATTTCCAGGTTCTATCATATCTCAAGACCTAAAACTAATATCCAACATCAAAAACATCATCAGAAAAGCACAACAGAGAATGTTCTTTCTGTGCCAACTTAGGAAGCTCAAATTGTCCAAGGAGCTGATGATACAATTCCATAGAGGAACTATTGAGTCTCTGATCTGCACCTCTATAACTGGTTTGGTTCTGCAACCCAACAAGACAGACACCAACTTTAGAAGATAATTAGAACTGCAGAAAAAACAATTACTACCAACCTGCCTTCCACTGAGGACCTGTATACTGCACAATTCAAAAAGAGGGCTGTGAAAATATTTACAGACCCCTCGCATCCTGGGCATAAATTGTTTCAATTCCCACCCTCAAAACGACTATAGAGCACTGCACACCAAGACAACTAGATACAAGAATAGTTTTTTCCCAAACGCCATCACTCTGCTTAACAAATAATTCCCTCAACATTGTCAAACTATTCACATTAAGCTACATTACTATTGCTATTGGTCTTCTCATTGTTCCTTTCACCCATCTCCTCCCACTTGTGACTGCATGACTGTAACTTTGTTGCTTGTATCCTTGCAATTTATATTTATTTTGATTGTTTCCTAGTATGATTTGATTGTGTATTGTACCATATGACTGTCACTGGGTGTTGTGCCCTGTGATTCTTGATGAGTGTATCTTGTCTTTTTATGTACACTGAGAGTGTATGCACCAAAGCCAAATTCCTTGTGTGTCCAATCAGATTTGGCCAATAAAGAATTTTATTCTGTCCCGTCCTGTCCTGTCCTGTCCTGTCCTGTCCTGTCCTGTCCTGTCCTATCCTATCCTATCCTATCCTATCCTATCCTATCCTATCCTATCCTATCCTATCCTAATTAATGAGGTGCTCCATGAACATTTATATAAAGGGTCCTGGCTTATCTTGGTGACATTCTAATTTACACCAAAACAAAAGCAAAACACATAAAACTAGTCCGAGCAGTTTTCACTAAACTCCAAGCTACCAAACTCTATGCAAAACTCTCTAAATCTGAGTTCCATCAAGAAAGAATTGTCTAGGGGCTTCCGGTGGCGTCCTCTCCGTTGCAGGGCGGCTTGCTTGCATGGTCGCCGCCCCCCGCCGCCTGTAGAGCCGCTTTTACGAACGGAAAGCGGCTTGGAAAGCTTCCCTTTGGATTGAAGGGGAAGTTAGAGTGGGCAGCTTTAGGTTGAGCCCCCAGAAGCGCTGCCAGGGCGCTTTTTTTTGCTCTGGCAAGCGCTCTGTGTGTGGGCTCCCTTCTCAAGCTGCTGAATCTCCGAGCGGCGTGGGATCTCTGTAACAACAGAGTGAGACGGAGAGAGCAACTCCACTTGCTACAATATACATCTATTCAATCTACAATGGATTTGGTGAGATCTGGACTATTTTTTTAGAATTTTAATTATTTTAAATGGACTCTTTTTTGTTGTGGAAATTGAGCTGTCTCTGTGTGAAAGTGACTGAAAATGGCGGCTGATTAAAGCGGAGCAAGTGAAAGGAGAAAGCGAAAGTGTAATTTTTTTTGCCTGCTTGTGCCTGCCTGTAACTGTAACTGAACTTATTTGCAAGTCTTTTAACTGCAAAACACAACGGATTTGATTCCTTTTCTGTAAAACTGGGGAAGACAGGAAAAGGAGGAAGATTTCTTTCTTTTTTTCAAAGATTTAAATCCTGTTCAGGCATGGCCATAAAGAAAGCGGGGGGAGATTCCCCCACACATCAAACAAAGGAAAAGTCAGCCACGCTCTCAGCGCCAGCTCAGAGACAGTCACAGGACAGTGGGACGGAGGATTTGAAAGCATTTATACTTAACATACACAAATCTCTGGGAGAGCTTTCTGGAAAAATGAGTAAAATGGATGAAAGGATGGAAAAAATCAAAAGGAAATGAAGGAGCTGGTTGAGGAAAAAACTGATAGGTTAAATCACAGTGTAACTAATGTAGCTACTGCTTTTACTGATGCCTTGCTGGTGGTTGAGAAAAAAGTGGATGATTTAAATCTTGAAGTGGAAGCCAATAAGAAGGAAGCAAAGGAACAGATTTTTAAGGTGGTGGTGCAAAATCAAAGGCTAGCAGAGAAGATTACGATGTTACAATTTCGAAATATGAAGTATGCTATAAGATTGAGAGGTCTAAGGGAGAACAATAGAGAGAACCTGAGGGTAACTTGTGTAGAAGTATTGGCCAAGATTTTAAAAGTTGAACCAGACGTGATTGCTAATAGAATTGATAAGCTGTACAGAGTTAACTTACGTGTAGCGAGACAAAGGAATTTGCCAAGAGACGTGGTGATTTATTTTACTGAGAGAAGATTGAGAAATGACATTTTGCAAGGTTCTTTCCATACCACTGTCCAACATGAGGGAAACCAAATTGGTGTTTTCAAAGAGCTGCCACCCAAGATGTTAAGAGATCGGAAAGATTTCAGTTTTCTTGTAAATGAATTGAAAAAGCATCAGATCCCATTTAGATGGGATGCTCCTGTGGGTATCATTCTGAGACATGAGGAAGTAAGATATCGTATTAACTCTGTGGAAAAGACAGAACAATTTTACAACAATGTTCTTAAAAAAATTTCAACACCCCCACGCTCATCTACACTTTTATCTATTGAAGACATTTCAAAGGAGAAGAATCTTGAAGAGGGGACTCAAGAAGTGATTCAGCCAAAAGCAGCACAGGTAACTCAAGAAACAGCAAGGGAGGGACTAATGTTACATGAAGAAGATTTGGTGACTCAGATAAAATGTAAAGGGCCGATGCACATTAAGCGAGTGTATAATTTACTGTTAGAAAGAGATTCAGAGGGTGAATTAGTTAAAGACTGTATGATAAAATGGGCACAGAACTTTGCAGAACCAGTAATGTTGGAGACATGGGAAAAGATTTGGGTCCAGAATGTTAAATTTACACAAGCACAGAACTTGAGGGAAAATTTTTATAAGATGTTCTACAGATGGCATTTAGATCCTAAAAAGTTATCATGTATGTATCCAAATGTTCAACCTAAATGTTGGAGGTGTGATTGTTTGGATGCAACATATTTTCATATTTGGTGGACGTGCAGAAAATTGAAAGCATTTTGGATTAAACTTTGGTGGGTAATGCAGAATATTTTGAGGAAGAAGCTTGAATTTTCTCCTCAGTTTTTCTTACTGGGAATAGTTAAGGGCTGTTCATCAACTGAAACGAGATTAATCTTATACATGTTTATTGCAGCTAGATTACTGATTGGACAATATTGGAAGAAGGATAGTTTACCTACTATAGAGGAATGGATATTGAAGAAGTCTAATTTTGCAGAAATGGCTAAGATTTCTGCATACCTGAAAGATAGGACCCATGAAGCTTTTACTAAGGAGTGGAAGAAATGGGTAGTATACATGCAGAATAAATATCAAAGTAAGAAGTTTCAAGTAGCATTTGAGTTATAATAATGTTTATTGACTATATAATTGAATTTATATTTTTATGATGATGTATTGTTTGAATTTGATATACTTTTATAGATTTGTTATCTTATTTGCTTTTCTGCTTATCCCGTTTAATGTTGACTTTTATATCTGATTGATTAAGAAATATTATTAAGAGTAAATTTTGGGATTTATATGATATTGTAATTTAAAACTTAAGATGCTTAAAATTATTTTATTATGTTTTTTTAAAAAAAGATAAGTGTTATATTTAGTATGCGAGATTTTTTTACGAGTTTTTATAAATGATTTAAGTGGTTATATATTTGGTTAGGGGGGTAATAGATTTTACAAATTTAGAATATTTTTTGTACTATTTAAGCTTAAATTTGTTATATTGTTAGCTAGATCTCACCTAAAATGTTGTTGGTTGTTGATGGTAATATATGATTGTTTAATAGTGGAAGTCGGGGGGGAAGGGGGAGGGCGAAGGGGGAGGGGAGGGGTTGTTGGGGGGGTTGGGGGGAATATTAAAAATTGTATTGTAAAACTTTTTCAATTAAAAAAAAAGAAAGAATTGTCTACCTGGGATATAGAATATCCCACAAGAGAATATAAATGGAACCACAAAAAGTAAAAGTCATCATTGATTGGGAGCTGTCCCAAACCCATAAACAACTACAAAGTTTCCTTGATTTTGCTAACTTTTACCGTCAATTCATTCCAGCCTTTGCGAAAATTGCCCCCCACCCCCGTTACGAATTTGCTAAAGACAAAATGGGGAAAAACCAAAACCAAAGCAACCCCTTAACTGGACCATGGAATGCCAAACAGTATTCAAAAAACTCAAACAACTATTTTCAGCCAAACCAGTCCTAAAACACCCAGATCCAGAACAACCAATTGTCTTCCAAACAGACACTAGTGACATGGCAATAGGAGCTATCCTACTTCAAAACAATGAACAGGGGCAATTACAACAATGTGCATACACATCCAAGAAATTGACAGAAACCGAGCAAGGATGGGCCATATGAAAGAAAGAGGCTTATGTGGGAGGAAAAAACTTCTTAGCTGCCCTGTCCAGAAAACCCCAGTACAACAGCAAAAAGACTGAAATTGTTAAACCTATGTGCCACACACTCCAGCTAACACCAAAGTAATTACCCAAACACAAGCCAAAAAAGAACCGCTTGCTGACAATACAATGGTCTCAAAATTTATGGAGGCACTAATTAAGAATGACTGGTTCCAAGCACACAAAAACATTTATTTGCTCAAAGATGACTTAGCCTGGGTTGAAAACAAACTTTATGTCTCTGCTAGACAAAGATTGGAGCTTATGAAACAATGCAATGACTCCAACATAGCTGGACATTTTGGATTTGTGAAAACACTACACCTAATGAAAAGACAATTCTGATAGCCATCCCCTTAAAAAGACATTGAGACCTATGTGGCTAGCTGCCCCACCTGCACAGCTGCAAAAAGACGACAAGGAAAGTCTCCAGGACTCTTACAAACTGTAGCATATCCTTCAGCATCTTGGAGAGAGATTTTTATGGATTTTATAGTGGAACTGTCTGACAGCTTGGGAAACACAGTTATAACAGACCTCTTTTCAAAATAGGTCCATTTCATACCCTGCCAGAAGATCCCAACAGCCAAGATATTAGTAAAAGTGTTTTTGGTCCACATTTACCACCTTCATGGTACACCCAACAGATTATCTCAGACAGGGGCATCCAATTCACCTCCAAATTTTGGCAGGCTTTTTAAAATCTATTAAGCTCTGCCCAGGGGCTGTCCTCTTCACACCACCCCCAGACAAATAGGAGGGTTTTGAAAAAGTGAATGGCATATTGGAACAATATCTAAGATGTTTTATTAACTACCAACAGGACAACTGGACTGACCTTTTACCTTGTACTGAAGTGGCTTACAACAACTCAGTACACAGTAGCACTAGCTTCACCCCATTTCAGGTAGTGACAGGACAAGTATTCACCCCCATGCCAGAGCTACCAGCTAAGGAACCTGACATCCCCTCCCTTAAGGTGTGGATAAGCAACCTACAAACCATTTGGCCAGTGGTCAGGCTAGCTCTACAGGAGGCTAGAGCAGCTTTTAAAATTCAAGCTGACAAGAAATGCTGTGAACCCAAACCATTCAAGGTTGGGGACCACATATATCTATCCATAAAGTTTCTACAATTCTTACAAACATCTAAGAAACTGGGACCAAAATTAACTGGCCCATTCCCCATCACCAGAACCATTAACCCTGTCATGGCTGAACTTCTCCTTCCTAAGATACTTAGGCAGGTTCATCCAGTGTTTCACTGCAGCCTATTCAAGCCAGAAATCACTTCAAAAGTCAGACCCTCTTTGCCCACACCTCCAACCCTCATTATGGTGGAAGAAGAACAACATTTTGAAATCAAAGACATCTTTGATTCCCACACTCACCATGGCTTCACACAATATTTAGTGGCATGGAAAAACCTACCATCCTCTCAGAACGAATGGGAAGCCAAAAAACATGTAAAAGTCCCCACACTGTTATGGAAATTCCACCTGAAATACCCAAACAAACCATCCTAAATCTTAATTTATTATATGTTTTATGTCTTTCTAGGTGGATTTTCCATTTTTCTGATGAGGGCAATATGTCAGATCCGCGTATTTGCCATTCTTCATGGAAGAATTTGGATTTGGATTTGTCACATTTAGTTCTCTTTCCCATGTATCCAAGTATCCTATTTCCTGCCTGGTCCTCTTTATATAAACTTTAACCTGATTTATAACCATTGCCTGGCACCAGGAGTGCCTGGAGAATTTTCACCTCCTGGGAAATGAGAGGGGGCGGGAATGTGTGGATTGCAAGATGGCCCTGAGAAGCTCTTCTTATCTGCTTCTCAGAGAGCCCAGTACGATATCATCATATCATCGTCATACCAGCAGATTGGTTGGAATCCACATTGGACGGTGGGGAGGGGGTTCCTAATTTTCTTTATCCTGAACTGCATGCCTTGAGGGACTCCAGAGCCTGCTTTGAGTTCTGACTTGCTTTCATCCCTATCAATAAAAGGCTCCTTTTGCAATACAAAGTTCTCAAGAGTTTGTACTTTCTTGGAAGTGAGGGGGAGAAGCTGGTCCTTACAGTAAGACAGAATCGGAACTTACAACCTCCTGGTTTCGACAGCAGCATTTTAACCACTTCACCAAACCAAACTAACAAATGGGATGAAATTAAGAAGGACATATTAAGATGGCAGAAATTGCAATTGCCATTGTTTGGGGACAATTGCCATGATAAAAATGTATGTTTTGCCAGGATGGTTGTTATAGCTTCAAACAATACCTATTCCAGGGGTGAAATGCTCCCGGTTCAGACCGGATCATCTGATCTGGTAGCGATGGCAGTGGGTGGTTCAGAGAACCAGTAGCAAAAATCCCTCTGCCCCCCCCCCATGCCCAACTGAGCCGCACAATCATCAGAGGCTGTTTTTTTTTACTTTTAAAAGCATTTTTTCTACAACCTCTTTGGCCAAAAAAAACACTTTTAAAAGTTTTTTAAACGACGATCCCAGCTGGGATCGTCAGAGGCTTTTCAAAGCATTTTTTTCTGTAATCCCTTCAGCCGAAGAGGTTGTAGGAAAAAAAATGCCTTTAAAAGCCTCTCGCGATCCCAGCTGATTTACCCGATCATCAGAGGCTTCTAAAAGCATTTTTTTCTGCAACCTCTTAAAGTTGTAGAAAAAATGCTTTTAAAAGTAAAAAAAAAAAAGTTGGCCACATCGACCCAGTCACATTACCCCACCACCACCAAGCCATGCCCACAGAACCAGTAGTAACAAATTTTAGATTTCACCCCTGACCTATTCTGATAACTATTTAAGAAAGAAAAATATACCTAGGTTTGTATGGAAAGGGGAAAACTCAAGGTTTAGATATAAAGATGCAAACAAAAGAGGAGGTTTAGATTTGCCTGATCTGAAATTTGTGTTTTGCAGACCACTACTAAATGTGAGTTTTGCTGAGAATTTTTTTAAAAAACCATTAGAACTACAATATTACAATCTGAGGTTTGGATCAGTGGTGGGTTCCTCCCGGTTCCACCCGATTCCGCCAAGCCGGTAGCAGTGACAATATGATGTCACTGAACTGATTCTCTCCCTGCCCCCAAGCCCCCCAGCCCCCCTGCCCCACCCCCGCATTATTCTATTGCTGCCTTCCGAGTCCCAGCTGATCAGCTAGAAGGAAAAAAACTGTTTAAACTCTTGCCACGGGGCTTCAAAGAGCCACCCTACAGCTGATCAGTGTTAAAAGTCAGTGTGGTGGTAGACCGATGCCTCCAAAAACAAATGAGTAGACTGGTACAGCTCTGCAAGCAGTTAAACACCTGGTAGACCAGTACCTCTGCTAAATCTTAAAGACTTGTCACATGACCATCAAGCCACACCCACAAAATAAGCCATACCCATAGAACCAGTAGTAAAAAAAATTAGAACCCACCCCTAGTTTGGATGGTATGATGAAGTTAAGGTCAATGTAGATTTTAAGAATAGTTATACTACAAGTGCCGTTTTGAACAGGTATGGGACCAATATTAAAATATTAACCCAGACCGTGCCTAAAAATGCCATAACAGATTTCAGCAAACCCAGCATTTTAAAAAGAAAAAAAAAACAGCAGGTAAAGAAAAAAATGTTAATTTATTGAGAATGTAAAAAAAAAAAACCAAAGTAAAATTTCCACAACCTATTCTCCCTTCAATGATCTTCCTCTTCCAGTGATTTATGTATAGACTTACTGCATTTATGTCCTGATGTCAAGCTCAGGAAATCAAGAGTCCAAGCCGTTCAAAGGAATATTGGTTTTTTGCATGTTAATGCTCTTTGCAAGAATCTGAACTAGTAACAATCAAACCAAATTGGTAGTAGATAAGAATTCAAGGTGGGCTGGACTAGGATCTCTTGTAAGCATGCAGGGACTCGAGACTGATGGTGTATTTGACTTCTCCCTTGGGCTCAGCCTGGTCATCTCCTATACCTACCTTTTCTCCTGAGAGCTCAGGGCAACCTACTTGGGATCTCTCCACATTTCCCCCCAAAATGAGTAGGAGAGAACAGCAGAGACTGCCCCAAAAGTTGGAAGAGGTGGCTTGCAATTAAGTTCATGTATTGCTCAACATCTGGGAAGCAGGTCAGAAATTGAGGGAGGGGAAGGGAGGGATCGGAAATATACTACTTGTATATTTCTGCAAAATGTATTTTTAAGGGAGTAATGAAAACTCTTCAGAAAGACAGTGCAGCTTTTTTTTTTCAACTTTATCAAGACATGAGCATTTCTCTGGCTGAGTGTTATGCCCATTTCACAGGCATAAAACAGGTGCAATCTGCTACAGAGCATAATCAGACCTGTCACATCATATAAATGCCTCTGTGGTTTTCCTTATCTTCAGGAAATTGATCGAGAAAAAAAATATATCACTAGAAACCACTGCAAGAATCCTCAGGGAGCTGCAGGAGAATTCTTCCTTGGTGAGAAAACTACTTTGTTTTCCAAAGTTTTTGTTTGGGTTCTTAATCATGGAGCGAGTTTTAATTAAAGTTGAAAACTGCATAATAATTGGGGGGTGAGGCAACCCTCTTATTATTTTGAACACACAGCTTGATTGCAAACTATTACATTCTGCACTTACTGTAGCTCAACAAAACACATGTTGAGTAAATCGAGAGAGGTTGATTTTTAACTCTGCTTCTTTGTCACATGACACTGATTTAATAAACAATCTGAAAAACCTGAAACATCAGAAAAATAACCTTTAAGACACCTCTCATAGTTCACTTCTTTTTAAAAAGGTGGGAGGGTAGCCGTGGCATGTTGTCTTTTGTGATTCTGCATGCATAAATCTTGGTTTCTATGGGTTCTTTGCTTAAACAGATAGCATCCATCATACAATGTGTATTTCTGATACTATTCTCTATAGGGATAAAAAACATAAAGAGAAACTATGAAACTGAAGATGGACGATAAGAAAAAACAAAGGAAAATTTAAATTACACCCCCATTCAATATATTTCTCTTTATTTTTATACCTTGCAAATTATCTTTGTCTCCATGTACTCTGTATGAAAGTTTTATATGTTGCATTTTGCCTTGAGTTGTCTTTTGATGTTCTCCTTTCTCAACCCAGACTTGCATCCTCCTAACTTAGTACAACACAAAATCCCAATACTCCTTTATGCCGACGATCCTGCTATTATTTCAGAAACCTCAATTGGACTGAAGAAAGCTCTTGCAGCAATGTTAAAATACTGTAGGCAAAATAATCCAGTCTTCAATTTCAATAAATTGAAAACCCTTGTTTTTGCTAAAAGAAGTTTTTGATACTCATGGTGTATCATGGAGAAGGGCATGATCTAGGAAGAAGTCAGTGTATTTAAATACCTTGAGGTGGCTTTACATACCAAAGGTACTTGGAAGACACATCTGGACCACAAGATGCCATCAACCATTAGGTCTTCAAATGCTGTCACACAAGCAGAGGACAATTAGTCCCCACAGCCTTAAACATTTTTGAGGCTAAAACATTGTCATTCTCTTTTGCAGTTGGTATAACAATACTCTTAAACAGTTTTATCTTTGTGATAATACTTATGGCTGCTGTAGACCAAATTGGGCACATGAGTTGAAACATGGCCATCGCTATTCCAGTTCAATGGATAATGTTTTGGCTTCTTTCCACAAGCATCCATTCAACAGCAGACCTCATGTTTCCATTTTAAATTTATTGAGTTCTGTGCAATTTAAAATGTATTCTTCCATTTCTCCACTGCTAATAAACTTGCTACTAAGATTCATCTCTTTGTGATAGCTTCTTTATCTTAGGTATAGTCTGGATTGATTCACTTCTTTTTCCTTTAAGGACCTAAGTTTCCAATAGGTTGATAGCTCCATCACTGCTCCAACTTTTTGGAAAAATCAACCTTTTCCATCAAGTCTTTGGAGAATGGGCTTATGGTTGTCAGATTCAATCCTGAAAGGTATAATTTTATTCTTTCATTTATTCAGTGACCTTGTAGACATATAGATGTATGCTAATTTGAGGAGTGGAAATTTTATTAATGTCTGGAGCAGCATACAAATGATTGAAATAATTTTTTTAGGTCCAATTCTTATTTGCATCATCTAACCTAAACATTCACTGAAATTCCTTTGGATTCCCAGTCAACAACATGGCATCATCCACATAAAAACATACATCTAGAACCACAGTGGCACAGTGGTTAGAATTCAGTACTGCAGGCTACTTCTGCTGATCACCAACTGCCAGCAGTTTGGCAGATCAAATCTCACGAGGCTCAAAATTGACTCAGATTTCCATCCTTCTGAGGTCAGTAAAATGAGAATCCAGATTGTTGGGGACAATAGGCTGACTCTGTAAACCACTTAGAGAGAGCTGTAAAGTGCTGTGAAGCGGTATATAAGTCTAAGTGGTATTGCTATCTATATTCATGTTCCCAACCTCTAACATCACAAGAAGTATTCCTTATACATAAGCATGTTAAACAACAAGGGAATGTCATATATACTTGTCTTGCTTGCTCCTGAATGTAAAACATTTATGATGCATTCTATTCATTTATTTTTTGTAAGCATTACTTACAAAATGTATGTATACATGTATCCATATATGCTTTACCATAAATCAACCAATATATAATAACCTCTCTTTCTCATATGCATATATCAAGCTGTCAGAAAGCTGCATGATAAAACTACTCTTGACTGTACAAATTCTTCATGCAACTATTTTCTACTATAAAGACCTATATAATCAAAGGACAATTCACTGCAGCCAACTTGCTATGGCCAACCCATTGCGGCCAACTCACTATAGCCAAGTTGCTGAAGGATACCTCATCACAGGACAGAAGTTATACCAATATTGACGAGATGGTGGAATAAAATTGTTAAAGAAAGAATGCAAAAAAAGGACAAATGAAATGTGGATGACGAACATCAAAATATATTTTTTTTTATTGGAAAAGTTTTACAGATACAAATTTTTCCCCGTTTCCCTCCTCCCCCCTCCCCCTCCCCCATAACCCCCTCCCGTAACCCCACCTCCTCCTACCCTACCCTCCACTAACCCTCCCCCACTCCCCCCCCGACTTCCCCAGGTGAAATCCAAATCATACCATATCATACATTACCCTTCTACAACCCTAACCCCTGACTACACTATAAATTTCTACATCTTGACATTCAACTAAAAACTATCTGATACTTCCTTGTTTGGTATTTGTTCTGCACATAATCTATCCATTTCTTCCATTCCAACATGTAAGTTTCTTGGGTCTGGTCTTTTAAGTATGCTGATATCTTCGCCATTTCTGCAAAGCTAGCCACCTTCAAAGTCCATTCTTCTATAGTAGGCAGTCTTTAACCATCTCATTTTCAGAATCTCTTTCTAACAAAACGTTATAAACCCTTTTAATATGCATTTGGCCTTTATCTTTTATCTGTCTTACCAAATCTTCTTCATGCAACATTAAACCAGTTTTTTGATCTTCCCTCCATCTCAGTTGAAGTTGGTTATACTGTAACCAAGTTAAGATTATCCCTTCTTTCACCTCTTTCACGAACATCTTGCATAATTTTCAGCTAAACTCTTGGCTTTTTCTCATTCCAAACAAACTTATTCACCCCTTTTTGCCATTCAGTCAGATTTTTATCATTTTTAAGCACCTGAATCATTTGAAACAAAAATAAAAATCTAGGTAGAACATTCATCTTAACTGCTGCTATTCTACCAAGTAAAGATAGTTGCAGTTTTTTCACAAGTTTCCATATCTCTTTGTACCTTTTCCCACAACACCTCATAATTATTTTTGAAAAGTTTTGTATTTGAAGCTGCAACTTGAACTCCTAGATATTTCACCTTTGCTACTATTTCAAAGCCTGCCTTCCTTTCAAGTTCCTTCTTTTGAGCTTCTGACACATTTTTAACTATCATCTTGGTTTTTTTCTGATTCAATCTGAATCCTGATTCCATGCCATATTCTTCTATAATGTCTTTCATCTGCATTACCAATTCCATAGGCCGTGTTAGGGTAACAACCAGATCATCTGCAAATGCCCTTATTCTGTAATCCTCTTGCCTTATAACTATTCCATTCAGAATACTTGAATCTCGTATTTTATTCAACAAGACTTTTAAAGTTAAAATAAACAACAGTGGGGATAGTGGACAACCTTGTCTTGTCCCTTTTTCTAAGCTAAAGTTTAATAATGATCTGTGCTGTTTAATCTTGATAGAGTGCTGTAACAGCTTGCACAAACTCGTCCCCAAAACCCATCTTTATTAATGTCTTTAATAGAAAGTTCCAATTAACTCGATCAAAGGCCTTCTCCGCATCCAAAAACACCAGCACTGCAGGGATCTGTTTACTCTTCTCAAGATATTCCAGTAAATCTATAATTTGCCTCACATTATGCTTCATATATCTGCCTTCTATAAATCCTGCTTGATCATGATGAATCACTTCTTGCATAACTGGCATTAATCTGTTGGCTAATACCTTTGCAAAAATTTTATAATCCGTATTCAGGAGGGATATTGGTCTAAAATTTTCTGGTTTTGTACAGTACAGCTTGTTTCCTCTTTTGGTATCAATGAAACAAAGGCTGCTTTCCATGAATGGGGTATTTCCCCCCCTTTTGTATACTACAAAATAAGTCTCTGAGGTGTTCAATCATTTCTGCTTGTAAAGTCTTGTAATACACCGCTGTTAGACCATCCGTCCCTGGAGCTTTAGTTGTTTTCAATTGTTTAATTGCAATAATAATCTCCTCTACTGTTATAGTTGATTCATTCTTTCCTTTTGCTCCTTGGCAATTTTCGTAACTCTCCTTTTTTCTAAGTATTTATCTATAAGTTCATTCTGTATAACATCTTTGGCATATAGTTTTGTATAGTAATCTAAAAAGACTTCTTTAATTACACTTTGTTGGAAAACTTTCTTCCCTCCATACTCAATTCTACCAATGACTCGAGAACTCTGCTGCTTCCTCAATGCATAAGCCAACCACCTGCCCGGTTTATTAACATTACAAAATGTATTATGTTTTGCAAATTGTAAGTTAGTTGCTGTTTGCTCTGCTATAAGCATTTGAAATTGATCTTTCAGAAGTTTTATAATTTCTTGTAATTTTTTATCTGTCGGATTTTTTATAAGTAATTGTTCTTTTTTCTTTATCTCTTTCCATTTCTAGTCTTTTTCTTTGCTGATTCAATTTATGTCTAGAGTTCATATGTATTAGTACCCCCCACATATACGCCTTACTCGTATCCCAAACAATTTCAATAGAGGTACCCTTATTCAGATTAATTTCAAAAAATTCTTTCATTTGTTTTTTGAGTTCATTTACATTCTTTTCATATCTCAACAAATTTTCATTTACTCTCCACGATCTTCTCTCATTCTTTCCCATTTCTATTTCTATCCACACCGGGCTACGATCAGTTAGAGTTCTCGGAAATATCTTCATTTTCTTTGTCCTAGAAAGTAGATCAGCTGTGACTAAAATAAAGTCAATCCTAGAGAAGGATCGATGTCTATCTGAAGAAAAAGTAAAATCCAATTTTCTTGGGTTTTGTTCTCTCCATATATTTTTCAATTCCAAATCTTCTTTCATATCAAAAAATATTTGTGGTAATTTAGCACGTATTGACGACTTTGCCAGACTCTTCTTATCTTTTTTAATGTCTATTACTCCATTCCAGTCTCCCTTGAACAAAATAGATTTATAATCCCATTGCAATATCTTGGAATATAATAATTTATAAAAATTTTCTTGTTGTTGGTTGGGGGCATAAATTCCAATCGCCAAAATTAGTCCATTTTGTGTATTTAATTCAATCACTAAATATCTTCCACAATCATCTGCCTCTATTATTTTGGCTGATAGTCTTTTATTTACATAAATCACAATGCCATTCTTTTTCTCTGAATCTGATGCTATAAATTGTGCACCTAATTTAGAGTTTATCAAGTATTTTTGGTCTAGTAATCTGATATGAGTTTCTTGCAAACAAATAACATCATTATTAAATTGTTTCAAATAGTGAAATATTTTTCTTCTCTTCTGTGGTGAGTTTAGTCCATTCACATTCCAGGTTAAAAATTTAATTGTCATTTGTGGTCTTTTGAAGCCTTAAGAGCATTTGCTGAAGTTCCTGTTCCAAAGTGGTAGTCTTCAGCCTAGCTCCTCCCATTGCTTCAGATTTCTGTGATTTACTATTGACTCCATTCTTATCTTGTAGTGGCAAGGACCTCTGCTGCTGTTATTTCTCTTCAAGTTACTTATAAGCTGCTCTAGTTATATGTTGATCTTTTGGTTCTTGTAGTTTCAGTTCAAGGTCCAATGCTACCTGCCTTGTATTCTTAGGTGATCCACTTGTAATCTCCAGGGGGAAATCTATAAATGGTTCATCCAGTAACCCCCTCCTGTTGCTCCTTGAGTTCCAGCCACCACCTCTGCATATGCTTGCCTCCGCTGTTCCTCACACTCTTGTTCAAATTCCTTTTCTTTATCACTCTCCTCTACACATGGAGATGAGGATGCACGTGGAGATGCTGACCCAGTTTTTAGAACATTAAAATAGAATTCTTTAGCTTTTAAAACAGTGTTTAATCAATATCTTTCTCCTTGGTACCTCAATATTATGCCAACTGGAGCATCCCATCTAAATTGAATTTGCTGTTTCTTCAACTCATTCACCAGGAATCCAAAGTCCTTTCTATCTCTTAACATCTTCGGTGGTAGCTCTTTGTAGATCCCAATCTCCTTTCCATCCACTTGGACAGTAGAAACAAAAGATCTTTGCAAGATATCATTTCTTATTCTTCTGTCTGTAAAATAAATCACCACATCTCTAGGCAGCTGTCTTTGCTTTGCCACCCAAGAATTCACTTTGTAAGCCTTATCAATCCTACTTAGAACATCTTCAGGGTTAATCTTTAACATCATGGCCAGGGCCTCTGCACAAATTGCTCTCAGATCCTCTCTATTATTTTCTTTTGTTCCTCTCAGTCTTACAGCAAACTCCATAAATCTAAATTGCATCATAGTCAGTTCATTTTCAATTCTTTGGGTTTTATTATCCACATTAGCAACTTTATTCAGTTTCCATCATTTTAGATTCCAATTCTGAGCTGAGTTCTCCCACTTTTTTATCAATCTGAACAACCACTTTTGACAAACCAGTCACTGCTGTCAATACATCATTTTTCATTTTGTCATACTTTTCTTGGACCACCTCTTTAATCTCCTGTTGAGATTTTTCAAATTTTTTGTTCAAATCTTCCATAACTTTAGTTTGATTATTCAGAGCCCCTGCAATAAATTCCTTCAGATCCTTAAACCCAGTCTCCTGCTCTTGACTCTGAGTCTGCAAGCTTAATGACTGCACTTTTTGTTGGTGCGTAGGGGAGCCCCCCCCCCCCCCGCACCTTTAGGAGCTGACTTTGTTTGCTTTGAAGCCATACTGCTATGCAATCTTATTCTTTCAAAAAAAGAAGTCTTCCTCCCCTTTTCACCACCACAGAATCTTCTCAAAGCTTTAATCCAGTCTCTAAGGGAGAAAAAACAGATGAAAATCTCCCTTTAAGGAATTATTTCTTTCTTCTGGCAACTTTACTTACTTTAGTTACTTTTTAGTGTGTTAAAACACACAAGCATAATCACTTTCACTTCCAGCTTTCTTCTCTCCGCTGTAACCCAGACGCCATTTTAAAATTACTTTCACTCTTTCTCCATTCTTAAATATAATAACAGGGCTAGTACAGATACTTGCGATTTTAAATTTGCAGTCCAGATTTCACCCTGCTTATTTTTAAACTTGCTTGGTCTTTGCTGCTTAAAGTTGGTCGCGTCGTCTGGCTCTGCATAAATGCAGAGTTGTCCCGGGGTCTGGAGCTTCGGCAAGCTATTTAGGGAGCCTCTTCCTGCTTCCTCCCAGAAGTAATCCAGGGGCTTCACAGGGGGCTCAACCTGCACTTGCTGGCTCTACTCTCATTTATCTTCAAAATGAGAGTTTTTCAAGCTGCCTCTCAGCTTCAGGCGGCTTTTTTACGGGCGACGGGGCTGGCAGTCATAAAAGACCATCTGCGATGATGGCGGCACCAACCGGAAGTCCCCATCAAAATATTTTTTAATGATTTAAATAATTAAATTGAATGGTTGAATTCTCCTGCAGTGAATTGTCCTGTAGCAAGTTGGCCATGGTGAGTTGGTCCATTCCAACAAAGGTTACTCTCCTAGTCTTTCTTTTTCAAAAATAATATCCTACTGTAAAATTCCAACCTAAGAAATGTTTACCTCCTGTGAATCTGATTCTAGAAGTTATTCCAAAACCTGGGTTAGCTTTTAGCTTGGACTTCAAGAATTTCAAGCAAGTGAGTCAAAATCTGCAGGCATGTTGAAAAGCAGCAAGTTTTTTCTTATGATACTATTCTTGTAGATTTTGACCCATACACCCTGGAAATCTCTTATCCTTTTCAGTATTGAATCAAGATTCAAGGACTTTCAGCTTGAAGCATATGAGGAGCAAATAAAAGGGGTAGGGAAAATTCAGAAATAAAATATATCTATCTTGCATCCCAGGTAGAGGATAGAAAAGAAGAATCTTTAGGATTCTGCTTCAAATATCAACTGGTGGTTGTTCTAACTTTCACTTATTATCTTACCTGGCTCCAATAGCAAGTCTTGAAAATACAACACTTCCCTTAAGTGAATTTTAACTTTTCCGGATTGTGTAAACCATTCATGCTCTTTTCTTGGCAATAGTGCAAAATTGTTTTCTTGTGGGATCTTTCTAGTATTTCCTAGTAGCCCTGGTAATTTCTACTTCACTTCCATCAAATTACTAACCAAAACTAAACTTTTAAAAACCTATCTACAATAGGTAATATGATCATTCTGTATGTATATTTGTCTTAATGTGGGTGGAGAGTGATTGCCTCTCTGTCTACTTTCTGATAGCTAGTAGCTTGGAAAATAACTAAATCCAAATGTATTATGAATGGAATAGAGTGGAACAGAGTGGAGCAGAGCAGAGCCGAGCAGAAACATTCTAAGAGGTACAAACTCAAACATTAGAAGGCAGGATTGTTGAAAGAACCACTCAACCTTTAATTCCTCCTGGATTTTCTCCTCCTCCATCAATTTGGCTGCTTTGCGATCTTCTGCCTCTATCTTCCATTTCTCTGCCACTATGCGAGCTTTCTCCTTTGCCATAGCATCACGGAACTTCTTTGTGATTTCAGCTTCCTTTTGTTTCCTTTCCAAAACCATAAAAGAAAGAGAGACACGGTAAGGAAGGGTAAGTCAACCTTGAGTTGTCATTTAGAACAAAAGTCTAAGGATACTGGACAACCATGGCATTTTTTCCAACAACCATCTTAATGATAGAATCTCATGGACATACATTGAAGTTCACAGGGGACAATAGTGATTGCTGATGAGGATAACTGTCTATATCATCATGATCTCAAATCATGTCCATATTTTTAGAAGCATCATATATGCATGTGTGTGTATGTGTGTGTGCATGTATATGGAACTTTTTTTAGGCATTTTTTTACTACTGACTCAGATGAATAGTAAAAAATGCTTTTAAGAAGTAAAAAAAAAAAGGCTCCATTGATCACAGCTGTGCCGCATGATCATCAGAGCCATTTTTAAACTTTTTAAAAGCATTTTCTACTACCTATTTGCCTGAGCCGGTAGTAAAAAATGCTTTTAAAAAGTTTTAAGAAAGGTTACCACGCCGCCATAGCTGATCACACACACACACACACACACTGCTCTATTTACCTTCCCAAGCCCTCCTTTGGTGTGCACTGTGTGTGCACGCAACTTGCGCTTGGTGTCATTGCACATGTGTGTGCGGAGTGCGCATTTGGTGCATGCACGGCTAGCAAACCGGTAGTAAACCAGTTCAGATTTCTCCACTGTGTTGAACTGATTTTGGTAAGTCTAACATAACATTTTATATTCTAATATAAACCAGTTCTACTTGTTATTCTTATATCATTTTAATTTAAGATAGATACTTAAGAGAGATAATTTAAGACAGAGACTGGTTCTTTTGAGGCATTCAAAAGAAATTTAAAATTTCCATCTAGTGGAATTCCTTGTGATTTCATGGACCTGTCCATGTTCAAAGATAGCTTGCCATTGTCTCCATCTGGGAGGTTCTTTTGACTTTCCAGTCTAAACCACCCAAATGCTAACCATAGAATACAGAATGACAGAGTTGGAAGGGACCTTGTAGGTCATCTGGTCCAACTTCCTGCCCAAGCAGGAGACCCTACACCATTTCTGACAGATGGCAGTCCAATCTCTTCTCGAAAGCCTCCAGTGATGAAGCTCCCACAACTTCTGAATGCAACTTCAGTTCCATTGGTTGATTGTTCTCCCTGGCAGAAAAATTATCTTTATTTCTAGGTTGAATCTCTCCTTGATCAGATTTCATCCATTATTCCTTGTCTGGCCTTCAGGTGTTTTGGGGAATAGCTTGACTTCTTTCTCTCTGTGGCAGCCCCTCAAATATTGGAAAACTGCCATCATGTCTCCCCTGGTCCTTCTCTTTACTATGCCCAGTTCCTGCAACCATTCATCATATGTATCTATGAATGACCCAGCTTAGTTTCTGAGTCCAAGCAAGATGTTATTTCCTGATGAGATTTGGCATTTTCAGAAATGATTATACAGTTCAAAGACTACATTATCCAATAGAATTCCAAAATAATTCTCATTCAGTAGTTTTTTTATTCTAGAAGTGATTTCTTTGTAGATACTCACCATAGTTCTTCTGCTTCCTTCTGGGCCTGCTGTCTGGCTCGTTCAGCAAGAAGCTCCTCTGAAATCTGTTCATATGGCTTGTCTCCAGGGGCTTCTCCCATGATCCAAACCCAGACCTCACCATCAGTTCCCTGAAGCCACTGAACATGTTTCCTGTTACCTGGAATAGCCATCCAAATTTGTTACCAGAAGGAGAAAGCCTCAGAGCCATCAATCAAACAATACAAGTCTTGAAATACAAGGAATGAGAACTAAGCACTGGGCCTGTTCAAGATCGTGAAAGAGAACTTCATTTCAGCAATGGTGCAAGCAAAGCATTTCTCTGAAGTTGCCTTGCAAAGCAACCTGGCCACCTACTTCTAGAAAAATGAGCAGAGGGGCCAAGGCGTTTTACTTTGCTGGAGAAAGGGTATCCACTGTATCTAGAAGAGCCTAGTTAAGTTAGGGCTTGAAAAGAGTCTTCATCACATGTACATCCTTCATCCTTAAATAAATTTCACCACTGTCCCTATCACAAGCTAATCTTTTTCTGGGGATAGGCTGATACAATAAACTTACTTCCCTCATATAACGGTGTGGCTGTTTTATAAATTGGTTTTCATAGAAGCAAAATGGTTATTACTGTTTTTCTTGTTGATCCAGACTTTGTAGAGATAAATGAACACCTTGTTGCATCATGCCAATCTTTTTCAAGTTATGTACTTTATTTTTTCAGAGGCACAGTGACTTAGAGGTGGAGCTCTCGCCTCACAATCTGGAGGCTGTGAGTTCGATCCTAGGTAGTGGCAGATATTTTTCTCTGTGGGCACAATGAGTAATTCTCTGTGAACTCCATGCAGGTGTCAGTTAGGGCGTCCAGCCAGTAAATTCTCAAGCTTCAACTCCACCCCAGACTTCATCATGATACAAGAGATTACAGGGTTGTTCAAAGAAAAAAAAATGCCTTCTTTTATTTTCCGATCTGTGGCTTAAGATGAATCTTGCTAAGGATAGTTACACTCACAAAACTGGTGTCTTCTCTATTTGCCAGTCAAAATAACCTTAGATCTGAAGGACCAGGTTAGAGAGAGATCATCATGGACAAACTAGATTTATATTATTATAACTATATTATACTAAGAGCCAACAGTGACTTGAAGGTACATAATCAATCAATCAATGATACTAGATGTATTGGCTGAGAATTATGAGAATTAAAATCCAATGTGAGTAACTGGTTGGGAAAGGCTCTTTATTAACTTCTCTTATGTCTTTTTCCAAGAATAGCACCACATCTTGGACAGGTGATCTTGGAATACATAGGTCAAGGGGTTTTTTTCAGTTATTATACATGTGTATTTATTCAGCTTTTGGCTTCCTTTTTAATACACTTAAAATTCATTAGCTCTAATCTCTAATGAGACATATTTGTGGACTTGTAAACTGTAATGCCTTATTATGCTTTTATATTGATAGGCTAATCTGCCTCCCATTTTCCTTCCCACTGGCTTTTTAAAATTTCATTCCTCCATGTGTTCGGTTTATTTTATGGCTATTATTGATCATTGCTGTTTTCCTACCTAGCTTGTGTTCTCTACAGTTAGTTGTGTGTTTTAAAATTCAGTTGCCAATTGAATCAAACAACCAAACTTCTAATCTTTGCTCAAATTTTCTTTCCCCAAATGCATTCACCTTTGTTTTCCTTATGTCTATAATTCTCATATCTTCCTTTATATTGTATTTATAATGCTCTCATATTTTATCTTATTTTATTGTTAAACCAATTTATTCTTCTTTCCAGGTTTAGAAATACAGGAATAGAGAGGATTTCTGGATAAGCAACAGTGAACTGAAGATAGCTGTACTGAGAGCAGAGACAGCAATCATAGTAGAATGGAGAGGCAGTGAAGAGTCCTGCTTAATACAATACAGAATAGCAGAGTTGGAAGGGACCTTGGATGTCTTCTAGTCCAACACCTGTTTAAGCAGGAAACCCTATACATTACAGACAAATGTCTGTCCAATCTCTTTTGGAAAACCTCCAGTGAGAGCTCCCACAACTTCTGGAGGCAAGTCATTCCACTGGTTGATTGTTCTGTGATCTCTCCCCTCAAATGGAAGAAGCGAAGAAAGAGAAGTTAAAGGGTGGGGATTTTAAACAGATTAAGGAATAGGAGAAATAAAACTCCTCCACCTTCAATTTTCCTAACCAATGTATGTTCACTTGCTAATAAGATGGATGAAATACTCCTTTTAAACCAATACAATTCTGACTTTTACAATTCAGCAGCCCTAAGATTCTCTGAAACAAATGAATCAATTGAAGATAGCAGCCTGCATATCCCAGGGTTTCAGATTCAACAATCAGACAGAATTGCAGAAACATCTGGTAAAAAGAAGGGAGGAGGTTTATGCTTAGATATCAACAGCTGGTCTCAGGATATAACTATAATATATAAATTCTGTGATGAAAACCTAGAGACATTAATTATCAACTTATCACAACTTGCCTTGTGAATTTTCCTCATTTCTTCTAATTGCTGTTTATGTCCCACCACAAGCCTGTGTAAACAAGGCATTTCAAACTCTAGCTGACCAAATTATGGAGCTTGAAGCCAAATTCACTGGCCATTATTTTGGGAGATCTAAATAAGGCAAACTTAAGGAAAGAGCTACCAAAATACTTTTGGCATGTCAATTGTCCCACTAGAGGCAAGACCATTGCCTCTTTAGACTATTGCTACACAACACTAAAAGATGCTTATTGGTCTTTACCATAAGCAGCTGTGGGACACTCTGATCATTGCATGATTCACCTTGTACCTGCTTACAGGCAAAGACTTAAAACCACAAAACCAACAATTAAATCACTGAAGACCTGGATGAAGGAGGCAAAGTTAAAGCTACAGGCCTGCCTTGACTGCACTGATTGGAATGTTTTTGAAAGTACCTCTGCAGACTTAGATGAACTCACAGAGACTGTAACATCATATGTCAGCTTCTGTGAAGACCTATGTGTACCCACCAGGAACTTGCGAATATACAGTGACAACAAACTTGGTTCACAGCTAAACATAAGAAGCTACATGGTTCCATAGAGAAAGCCTATAGAAAAGGTGATAAATACTGTACAAATGCTGTACAATCAGGCCATAAATGTATTAACAAGGGAGATCAGAGCAGCAAGAAGAAGCTACTCTGAAAAGCTAAGGAATTAGTTCTCAACAAATGAACCAGCAAACATGTGGAAAAACATTTAAAAATATCACCAGTTATGGCAAACCTCCTTCCTAGGCTGAAGGAAATCAGTAACTGGCAGATGACCTGAACGTGTTTTACTGCAGGTTTGAAAGGAAACTACAGCCACCTATCTCCACAACCCCCATCTCAGACACACTGACAACAGCCAAGCCTCCTACAACTGACCCCATCCCATTGGGTTCACAATCCCTAGTGATCACAGAAAAGGAAGCACAAGACCTATTTCACAGACAAAAGCTAGGAAAAGCTCTAGGCCCAGACAAGATAACTCCTTCTTGCTTAAAAGTCTGTGCTGACCAATTAGCCCCCATCTTCACCCGTATCTTTAATAAATCACTAGAGATGTGCTAAGTTCCTTCTTGCTTCAAATGCTCTACTATCATCCCAGTGCCAAAGAAGCCCACCGTCAAGGAACTGAATGACTACAGACCAGTTGCTCTAACATCTGTAGTCATGAAAACCCTTGAAAGGCTAGTGCTGTCCCACTTGAAAACCATCACGGATCCACTGATCCACAACTAGACACAAGAACAGTTTTTTCCTGGATGCCATCACTCTGCTAAACAAATAATTCCCTCAACACTGTCAACAGACTTATTTACAAATCTGCACCACTATTAATCTTCTCATTGTTCCCACCACCCATCTCCTTCCACTTATGACTCAATGAGTGTAATTTTGTTACTTGTATCCTTACAATTTATATTGATATTGTTTCCTGATTGCTTATTTGTACCCTATGACTATCATTAAGTGTTGTACCTTACGATTGTTGATGAATGTATCTTTTTTTTACGTACACTAAGAGCATATGCACCAAGACAAATTCATTTGTGTGTCCAATCACACTTGGCCAATAAAAAATTCTATTCTATTCTATTTTATTCTATTCTATTCTATTCTATTCTATTCTATTCTATTCTATTCTATTCTATTCTATTCTATTCTAATTAATGAGGTGCTCCATGAACATTTATACAAAGGGTCATGTTCTGCAATCAGGTTCTTTGTAGAATAGGTTGATACCCCTCACTCTCTTCTTTGTGGCAGCTCCTGAAATGTTGGAACACTGTTTATCATGTCACCCCTAGTCCAATGGTGGGTTGCCCCCGATTTGCACTGGTTCTATAGAACTGGTAGTAAAACTGGCAGGAGGCTCCACCCACCAACCCCAATGTCATCAAAATGCTTCTGTGCCTGCGCAGAACAGCGTGCGTGTGGCCCCATTGTGAACCTATAGTAAAAGTAAGTAGAACCCACCCCTGCCCTAGTCCTTCCTTTCACTAGAGTAGACATACCCAATCCTTGGATTCCGACTCTGGACAAAGAGGGAACTCGTGGACATAAGTTCATAAGGTAGTGAATTAGGTGAAATAGTGTGATAACTCCCCCGGACACTTCCCCAGATACTTCTCCAGATGTCACCTCGGAGGAGGATGAACCAGTTCCAGGCACATCTGGAGGAGAATTGGTTAATGGCTCTGAGCAGCAGTCTGAGAGGGATTGGCTGAAGCACAGCTGCAGCAGGAGAGCGCTGAGGCTCCAGATGGGGAAAGCAGGCAGCTGCAATTGGCCAGGGATGAGGAAGAGGAACTGCTTCCTCATTTGATCTTGGACAGGTGATCTTGGAATACATAGGTCAGAGAAAAGGCAGGAGCCAACTTTTGGTACAGCCCATCAAGAAGGGTGAGGCTGCCTCCTCATGAGTAGTCCACCGATCCTCACTGCTCCTGGTGCAGCTGTACTTCAGCCAAATCCCTCTCAGATGGCTGCTTGGAGCCATTGACCAACTCCCCTCCAGAGATGCCTGGAACTAGTTCATCCTCCTCCAAAATGACATTTGGACAGGTTTCTGGAGAAGCATCCAGGGGAGTCATCACAAATAGTTAAACATTAAATGAATGGAAAAAAACATGTCTTCGGGCTATTTGAAGGAATGATAAAATGAAGTCCAGTCTTACTTCAAGGGGATGATATTCCAGAGGGAGGGAATCACCATGGAGAAGGTTCTTGGTCCCACCAAATGGATCTCTTTAATGGAGGGACCTCAATTATATGCCAGGTATCTTGGTCCCAGTCAAACAGCCCCAAAAATGCTAATGACCAAATGACTGCAAAGAATATAAATCTTTCCATTCCCCAACATTCAATCAGAAGAAGGTTCTTGCATAAGAAGAGAAATGTTTTCAAGGAAAACACCAAGAAAGTCCAGTTGCCTTTTGAAAAGCACCTTTGGGAAAACCAAGACCTGGATGATGGAGAACCTTCATAGACTTTGCAATCAGTACCTTCAAAGCACCTAACTAAATAGAAACCAGTGCTGTAGCCCAAGGATGTAAGGTTTAACCATGTAATAGCTAAAGCTATTAACACATAGAACCTTCCAGTAAAGAAGAATTTTTTAAAAACCCCACTAACCCCAATTCCTAACTAAAAAAGAACAGAAAGAATCAAGAAACTATTGGCTTAATGATGAATTGCTCCAAGCACCAACGATTTTAGCCCCTATGCAAGAAATGACATTATGGCAAATTCTCCTTCCGGCAGCCCAATTTGCAGCATCAGCTTTCCATAAGGCAGAAGGCTATGACTAATGTAACCCAGAAAATGAACCTTCAGTAGTACTTGAGGATCCTCATTTTGGAACCATAATACTTGCCTGTGCTTTTCCAGTCCTTTCTACAACAGATTAATAGAAACTGCTTCTGGCTGAAATTCATGGCAATGAACTCCAGAAACAAGACCTTAGAGAGCAATAGCAAGTTCAAGATGGTGCTCTTGAAGAATCATTCATCTCAAATGAACTGCTCTGCCTAATATAGTGCACACCAGAAGCTGAGGTTGTTCTTTTCCAAGTTTGGGTTTGCAAAAAAAACCCCTAAGATTTATTTTAAAATCTCAGAGTTTGCAAAAGACAATGGTTATTTCACAGTGGACATGCTCAGTTGACCTTCTTATGAAAATCTCTGGAAATGTACACACTCCATTAGCACTGTCTGTGAAGATTGGGTAGCAAATTCACCCATCTGGAGGGAGTCAAATTTTTGACAAATCATAGAACATAGAATAATAGAGTGGGAAGGACTCTCCAAGACCCTGCTCAAGCAGGAGAACCTATACCATTCCAGATAAATGGCTGTCCAATCTCTTTTTGAAAGCCTTCAGTGATAAGAGTACCTACAGCTTCAGAAGGCAAGTTGTTCCATTGGCTGATTGCTCTCACCATTAGGAAATTTTTCCTTAGTTCTTAGGTTGCTTCTCCCCTTGGTTAGTTTCCATCCATTGACCCCCACATCTTTGTAGGAGCCTCTCAAATATTGGAATGGTGCTCATTATTGTTGTTTTTATTATTTTTTAAACATTCTGCTTCAGTTGAAAGAAAAGAAGTAACTCTTGCCACCTTCGACTAAAACGTACTTGCTTGTTCTACCAGATGATGTGCTTTTAAGTGCAAAAAAAAGTGGAGAAGAAGCTTGGTGAAAATTTTCAGCAGAAAAATTGCAGAGGTATTTATAAATGAAGACAATGAAACCATTCCCAGATTACAAATAAAATAATATTTCAGCTTTAAAATATCAGATCAAGCTGTAGAAGAAGGAAGGGGGAATTGTGCTAAATTTAATAAAGTCCTGTATCAGTTGTATAAGAATGTAAACCAACTGACTATTAGCTGGTAGTCCATGAGAAGAGAGGAATTTGTAGAGGAAAACAATTATAGTTTGGAAGACTTAGTGGTAAAAGGAAACCAGGCTGCCAAAGAACATGGTAACTGGACACCATCAAAGTTCACACCATCCAGAGCCTAGAACAACTCAAAGAATTATCTACGGAGATTCTCAGTCATCCAGGTCATGGTTGTCCCAAAGTTGTTTTTGCAAGAGGCAACTGGACTTTCTGATTTTTCTTTGGAGATGTTTCACATCTTCAAAGCACCTTTGGATCAAAGAAGACGTGCAAGATTGGAAGATGTGGAGAGAAGTGGACCATAGAATCATCAAGAATTGGACACAACTAAGACTTCTGGTTGATGTCACGGCGAGATCAGACATGAGGAGTGGGTCTCTGCGCTTCTGTGCTGAATCCTCCCCAAAGCCTCCCTGTAAGAGAGGCAAAGCAAAGAGAGGTGCCCAGCGTAGTCGCAGAGAGTCGCGTCTCTCCTGCCTGGCCCAGGGGCTTTTTCTCTCTCTCAGCCACAATGAGAAGAGGAAGCAGCCTAAACATGGCTGGGGCAGCCAAGAAACACCTAAGATTTGTGCTGGAGCAGAGTTAATGAACAGTGATTGGAGCGGTGTGAGAAGATCCCCCCTTTTTTGCATTTAGTCCCTAAACTTAAAGGAAAAAAGAAGAAAATCCAGAGAAGAAAAGAGACTCTTAGAATTACCTTTTATAAAGTGATGAATAACAATAGAGAGAAAAATCCTAGACCCAACTGAAAAGGAACTGAGGGAAGGAAAGCTAAAGATCTTTTAATTTTAAAAAAATGGATTTTAAACTGGGTAGGCATTGTTATGAAAAGGCATTATAATATGCTGGAACCATGTACATGAATTGATTTGAGTATCTAATTTTGTTTCTATAAACTGAATTAAATTTGGATTTTAACTTATCACATTTGAAGTGAGGCTGAAATCTCTGCTGATGCTGCCATCTACTGGTGAATGGAATATACTGCACCCATACAAATCTAGGAAAATTTTGACAGAAAAAATACGCTTTTTGAAGGATTGGGGTGACACTAAGTGTCTTATAATTAATTACTTTACTATTGTGATAAGGAAGACTTTTAAGTAAAATAAAGTGATTTTTGTTGTGTGGTTAATAGTCCTGAAATTTAAAGAGCTATGATTATTGAACTCTTTGATGAGCAAAACTGGAACTGAATATATTGTTTGTGACCCTGACTGAAAGTGGACTTATTAAATTAAAACAAGATGCCTTTTCAGGGGGAAATGAGTGAGATTTCAAGAGAAATGGTGTGGATGTTTCAAAGCATCATGGATACCATGATAAAGAACCTAAGACTTAATCCAAGGCATAAGTGACAAAGTAGAAAATATTATACAACTGACATTGAATGAAGATAAAAGAGTCCAGGAAAGAGAGGAGGAGGCAGAAAGAATGGAGGAAAAGATAGAACAGACAAACCACCAAATAAAACAAGAGGCTGAGAAAAACTTTTTGAGAGATATAAAAATGGAATTGGAACTGGATAATTTGGAAGATGTTTTTGAAAGGGAGATAGGAGTATAGAATTCTCTGGAGATATGGCATCCTAGGAGGATAGAAATAGGAGAAATATTTAGATAGAATAATGAAGATACAGATGTTGACAGAGACAAAGATCCAAGAGAGGAGTATGGGAGGAAAGCCAAAAAAAAAAAAAAAACCAACAACAACAACAACAAATAAGAATTGAAGTATTAAAATGGGCAAGGGTTGATGGATAGAATAGAGCTATTTTTTCTTTTTTTCCCCTTCTTTTTTTTAATATAATGATGATGACCTTGATTAAAAACTAAAAATAGAGGTAGAAATAATAATATACACCCTTATATGAAGGACTATGTATTAACATAAATATGTGTTTTAACATTAGGATTAGTAAGAGTGACCTGACTAGAAGCCAGAATAGAGACAGAAATAAGAATTAGGAGGAATATTAGTAATTATAATTTCTTTATAAATTGAAAAGAGGTAATAATTAGATGGAAAGTTGAGAAGTTGAAAGATGGTATTACTATGTATGTTCAAGAAGATCATTGACATTAGAATGGAACATTGAAATATTGAATAACTACTTTAAAATAACCAAGTACATTAATATTAGGGTTATATAAATTTGATTAGTGTAATAATTGATTGTTGTTATTTGTATTAATATGAACCATACCCAGAAGCCACACTCGTCATGTATTGATGTTGATATATGTTTTAAAATAAAAACCCAATAAACCTTAAAAAAAGAGTTGTACACAACTGAATAGTTCACATCATAATCATTATCAGTATCATCATCATTCATGAGATATATCCTGGACCTTCTACTTGGGCTAAACCCTTTCTGATTAACTCTCTGTTGGACAATGTAGCATGGTTTCTGAATTTTTTCCAAGAGGTTCGTTATTCTTACTTGATGGCATGGGCATCGTATGGAAAACCATACGGAACTGGCATATGAAGTGCACACAAAGACAGGCAAATAGTGAAGATTTGTCTTTTGTTGCTTGGCCTGCCTGTCTCTTCTGGAAGCTACATTGGCTAGAATAAAGTTTAGTGCTTGCGCTGCACATCATGAGAGACCACCTTTGAATGATGGAAACTGCTGTGGAAGGATTCAAAGTGAAAAGAAGTGCCTTAACACCCCATAATAAATGTTCTTGGTCACCCAAGTCAGTTCCAAACACAGATTCCTAGAAAGGAAATTTCAGGGTATGCAGATTTAATAGCTGTAAACTGATGGAAGGTTGTGAGTGATGCAATGGGACTGAGGCAGCAGGATTACTGCCACTTTAAGAAGCTGGGTAAGAAGCTGCCTATATAAAGGAAGCCATTAGAGGGCATTTCCCTCTCCTCATGTCTTCTCGTGTCTTCTCATATTCTCTCTTGTTGTGTATCTCATTGCTCTCCTTGTGTCAGCAGCTATATGATAAGGTATTTAAATACGTATAAGTCTGTATATATTTAGCTGTAGATAAAACCACTATTAATTTATCTAAAGGCTCTGTGTGCTGTGTGCTGTGTGCTGTGTTTTGCTCCTGGGTTTATCTCATAATACTAGTTACATTGCCTAAACTCTGACAGGTTATGGGCCCAATCCACAGTGAAGGTCAGAGTGACTGATGACTTGTGAGCCTAGAGGAAAAAGAATCTCAGTGTGAGCTTGCATCAGAGTAAGTGGTTTAAAATGTGGTTAGCAGGCAGCATGGCCTCCATTGGTGTAATGGAAGGAAGTTTCCTGGTGTCTCAGCTGAATGAGACTAATTACCTCTCCTGGAATGTGAAAATGGAGATGCACCTATGGAGGGAGGAGTTGTGAACGATTGTTACTAATCCACCAGCAGTCCTGGATGATGGGGATCAGAGGGAAAATGAATAGGCATTAGCCAGCATAATCCTTGCCTTGGAAGATAGTCAGATAATACACATGAGGGGTCTCCAGTCTGCGAAAGAGTGCTGAGAGGTGTTGCGCAGTGTGTATGTGAGAGAAACTGTGGGCAGTAAAGTGTTGCTGACTAGAAGGCTGTATAAGGCACAGCTGAAGCTAGGAGAGTGTGTGTCCAAACATTTGCAGAACATGAGATGGACATTCCTTGAGTTGAAAGAAAGGGGAATGACATATACAGAGGCACATAAAGTGTATGTATGCTTAGTTCCTTAGATAGTTCATGGGACATTCTTGTCAGAGTCTTGAATCCATGCAAGAACAGGACTTTACGATGGTGTACTTGATTGGTCAGTTGTTGGAGGAGGAGCAGAAATGGCTGGAGAGGAGACCAGGAAAGGGAAGAGAGAGAACATTCAGCACAAACCAGCATCTGCAACAGTCCAGGATGCTGGCAGAGCAGCTGAAAAAGTTAAGTTTGCGAAGAGAGGCTACATTGTACAACATGTTATATGGGGAAGGTAATGTGCATGTACCAGAAATAGATGCTACGTTGAACCTGCTTTAGAGCATAATTTGTTAAGTATATCCATGTTAAACAGGCAGGTGTATGATATTTCATATTTGCTGGGGGGATTATATACAATTAAGAAGAATGGACAGGTATGTGCATAAGGTGTTAAAAAGGATGGTCTGTATGTTCTGGGAATGCAAGAACATAATTGTGCATGTGTACTTAAAAATGTTTCTACACATGACAACTGTATACTTAGAAGATTATGGCATGCAAGTTTTAACATGTTGAGGAAAATGCCAGACATAGCTGAGAGGCTAAAATTAAAGAAATGTAATGCATATTTGGATTGTTCTATATGTAAACAATCAAAAGCTAAAATGTATCATGTAAGTAAGAAAAGTGCTAGAACTACAAACAGAGTATTACAATTAGTTCATGCTGATCTGATTGGTCCTATGACACCATCTTTAGGAGATGTGAGATATGCATTAGTTATACTTGACAATTACAGTAGATACGGATATTGTTATTTACTGAAAAATAAGTGAGGTATTGCAACAGTTCAGGAAATGGATAACATTTGTAGGATGACACCATGGATGTAATATATGTCAGATTCAAACAGACAGGGGGACAGAGTTTATGTCTGAGATGTTTCAATGGTGGTAAGCAGTCTAGGCATAATGAATAGAAAAACAAATCCATATTTGCCTTTGGGAAATGGTATGGTTGAGAGATGAAACAGTGTGCTACAGACAATGAAAGATGCTTTGCTTGCAGGCATGAGTAAGACATTCTGGGGAGAAGGCATATTAATAGCGAATTATATTGTTAATAGGTTATGGAACAAGGCAATACAGGAAACACCATATTTCCTGATGCATGGTAGGAAACCATCTTTAGGTCATGTAAGAACATTCAGTAGTTATGCCTTGGGTGCATATTCCGAAAGCTACTAGGAAAAATGGTCAGACAAAGGCCAGAAAGCTACCATTAGTTGGATATGAGCCCAAAACGAAGGGGTACAGATTTACAGATGATACTAAGCAAGTTGTAATCTCAGGGTCTGCTAGTTTTGAAGAGCAGTACTGGAACAAGATACACGCTAATAATGAGGTGTTCATGCCAATACAAGACTCCTTGGTCACGCTACCATGCATGTGAGTTTATCAAAGCCTGGAACTCCACAAGCAATTCCATCAACAAACACACCAACCTACAACCAGCCTATGAACTTCTGAGAATTCAAATCAACCACACAACCAACCAGTGACAGCTTCGACCTTCAACCCCTCCCAACCAGCACTTCACCTCCCAATGACCTTCACTTGATGTGACCTCCCCATCACAAGACCTACTGACCACACAAAGCCTTTATAAGCAGAAAAACACCAACACTGATATTCCCTAAATTCTGCTGAAGATGTTACCTAGCCTGGTAATGAAACATTCAGAAACCAATCCATAAACTCAACCTCCACCCTCATCCTAAACCCAAGCTACAGATATTTGCCACTATTGTAAGAAAACCTGTGTCTGGACCTGACAGAGGTCAAGTGGAGACAAGTGGATGCCTTTCTCATTTGATGCCTACATTTATTTGCATCCATGCTGCTAATTAAAAGCACTAAACCACTAAAATAACTGGAGCTGCAGTTGATGAAATATTGCTGGAATCAGCTTATTGCAAGCAGGCTGATTAATCATTGTTCTTTAGCAACTATGGCACCCTTGACAAATCCTAATTGCTAGCCATCTTCTTTGCCTCCAGAAATTGATTCCCTTTTTCAGAAAGTCTATTGCAAGCCCAACCAGATATCACATATCGGTGATATACCTCTCATTAACTAAGTTGTAACACTCAGCCAAATGCAGCAATCAGGTAGTTTTCCATCATTCTATTCTATGGCAGATTAACTGTTAATTTAATTAGTGTTTAACTAAAATGTGGCTCTAGGAATCACTGGAAAAATTAAAGGACTTTTACACTTGATAGAGTTTCCTGATAAAAACTGATGCAGGAAACTTGTATAACATGGTGCTTCCCCCCACTCATTTCTGCACAGTGGTGGGATTCAAATAATTTAACAACTGTTTTTTTGCCCTAATGACTGGCTGGGTGGGCATGGCCATGGGGATGGCCAGGGTGTGTGACAGGCAGCACTCGCCTCCTGGGAGCAAAAACAGGCCATGGGGGAGGGGGGGCTGCACTGCCCCCGGCACTCCATTTTGGGCCTTGGAGACCTCCCTGAAACCTTGTGGGAGTGAAAACAGGCCATGGGGGAAGGTGCCACATTTTGGCCTAGTAGGCCTCCCTGCACTTACCTGGGAGCCAAAATGGGGCACATGAGGACTCCTGGAAGGGGTGGGGCAGGGAGGGATGGGGCCAGCCAGCAATTTAGCTACTGGTTTGCCCAAACTAGCCCAAACCGGCTGAATCCCACCACTGCCTCTGCACCTGTGGATGTCCTTCTCCTAGAGACACATTAAAAATGGTGTTGATGCTTGTCTTTGGTAGTACTTGCTAGGACAGGCTTGCCTTTTTGAAGGAGGAGGAGGAAAAAGAAGAGGAGAGGAGGAGGAGGAGGAGGAGGAGGAGAGAAGAGTAGAGAAGAAGAGGAGGAGGAGGAGAGGAAAAAAGAAGAAACTCCTCACTATAGTGTTAGAATATTCATGACTGGAAAGGTAACAAAGTCAGCCAATGAATAGACATAGCAACTAAGTCAGCCAATTGGGAACTGAGACAGACTGGAACCAGGGGCGTGTCTTGGTCTGCAACTACTGATTCTGTGTTGAGAAATTGAAACTGAAAGCAGTCTGTGTGTGCTGTCTGGTCTGAGCTGAGCTAAAATGAAACTGTTCTCTGCTGTTGGTATATATTCTTGTATTTAAAGAAGTTAATGAATCCTGCTGAAACAGTTTATCTGTGTGTGCTTCTGGATTTGATTTTTGCAAGAAACTCTGAAAAGTTGTGGGCCCAGAGCACACAGAAGACTGAATTGTTATTAAGCTGAAAGACTGCCTGTGTGAGAAGTCAGACAAAAAAGGTTTTTGCAGAATGGCTGCTGTTAAATTGCATGAGGGCTCTCTGCCTCATTTAGGACAGAGGAACTATATAATTTGGGCTGCAAAGATGGAATGTTTCCTGACGACTAAGGAGCTGTGGGATATGGTTATTAATCCACCACAGGTGCCATTTACAGCTGCAGAGCAGAGGTAGCATGATAAAGCAATGGCTTATCTCATCTTGAGTTTAGAAGATGATCAGTTTATCAATGTAGCTGATTTAAAGACTTTAAAGGAGGTCTGGCTGAAATTAAGAAATGTGCATGTGAGTGTGTCAGCATGCAATATTGTACAACTATCAAGAAAATTATACAGACCCTCAGACAAATGTTGGAAGTGTAACTTGGTCAGGGGTGCTTTTTTTCACCAGTGGTGGACCTGCCCTCAGATCAGGAAGTTTTGGGAAAAGATTCAAAAATGGTTGAACGAGATAACAGGTACAAGTTTCCCCCTAATTCCAGATTCTTACTTACTTGGAATCAAACTAAAAGACGTGAGCAAGCAAGATTGGCACCTATTCATCCATATTACAAAAGCAGCAAGAATGACACTTGCCCAGCACTGAAAAACGCAAATACACCATCAGATCAACTTATAATAAATAAGATATTGAATTGTGCTGAATTGGACAAACTAACATATATCCTAAGAGAGAAAAAAGAATCCATATATTACAGTAACTGGGAACGCTGGGATATATGGTTAAAGAAGAGGATAAACATAGAATAAACAATATAGTGTCACATATATACTTATATATATACTGGGTCCTCATTTTACCAACCTCGGATGGAAGGCTACGTCAACCTTGAACCAGTCAGAATCGAACTCCTGGCAGTGGGCAGAGTCAGCCTGCAATTCTACATTCTAACCACTGTGCCACCTCAGTTCTTAGTAATGGTCCAGTCACTAATGGATATCACAAGTCTAACAGAATCCAGCCAGACATCTGTAAATTTCCTTTACCAGTGTTTTAGGGCACCTGGCCACCTGTTCCACCTGAGGCAAGCAGCTAAGCATCCGCCACATGTTTGATTGAAAAGAGGTCCCCATTTCCCTTCCCCAGCCTTCACTTCTCCCCCCTTAGATAGGATCATCAGGCTCATTGTAGGTAGGTGTGGTTCTAGTCCAAACCCAACACTGGAAAAACAACGATAAGTTTTAATTTTAAACCTGACAACAAAGGTAGAATTTAGGCTATAAGAAGCTTACCAAAGTTACAGGAATTCCAGATCTACACATACTATCTAGCACTTAGGAACCAGACAGGTACATAAAAAAACAGAGAGGTGGAAAAGGCCAATAAACTCAAAACCACACAACTGATCCAAACAGCAGCGAAAAGAAAGAAATACAACTTTATCCTCCTGGTTCCATTCTCCCAGGCCTTTTGGCCAGAGACTCTGAGTTACAGACCTAGTCACAAAAAATGCTGGTTTTTTTTAAACTTCTCATTGCTTGAAGTTCTCCAACTGCATTATTTAGTATTGTTATTTTCAGTAGGAATCATTTATGAATACCTGAAAAATTATCCAGTTAGATCTTTTGAAACTTTGGGAGTTTGAGTTCCTAGGTATTTTGAAAGAGAAGGCTTTGAGCCAATTTGCATTCTATTTCCCTTACTGAGAATCCAGTTTCTGCATGTAAATACAGACCACCGTTTAGATGAATAGCTCACACATGTATAAATTATGACTCTTGCAGATGAAATACTTGTAAGTAGATTCCTGATAAGAATTAAATTATTCTTAAGGTACTTCCCCCTAAAATATTGCATTTCATGTAATGGCATGCTATTCATAATTAAAAATGGATTTCAGAATAAAGAACCAGAGGATGTGAGGCTGGGGGACCATTATACATTACCATGCCTTCTAAATACAGAAGCACCACAGGGCAATGACTGTATGACCATATTAACAACTTCTGAGATTTAAAGAACACAAAGACTAGGTAAGCAAAGCAATACTATAGCAATGCAATACTAAGCTTACACACTTGGACACACACCCATACAAAACTAAGGCTCTTTTGTCTCAAAAAAATTGGTTCTTCCTGGTATACAATGCCCAAGAAATCACATCTTGAGGTGGAGATTTGCAAATGCTTTATTCTAAGCCAGGGGTGCCAAACTCAAGGCCTCTGGACCAGACCAGATTTTTTTAAAAAAGATTTTTGGCCAACAAGTTCCTTCAGTCTTTTCTGAGGTATGGCAATCCATTTAAATTATTTAATATGTTAACAAAATATGGAGCAGGGAGACATTTTCTGACTGTTGGAAATAATCAGGCAAAGGATGGTTCTCGTCCACCAGCTTTCAAAACAGACCAGCAAGGACGCTGGCAGGATGTAATCCGTTGTAAGTAGTGGGCATAACCAGCTTGAGATGGGAGATTGAAAATTCAGAATTGAACAGAAGGCCTGGTAGAAACCTTATAGGTCAACTTCAATTTGTTCCCTAAATGCCATCCGTCTGACAAACTCACAAGATTCGTATTTTTTTGCCATGTTTGCCAGACTAGACTGTGTTGTTTCTTTGTGTCATGTAATATATGTGGATATATGCAAAATTTTGTTTTTATTTGTTTTGTCATGTTTATGTAGTCTATATTGGAAGTGGTGACCCTTTGAGAGCTATATGCAATGAAATTTCATTTTAATGTAGGCCGATTAGTGGACATTCAAAGTGATAATAAAGTTATTCTGTCTGTCTGTCTGTCTGTCTGTCAATCTCTATCTATCTATCTATCTATCTACCTACCTACCTACCTACCTACCTACCTACCTACCTACCTACCTACCTACCATGTTTCCCTTTCTTTTGACCCTCGAAATAAGCATTGGCCTTGTTTTCAGGGAGGTCTTATTATTTTTGAGGTGCAGGAGGCGGCAAGCGTGATCACCTCATGGCTGCTGATGTGGTGCACTTCTGTGGCAGCGCAACACAGCCACTCATCAGCTGTTCTCCCCTGAGGCTATGCACACACTTCCAACCATGCTTCCCAGGACTCTGCACCATGCCATTGGTCCAGCCATGCCTCGGCACCCAGATGTCCCATCACTGCTGTTGCCTCTCTGTTCTTCATGCCGGCCACACACCTCATTGCCTGTCGGTGCCACTCGCGGCCAGGCCCGGCCAGAAAGTGCCCTGCTGATGAGCAGCTGGCCAGCACTGTCCTGATGTGTCTCCCCACTGCTGCCGCCTCTTGGAGCAGGACTCTGCAAGGCTTGTTGTGCCATTGCACACATGAACTGCAGCACCACTGCAAGCTACATCATACCAGCACAGCTGGCATCTTGCTGGGACATCCAGTTGCAGTGGCATGGCTGGGCCAACGGCATGGTGCACAGTACTTGGAAGCATGGCTGGAAGTGCTTGCATGGCCTGATGAGTGGCTGTGTTGCGCTACCACCACCTCCCTGTTCTTTGTGCCAGCCACGCACCTTGTTGCCTGCTGATACTGCTCAGACCTGGCCAAGAGAGTGTCCTGTTGATGGCTGGCCGGTGCTGTCCTGACATGTCCCACCGCTGCCACCACCTCGCTCAGCATAGGACTTGCCAGCTCCAATGGTTGCAGCTCCATACCCCCCACAACCACAGTTATGGCAAGCACCCGATCAGGATTCGACAAGGGGCCATCAGCTGCGAAGTTGCCCAATGCTGGGGCAGGGCTGGGGCTGGCAAGAGTGTTCAAGAAACACCTCCAGGCACCCAGAGAGATAGAACCAGAGGCAACTCCCGATCAGCTCAGTTTATCCATGGGTCATGATTAAGGGGTCCAGCTGCAATTACCTGACTAGGGAAGGGAAGGGCTTCACTAGGTCTTATTTTCAGGGGGGATCTTATTTTAGTGCATGTGCTCAAAAGCCCAATTGGGCTTATTATCCGGGGAGATCTTATTTTCAGGGAAACACTCTATCTATCTATCTATCTATCTATCTATCTATCTATCTATCTATCTATCTGTGGTGAAATCTAAAATTTGTTATTACCGGTTCTGTGGGCGTGGCTTGGGGGGGTAATGTGACTGGGTGGGTGTGGCCATTTTTTTTTTTACTTATAAAATCATTTTTTCTACAACCACTTTGGGGAAAAGGTTGTAAAAAAATGCTTTCAAAAGGCTCTGACAATCCCAGCTGAGTTGCCTGATTGGCATTTTTTTCTTTTAAAAGCCTCTGCCAGTCAGGCAACTCAGCTTGGATCATCAGAGGCATTTAAAAGGAAAAAAGCCTCTGCTGATCAGGAAACTCAGCTGGGATTGTCAGACAATTTTAAAAGCATTTTTTCTACAATCTCTGAAGAGTTTGTAGAAAAAATGTTTTTAAAAGCCTTTGATGATCCCAGCTGAGCCACGCAATCATCAGAGGTGGGTTTTTTAAAAATTTTTAAAGCATTTTTTCGGTGGAAGAGGTTGTAGAAAAAATGCTTTTAAAATTTTTTAAAAAGCCTCTGATGATTGTGCGACTCAGCTGGGCATCGGGGTGGGGCAGGGATTTTTTCTACTGGTTCTCCGAACCACCTGCCTCCATTGTTACCAGATCAGGTGATCCGGTCTGAACCAGGAGCATTTCACCCTATCTATCTATCATCTATCTATCTATCTATCTATCTATCTATCTATCTATCTATCTATCTATCTATCTATCTACAGGTGAAACTCGAAAAATTAGAATATCGTGCAAAAGTTCATTTATTTGAGTAATGCAACTTAAAAGGTGAAACTAATATATGAGATAGACTCATTACATGCAAAGCGAAATAGTTCAAGCCTTGATTTGTCCTACTTTTGATGATTATGGCTTATAGCTCATGAAAACTCCAAATTCACAATCTCAGAAAATTAGAATATTACATGAAATCAATAAAACAAGGATTGTACATAGAACAATATCAGACCTCTGAAAAGTATAAGCATGCATATGTACTCAGTACTTGGTTTGGGCCCCTTTTGCATCAATTACTGCCTCAATGTGACGTGGCATGGATGCTATCAGCCTGTGGCACTGCTGAGGTGTTATGGAAGACCAGGATGCTTCAATAGCGGCCTTCAGCTCTATTGCATTGTTCGGTCTCATGTCTCTCATCTTTCTCTTGGCAATGCCCCATAGATTCTCTATGGGATTCAGATCAGGTGAGTTTGCTGGCCAATCAAGCACAGTAATCCCATGGTCATTGAACCAGGTTCAATGGTGGCAGGTTTGGCAGTGTGGGCAGGTGCCAAGTCCTGCTGGAAAATGAAGTCAGCATCCCCATAAAGCTCATCTGTGGAAGGAAGCATGAAGTGCTCCAAAATCTCCTCGTAGATGGCTGTGTATACCCTGGACTTAATAAAGCACAGTGGACCAACACCAGCAGATGACATGGCTCCCCAAATCAACACAGACTGTGGAAACTTCACACTGGACTTCAACCATCTTGCAGTGTGTGCCTCTCCATTCTTGTTCCAGACTCTGGGTCCTTGGTTTCCAAATAAGATGCAAAGTTGCTCTCATCAGAAAAGAGGACTTTGGACCACTGAGCAACAGACCAGTTCTTTTTGTTTTTAGCCCAGGTAAGACGCTTCTGACGTTGTTTGTTGTTCAGGAGCGGCTTGACAAGAGGAATACGACATTTGAAGCCCATGTCCAGGATCCGTCTGTGTGTGGTGGCTCTTGATGCACTGACTCCAGCCGCAGTCCACTCCTTGTGAAAGTCCCCAACACTTTTGAATGGCCTTTTCCTGACAATCCTCTCCAGGCTGCGGTCATCCCTGCTGCTTGTGCACCTTTTTCTTCCACACTTTTCCCTTCCACATAACTTTCTATTAATGTGCTTTGATATAGCACTTTGGGAACATCCAACTTCTTTTGCAATTACCTTTTGAGGCTTTCCCTCCTTACGGAGGGTGTCAGTGATGGTTTTCTGCACAACTGTCAGGTCAGCAGTCTTTCCCATGATTGTGATTCCTACTGAACCAGATTGAGAGACCATTTAAAGGCTTAGGAACCCTTTGCAGGTGTTATGGCTTAATTAGTTGATTAGAGTGGGACACGTTGAGCCTAGAATATTGAACCTTTTCACAATATTCTAATTTTCTGAGTTTGTGAATTTTCTGAGATTGAGCTGTAAACCATAATCATCAAAAGTATGACAAATCAAGGCTTGAACTATCTCGCTTTGCATATAATGAGTCTATCCCATGTATTAGTTTCACCTTTTAAGTTGCATTACTGAAGTAAATGAACTTTTGCATGATATTCTATTTTTTTGAGTTTCACCTGTATCTATTTATCTATCTATCCTATAGCCACAATTCAGCCTAAAATTTCTGTTGCTAATGGCTTCCCCATGGACTTCGCTTGTCAGAAGCTCACAAAAGGGGATTACATGACCCCGGCAGAATACTGCAGCTGTCATAAATATGAACCAATTGCCAAGTATCCAATTTTTTTTTTATTGAAAAAGTTTTACAAATACAAATTTTTCATTCTCTCCCCCCCCCAATTTCCCCCACCCACCCCCCTACCCCCCCTCCCCTCCCATCCCACCCTTGGCTTCCCTTACAAAAAATATTATTCTTATACAATCTACAAATATTAAACCAAAAGAAAAGGTGAAATCCAAATAAGGTAACATATCAAACATTTCTCTCATCCAGTCTACCCCCTACCAATAGTAAAATTTTTCTAAATAACATCCAAATAATAATAGTAATTATCTGCATTTATCAATCCCCCTTACTACATAATAAAGTTATTATTTCCCCCACTTACTCATCCCCAAATTTTAACTATTCCCTAGATAACATATTTTATGTAACATTCTATATCAATATATCAATCTCTATTCCAACTCTTAATTACCTCCAGTTACTTTACCCCCTATATGCTATAACTCTCAACACAATATAACCTTCTTCAACTAAATACTAACTGATACTTCTTTGTTTGATATTTATTCTGCACATAATCTATCCATTTCTTCCATTCCCAGACAAAAGTTTCTTGGGTCCTATCTTTTAAATACGCTGAAATCTTCGCCATTTCTGCAAAACTAGCCATCTTCAAAGTCCATTCTTCAATAGTAGGTAAAATGTCTTTTTTCCAGTATTGTGCAATCAGTAACCTAGCTGCAGTAATCATATATAATATCAGTCTTGCTTCACTCGATGAAAAGTCCTTAACTATACCCAATAAAAACAGTTGTGGAGAAAATTAAAGCTTCTTCTTCAAGACATTTTGCATAACCCACCAGAGTTTAATCCCAAAAGCTTTCACTTTTCTACAAGTCCACCATATATGATAATATGTAGCATCTGAACAATCACATCTCCAACATCTTGGTTGAACATTAGGATACATACATGACAGTTTCTTAGGATACCAAATATCCAAATTTTGATTGCGTGACCATGGGGATGCTGCAACAGTCATAAGTGTGAAAAATGGTCATAAGTCGCTTTTTCCAGGGCCATTGTAACTTTGAATGGTCACTAAATAAACAGTGGTAAATTGAGGACTACTTGTACTGACAGGCGTAGGATAGCTCTCAGTTCTGGTTGTACTGGGGTCCTCAAACTGTGGATTTTAGGATGCTAAGCAGTCACTGGCATTGATTGTACCAGGGTGTGTGTGTTAACCATGACTCTCAGGACCTTGGACAGTTCCAAATATGGGCTATATCGCATTGGGAGTTCTCCACTCTTAGTCATGGTGCAAATTACCTCTTTTACTAAGTGATTTTTTGTTTGTTTGTTATCCCCATAAAATTATTAGCTTTATTTCTGCCTCGTGCTAAGTCATCATGATATTGTAAGTTCTAAGACGTACTTGAATAGTCACAAGCAAGATTGAAATGGTGCACCGGAGTGAGAGGTACTTCACTGAGGTTTTCAGAATAAACTGTTGTGAATTATAACTCCCAGGCTAATGAGTACTGATTTCAAGGACATTAGTTGGAATAGGGTGCATTCCAATCATTGCACACCCAACTAACAAGGCCTCAGAGAAATTGGAATCATTGAGGAGTTGCAATAAATTCTCCCCTGCCTTTTCCAAGACCAATATCTTGGAAATTCACCAATTCAGCACTATCTCATACACTCACTTTATCAGACCTGCTCAAAACATTCCAATGTATAGAGTGGGTGACTACAGCAGTACCTCAGTACTCAACTGCTTTGCAATTCATCGAATTTGATACTCAACGCATTTTGACACAAAAAGTTTGTCCCTGTACTCATTGTTTGTTGGTACTCAATGCACAAACTGGAACTTGTCAGAGTTGTCTGCCTTGTAACTCACTACATGATTCCTTAGGGAGAAAATTGGTTTGGGACTCACCATTTTTGGTACTCATCAGAACCAATTAACAATGAGTAGCAAGGTAGCACTGTATTCATATAGGGAGAATATTATAGTCTACCCACATTTATTATTAATGCTGCACTTTCTCTCAATATCCAAAGCTTGTATTGGTTACCATTGCAAACTCCACTAAAATATATTGTCCTAAATCCTTGCAAGCCATTTCAGCATATAGTCAAATAGAATTGATTTTCAAATATACATATTTTGTGCTTTCTACCTACTATCTGTGATATTTATATCTTATAGAACCCCTGATCAGTTATCATTGTGAGGTGCTACATAATTAAAGATCAACAGGTCTTTGTCAGGAGCATATATTTTAGAATTTATGTCCTATTTTAATGTCCTTGGAAGTTGTTGAGGAATTGGGAATGTGCTCTGCAACATGTAAGAGGCACTTATCTCTTTTCTGTTGCAGTTGTGAAAAAGGGAAGAAAGCAGCTTGCAAGCTTGCTAGAATAACAATAAAGCAGTAGCAGCAGAGTCTGTGATCATTTTTGCAGGAGCAGGAGTCTCTGTGTCATTTTTGTCACCTCTCACATCTGAGAAATAGACACATCTTTCTCCCTGTGTTATTTCTAAGTATTTAATGGTGGTGGTTATTCCAGGATAATGTGCACTTTTCCTATAATTCTTTTATGAAACCACCTATATGGATTTTGTGTAGTCCTGCAAGGCAGACAGTTGGCGTGGCATAGATGCAGCACACTGAATGCTAGTTTTGCTAAATAAAATGATCATTTAGAACCTCTCCAGCCATTGGAAACTAGCATTTTACTCCCAAAAATGGGAATTTCAAAACATGCTGCCAGTCTCACAGACACAGCTATTGATTTAAAGAAAGATGCAAATTTTTACCCTGTCAAAACCCACCCAGATGCTGCACAATTCCACAAAATTATTTCCTAAAACCGGCAATTCTCTTAGCATCAGCAAAATCGCTCTGATCATCCTGTTCAGCCCTTCAAGATCAGGTTTTTTAAGTATACTTTAATCATTATATAATTGATGGCAGCAGTTGATTAACAAAACCATTCTAATTAACAAAAAATGGAAGTCACGGTTAATTACTGACATAATCAGAGTATTACTTGAATTCTATAATTTTGATACAAGCTATGTTGATGAGCAATTGAATGACATGGCCCAAAGCCAACTGTTCCATTCAATAATTTTTGAACAATTCTTTTGAGTAGTTATTTAATTGCAGACACATGTTAGACCATGTAGCTGGTATTTTCTACCATAGAAGAATGTTCTCTATGATGCAATGTTATTCAGTGAGGTTGAGACTAATGCTACAGGATATCAGAGCCCAGGTAGGGTTCCTCTTGGTGCTAAAGGAGAAAAGGAGAAAGAGAAGCTAAAATAATCTGTGGTGGATGAGCAGTGCTTGTATGAATGAAGTCAACCAACCTAGGAAAGCAGCTTCCAAAATCAAAATCAAACTTGTGAACTGTCGCCAAGTCAACTGAAGAGACATGTCTCAAATAGATTGGCTCAGATAATGAGTCTCAGTTTGAGGCATGTGATGCAAGCAAGAGATAGGTGAAAAAGAGGAGAATTCAAGGAATCGTATGGATGGAAATAGGAAGGAAATTACTGTCATGTTCTTTGAAAAATAACCCTCTGGATTTGCCACGGGACACGAAATATCACTTTTCCACTTTATCACTTACTGGAGACAAATTCCTTATGCGTGATTAACCACACTTGGCCAAATAAAGCCTATTCTATTCTATTCCATTCCATTCCATTCTGCATCCCATCCCGTCCAATCCCATTCCATTCCATATGAGATCCAATTGGATGTATCTAAATAACTAACTGGTTGCTACTTCAACCTATAAACTGGAAGAAACATTGAGACTGTAATTGTGATTTTTCTCTTTATCATTTAGGCTGCCTAAATGATGAGAAAAACATTTTGGCACATTTTCATCTCCCATGAAATGGGAATACAACAAAGTTTGAGTCAGTTATGCAGAATCTACCTCCACCCATGTCTGAATCAAAACACGGTTTCAGGGCATAGAGAATAAATAAATCAAAACACACACACACACACACACAGACAAAGAGACCACTCTGAGCACAAAGGAATCCATGGTAAATGAGGCTGACCTTTCCTCTCTGTTCTGGTTTTGTCTGCCTGTGATTATTGAAGAAAGACCATCCTTCCTTGAAGACTATCATTAAACATTTTGTTCTAAGAGTTCTCTTAGCTGTAATTTGGCCAAAAACTATTTAGGAAAAGATTTTTATAATAGTAGCTCTTTTCTTCCTGAATCTGCTTCTTGAAGATTTCCCCAATTATGTCCAGCACAAATATTTCAGTGCCAGGAAAAATCTTACTATCTCAGGCCTTTTGATCTTCTCATACAAGTAGTCCTGGAGTTACAACCACAATTGTAGCACAACATTTCTGTTGTTAAATGAAACAATTGTTAAATGAATTTTGCCCAATTTTGAGTTTTTTTAAATGAATCACTGCAGTTATTAAGTTAGTAAGACGGTTGTTAAATGAATCCGCTTCCTCATTGATTTTGGTTGTCAGAAGGTGGCAAATGACCCACAGATACTGCAATTGTCATAAATATGAGTCAGTTGCCAAGCATCTGAATTTTGGTCATGTGACCATGGGGAGGCTGCAACGGCCATAAATGTGAAAAACAGTCATAAGTCACTTTCAGTACTATTGTAACTTTGAATGGTCACTAAATGAACTGTTGTAAGTTCTGCACTACCTATAGCTGTGTTTTTTTAAAGAGGTTTAATTCTCAGGTCTTCTTAAATAATGTCTGTTTTAATGTGGTTATTCTCAAATGTTATTCTATTTCTAATCTGTGGTTTTATTTGAATGTGTTTTTCTTTCATTTATATGGATTGATCTGTGTTTTTATTTTACACTGCCACTAGATCTACCAGCTACAGCCAGCCAGTAAATCTTAGAAAGAAATCATAGCATGCCACTTTACATGTCCATGGAGAAGTAAGTCACATTTTATCTTGTGAAATTTACTTGTAGCTATGTAGGTATTGTATTGGACTCATAAATATTACTCTCTGTTGTGAGGAAAGTTTTCATCTATCTCTACTTCAGATGAAATGGAGAAGTTCTGCTAGTTTATATCGTTTGATTTACCTTTTGGAATGTGATCATTACATATTGTCCAGTGGTGGGTTTCAAAATTTTTTACTACTGGTTCTGTAGGTGTGGCTTGCTTGGTGGGTGTGGCTTGTGGTCATATGACTCAGTGGGTGTGACTTGACATCACTCACAGCCACGGCCACTCAGTCACATGACCACCCCACCTAGCCACACCCACAGAAAAAGATAGGAAATTTTCTTGTATTTCTACCAATCTACTTATTTTCTGCCAGGCCTGGCCTAATCTATCAATGGCCTCCTCCTGCATGCCACCCCACCCTCCCTTCATCAGTCACATGCATCATCCCATTTTCCCTCCTACAGCGGCCCTGGCCCTAGTCCCTCTTCCTCCCCTACCACCCCCTCTTTCTTCAGGCTGCTTACCTTTCTCCCGTGGCAGCCTCCTGCCAGCCACCGCTGCCAGGAAGCGGTTCTCAAAGAGGCAGCAGCTGGGAGGCTTCTCGCAGTCGCATAGAAAAAGAAAAAACTTCTCAGCTGGCCACAGGCCACCGAAAACTACCAAAGGTTGCTGTGAAAGCTGCTGCCGTCACCGCCCTGTTCTTCATGCTGACTGTGCATGTGCATCCCATTGTCTGCTGCATCACACTCGGACTGACACAGAAGGCAATGTGATGCGATGGCAGCAGCTTTTTCAGTGACCTCCAGTAGCTTTTGGCGGCCTGCAGCCGGCTGAGAGGCTTTTTCTTTTTCAATGCAACTGCAAGAAGCCGCTCAGCCACTGCCTCTTTGAGAACCGCTTCCTGGCAGTCAGGCGGGCAGGCAGGGCAAGCGAGCAGCGAATGGGCTACCAGTTCAGGGGCATGACCAGCCAGCAGTCAGTAATGATCCGGCGACCCAGGCCAAATTACCACTACCAGTTTGCCCAAACCAGTGCGAACTGATAGAAACCCACCACTGATGTTGTCCATACCTGGATAAGCCTCTCAAAAGAATGAAGAAGAACAGAGTTGGAAAGGACCTTGGAAGTCTTCTAGTCCAACCCCTGCTTAAACAAAAGACCCTATAGCATTTCAGACAAATGGTGTCTAGTCCTTTCTTAAAAACCTCCAGGGATGGAGCACCCCAACTTCTGAAGGAGAGCTGTTCCACTGTGAACTGTTCTCACTGTCAGGAAATGTCTCTTTAGTTCTAGATTGCTTCTCTCCTTGATTAGTCTTGTTCTATAGACTTGTTCTAGACCTAACTCAGTCTACCTCCAAGTGTGTGGACCTCAGACACACACACACACACGTACACTAGAATTCCTAGCAATGTTTGTGTTGGTTGGAGAACTCTGGAAACTGGGAAAAACTAAGTTAGATGGAAACTAATCAAGGACAGAACTAAGGAGAAATTTCCTCACAATGAGAACAATCAATCAGTGGAACAGCTTGCCTCCAGAAATTGTGGGTACTCCATCACTGGAAGTTTTTAAGAAGACAACCATTTGTATGAAATGGTATATAAGGTTTCCTGCCTGAGCAAGGGGTTGGACTAGACGACCTCCAAGGTCCTTTCCAACTCTGTTATTCTGTTCAAGTTCAGAGTCTAAATCTTTTGGCTCAAAAGAGAATTGAATTTTGCAATCTCAGCCTCCACGGTCAGCAGAAAAGATGAAACCTCTGTATTTTCTAGAAGCTTGATATTCGGCTTTTGACTAGATTATAAAGCAGAACATTCCATTTATTTTCCTTTTCAGCCATTGACTGAAAGGACTCCATTCTGGGAAGCTCTGCTCTACAGAGCTGCCTCATGTCTCTATCTGATTTTCTCAAAGGTTTCTAGGAACTGTTTGTCTGTGATTGCAAAATGAAATGTTCTTCTTTATCGGCAGGAGGGGAAAAAAGGAAGTTTGCATTAATACCACATTAAATATCCATTATAATGTGCCATGCCGAACTTCTAGCAGCTTAAACATAATGTGGGCTATTTAATAACTTTCATGTTCTGCCACATTGCTCAGGTCTGTCATGCAGCACAGATCGCGTAACAAGGTTATTTGCTGGAGATGTGAATTGTTCCTTTTTAAGTGCATCCTTTAAAAGGGAATAAAAAATTTCCCAGTGAAGTGAAAACACCATATCGTTAAGCCCAAAGGGATGAGCCGAGATTAAGTAAGGACACTGAAAAGGAAAAAGTATCCAATCTAGAACAACCTCAATTTCCAAGCCCTTTTAAGCAGAAAATGTCTAATGGGTCCTTGATGTTCTCTGAGCTCGATGACTTTCTTACAGATGTTTCATTACCCAACTAGGTAACATCATCAGTGCTAAAAAGGAGTGGGGTTTGCTCTCAGTTTGTATTTCAAGGCAGTGGCACCAGCGCCAGGGACCAGTTCCATGGAACTTCACTCCCTTGCAAAGCCGGATTCTGGGTGAGCCACAGATTTTTTCCAGTCCATGGCCTGGGTTGGGAATCCCTGTTCTAGGGTTTTGCCCTGCCAGTGAATGGAATCCAAAAAGCCAAAAAAGAAAACCAAAAAGGGAACAAAAGGACCAAAACACCTCCCCACCAGCGATTCAGCACCAGGATGAGTAGAGATTATCTCCAAGATTAACATTGGAGCAACAGTCCAGAAATAAACAATGCCCTAATCAAGGAACAAGCTAATAGTAAACAGTCCAACCAAGCAAATTCCAAGATCACTCCCAGCAGCACTGACAGGACAAGCCACTAGAATAACAAAAGGAAGGAAGGAAGGAAGGAAGGAAGGAAGGAAGGAAGGAAGGAAGGAAGGAAGGAAGGAAGGAAGGAAGGAAGGAAGGAAGGAAGGAAGGAAGGAGTCACTCAGTCAGTTGGTCGGTCAATAAGTCAATAAATCAGTAAGTATCATTTCCTCCTTTGTACCCATTGAATTAATGGGCAACTGCTAAGAAGAAAAATATGCAGACTGTACACAACATTGCAAACAATAAAGGATTAAACTATGGACAAGAGAAAAACAAAAATAGCCCATCTTACTCTGTTGAAATCTCCTTGTCCTCTTCGGGATAATGTCTTCTTCTTCCCATCGCCTGACCTGCTCTTCCCTCATTTTGTAAAAGAGGATGTGTTTCTGTTCTTCGTTCAGTTCTGCCAAAAGCTCAGGATCGATGTACAGGTCTCGCAAAATTTGCTGCAGCATGGCCAGGCTGAACTACCAGACAGGTAGAGCCTTCAAAAAGAAGGGAGAAGGGAAGAAAGGAGGCTCAGCTCAAAGCCACTCAAGTTCCATCCAAGCCTCCCAGATGAAAATCCAAAACTTTTTTCAGAACCAATGAGAGAAAAACAAAATAGAAGGGGGGATATATAAGCGTTGTGGGGTTCCTCCCTGTCCACTGGCATTCATTTAGGGATACTAAAAATAACTCTTGAAGGCTTCACCCATCAACAGATATGCCACAAGAAGTTTGGAGCCAATGCTTATTGTATGTGCCCAAAAGGCAGGCAAGAAACATGAGATGTTTGCTCTTGTTAGTTGCCGAAGGAGAGTTCAGTATGTTTTTGAAATCAGAATATGGCACATGGTTTCTGCTCGGTGTGTAGTACAATACCAGGTATTGCTCTGAGTATACATCCCTCAACTGCTTTTTTTCTTTGTTTTCAATCGGTGATGTCATGGATAAAAGTAACAATTACACCAGTGATAGCCCTGTCACCTCAGGAAACTGATCTCCCTTTGGAAGAGATAAATGCCTGAATCCCTTCATAGCTGTAACCTATGCTACCACCTGCTCGCTCCAGGGTCATGTTTCATTACTGTCAACAACACACACACAAAAAGAACACAAGCATGGTGATTCAGCATCCCCTAATTAAAAAGGATTCCTCGTCTTGCAGCAAAGGATGGAGAGAAAGATGGAGGGAGACCACCATTCTAAATTCACAGGGCATGTAATTAATATTAATTTAGCCTTTGGCAACTCAGGGTGCACTAAGTCTTTTTACCTATCAGTGTATTTTCCATTGCAGGAAAAGAAAAGGAAACAAGATTGCTTTTTAAGCCAACTGTGACCTTTGGCTGCTTACTGGCATTTTCTCATTCTTAATGAAATAATATTGATGGCCCTTTAGGATCTCTGTTAAAATAACTCAGATGCCACTGTTTATTGCTTGCAATGATCCCAAGGTGTCAAGCAGGATAATGCAAAAGTTCAGCTTCCCAAAGCCACAGGCAGCTGATACCTTTATGAAGTCCCGTCAGAATGGCATCAAATCAAAGAGAAATTCTCAGGGGGAAATGGACCTACATAGTCTGATTTTTTCCCCTGTTTCATAGTCCACATTTGGATCGCATTTGAAAATAGTGATTGCAAATGGAATAAGTGCTCTAAATAGAAGTGCCCTAAAGTTAGGCATAGGATTCTGAGATAAGGAAGGAACACATTTCCCTAATTAACAATAACCAGATATTTTAGAATAGAATAGAATAACAGAGTTGGAAAGGACCTTGGAGGTCATCTAGTTAACTGGGGGGCTTAGGAAGCGGGGGCTTAGGAAGGAAACCCTATAGACCTACCAGAGAAGAGCAACAAAGATGAAAAGGGGACTGTGGGTTAATTCATACAATGGAACTAAAGGCACTAGGTATGTTTAGTGTAATGAAGAGAAGGTTTAACATGATAGCTCCCTTCCAGTACTTGATTGGCTGTCACAGGGAAGAGGGGGTCAACCTATTCTCCAATGCACCAGAAGGCAAGACAAGAAAGCATGGATGGAAGCTCATCACAGGCAGATCCAACCTGGAACTAAGGAGGAATTTCCCAACAGTGAGAATGACTAAGCAATGGAAAGCTTGCCCCCAGAAGTGTGGATGGTCCCTGGTGATTTTCAGGAAAAGATTGAACAACCATTTTCCAGGGTGATATAAAATCTCCTGCCTTGGACAAGGGGTTAGGTTAGAAAACCTCCAAGGTCTTCTAGCCCTATTCTGATTAATCTCCTACAATAGCTCAGGCATTCATATCCCTGATTATAAAATGAAGGAAGAGGTTCACTACAATCAGATCTGTGAGATTCTGCTATTATAAACAATCAAAATAAAAATAAAAAGGCTGCTAGAACTGGATATTATTTATTTATTTATTTATTCATTGAATTTCTATACCGCCCTTCTCCCAAAGGACTCAGGGCGGTGAACAGAATAGGATTTCATATACATATAATAATTTTTTATTAGTAGTAGTATTTTTAATAAACAGTAAGTAATAAATTGAGTCAACTTAGTGTATCTGCTAAGACCTTGGCATAGAATTTAGATGTTTGTGCTAGCCCTGCTTGTTGAAACAGAAAGGTCTTCAGGGCATGTCGGAAAGTGCAAAGATCTGGGATTATTTGTATTCCAGGGGGTATTTTGTTCTAAAGAGTAGGTGCCCCCACAGAGAAAGCTCTCTCCCTTGGAACTACTAGATGACATTGTTTTAATGATGGTACTATGAATAGGCCTACTCTGTGAGACCGTATTGTTGGTGGGAGGTTATCGGTTGCAGGAAGTGGTCTCGTAAGTACTCAGGTCCTAAACCATGGAGCACTTTAAAGGTAAGAACCAACACCTTGAAGCACACTCAGAAGGCCACCGGAAGTCAGTGCAGCTCACGTAGAAGAGGTGTTACATGTGAGCGCCATGTTGCTCCCATAATTACTCACGCAGCCGCATTCTGGACCAGTTGGAGCTTCCAGGTGCACTTCAAGGGGAGCCCTATGTAGAGAGCATTGCAGTAGTCAAGTCGGGAAATGACGAGGGCTTGAGTGACTGTGTGTAATGAGTCCCAGTCTAGAAAGGGACGCAATTGGCGAATCAGACGAACCTGATAGAAAGCTCCTCTGGCCACGTCTGTTATATGATCTTCTAAAGACAGTTGTGCATCCAGGAGGACGCCTAAATTGCAAGCTTTCTCTGCGGGGGTCAATGACTCATCCCCAATAGTTAGTGATGGGACTAACTGGCTGTACTGGGATGCCGGCAGCCACAGTCTTGGAAGGGTTGAGTTGAAGCCTTCAGAAATATCACGATTCACTGAGAGTAAGATGGCTGCAAAACTAAACTGGACATTCTTGAGAGTGATTGTCAGATACCAAGCACTTTTTTTTCAAATTTTGGAATTTCAAAGTTATACACAGCCCTACAGGACTGTATTCAAAACCAAGATGGAGATATTTGTCAACAAGCTGAAGTGTCCCTAGAGTTAGCAATACTAAAATGTTAGTATGTTACTTTGTGCATGCACGAAGATGGTAGCACCTGGTTAGCTCCCGCCCGACAATGGGACTTTGTTTGGCCTTTTTGGTGGTGTAGGGGCCATTAAAGCTTCCTATGATCCCAGCCCCGGGGAGAAGAACCCCTGCCCAACCTGGGGAGGGCTTTTACTCCCCCTGAAACTTCGCAGTTGGAGCTAGGGGGCTGGCGTTTTTGGATGAAGCCCTTGGAAGCGCTGCAGAACGCCACAGAATGCTGCGGAGACAATGGCAGTGGTGGCAGCACTGCAGAATGCCATGGAGTGCCGCAAAGACAAAGGCGGTGGCGGCGGTGGTAGCAGTGGCAGCGATGGCAGCGATAGCGGCAGTGGTGATGGTGGTGGCGGCTTGACTCAGCCGCAGCAAATCACCTGGCTGCGGTCTTTATTTACATCAGAGACGAGGGGGTTTGGAGGGGGATGGTGGCTCTGGCAGCTGTTCCCCCCTCCTCCCCCCCACTCAAAGCAACGGAGCCAAGGCAGCGATGGCGACAGAGGCTGGCTGGCGACATTGGGGTTGGTCCCCTCCCCTGGTCCTACATAAGTAGCTGTCCTGGAGTGCTGGGATGGCTGGGACTGTAGGGGTGCGGGGGGGTGGGGGGGCAACACCTGTGCCATTGATGGCATCTGTCACAGGATACTGCAACAGTAGTCATTTGCTGAGGGTGAGGGAAGAAGCTGAGATGAGGAGGCCTGGACTTATAAATCAGCAGAGGAGGAGATGATATTGTTCCCCCCTCCCCCTCCCTCTCCCTGCCTTCCCCTCCCCCCCTCTGTTTGGGGGGAGGGGTTTATGAACCACTATGTTTGGACCTCTTGCCATGTTCCAACTCATGCCTTTGGCCGGTGGGAGAGACCAAGCACCATTGTGAAGGAGTTGAGGGACTTCCTGTACCCCAATGGAGAAGACATAACATCATTCCCAATAACCATCTGTAATGGGACCAGCCATCATGAGAGGATGGTTCAGACATGGCCCTCCATTGGAGAGAAAAGAACACTGGACCTTCTCCCTGTCGTGAGAGGACAGTCGAGTCTAGCTCTGCAAATGGACATTTTGTGATCTTTTATGCTCGGATATCCCCCTGAACTATGATGGACTCCCGGACTGGCCTTCCTTCCAGTCCTTGGTTCGGTTGATGCTATCAAAAGCCGATCTTCTTGCTCTGTGAGACTCCCCCCTCTCGCAGGCCTGGCCCTCCATGTTATCGAGGGCCTATCTTGATGACAGGTTTTGGAACCCCGAGAGATGGCATGCAGCAAAGAGGGGGTTGAGGGGTTTTTTATCAAATTTTTTAATGAAAATTTTAAGGGGACCCGGGAGGAGGGGAGGGGTTGTAGAGACCCTAACCCTAACCCTAACCCTAACCCTTCGCTCCTTCGCTTGGACTTTCCTGCCGCTTCCCCCCGCTGCAGGGAGACAGAACCGACCAGATGGTTCCATCCCAGGCACCTGATGGATCCTGAAAGGTTCCTGACAGAGCTTGGGCCATTTCCTGAGACCCTGGCACACAACTCAACTGAAGACCTGGTGGCCACCTGGGAGAGTGCGGACGCTGGGGCTTTGGACCGCATCGGCATCGGGTAAGAGGCCTCTTACCCGATGCCGATCTCAATTGGCTCCTTGGTTCTTCGAGGAGTTGAGAGAGATGAAGCATCGGAAAAGATGCCTAGAGAGCATCTGGAGGACTAGTCAATCCAATTCTGACCAAACATTGGTGAGATCTTATATCAAGACCTACCTAGTGGCAATAAAAACGGCAAAATCTCTTATCACATCTGCAGGGTGACCCACTCCCTTCTTTGGGGGGGGAGTGTGGGAAGATCCCTTGCAGGGTCGAGCTGAGGACTTTGTGCAATTCCTGCATGATAAAGTCGCTCGGATTCGGGAAGGCTTGGACTTCGATTGGGTGAGTCCAGGGGAGGAGACGAGGGTAGGTCTTGAGAACATTATCTGAGAGGAGTTTGATCCTGTGGCTCCCGAGGATGTGGACAGGGTGATGGGTAAGATTAGTGGTGAGGCCCCTCCTCAAGAAGCCTTCCCTGGACCCAGCTGAATTAGCTAATTATCGTCCGGTCTCCAACCTTCGTTTCGTGGTGAAGGTTGTTGAGAATGTAGTGGCATGACAACTTCCCCGGCACCTAATGAAGCTATCTATCTGGACCCATGCCAGTCGGGCTTCAGGCAGGGGTACAGCACAGAAACGGCATTGGTTGTGTTGGTGGATGATCTCTGGAGGACTCGGGACAGGGGTTGCTCCTCTGTCCTGGTCCTGTTATATCTCTCAGCGGCTTTTGATACCATCAACCATGGTATCATGCTGCAGTGGATGAGGGGGTTAGGAATAGGGGGGGCACCATCCTGCAGTGGTTCTCCTCCTTCCTCTCTGACCGCTCGCAGTTTGTGTTGGCAGGGGGGCAGAAGTCGACTTTGAGGTGCCTCGCATGGGGAGTGCCACAAGAGTCGGTCCTCTTGCCCCTTCTGTTCAACATTTATGTGAAGCCGCTGGGTGAGATCATCCATGGTTTGGGGATGAGAGTCCATCTGTACACTGATGATACTCAGATGTACATCTCTACCCCAGACCATCCCATTAATGCCCTTGATGTGTCTTGCTGCCTGGAGGCCGTGAGGGTCTGGATGGAGAGAAATAGGCTCAGACTCAACCCTTCCAAGACTGAGTGGCTGTGGCTTCTGGCATTGCGATATAGTCAGCTGGTGCCATCGCTAACTATTGAGGGTGGATCCTGGCCCCCCACAGAGAGGGCTTGCTATCTGAGCATCCTCCTGGATGTACGGCTGTCTTTAGAAGAGCATATGATGGCCATGGCCAGGGGGGCTTTTTATCAGGTTCGCCTGATTCGTCAGTTGCAGCCCTTTCTTGATCACAACGCCTTGCACATGATCATTCACTCCCTTGTCACCTCCCGACTGGACAACTGTAATACTCTCTACATGGTGCTCCCCTTGAAGAGCACCCGGAGGCTCCAACTGGTCCAGAATGCAGCCGCACAGGTGGTTATGGGCGCAACCCATTGTCCCCATGTGACACCCCTCCTGCGCAAGCTGCACTGGCTCCCAGTGGTCTTCCAGGTGCGATTCAAGGTGTTGGTTACCACCTTTAAAGCGCTCCATGGCATTGGACCTGGGTACCTTCGAGACCGACTTCTGCCACCAGACTGACTTCTCCCACCAGCCAGTCCACTCCCACAGAGAGGGTCTCCTCAGGGTGCCATCGGCCAAGTTATGTCAGCTGGCAACACCCAGGGGGAGGGCCTTCTCTGTGGGAGCCCCTGCCCTTTGGAATGAACTGCCCCCGGAAATGCATAAGATCTCTGACCTTCGTGCATTTCGCTGTGCCCTCAAAACCTTGTTATTCCACCAGGCTGGGCTATCAATGTAATGATTTTAACTGAATGTTTTAAATTTGGGGTTTTAAATTTGGGGTTTTATATTTGAGCCGAAATTATTTAATAATTTTAATTATTTTTAATTTATGTTTGTCTTTGTGCTTTTAACAGGCTGTATACCGCCCTGAGTCCTTTGGGAGAAGGGCGGTATAGAAATAAAATTATTATTGTTGTTGTTGTTGTTGTTGTTGTTGTTATTGTAGCTGTTGTTATTATAAAAAGTGGGGGCACCTCTCCCTAGAAGGAAACAAAAAATCACCAAATAAGAACTGATTATTCTCAGGATCTATCAAATTTTCATTGTCAGACATGTGCATTCCATTCAGGAATGTGAAATCTCATATGGAAATCTGCTGGAAGCAATTCCCACTTTTTAATCTAACAACTGCCTAAAAACTTTTGTGTCTCCATTCTGAGCAAAATGAGAATTATTGTTGAAGAGCACAGCAAGTGAAGTCCATAAATTATCTGGTATATTTACCAATGTCTATGAAGTATAAGCTGTGAACACAAGAATTCTCTCCCATCTCCTCATTTCTTCACTGTATGTTATATTTTTCCATAGGATGTGGAAGAGCCAATTCTTACTATCGCTCATGGGCCAAAATTAAGCTACTTTCCATGCCAGAAGCAAATAAAATATTTGATCCACCTCAGTTTTTTTGAACCATTAGTTGATATATTGTTAAAAAAAACAAAACACCACATTTTAAGAAATGGAGATTTGCTTGCCATAATTAAGGGGTGGGGATTGATGTCTCTTGGAAAGGTGGGCCAAGAGTTTATTTACACAAAAGCAAGCTTGAGATAATGCCAGAGAAATTGATTTATCTGCTCTCAGATAGCAAAATTGTGGATGTTGTCTCTAATGGAGTAGTAATTGGTCTCTACCTAACAACCCTGGAGATACTGGATGATAAATTGTTTTATTTCTCTAGGCATTTTGATTTGCAAAATCTCACAATGTGCTGCTAGATTATGGCTGGTGGACATTACTGTTCTACTTCATTAGCTCTTAATGAAGGGAACTGTTGATACTGTTTCATGTTCCCCTAAAATTTAAATTTGACAAAAAAGGGAATAGTTTTATTTCAACTAAATAATTTTAACAACTTCCTGTTGGACCCACTCACCCACCAGCACTGAAACCCAATTTTGTGCATGCTTTTTGGAAAAGAATAATGTTGTGTTTTAGGTAGATTCCAAATATGTTTCTTTAATGAGATTATTCAGATGGATGTGAGGATTTTACAAGAATATCCCAGCAAGTGGTTTACTTATCATTTACAACCAATACATTTCATGTATATTAGGACACCAGCTTTCTAATTCTTTATCAGTCTTCCAGGGTCAGGTACAAAAGATCAGGTACACAAATGAAGGTCTAATTAAATTGATTTATTGTCACTCATGCTTATGAACAGGAATCTTCTCAACTAAAGATTAGCAGCTGCTTAGAGTTAGACAAGATCAACAGAATTCAAAGGAGATTGGATTTAGTTTGCTTGTGACTACAAAAGGATTCTAGGCTGATTCCTCTTTTGACTCCACCCTCAGGTTCTGCCACTGCTTTCCTATATCTGACAAAAAGATGGGTTCCTTCACTAAAAATGGGGAAGTTTACACTGGAGGGTTTACCAGATGGTTTTCTGAAACTTTTCCAGTTAGAGAACCAATTCATACACTTCCTATGCATCTGAAAATGGATGATTCCCAGATTGAGCAAATAGGCCTTTATGAACTGTTTCTGAAAATTAATGTACTGTATATCTGGCAATACAGTATAAGAGAGACAGGGATGGAGAGGCAACTTGAAGGAGTGATTACATAGTAATCCTATGGCATCTCCGGACTCCTACATAATTGGATATCTGGGTTCCTGTCAAACAGACAACAAGTGGTCAAAATAGGGAGCACCCTATCAAATCCTGCACCTGTTAATAGCAGTGTCCCCCAAGGCAGCGTTCTAGGACCAACACTCTTCATACTATGCATAAATGACCTTTGTGATCATATTATAAGCAACTGTGTTCTCTTTGCTGATGACGTAAAACTATTTAACACCACCAACAGTGCTGCTACCCTTCAAAAAGACCTTGACTTTGTGTTGGAATGGTCAAACAATTGACAACTCCAAATCTCAACCAACAAATCTCTGTTTTACACATTGGCAAAAAGAATCAGAACAAAAATACAAGCTGAGTGGACACGACATTGTAGATGACCCTCACACAGTCAAGGAGTACTCATATTTAATGATCTAAATTCCCATTATAACAACATTGTCAAAAAGGCATTAAGAGTTGTAAACCTAATTTTACGTAGCTTCTTCTCTGGTAATATCACGCTACTAACCAGAGCATACAAAACATTTGCTAGACCAATTTTTGAATACAGCTCATCTGTCTGGAACTCGCACTGCATATAAGATATTAATACAATTGAGCATGTCCAGAAATATTTCACAAGAAGAGTCCTCGACTCCTCTTCTCGCAAGAAAATACCTTATGCCACCAGACTTGAATTTCTGGGCTTAGACAACTTAGAACTACACTGCCTTCGGTATGACCTAAGTCTGCTACAATGTCCTACCTGTCAATGACTACTTCAGCTTCAACCACAATAACACATGAGCACGCAATAGATACAAACTTAAAGAGAACCACTCCAAATTCTATTGCAGAAAATATGACTTCAGCAACAGAGTGGTCAATGCCTGGAATGCACTACCTGACTTTGTGGTTACTTCCCCAAACCCACTTCCTAAGAGGTCTATAAGGGGCATGCATAAGAGCACCAGCATGCCTTCCATCCCTGTCCTAATGTACCTTTTATTTGTATTCATTTTATGTATTCAATTCATGTTTACACAGATATATATTATCTAATACGTACTTGACAAATGAAATAAATAAATAAAATAAAATAAAAACATAGTATACAGATTGAAGCAAGCATGAGAAAAAAACTTTGCTTTTTGTGAGATAGGGCCCATTGTTCAAGCTTGTGAAGATCCTTCTGGATCTTGAGTCTACCATCTAATGTGTTGGTTATTCCTCCCAGCCTGGGGTCACCTACAAATCTGATGAGTCCCCCTTCTATTCCCATATCTAAATCATTTATGAAGATATTGAAGAGAACTGAGCCTAAAATTTTGGAAGTTGTTATTGCTGCTGTTACTATTTCCGCTATTTGCCAGACTGTTCTGACTGGATTTGATTCCCATGGCTCTGGGCTAGCTAAAGATATTGCAGGAACACCTGCATTGTTCCAAGAAATATAACATTTTACAGTTGATGACTTGATATTCCTTCCATTCTTGTTACATCCAAACAGTTTTCAGAGCTTTTGGTATGGCACGAGGCATCATTGTTATCATCTCTATCTTCCACTTCTAGAATCATTTCAGGAAAATGCAAAACAAATATTTCCTGCTCTGAACTATCCCAAAAATCACTGTTCTCTCCTTAATATGATTGGTTTGTCTCATGCAGTTCTTCCAAGAACATGCCTAAGCCTATAGTGACCTCTAATGGACAGACCGAACTACATTTTTTTGGAAGGAAGGAAGGAAGGAAGGAAGGAAGGAAGGAAGGAAGGAAGGAAGGAAGGAAGGAAGGAAGGAAGGAAGGAAGGAAGGAAGGAAGGATTAGGAAAATATATAGAATATTAACTGAATTAGAAGAGCAGGCAAAAGGTTTTAAATTAATCTAGGAATCAGATTTAGGAGAAATAAATTATAATGACTGGAAAAATATTTGGAATACAAGAGTATATAAGAATATGTCAGCTAGAGTTAAGGAAAATGGATATAAAGTGGTGGTGCCTAACACCACATAAATCAAATTAAATCAAATAGATGGTAAATATACAAATATTTGTTGGAGGTGCAAGAAAGATATAAACATACAGTACATGGTGGGATTGTGATAGTGCACAAAAATAGGGGACATGATGTTTAGAGAAATTAGAGCACTTTTTAATGTAAATTTAGATATGCCATCGAGCATTACTGTTGCTGGTGGAAAAACAGAATGTAACTGAAACAAAAAAGGAATTGATTGTAAATTTGATAATGGCAGTTAGATTAGTGATGGCTAAATATTGGGAACGAAATTGGGATATTCAAAGAAATGAGTGGTATAATGAAATTTGGTGTATGGCAACAAATGATAACAATAGAAATAAAATTTAAAAAGGGGGTGATTAAAGCAAACAATTATAATGAAATAAGGAGGAATTTTATAAAAACAGTGTTGGTGGAAGGCAGGGGTGGGTTCTAAAAATTTTTACTACCAGTTCTGTTGGCGTGGCTTATTGTGTGGGCATGGCTTGATGGACATGTGACAATTATTTAGGATTTAGCAGAGGTACAGGTCTACCAAGCTTTTAACTGCTTGCAGAGTTGTACCGATCTACCCATTTATTTTTTGCAGGCACTGGTCTACCCATTTATTCTTGCAAGCGCTGATCTACTCATGTATTTTTGCAGGCACTGGTCTACTCATTTGTTTTCTTTTAACACTGATCAGCTGTAGGGCGGCCCTTTGAAGCCCAGTGACAAGAGTTTAAACAGTTTTTTTCCCTCTAGCCATCAACTGGGACTCAGGAGGCAGCAATAGATTGGGGGTGGGGCCAAATAAAAGGTAAGAATAACATGGGGGTGGAGGGCAGGGGGGCAGGGGGGAAGAACGAGTTCAGTGGCATCAATCATCACCACTACTGGCTCGGGAGAACCAGGCCGAACTGGGAGGAACCCACCACTAGTGGAAGGCAAAGAGAATAAACCTACTCAAGAATATATGTTGTTTTGGATGGGGTATAAGAGCCATCCAAAGGGCCATTGAGTGCCTATATATTGGAATATATTGTATATTTTAGTTGTTATAAAGAAGAAATATAAGAAAAAAATGGTCTCAGGGGGGTGCGCTGTAATATTTATATTTTTCCCTTTTTTTGTATTTAGATCTTTATGTACTATATTTGTATTATTTGTTTTTAAAATTAAAAAAATTAAAAAGGAGGGAGGGAGGAAAGAAAGAAAGAAGGCAGGGAGGGGGGGAGGGGGGAGGAGAGGAGAGGGAGGAGGGTGGGGGAGGGAAGGAAGGAAGGAAGGGGGAGGGAGGGAGGACTCAAGTGAAACATAACCCTTTCCTGAACTAAGACACTTTTGAGTGACTATTCTTCATCATTTAGAAGTGTAACAAAGAAGAAGTGCAAGAGAAATAATGAGAAAATGGCTCACCAGCCAAGGTGTGGATAGAATAAGCATGGACTGTTGTCAGTCCAACTGGAGAATCTAACATGCCAAATATGTTCTGGAAAAACATTGTGGTTTATCCTACCTTTAATGGAACCATGAATCTTCTACACTAAAGTTATAAAAACTGAACATTAAAATTGAAATTTAACCCACCCTCTGGCTTGAACTAGATTGCTTAAAAATAACTGACATCATAAACTGATTATCAAACTCTGTCTTCCAACTTGTCTTCTACTGTACATACTTCTAATCTTTTCCCCAATATAATGGAAGTCAACTCAGTGAGGACCTTGAGTTCTCATGGAATGGAGGGAACGTTTGATGAGGGGTCCTTGGTGCTCTCTGAGCTTGTTTGTTTTCTTGCAGACATTTCATTACCCTAACAAGGAAGGGAGGGAGGGAGGGAGGGAGGGAGGGAGGGAGTGCAAGCTAGTAGGGAGTGCTGTTTGCTGTCAGTGTATATTCTGGTGCCTTGCCTGTGTGGGTGGGGGCAGTGATAGAGATTCCTTGGTGGGCTGTTGGGCTGGAGAAGAGGGGTCCAATCGATTTTCCAAAGCACCTGAAGGCCAAACAAGGAATAATGAATGGAAATTGATCAAGGAGAGATTCAATCTAGAAATAAGGAGAAATTTTCAGATAGTGAGAACAATCAACCAATGGAACAGAAATTGCCTTCAGTTGTTGTAGGAGCTTCATCACTGGAGGCTTTCAAGAAGAGATTGGACTGTCATTTGTCAGAAATGGTCTAGGGCAGTGATGGCTAACCTTTGTGGCACTGAGGGCCAAAAGCATGTGTGCGTGCATGCTTTTGCGCATGCATGCACACACCCATAATGCAATGCGTGCATGACCCCCCCGCACCCCATCCCCCATGCATGCACATGCAACCCCCCATGTGCACCCTGCTCTCCACACCCATGCATGTGTACAACCTCATGTGTGCCTGCCCCCGTGCATGCATGCACAACCCCCCCCCCGTGTGTGCCTCCCTGGGCATGCGTCACATCTCCCACATGTGCCCTGCCCCCATGCATGCACGGCAGAGACCCAAAAACCAGTTGGCCAGTGGAAGACGCACATGTATGCGCTGCAGAGCTGAGCTGTGGTGATGGCTTGCGTGCCATAGGTTCACCATCACGGGTATAGCGTCTCCTGTTTGAGCAGGCAGTTGGACTAGGTCCCTTCCAACTCTGTTATTCCATTCTGTTCTAAATGTATAAATGATTTAACTGATTTTCCTGCACTCACAGAGAATTGGACTAGACTTAGAATCCTGCATCCAGTTCTGGTTGCCATGATATAAAAAGAAGTTGAGACTCTAGAAAGAATGCAGAGAAGAGCAACCAAGATGATGAGGGGACTGGAGGCTAAAGCATACGAGGAATGGCTGCAGGAACTGGGCATGACTAGTCTAGTGAAGAGAAGGACCAGGGGAGACATGATATCAGTGTTCCAATATTTGAGGAGCTGCCACAAAGAAGTGGGGGTCAACCTATTCTTTAAAGCATCAGAATGCAGGACAAGAAGCTTAATAACCATATCAAAAAATGGTCATAAAATCAAGTGCCACTCATTTAACAGCTGCCTTGCTTAGCAATGGAAACTTTGGTCCCAATTATGGTCATAAGTTGAGGACTGCCTATATAGATGTCTGAATGCCAGGTTTCATCACTTAAAATAAGAGGTACATCAGTATCCTGCTTTTTCAGGATTAGCCCTTTTTATGTTATTAAATCTGTAGACAATCGCTATACTTAAGCAGAAATGATTAATGCTCTCTGTGGTGCTGCCAGGGTAGTAGGAGTATTATCATCACAAGGGCATCCCACGTAAACTCTGTAGTTTTGAGAAGAACCATGTAATTCCAAAAAATACAGTGCAAAAGACAAAAAAAGAAATCCAGGTCTTGGATTCTCTGATGAATAAAAAATGAAAAGAAAAAATAAACCCCAAGCACTAGTCAACACATACTTTCCTATTTCAAAAGACACTCCTTCTGCATGTATGCTGCATCCTTGTTTTCCTTGTGCATGTAGGAATGTCTTAGTTGAATCTCTGACTCTTTGCTCAGGCCAAGAAAGATTCTACTCTGAAGGGCTGAAGAACAACAGAAAATTGATGTTAGCAACCCTGAGACAGGTGGACCATCAATCTGATTCAGGATAAATCAATTTCTCGTGTTTCCATTCTACAGCATTCTTCCTGAACCAATCAGGTGCGATAACAAAATTACCATACAGGTGGGATCACCTGGCATGACATAGATAGAACCAAGCAAGAAAACAAGCCTTAATGGGCTCCACCAACCATACAATCTCTTAGAGATTCTCATTTTGTCAGAATATATCCAAAATTGATTTATTTATTTTTTTATTGAAAAAGTTTTACAAACACAAATTTTTCCACTTCCCCCCCTTCCCCTCTCCAACCCTCCCCCCCATGACTTCCCAAGGTGAAATCCAAATCATACCATATCATACAATACCCCCCTACAATTCTACCCCCTGTCTACACTATAGATATCTTCATAACATTCAACTAAAAGCTATCTGATACTTCCTTGTTTGATATTTATTCTGCACATACTCTATCCATTTCTTCCATTCCCACACATAAGTTTCTTGAGTCCGGTCTTTTAGATATGCTGATATTTTTGCCATTTCTGCAAAACTGGCCACCTTCAAAGTCCATTCTTCAATAGTAGGCACAAAGTCTTTTTTCCAATATTGGCCAATCAGTAATCTAGCTGCTGTGACCATATATAATGTCAATTTTGTTTCAGTCAATGAAAAATCCTTAACTATGCCCAATAAAAACAATTGAGGAGAAAATTGGAATTTTTTCTTCAAAACATTTTGCATAACCCACCAAATTTTAATCCAAAAAGCCTTCACTTTCTTACAAGTCCACCATATATGATAATATGTAGCATCTAAGCAATCATATCTCCAACATTTTGCCTGAACATTAGAATACATGCACGACAATTTCTTGGGATCTAAATGCCACCTATAAAACATTTTATAGAAGTTTTCCCTCAGATTCTGTGACTGTGTAAATTTAACATTCTGAACCCATATTCTTTCCCATGTTTCCATCATAACTGGTTCTGCAAAGTTTTGCGCCCATTTTATCATACAATCTTTAACCAGTTTATTTTCAGAATCTCCTTCTAGCAAGACATTATAAACCCTCTTAATATACATTGGGCTTTTATCTTTTATCTGTCTTACCAATTCCTCTCCATACAACATTAAACCAGTTTTTTGATCTTCCCTCCATCTCAATTGAAGTTGATTATACTGTTACCAAGTTAAATTCATCCCTTCTTTCAACAGCGTATTTAGTGTCTTTAGTTGCAATCTACCCCATCATTAAAAAGTACCTCTTTATATAAAATCCCCCTGAGTGACTTTATATTTACATTCCATGTAATATGACCAAGATCCAACCACAAAGGTATTTTATAATCCAATTTAAGCTGGTGCTTCTTCCATACTCTCATCAAGGAGTTTCTGAGTATATGGCTCTTGAATACTTTATCAACTTTATTTTCGTAAAATAAATATGCATGCCAACCATATTCCAAGTCATGGCCTTCTATATTCAATATTCCAGTCTTTGTCATTCCAAACCAATCACTCGTGTCAACGCTGCTGCTTCATAATACAATCATAGGTTTGGAAGTTTAAGGCCACTCCTTTCACGAACATCTTGTATAATTTTCAGTTTAACTCTTGGCTTTTTGTCATTCCAAGCAAACTTATTCACTCCTTTCTGCCATTCAATCAGATGTTTATCACTTTTAAGCACCGGAATCATTTGAAACAAAAATAGCTGATTCATTCTTTCCTTTTGCTCCCTAGAAATTTTCGTAACTCTCCTTTTTTCTAAATATTTATCTATAAATTCATTCTGTATATCATTTTTGGCATATAATTTTGTATAATAATCTAAAAAGGCTTCTTTAATTAGACTTTGTTGAAAAACTTCCTTCCCTCCATACTCAATTCTAGCAATAACTCAAGAACTCTGCTGTTTCCTCAATGTTTAAGCCAGCCACCTGCCCGGTTTGTTAGCGTTACAAAATGTATTATGTTTTACAAATTGTAAGTTAGTTGCTGTTTGTTCCGCTATAAGCATTTGAAATTGATCTTTCAAAAGTTTTATAATTTCTTGTAGTTTTTTATCTGTCAGATTTTTTATAAGTAGTTGTTCCTTTTTCTTTATTTCTCCTTCCATTTCTAATCTTTTCCTTTGCTGATTCAATTTGTGTTTAAAATTCATATGAATCAGTACCCCCTGCATATAAGCCTTACTCACATCCCAAACAATTTCAATAGGGGTAACCTTATTCAAATTCATTTCAAAGAATTTTCATTTGTTTTTTAAGTTCATTTACATTCTTTTCGTATCTAAACAGGTTTTCATTTACTCTCCACGATCTTCTCTCATTCTTTCCCATTTCTATTTCTATCCATACCGGGCTATGGTCAGTTATAATCCTCGGGAATATCTTTGGTTTTTTTTTTTGTTTTGTTTTGGGAAGTAGATCAGTGTAACTAAGATAAAGTCAATTCTAGAGAAGGATCTGTGTCTATCTGAAAAAAAAGTAAAGTCCAGTTCTTTTGGGTTCTGCTCTCTCCATATATCTTTCAGTTCCAAATTTTCTTTCATATCAAAAAAAATCTGTGGTAATTTAACACGTGACTTTGCCAAACTCTTCTTATCTTTTTTAATCTCTATTACTCCATTCCAATCTCCCATAAGTAAAATAGATCTGTAATCTCATTGCAATATTTTAGAATATAATAATTTATAAAAGTTTTCTTGTTAGGAGCATAAATTGCAATCACCAAAATACACCATTTTGTGTATATAGTTCAATTGCTAAATATCTTCCACAATTATCTGCCTCTATAATTTTAGCTGACAATCTTTTATTTACATAAATCACAACACCATTCTTTTTCTCTGAGTCTGAAGCTGTAAATTGTGCACCTAATTTAGAATTTGTCAGATATTTTTGATCTTGTAATCTAATATGAGTTTCTTGCAAACAAATTACGTCATTATTAAATTGTTTCAAATAGTGAAATATTTTCCTTCCTTTCTGTGGTGAATTCAATTCATTCACATTCCAAGATAAAAGTTTAATTGTCATTTGTAGTCTCTTGAAGCGTTAGGAGCATTTGCTGAAGTTTTTGTTCCAGAGTGGTAGTCTTCGGCCTGGCTCCTCCCATAGCTTCAGATTTCTGTGGTTTACTATTCGTTCCATTCTTATCTTGTGGTGGCATAGACCTCTGCTGCTGTTGTTTCTGTAGAATTTGCTTATAAGCTGCTCGAGTTATACGCTGATCTTTGGGTTCGTGCAACTTCAGCTCGAGGTTCAGTGCCACCTGTCTTGTAGTCTTAGATGGCCCACTTATAGCCTCCAGAGGGAGATCCAACAATGGTTCATCCAGAAAGCCCCCTCCTGTTGCTCCTTGAATTTCCATTGCCTCAGCCTCCATCTGTTTCCGCTGTTCTTCAGACTCTTGCTCAAATTCCTTCTCTTTATCACCCTCCTCTATACATAACAATGAAGATGTATGTGGAGATGCTGTACCAGTTTTTAAAACATTAAAGTAAAATTCTTCTGCTTTTTCAACAGTATTTAGTCGATATCTCTCTCCTTGATACCTCAATATTATGCCAACTGGAGCATCCCATCTAAATGGAATTTGTTGTTTCTTCAACTCATTCACCAGGAATCCGAAATCCTTTGTATCTCTTAACATCTTAGGCAGCAGCTCTTTGTAGATCCCAATCTCCTTTCCATCCACTTGGACAGTAGACACAAAAGACTTTTGCAGGATGTCATTTCTTATTCTTCTATCTGTAAAGTAAATGACCACATCTCTAGGCACCTTATCTCCTAATTGAAAAGGCATGCTGGTGAGGGGGCCCAGTAGTGGGGTTTCACATTCCCAAGTAAAACTCTGAAGCAAGCATTTTTCAAAGTTCTATTTACTAGAATAGGTAAACTGGCACATCTGGGAAAACCTGAATCTGAGAGGTCCAGGTTTTCCTCAGTAAATCAAAACCTCAAAACCATCCCTCACTCCTCAGACGATCACATGCTCCAATCACCATCCGGATCGGCCTGACCTTGACCGACAGGAAGAATGCTATTATGTCTAAAGACAACCCCTCTACTAAATTACCCCTCCTACTTTCCCACACATAAGAAGGTGGCAGCATGGAAGCTTCCAGCCTAATATGGCTTCCAAAGATGATAATGGAGGTCATGACAGATTTTATTTTCCTGGGCTCCAAGATCACCACAGATGGGGACTGCAGCCAAGAAATTAAAAGATGCCTGCTCCTGGGGAGGAAAGCTATGGCAAATCTAGACAGCATACTAAAAAGCAGAGACATCACCCTACCAACAAAAATGCCTATAGTCAAGGCTATGGTTTTCCCAGTTGCAATGTATGGCTGTGAAAGTTGGACCATAAGAAAGGCTAAGCGCCAAAGAATTGAAGCCTTTGAACTCTGATGCTGGAAAAGACTCCTGTGAGTCCCTTAGACTGCAAAGCGATCAAACCAGTCAGTCCTAGAGGACATCAACCCTGACTGCTCTTTAGAAGCCAGATCCTGAAGATGAAACTGAAGCAGCAGGCGTGAGCTTAAATGGACTCCAGAGGATGGTAGAGGACAGGAAGGCCTGGAGGAATGTTGTCCATGAAATGGACTCATTTCCAGTTCGTGTGTTTGAGTTTGGGACTGCATTTTGCCTCCTTATTGATAAATCCAAGAGTTCTGCAGATTGACCACCAGGTTCAAGTTACTTAAAATGTCTTGCATAAATTTTGGGCTCAGTTATGATCATAAATTGAGGACTACCTGTATTGAATTTACTATTGGAGAGAAAAGGGGGGAAAGAGGGAGGGGGAGGGAGACACATGCTGTACTTACAAATTAAAATAATTTCCCACATTATAACTTCTCACCCTGTACATAATTCTCTTCCATCCTCTTGGTGAAGTTCTATGCAATATTTAGAAGCTCCTGCTTTAAAAAATAATGAGTAAATACTTCTTTACCTACATCCAGATATGCTGGCTGTATTTCATCAGTAACACCACCACCCCAAACCCTGAATTCAAGGTTCTACATTTTTAAAGAGATAGATAGTAGAGATGGATAATTGATCAATTTTATTCCTCCCTGCTATTCTTTTGGATTTTATTTTAAAAGAAAACATAATAATTTGGAGGCTAAAATCACCCAGAGTCACTCAACAGTGAGATGAGTGATCTATAAACTTAATAAGTACATCCATTAAATACACAAATTCTGGTAAATAGTTTTTGTTTTAAAAGGACTACCAAGACTACCATGTTCATACATCTCTTCTCTAATCTCAGGCTACTTCCTTCCAACAGTTTAGGGAAAACTCAATTTAGAATGAATTTACACTTGCAAGATATGTTTAAAACAATTTTAAATATATTATAGGGTCACCTAGATTCAGAGTACAGGAGAAAAAAAGGTAAATTTTAAGACCCACCTTCAACCTTTCAGGCCGATGCTTGGCAATAACGACAAAATGGAAGCAACCCAAACAAGGAAAAGTGCAAATCCAAATGCAAATGCATTGCACAAATGCAAACAAAATCAATTTCAAATTATTAGATATATTTAAGTATCTTGACCTAGTCCTGAAGATATTATAATATCAGCTCCAACTCTCATTAGAACTAATATTCCTAGCGGGTGTGATAAAGGAAATATAAAACACATTAAAAAGCATAAAAAGTTTCTCTTAAAATAGCTAAACTTCTGACAACTTCTGAAAACATTTTCTGTGTGAAGAAAACATTCACAGAGTTTTCTTGGCAATAGACTTTTGGTGTGTGTGTGTGTGTGTGTTTGTGTGTGTGTGTGTGTTTACCTACCAGTCTAATCTTCAAGCCTGCCATTCCTTGGAGATTTCCCATCCAACAACTAACCAGACATAATGTTGCTTATTTTTTGAGTCAAGACATCAGCCAGGTGATGCTGCTAAATGGCCCCCTTTTCAAAAAGGGGGGAAGAAAATTAAACCACAAACCATTAGTGAGTTTAACTTGTGAATCCTGAAAGGTCTAAAAGAAGGGGTCTCCAACCTGTGGGCTGCAGCTCATTAGAGGGCCGTGAGGGGTTTGCAACTGGGCTGTGGAACTGGCCGGCTAGCCCATGCTCATCCTCACTTGTGCAAGCAGCAGGCAAACATGTGGGCACACACTCCATTTGCATGCCACTCGTGCAAGTGGAGCTGTGCATGCACAAACCACCCCCTCTCCCCTCACCTGGACCACAAAGCTGGAAATGTTGAGAAATTCTGCTCTGGAATGAACCAAATTTGTCAAGCAATCGGGGAGGAGGGGGAGGGGGAGGGAGGGGGTAGAGGGGGAGGGGGAGAAGGAGAAGGAGAAGGAGAAATCACAAAATACCTCAAGAAAAAAAATGTGAGACTAGTTTTATCTCTGCATCCTCGTGTGGTACACCTTGGGTAGAACATTTTTATCTCAGTAAAATCTCACTACTATGATGTTTTCAAGAAGTTGATAAAATTGGTTTAGATAATAACATAGCTCCACTGTGAGAGCTAGTTGAGCAATCAGACCATAATGAAATAATGTTCAGCAATAACCATTTATTAAGAATAATAGGAGAAACAGGTCTGCTTGGGTGAGACCTCACCAGAAGTCTGTGCTGAGCAGAGTGTTGGATACCAGAACTTAAACCATCCTTTCTAGGTCAAAGTTTCTGGTCATCAGGAGAATATGAAAAGAATATCTCAAGAAAATATAAGAAGAAAGAAATGACAACCACAGAAAAAAAACCCTGCTTGGATTATTGATGTATAATCAATCATTCTGAGAGACAGCAATGTTAATGATAAAATGGAAAAGACCAAGATTTGCAAGTAGAGGTATTGTAGGAAGACCGCTCTCCCCCCCCCCTCCAGATTAAAATACTCTTTATTCTTAATATTAAAAAGTGGCAGGATAGAATATTTCCCCAAAGGAGAAATGGAGAAAAAGTCTTAACGAAGGCAGAAAGCAGCCCTAGTCTTCCTGCCATAGGAAAACCATTTCAAATTAAAAGGCTTGAAGAGGTTGGCCTTTAGAAATTATTTATTTATTTATTTTATTTATTTATTTTATTAAATTTAATAAAATTTATTAAATGCAGATTTTGTATCCATTCAGAAAGACTAAGTCATCCTATTCATAAACAAAACATCTTCAGCCAGGCTGGAGCTGAAAGGATTAAGAATTTACATTCCTCCACCCAAATTCTAAAGACAGAAAATGACATTCAGGACATAATAGGATTAAGCCACCACCACTGAAATAGTAAAAGGCTCACTACATGCACAATCCCCCTGGAGCATCTCAAACACAAAACCCCAGAACCTTATAAAAATCTATCCATTCACTCAGCCATTTGGTCAGCCATCCCAGAAACATTGCTGCTGACACTGAAGTTTCCAGAAAACCAAATAAACCTTCTTTCCTTGCATTCAGCCAATCTCCATTTTATTTCTAGTGCCTTTCTCCCAGCTTGTTACTGGACCAGATTTTTCTTCTTATGGTTGCAAAAATTTGAAAGAAATCCACCTGCTTAGTATATAACATCTGGACAGGCAAGAAATTCAAAGGCAGTCCTTAAAACTAAGAACTCTATGAATCTATGGGATTTCATCTCTCCTGGCCAGTGGCAGTCAACTTGTACTCCCATTTTTATAAGAAGCTCCAGGGAAGGGGGGGAAAATGGAACCAGCCTTCTCTTGAGCCTGTCAGCATGAAAGTGCCAGTGTGCAATGAACCTGTGGCACAGGGCTTTGCTCAAAGCATAATGTTTTGAAGGGCTCCCCACTCTCCCCATAGAGCCAAGCACAGAAAACATATTTTTCAAGTTGTCAGCTTCATCTCCTGTTGCCCTTGTTTCATGCATGATTACTTGGGCCTAGGAAAGCCTGCACAGTTCAGCAGAATTTCTTAATGCTTTGAGAAACTGGTCAGAAAAGGCATGACTCCAATTTTGGTTTCAATCGGTAGATGGGGATTGAAAAGCTGGTCCTCGCTACAAAGGGCAGAAGAGTAAATATAACTAGAAGTTTTCTTAAGTTTACTCAGTTTTCTTTTTTCTTTTTTTCCCCTCAGGGCAAAATACATAGTGGTGTGCAATGGATTTTTTTTTATAGACTTGGGAGGGATGTATTTCACTGTTTCTTGCTTGGACAGCAGCAAACAGGACTATTTTGCATATCTTTAAAGAAGAAACCGAAGCAAGAACTTTCTAATATAAGAGAACATAAGGTCAGGGTTGACCTGTGGAGTCCTTGGTGTTCTCTGAGTTTTAAAACTTTCTCATGAAACTTCTGTTTCAAAATTGCTGGGAGTTCTAGTTGGATAACATCTAGAGAAATGCAGGTCTCCTGTCCTTCATGGGACCATCCATGTTGTGATATCAGTCAACTAACCTTGTTTCAGCAAACCTAGTTAAAGCAAATCATCTTTTGAGCATTATGCCATCATCTTTTGAGCATTATGCAAGAGAGCTGCAAGACTAAGACGGTGGCAAATGGGACTTAGTGAAAGTATTAAATATTTCTACTCTTGGTTGAAACACCTGCTAGTAAATAAACAACCTTGGACTGAATTTTTTTCAGGAACCTTGTGTTACCGATCTATACAGCCACATTCCATACAGTGTGACTGCAAGATGGGTGATTTTCCCATCCTGCATCCTTCAAATTATCTTTCAATTTTGTTCTGCAA